>OY744610.1:44904859-45202261 GCA_963556255.1 Allolobophora icterica | reverse complement strand
GCCGACTCAATAGCGATGGGCGGTGTTTATTGGGGTTAAGAAAGTGGGGGTACGATAACCAAGTCCATGCATAGCAAAATTACGCCTATCACTATGGACATGGCTTTAACTAAACCTCGGTCATGCCAGGACCGTTCTGGCAGCCCACCATAACAGCCGGGTCTGGTCTGGAGGGGCGCCGTCAGACAACCAAGAGGGGCGCGGGGGGCGAACCGCCCCCCGGGCCTATAGCTAAATCCGCCACTGAGAGAGAGAGAGAGAGAGAGAGACCAGAGAGAGACAGAGAGACAGAGAGAGAGACAGAGAGAGAGAGACAGAGAGAGAGAGAGAGAGAGAGAGAGAGAGAGAGAGAGAGAGAGAGAGAGAGAGGAGAGAGAGAGAGAAGAGGAGCAGAGACAGAGACAGAGACAGAGACAGAGACAGAGACAGAGACAGAGACAGAGACAGAGACAGAGACAGAGACAGAGAAAGAGAAAGAGAAAGAGAAAGAGAAAGAGAGACAGACAGACAGACAGACAGACAGACACGACAGACAGAGAGTGCAGGCAGACAGACAGACAGAGACAGACAAGTAGAGACTGGCAGAGACACAGAGAGACACAGACAGACAGAGAAAAGACAGACAGAGACATAGACAGAAACAGATGAAGACAGACAGAGGTAGAGAAAAGAGATAGTGTGCAGTCTCTGTGTGATAGTGTGTGTTGTATCTGTGGGAGTGTGCACGCGTGTGTGAGTGTAACAGAAAACAGCACTGGAGTAAAACAGCTTCGTTCATTGGGAGCGTAATAAGGATCATGTGCCAGAGGCCAGCGAAACCTGACTGGTTCGAACTAAATCCCTTAAAATTGAAAGCCCGTTTTATATAATGAATCTTACCTTTTTCGGATTGGTTCGTCACAGCGCACGAAACCGTCTTACGTATGTTGATCAAACCCCTCTAAGATGATCTGTATTTCACTTGACCGTTTTCATGCATAATTCTATCTTTCATCAGAAGAAATAAGCATATCTGCGGATTGGCTATTAAAAGCTTTCAACATGGTATAATATAGAATATAACAACATAATATAACATAAGTGCAGAAGGAATTTAATCTGTGCTAGAACCACAGACAATTTCCTGGTACGTTCAATGGCCAATCCAAATCCCAGAATCCTTGTGAGAGGAACCATAATTAAACCTGTTTCACACATCTATATACACCTCTTGCGCTGAAGAATTTCTGTACAAGGTTCCTGTTGGTTTCTTGAATGATTTATCAAGTGAACTTTGTAGATTCGCATAAACTCAGTTCACCCAACGGTGGTGCTGACGGATCTGGGAAAGGTCTGGAACGAAGACAAGGTGGGAGGTCCTATGAAAGCACGGATTCCTCTGGGAAGATTTGCAGGTGCGCTTTCCAGATTGAACTTAAACTTCAATCACTCTTAAGCTTGTGCGGATAAAAATTTACTAACTTCTATGTAATCTGTAGCTGATTAACCTCCATTAACAGAGGTCGAGAACTATATATCTATGACTGACCTTGAGGACTTAAGCTGAAGCGCGGCTTCTGACAACGCATCATGGTATCTTCGCCGTCATTGGCCCTTCTCTATAGAACAACTGCCATGCAGTCTGCGACATGAGCTTTTCACTTCCATAGCGTTATTTCCCCAGCAATTGAAGACCTTTCTTTTCGACCGTGGTTTTGCGTTGTCAAGTCGCGTTTGTTTCTGAGTAGTTGCCTGAAAAGGCGCTATACTAATCCGCAATACAAATGCACAATTACGATTACGATTACGATGGATATAGTTTTGGCTATATGCTAAGAATGACCATGATAATATATGCATGTGTATGCATGAGAGGCTCGCTCTTAAGGGCGCTGTATAAATGTTTTATTACATTACATGTATGATTGTGGTCGTGCATTTATGTATATACTAGTGTATTTGCCCGTCATAATTATGACGGCAGTGTATATCGTTCTAGAGTATTAGCCCGTTATATTATGACGTCATATTATAGGCCTATATGGATCGTTGGTTATCGCCGTCGTCAAGACCGCCGTCGTCAAGACAACCGGTTTATGTTTCACAATAGAACAGAACCCGTTTGTGACGTAGCGTCCCCCGACAGACGGACACTATATGGATATTATATGTATAGATGCGTGTATGTATGTATGTATGTACGTACGACTACACGTATGTGTATGCATGTGTGTACATTTTTTAAATTCAATTTGCCCTGTTCATATGATGGAAGCTTTAAACTGGCGCTGTTAACTTTCAAACTTTCAGAGGAGTCGGAAATGGTGGGACCTGTGCTGTTTCTGCTGAGCGATGCAGCGAGTATGATCAGCGGAACATTCCTCACTGTGGACGGTGGATTCACGGTTGCATGAAAGCAACGATTGAAAGCAACGCATACAGAAGCAAAGCTTGATCATGCAGTCGAAAGCATAAAAACATGCTGGCAAAATAGAATCACTGGCTATAGTACTTTCTCACGAGTTATAGTTATAAGCTTTACTATGAGGGGCGTCTTCGTCTCTCTGGATTACTACGGTCGAGTCTGCACCTCAGCCAAATTACCTGCTACCCATCGGGAGCATTGTTTTGAGTTCTGTAGACAATGACTTCTGATAGGTCCGTGTGAACACGTGTGTTGCCGTTATCATTGGCCTTTAATTCTCACCTATAATAGACTATAGCTAAAAGTCTGTTTTGATTTATTTGGTAAAAAAGACGAAAATAGATAGCTATTTCAAAAGTGGTTCTTACAATAAAAACAAGTTGTGGATCGCCTCTGATGAGTTTCTCTTGAAATGGAGCTATATAAATTTGCAATTGCAATTACCAATATGGTCCGACTCCTTTATGCGAGTTGACAATTCTCTCTCGATTCTCTCATATCACGACCCTTGTGGCAGAAGAACTGCACCGTCTCCCGCTTTCTGCCCGCATCCAACACAAGATCCTCATCCTTGTCTCTAAGGCTCAACTCGGCTTCGCTCCGAAATATTTATGTGATTTAATTCATCGCCCTCACTCTGCTGCTTCTCTCCGTCTTGGTTCCTCTGACCGTTTGCATCTCCGTTTTGGATCTCGTCCCCCGTTTCAGGACTTAACTGGCTCAATCTAGGTCTTTTGCTTCCATTGGTCCTGCTCTTTGGAATCAGCTTTCTCCGTCTGTTCGTTCTTCTATTCTCTCAGGTAACGTCTTTTCCTCGTTACCTTTCTTAAAACCAACCTTTTCTCTCGGCGTCTTTCGCACTGGGGGGGGGGGAGGGCTTGTGAATGGTTCTCCCGCTGAAGCGCTTTATAAATGTCCGAATACAATACATTTCAACGCACTGTCTGACAAACGAATCCTGGGACCACGACTGAAGGGAAGACACTTTAGGCAAAACAAAACACAAGGCCACACTCTATTCATATGCAAGTATGTAAGCATGTGTGTAAGTATTATACGAGTCTGTAAGAATTTAAGTTTGTAAGAATGCAAGTATAATGTATGTATGTTTGTATGCATGCATGTATGTCTGTATGTATGCATGTATGTGTTTATGCACGCATACATAGTACATACATACATGTATACATACATACATATACATCTACATTGTGGCATATCGTGTCTCGGTAGTGTAGTGGAAGATAGTACAGGGACACACCATGCCACATTGTTTATTTATTTATTTATTTATTTATTCCGGATATTTGAATATTTCTATAGCGCCTCTCGAAGTCAACTACTACTCAGAGGCGCTCCCGACTACAGCATTTGATACTGTGCCGGAATTTTCACGCCGAAGCGCCACGAGTAATTGCGAGTGAAGGACTTGCCCAAGGTCCGTACGCAGCGGCTAGAGTGGGATTCGAACCTGCAACCCTCCGGTCACAAGGCGCCGAACTTACCACTGAGCCACCACGCCCCACAATGAGTTAAAGGTGTGTTCAAAGTGGTCTGAAGGTCTTAGGTCCTGTGAGCCTTTGGTTACGGTTGGCTGATCAGACGCCATTTTCAACTGGTCTGATTGGTGTGTTTCGAGATATATACATAAGAGACAGAGAGTTGTTAGACACCGAATAGATTCTGTTGAGTTGCTGTGAATTCGATTAATCTTAAAGATTAATGTTTCGTGCCGTAAAAAACGGGCTATAAAAGAAAGTAATATGTCGGCGTCCTTATCAAGAGCCCTGGAGTCCACTAGACGTGAACGAAAAAGGACTAAGCAACATATAAGCTTACATATATAGGCCTACCTATACCAAAGGTGAGAATTGTCAGGAGGGTTGGGGTTCAACCCCCTAGTCTATCTTAGGACCCCCAGATAAGGCTTCATTGCACACCTCAGGGGGTCGTTTCCAACCCCCAGTTGTGCTAGTGTGATTATATTGTATATACGTATATTTTAGCATTTTCTTTCACAAATCGCTTTGTGGGTTACTAATAAAGTAACGCTCTGGTTTATTGTATGATTTGTGACCATGTGAATTGTATACTAATAAATTTGGTGATGTCATCACTTTAAGGACTTTAAGTTTTCTATTTCATTTTTGAATTTTCTTAGTTTGCAAACCACGGATAAAATATTCAACTCCACATGGATCAAACTCATCAAAGTCTGACCTCCCAGTCCTTTTCTACAATTCTCACACTGCCTATTCCTATACACATAAGCGCCGACTATCTTTCTCCTACGTGTGTGTCCGCGTAAGTATCCTCCGTGTGTGTGCGAGCGAGATTCTAAGAGCAAGTCCTCTTTATATAATCTGTCTCGAGATTGGCTGGCTGGCTGGTTAGCTGGCAGGTTGGCTGGCTGGCCGATCACGTGACAGGTTGACTAACTGGCTGGTTGGCAGGTTGGCAAGTTGGCTGGCCGGTCACGAGACAGGTTGGTTGGCTGGCTGGCAGGTTGGCTAATCACGTGACAGGCTAGCTGGCTGGCAGGTTGGCTGGCTGGCCGATCACGTGACATGGTGGCTGGGTGGCTGGCTGGTTGGCAGGTTGGCTGGCCGATCACGTGACAGGTTGGCTGGCTGGCTGGCAGGTTGGTTGACTGGCTAGTTGGCTGATCAAGTGACAGGCTAGCTGGCTAGTAGGTTGGCTGGCTGGCCGATCAGGTGACAGGTTGGCTGGTTGGACGAGTCCAAACAGAAATAGAAGAAGGGGTGCGGAAAGCAAAACCTTCACAGTACTTATATATTGCTACTAGAGTAGTCCTTATTTTGAAATGTTGAAATGTTGAGCTCCCACCCTGTAGAGTTGTTTGGTTACATGGCATGATGCTCAGGTATAAATATCTTTTAATTTGGATAATGTTTCGAGGTCGCCCAAGCATGATATAGATATAATATTGCTTTAATACCGAAATTTCAATAAATGAAACTTATTCATAAATCTAATTAGGAGAGGGAGGGAGGGAGGGAGGGAGAGAGAGAGAGACAGAGAGAGACAGAGAGTGACAGAGAGTGAGAGCGAGACAGGACTAATATTGAGACCTGGACAGCCTGCGAGAGAAAGAGATAAGGGGTTTGATAACGTCTTATAGAGCAGACTGACAATTAGAGGGACTAAGGCGCCCTGAAATCGAGAAGTGTTACCAAAAAGAAACCTCAAGGGAGAAAAGGAAGAAGTTCCCTTCCCCGGACGCGGCCAGGAAAGCGGGAGTAGAGTTAGTATAAGTTGTTGACCAGTCGGAAAAGAGTCAGTCTGACAGTTTCAGGAAAATAGAGCAGACCAGGGTAAAGACTGGAGAAGATAAGATGGAAACCGGTTAAGAGTGATATAATAAAACTTTAAAGGTTTATGTTGTGCGAAATGTTGCGATTTCAGTATGTCCCATCGAAACACATTAGTGCAAATTAGATTCTGAAATCTGGATACACGGATAACTAAATGATTCTCTGCCATTGTGAAACTCCAAGAAGTTATTGGATTACCATCGAGAAGAGCGCTGAAATGGAACCCGCAACCCGCAGTTCTTCTCCAGTAAGGCCCGACCCCGAGGATATGTAAGAATTCCAGTTATTCGTCCCCGGTAATGTTAATTGCCCCTTTTGAACAATTGATTGCACTGGCGTAAACTTGTCCAAAATATTGGGGGGATTTGGTCATTTTTTCCTACACTTATTGCATTGGGTGTACAGTCCATCTGAATTATTGGAGGGGAACGTGCCCCGGCTGCCCTTCCCCCCGAGTCTACGCCTATGATTGGCTGTATATATTTCTAGTAGAGTCGAGATGAGGATTAGTATGCTAGTAAAATAAGATTTCAATGTCTAACTTTTGTGTGTAACTAACTTTGAAGCTGTTAACAGTTGTAACTTTTGTCTAATGTGTCTAAAGAAACTAGACATTGCTGAGCTTTTACTTACATTTTCATTAAATATATGTCTCAATCTTTTCATTAATCTTTAGAAGAGATGAAAACTGAAGGAATGGAAAGTTAAACTGTAGATAGACCTTTGTCCCGTCCTATTATTACAGAGTTGGCTTTGGAGAGACTACTAGAGAAAGACTGTACAACCTGAATACAGAAACTAGAGAAAGACTTGACTTGATGAATGTAGAAACCAAAGACAGATATGAGTCTATTGACGCAGAACAGAGAGAAATGAAGGAAAGACATTAATTCGATTGGAAACCTAAATAAATAGCTTAGAAGATGTTTCTAGAGAAACAGAAGATGCTAGTGTCGTGAAACAAGTAGTGAATCCAGGTTCAGATTGGCTGGGGCTACTTTACACGCTACAGTCGCGCCACATAAATTAACACTCGGCCAGACCAAAAAGTAGGGACTCAACGCAAAACTTTGGCGCCGCCTCGTCAGTTGCGTCGAAGCGAAAAAGGTTAAGAGAGAAGGCTGTGTAGTGAAAGCGAGGAAAATGAACAATGATACGATAAACGATGATACGAAGATAAAAAACTAAATGCATAGTATAGTTATAATATTGTGTAGCTGTATTTGTATGACACAGAAATTGTGAACGTGTGTACTTAGATTGACCGTGTATAGAGCTTAAAACTGGACACGTAAACAAGGCACGGTCAGACCATTAAGTTTCTGTAGCTGATAAATTGCGCAGCAGATTGACCGCGTTAAAACTGCACACGTAAACACCACGCGGTCAGGCCATTAAGTTTCTGTAGCTTATAAATTGCACAGTAGATACGACCTTGTATAGAGCTTAAAACCGGACAGGTAAACAAGGCAAGGTCAGGTGAGACATGACGCACGCATTGGACTGTAGAATTCAATGAGCAGTAGACGTGACCATATTAACATAAAATATATTAAGGATATGTATACCCAGACTACTCTATAGGCCAGTGAACTTAAAACTGGACAGGAAAACAGGTAGGACTTGACCAATGGCATAGATGCACGCAGTAGAGATGACCATGTAGACATAAACATGTTGATCTGGAATGACCCAGATATAGGACTTAAATTGAGCAGTTCATGCATATAGAAATAAACATGGATAGGGGTCTTGCGAAATTCCAGATAGGGCTTGCGCAATGTCAATGAGGATAAAGAAGTAAATAAGAAAGGAAGACGTGCACAATTGGGAGAAAGGGACAGAAACAAGGTCTTGCGCAATGACCAACTGATCTTGCGCAATGTAGCTATGAAGATATATAAGCTAGGGGAAAGGGAAGTGCAAGGACTCTGAGAAACGGCAGCGAAAACTCACCAAGAGAGAAGTTAGCCAGAAGGTTTCTCAGGGTACAGAGACGTTGTAATGACAGTCTAGTCTCGTTGTAATACATTGTTCAGAATTTGTCATCAGATAATAAAATCGTAAAACGAAGCAACAGCGTCGTTCCTTCATCGTCGCGAACCACGCAAAGGAGAATCCCCCGAAGAGACGCCTGAATAACACCGCTGGCCACCATCCAACTGTTTTTACACCAGATGATTGGCGCTGAGGTATTCAGTACCACGCCAGTCATCTTTAAAAACATTACAGGCTGGAATAGCTTGTGGAAGTGAGATTCGAATCCAGTTCCCTGCCTTTTTTAGCGCTGTATCTTGGTCTGACGTTTCATTGGGTCTTCCTCTGCCTGTAGTTTCACGACACCGCGAAACAGGAGGGTTGTCGGTGGAAGTAGGAGAAAGCCTTCCGTTCCGGGGTGCGTGACAATGGTATAGAGCCTACATGGTCCAATCTAATGCCCAGGTACATGTTGTAATGGTCGAATTGTGGGAGAAAATATCAAGGTCTATTCCATTTTTTCCTGAGTTCGACCGAGAACCTACGACCGGCCGTTGGTCCCAGATGGGAGAAATGGTTGTCTCGTGTTGTAAACATGCACATAAACGCCATGGGATAGGAAGGCACTCCTTCTACGTCTGTCTGTGTCTCGCGTGGACGAAGAAACATTCAGCGTAATGTATACACAACGCCTTCAAGACATCTGTAAATTCTGTATCCTGCCTGCCAGCCCACAGGAAGCCCATATAGGACCCATATTCCCGTGTGGAACCCTATTGAGTCTTTTTGTGTCTCATCTAATGCCTACGGACAGGGCCGTAAATTCTGGGGAGGGAAGGGTGGGATTTTCTTCTTCACTTTTAAGCTTGGGGAAATAACACATGAGTTCTGCGAAATCTGGTCCGATCGAGCATCAAACATTTAAAAGGCATTTCAGAACTTCTTAAAATTTGCTGGCTTTTCCCATTGAATCTGTTCATTAAAATGTGCCGATTACAAACTTCTGGCCATGACTTTATGTTTGTACGCATGCATGCATGTATGTGTGCAACAATGCATGTATGCATACATGTATGTATGTTTGCATAAATGCTTGTATGTATTTATGCACGCATAAATACATTATGGTCTCCCGCTCTCTCTCATCAGTCTGCTGCTACCCTCATTCATGCTTTCATTACTTGTCGGCTTGATTACTGCTGTTCTCTTTACGCTGGCCTCCCTCTCACTCGACTGCACTGCCTTGAACGCGTCCTACGTTCTGGTGCGCGCCTGGTTGGGGGCATTTCTAAGTTTGGTCATGTCTCTGATTACATGCGTGACGTTCTCCACTGGCTTCCTTTGCGCAACACATTGTCTTGCGGGTTGCTTCTGGCAGTGTCAGCTTGGCCGCGCTCCTCTCTATCTACGTGAGCTTTGCTTTCCAGCGTCCGCACTTCTTGGTCGCCGTTCACTCCGTTTCACTGCTCGAGGTGACTTACATTTCCTTGCGCTCACACCAGTCTTGCTGTCCTCGAGACCAAGGTCTTGGTCTCGAGTGCACTCGAGTTCGTTTTTAAAAGTCTTGGTCTTGGTCTTGGTCTTGAGGTTCAAGGTCTTGGTCTTGGTCTTGGTCTTGAGGTTCAAGGTCTTGGTCTTGGTCTTGAGGTTCAAAGTCTTGGTCTTGGTTTTGCAAGACCAAGACCAAGACTTTTGTCAATATGAACAGTCATTAATTTTAACAAACGGCAAGAATTTTAAAAATTTATCCAATAATTACTCATACAGTATATAAAATTATTGCTTTAGTATGTACACGGTGTGAATGAGGCTTCACTGTATGACTTCCGGTTATTTACCATGGAATGATTTCAAAACAGACTCACGATTAATTTGTACATTTACATCCGGTTCTTGAAAAGCTGCTTTGTGTGCTAGCGATTTCAGCACTTGTAGACCGTCTTTTTTCACATGGCAGAATTTTTATGAGGCCCCACAGGTCACGTCTTGGTCAGAAAATTATGAGCAAATTGTTTTTTTTATTAAATTAAACAGGCATTTGGAATAACATTTCGCATGAAGGACTTTTGTAAATACGAATTCGGAATTCTCTGCAGTCCCCATTTAGAGTTGTTTTGCTTGAATAAAAGAAAAACTCATGTTTTCATTAAAATAACGAGTATTTCGACTTGACAATTTTTAGTAAGGAATAGAAGTCTGGATACGACTGTGATTTTTGGGGTCTTGGTCTCGGTCTTGGTCTTGAGGTTCAAGGTCTTGGTCTTGGTCTTGGTCTCGAGGTTCAAGGTCTTGGTCTTGGTCTTGGTCTCGAGGTTCAAGGTCTTGGTCTTGGTCTTGGTCTTGAGGTTCAAAGTCTTGGTCTTGGTCTTGGTCTTGAGGTTTAAGGTCTTGACAACAAGACTGGCTCACACTGCAACCATGCAACAGGGAGCTTTCTCCGTTGCCGGCCCCACTAACTGGAACGGGCTTCCTCTCCACCTCTTTCTTCTCTGTTCTTAAGGCAGTTCTCTTTCGCAGAGGTTGGGCTGGGAGCGCCTCTGAAGAGCGCGCTATATAAATGTGTAGTTGAATGATCGATATACTTATGCACGTATACACACACATATATATATACATTTACTGTACATAATATATGAATGCATTTTCCCCAGTCAGTATATATATATCTGAACATCACATGTATATTGGTGAATCTGCAATCGGCTCCAAGAGCTGTGATGACTTGTATCAGGTCGGTGGTGTTCAAGATTTACAAAAGCGCCACGGGCACCGAATCCTGTGGATGACCGTACGGGTCTAGAGCCCATGGCTGATCTGCCTGCGTGGTCCAATTTCCACCGCCATCGTCCGAGATGTAGACGTGGATCCTTTCTCTTCGTTCACAAGTTTTGCAGGTTTCTGGCCACTTTACTTTCAACAGTAAAGTTGTCAGATTCGCCTTACTTGGCGATTTGTATCTGCAAGGTGCAACACCATCGGGTGCTGGTAAATGATCCGCTACAATGATTGTAGAAATTCATCATGTCTGATAGTGACTCCTTGAAATCCGTCGACACGAATATTCGTTCAGCTAAGTCTTCTATGTCAATTCAATCTTCACGTAAGACCTAGCCCGTCCACAGGCTTACCCACAATGGAATGCCATTATGTGGCCGAGAATGGATTCTGAGTCTGATCTGAATATAGCCTTCAGTTTAGTCCTCTGTCGGTTTTTGACCGATTATACCACAGCTGTTTAATAAGCGCAACATAAAATAGTTTTATTCACATTATCCACTGACGTTTGACAGGTGAAGGGACTCTTGAACTTAGCCTATATGGTCAAAAACAGTTTTGAACTGATCTGCTAAAAAGGAGTTCAAACAAATTTTTCGCGCTCACGCGCCAAAACCTTTGTCAACCTTTTTGGGTGTTTCTTCAAAATTTGGGGGACAGCTACATGGTGTGTCCCCCCCACTGTTAAAGATGGAGGGGTCTTGTCTCCCTCAATCCCAGGATCGCCGTCTCTGACATTATCAGACAGGATGCACTCGCCGAATCTTTGTGTCACACAGTCTAACTATATACACAATCAGTTACAGTTTCTCTGTTTGTTTCAGTGTTTAATTGTAATTAGTAGACCTGACTTCTATCGCGCCGGTTTCTGATGCTCAAACACTCGGTAACTGACGGTGAACCAAAACCAAGCCGTAATCAGGTCAATATCCAAAAGTTTACCAGACGTTCAAGAACTAGTTAGTAGACCTATGACAGGGGTGGTGGGGCAAAAACTACTTCACTGACCGTAGACAAAAGGTTATCAGGAAAGGGTAGGATGCTACCGAAGCGTTTCAGACCAAATTTAACTTGTACACGGGTTCGGTAACAGCCGTAGTCCTAAGCTGTTGAAAGATTGACTACGCGCAGATATACGCTATGTTGCAGAAATCGTGTTTAGAGTATTGTAAAATGGGTTGCTACCTTAAGGCGCTGTTTATTCTCCTTGGGATTCGAGGACAGAGTCATTAAAGTGACTAACTGACAAATGTTGCTGTTGTTATGTTCATTGTAATGGATGCCATACCTTCAAGGGTTAGGGTTAGGGTTAGGGTTAGGGAGCCCATGGTTGATCGGCCTGCATGCGGGGTCAAATTATCATCGTCATTGTCTGAAATGTTGATATGGATCAGTGCGCTTCGTTCACAAGTATTACAGGTTTCTGGCGCAAGTATCCTGCAGAGATCGTGTTTGGAAAGATATAAATCGGTTTCAAGTTTAAGGCAATGGAATTCGAGGGCACAGGGTCATTAAAGTGACTGACTTACGAATGTTGTTGGCTATGCATTCTGAATGGATGCTATACATTATGATCTCCGTATAGGCCTACTGACCCTGATAGCTCGAAAGCTAAACAACTAAAATAAGCGACCATAAATATTATGAAGTTGGACAGTTTTATTGTGCCAGTCGAGACGTGTTTTGTAACTGTTTCTTGTCAATTTGCTGGCATGCACCCCAGGTCATAGGCGTAATTTATGTGTGTAGGGAGGGGGTAAGAGAGGTACCCGTACTCCCGCTTTTCGGACTGGGGGTACCGTGCCCCCACTTTTTGAACAATCAATATTTCATTATTGTGCCTTCCCAGAGATCGCAGTCGCCGCCTTGCTTCGTGTATGTAAGAAATTGGTACCCCACTTTTAAGACCAAAGTTACGCCCCTGCCCCAGGTAGGCGATTCAAGGTTAGGTACATAAAGTAAAATTAGGCTTAAGAGAAGACAGGCGAAAATATATATACATACGTGTGTGTGTGTGTGTGTGTGTGTGTGTGTGTGTTTGTGGGTATGTATATGTGTGTGCGTGCGTACGAAGCAAGTATAGGCAAAGCAAGATACGAGGCGTTATGCATCGGTGGCTTAATTTCGAATGTTTCGTCGGCCACCAGTATCAGCATCGTATGCCCGCCGACATAATGAAGTAGGCTATTCTTTGGTGGCTGCAGAGTTCTTGGCAGAGTTCGAGTTCTTGCTCCACGAGATCTGGTCCATCACCAGTCTTCTCAACTTTCTCACCTCTAACCACCCCATGAGCCACACAGTATGCCATCTACAGCATGCATCTACACGCTCTTTCTATGGAACTACCGTCCATTACTCTGCTCAATTGACGACTTTCGTGCGTCAAATCTATGAGATTTTTAGCGAAGAGTTACATCCTGTCCCGCTATCCCACAGCTCTAAGCCTACACCTGTCTAGGAATTATTACTTATCGGCAGTATAGGAAAAAGACTTGTGGGGGGGGGGGTTAGACTTTGATTTACGTGGAGTTGGGGTGTGCAATGAAGACTTCACTGTGGGGTCCTAAGAAAGACTGGGGGGGGTTAAACCCCCAACCCCCCGACAATTCTCATCCTGCTTATCGGGATTGATTATATTTACACTAGTAATATCAAATTAGTTCCTAATGAATAGTAACTAACAAATAGTAACCTCTTTCGCACGTGTCTAAACCACAAGGCATCATATTTTAAGAGAGTCATGGCCTTTACAGATATAAGTATTGCCAACAAAGAACTACCTCAAGGAACAGGAGACTGACCGACACATTATGATTATATATATATATATATATATACACACATATATATATATATATATATATGTGTGTGTGTGTGTGTGTGTGTGTGTGTGTGTGTGTGTGTGTGTGTGTGTGTGTGTGTGTGTGTGTGTGTGTGTGTGTGTGTGTGTGTGTGTGTGTGTCTGTGTGTCTGTGTGTCTGTATGTGTCCGTGTGTGCTGTTGATACCAGTGGCTATACTCTCATTAACTCTCGGGATCTGCATTTCTGACACGATCGCTCGTCGTATTCTTCTGAATTAAAGAGTCAATCAATTTACCACTCAGTGCATAGAGTAAACAAAGAAAAGTAATGTACGAAAGCAGTTCAACTGTGACACTCTCTCGGTCCATAAGATTTCAGTTTGTGACTGAACGCTCAGTATTGTCCAACAACACAAGTAACATTTTCGCCCATCAAAGAATGTTTGTACGTGAAAAGACTCTTGCAGAGTTTACAGCAAATTCAGAACAATGATGAAATAAATAGTTTATTTAGGTCTTAACAGTCACACAGTGTTTATTATAATTATCGCAATTTAATGAACTTAATCGGTCATGAGCCACAAGATTGGAGTTCCTTAAACTAAAATGCGAAGTATATATATATATATATATATATATATATAATTATATATAGCCTATATTAGTCTGTTAGGTGAAGGCCAGCTATAGGAGAGAAACGTTCATTAATTACAATTAGTAAACGAAAGATTATAACAAGTGCAAAATTTAATCAAGTACGTTATTTTGATTACTTAAGGTCGTCGTTACAATGATACAGTGAGAACAGTTAATATAGAAGCAAAATAGATCACCGACATTTTATGACAACAAAGGCCATTTACGTCGACAGAACTTGTTTTGAACAGTTCTGACAGTACCTATTAATGCGGCCAACTCCATTGGATCCGTAGTTTAACTACATCTTATTGCAACAAAGGCTGTTGACGTGGACATAAATTGTTTGGACACATTGTATAGCCCAGTTGATTTATTGTCAACTCCATTACTAACGATTGAATGCTATTTGCAACAAAAGAAGTTCGAGCGCGCAAGGTTTTCAAGACATTGATGTAAGAATTCGGCTACCTTAAAAACATTTCGCGCCTGGACGCCGAATAATAAGGTACGTTATACACTAGTTTAGCCAGGAAACAGTTTTTATTTTAGGCTTATTCTAGTAATTACTTTTTCAAATAACAGTAAATGACGCGTTATGCTATAACCAACACATTCCCAGCACTGTAATTTGGAGAAAATGAAGACTAGTCTTCATAGGAAGAAGAACTATAGAGTCCATTTGAAGGATTCTAAGATATTCACAAAACAAACTCTGAAAGTCTATAACTGTATTTATCTATGAACAAAATCGAAATAAAATTGTCTCTATAACATGTTTTAAAGATATTGCTTTAACAGGTGTGTGACACCACATCATAAAGATTTTAATTTTGCTGCGTATGACAATTTCTTATGACAACTTTATTTTTCGCCGTGCATTGTTAGCATTCCACAATTATCCTTTAATAATTGCAGTTTGTTTAACAGTAGCATACTAATCATAATAGCTACTGCTATTAAACTAAAAATAATATTAAAATTAAAAGTAATGGCCTTGTGTCTGTGTTGTTCAAGATTCATGGAAGAAACACTGAAGTCCTAGGACTCCAGTTGTTGCTGTTATATGAACGCTATATTTTCTTCTCACCTCCAGTGCATAAAGGCAGCTGCGCTGCTGTGTTCATCTAGGTCTATATATATATATATATATATATATATATATATATATATACATATATATATATATATATAGGATAATATATATAGGCCTATATATAGGCCTATATATAACATCTAGGCCTATATATATGTGTGTGTATATATATATATTTATATATTTATTATAATTTATATTATTTATAATTTATATTATCTGAAGAACGAGAAGAATGCAAACTGAGGCCGAGGTGCAGACGCAGTAATAAGTAGGGCGAAGTTGGTCTCCGCATAGTTCCCGAAGTCAGTTGCTAAGGACTCACTTATACGGACTGACTTATAGGCAGAATGACCTTTATGAAAAAATTTGCCGGAAAGTGAGCCTGGTTGAATATAGCTATCAATCGGGTGGGTCCTAAACGGGTCGTGAAAGCAAATGCGAACAGCTGTTTTGATTGTTACAACTTTTGCCTTGAAAACTTCTGACAAACAGAAACAAAGAATTTAGTAAGAAAGTTGTCGCATCGATCTCTCTGTTGTTGAATCATCCAGTTCCTTTTTGCCGATCTATCATCGATCTATCCCTTCAAATCCGTCACGATCCGCCCAATCTCATTCAATTCCCCTCGATTCATCCTATCTCGATTCAAACTTACAAATCCCATGTTTCTGTGAACGGACCTGCGTTCGTCCTGGGTTCTGTTCAACCGAACGACCGTTCCGTCGTTTAGTATTATTAGCGAGATGGCACCGGTGTATTCTGTCCTCTGTTCTCAGTTTCCTAAGTGGAAAACGGACTATGACAGCGTTAAATCATCGCACTACATTGATTACTGAAGTTTGAAGCTGAAACTTCCAGGTCTTCTCCAGTAACTCGTTCAGTCGCGATTAAAGAGTCGTTGCCAAAATTAACGCAATTCAGCAGAAGCCAATGACCTCAGATTTCCAGCATGTAGAATTGTAGATCTATAACTTGATTTTACGTTGACACAGCGTAGAAGTGATGAGTCGTCAAGTTGTGACCCTCCCCGAGCTCCACTGGCCTAGTTCGTTACATTGGTTAGTTACATAGGCTGTTTACCACGCGGCTCTGTGTCAGAGAGTATGCGGTCACGGTTCGCCTCCCGATGCTGGCTGATTTAAGAGGTTTAACTCTCAGGCCAACACGGTCCGTGCACGGGGACCCAATTGGCGTGGCGCCCATACAAACGGGCAGCGGTAGTTAAGGATCTCACCCGATGAGCAAGGTCGGGCCCAAGCGGCACGTGTACATTTACTAGAGGTATACTATAGGGCTCGTATCATCTGCATGTATTTATTGGACGCTCCTGTGCTCAGAAGTTGGTCTCATGTCGTCGGTAGGCTCAGCAGGTGTGGAGCTATATAAGGAAGATAACAGTTGCAGACAGTGTTTTAGCCAGAGTGTTGTAGAACAGTGTTTTGTAACTGTAATTAGTGCCTATATTAATTCTATCGCGCCGGATACTAATGTACAGCACCTCAACTGACAGCGCATCGAATATGAGCCGTAGTCGGCTAAATATCCAGAAGATCGGTCCGCTAAGAATAATCTTCTGGATATTTATGCACCCACTTGATGGGACAGGACAACGTCAGACTTGTCTAAGTTGCAAACGACTCTAATTGTTGCTGACGTTCGATGAATCGCGAAAAAATTCCACCTGAATTTAAGAATCAAATTAAAGAAGTGATTCAATTGAAGGTTTATTTCAGCGTCGAAAAAACACATAAAATAAGCTACTTTCGTATTCGTTATTTAAACTGACAGCTTAAATATTCTTTCTGCGCATACGGTAGCCTACGTAGAATGAGTAAAGCTGAAATCGTAACCGCTGTAGTAACAAATCAATGTATTGAACGTTTCCAGGTGAAGATGGAGAACGTGTCCTTTAATTTTGCTGGAAAGAGAGCTCTGGTGACCGGAGCGGGTAGAGGTCAGTCTAGAGAATAATGTCATCGTGCTTTGGAAAATTCTCACAATGTCAAAAATCCATAAGCGAGAAATCGAATTAGAAGGCAGTTTCGCATATGTGAAACCGAAATTCACATTATATTGCGTTCCTGTATTACATTATAAGAGAAAAGTTTAATGTTAAACTTCAGACTACATAATTAATTTTGCATTTGGAAAACTATTCAATTTGCACGAGGCATCTAAATTTTAGGTAATTCGCAATTTTTTTACTCTTCGCACTTAGGTGTAACCAAGGTACATGTACATAAAATAGTTGCAACTTTCTACTATTTGTGATAAAAATATGTTTTTCTCAACAAATTGGTCAGTGTTTTCAGCTCAACATCAAATGCAATAATAAACTCGTTGTCGAAATTTATCCACTTTGTGAGGATTTCTCAGTCACGGTCACAAAATTTATAACGGTCGACAACTGATTCTCACCTATTTTCAACAGTTTGCCACCAATTCTGTTAGAAGTATAATTTAATACAAATAATGTATCCACACAGATTTAGGATTTTGTTTTATAATATTTCGTTCTGTATGTGAATTAGACTAATTGGTATAGACCTAAAGGTTGGCGTATGCCTACAGTGATATATAGGCCTGCCTCCTGTTACGAACTTCCAGCCTGTAGGCCTACTTAGCTTAAAACGGTTTATTTCTTCCAAGAAGCAAAGAAAAGCTAGGATAATGGTATACACTGTTAGACTATACTCTAAAGGAATCCTTGCTCAACTTCACCAACTGTAAGTCTTAGTCAAAATGTACCTATTCCCGGTGATAGACGCCGCATATCACGTCATTCCATTCGAATCTTTTAAAGAATGAGACACTGTTCTCGAACGTTTAATTGATCGTCTAAAGCATTGACCATTCATCGTAACACTACCCTCATTTGTACTGTCTTTAAAACTGCTTTGCATAAGAGTTTAAAATATAGAGGCTTTTCAATTTAGGAGAGTATGGGTAATTGGGTATTCAACCTTTACAATTTGTTCTTGTCATGAAGATAAACATGTTATAGACGTTATTTGGATTCAATAAAAGATTTTGATTGATTGATTGATTGATTGAATTTGGCCTACGTATAGACCTACTGTACTTTTATTGTGTGCATACGATCAAGGAATTGGTCGTGCTATTGCCATTGCACTTTCGAAAGCGGGTGCAGAGACATTTGCACTGAGCAAGACGAAGGAAACTTTGGATTCACTTGTGAAAGAGGTCAGTAGGCCTACCTAAGACGTCAATGGGGCCTAAGTCGATCTGTTTTGAAATGCTAATGGATAAATGGCAAATTAAATTGCAATATTGTGTTAATTCGCATTGGTAAGAAAACTACAAAACGAAAGTTTGCTTTGATAGGGCCTATAAGAATGTCGCAAAACCCCCGTCCTTCCAGCACACGATAGCCTAAACTTGGATTTGGACGTTCCCTTCTCAACCTCCTTTTACTGTCTTTACTACGTGAATATAAAACCAATATTCAGGTACTCTCTAATAATTTGCTTGCATGGATGTCTTCAAACCGCCTTGCCCTTAATTCCTCCAAAGCTCAACGAATCTGGCTTGGTACTCCTCAGCATCCAGAAACGTGACTTTCCGCTTCTTGCTGAAAACTTTCCCCAGTTTACCTTTTCTATCAGTGTGCGTGACCTACACTGGCTGCGATCTTGTTTGACATGTGGGGGGGGGGACACTTTAGAACTGATCTGGTCGAAAACGAGTTTTGAACTGATCTGCTCCAAAAAGAGGTGCACAAATTTGTTTGCGCTAACGCGCCAAAAATTTGTGGGGCCTTTTTTGGTGTTTCTTCAAAATTTGGGGGGGGGGGCAAATGTATGGTGTGTCCCCCCACTATCAAAGGTGGGGCCTTGTCCCCTCGACCCCCCCGGGATCGCCGCCCATGGTGACCTAGGTGTCACACTAGACAGTACTCTCACCTTTTCTGATCATGTTAAACACCTCACACACACTCGTCCTACTTTCAACTTCGGGGCATCAGGACTATTCGCAAATCTGTTTCCTTATCCACATTGACCCATACAGTCCACCGTCCACGCATTTGTCTGTTCTAGAATCGACTATTGCAATTCAATTCTTATTGGTGTTCCTGTCTCCTCTCGATTCACTTCTCAATGCTGCCGCCAGGTTGATTGCTAGTCTTCCTCAATTTTCCCATATATCTTCGTTTATGGTCAATCAACTTCACTGGCTCCCTCTCCTAGACCGTATTCAATTTAAAGTTCTTGTTCTTGTCCTTAAGTCTAAACTGGGTACTAGCCCAAAATATCTCAGGGACCTCATCTGCCCCCTCTTTCTGCAGCTTCTCACCGACTTCTCCGTTCTCGTGACCGGCATTTCCTTTTTGTTCCGAGTGCCAGGACTACTCAAGCTCAAACTAGATCTATTGTCAACAAAAGGGCCCTTTCTGTGGAATGCCCTTCCTTCCCCTCTACGGGTATACTTTCTGGATCTCTTCCTACATCCCTTTCCGTGAGTAAAACCTGTTTCTTCTCTCGGGGCCTTCGCACTGGAAGCGCTGTTGAGTGGCCTCAGCTGTGAGCGGCGCTATACAAATCTCCAAATACGATACGATACGATACCCGCTGATTCAATTCCAGATTCAGTTCGAATTCAAACTTTTACTTCCATTCGATTCCAGATTCCATTCGATTGAAAATTTGTAATTCGCAGGTCCATAGACCATATGCGATTCTTTGGTTACATGAAATTAAGTTTTCAGTGCGTGTAATAATGTTATGAATATTCCACAGTTCTAATTCAGAATTAGGCCTATATGGCTACCATGCAGATACTTTAGACGGTCCTGCATTAAAATCTAATTGATCGTTTTAGTATCGTTGTCTAGACATGAAAGTACTTTATATGAACGAATCATACGATTAATTCTCAATTTCTTACCCGAAATGCGTATACGGTTTTGTCTGAAACCCAAATTCATTACATACCAAATTATTATTATTATTATTATTATTATTATTATTATTATTATTATTATTATTATTATTATTATTATTATTATTATTATTATTATAATTATTATTATTATTATTATTATTATTATTATTATTATTATTATTATTATTATTATTATTATTATTATTATTATTATTATTATTAGTAACTATATTTATTCAAAGTCTTTCTATCGTTTAGTGTCCGACCATCCGTACCGTGTGCGTTGATTTGACCAATTGGGACGAGACAAAGAAAGCAGTGGAGCAATTGGGACAAATCGACTTACTGGTCAACAATGCTGCATTTATACATCATCAACTATTTCTGGACGTTGACAAAGAAACCATTTCCAAGTTGGTCCAGACTAATATAGTTTAATCTGATCTAGTCTTAAATCCACAACTGCTACTAACGTTGTTCGGTTAGCAGAGACACTCTTGTCGAAATAGATTCGATGCCACCGAGCATGACAGTCCTTCATTATGCTTTAGCGGCAGACATATGTAGTGTCTTTATTATAACTTATTTAGTACTTAGTCCTTCCCGCGCAGGTCTGCATATCGGGGAACGCATCTCCTCCACTCGTCTCTGTCCTTCGTCCCGTGACCTCCCCGGCATCTCAGGTCTTTCTTATTAGTGTTAATATAAATAATGTTGATGAGAATGTTGATGATGATGGTGATGATTATAACCAAAATAAAACCACTAATAATAATAAGAATAATGATATTGTTGTAATCAATAATAGCAGTATTATTAGTTGTAGTAGTACTGGCATTATTATTATGATAACCTGCATAGCTCGACAGCAACAAATTCTATCTAGGGGCGATCGATTGACACAACCGCAAGAAATGTCAGTGCATGGGAGTCGAAAGTAAACCACTGGAATATCGTGAACCGTCCCCTTTTGGGAGTCTATTTGGAGTTTGACTTATCCGGGGCATATTGCTCATAGCTACAGTAGGTCTTAAATCGATTCAAAGTGTCTGAAGTTACTCTGAAGTGAACCCTTCTCTAGGAACTGTTAAGTCACTCGTTGATGGTGATTACCAACAGCCTTGTCCATTACCCAATCCCAGTAGTTTATTGACTTCCCACATAGAGCAATAGTTGTAACAAATATTGTAGCATTAACCATCTTCATTTACATTTAGACGGAATTGATGAGGTTGATTACGTACAGTAATATCCATCCTTAGTTAGACGGAATGGAAATGTCGTAGGCTATTTACTGCACATTTTTCTATAGTCAAACTGGACTGAGAACACAGTGTATTTATTGTCTGTAGGACATTTAAGACCAATTTTGAGTCTGTCATCAACGTATCGCAGGTAAATCACATAAATAATTCTATCGCTATCAAGATAAATAAATTCACTACCGATAAATTTAGTACTCTCTAAAATAGTGTTGTCAATCGGTATTAAAGTGTGGACTGAGGTTCGACGCCTAATGTTGAGCCATAAATCTAATCTTGATGTAGCGCCCCTTCAAGACACCTACTCAGAGGTGCTGTAAAGAGCGGTCTTTAAAGATACGTAAAAAGCCGGGGAATAGGTCATTGGTAGGGGATGCAGCCCCAGTGAGAGGCTATTCCAGCTGATTGGACACACAACAGAGAAAGCCCGGTGTTGCACAATGGAAAAGCGTGCAGAGGGAACAAAGAGGTCGCCGTGTTTCGCAGAATGAAGGGGGCGGCGGCCACTGCATGCCGAGGTGACTTGGTTGTTTTAAGTAGTGTATCTCCACACTTTGTTGAAAAGTTTGTTCCACGTTTAATTCAGATGTTTTTTGCAATACGAATACGAATCGTAATCGTAATCTCCTAACTTCTAAAGCGCCACTCGAAAGCCAAGCGCAGAGCACCAGCATATTCACGAGCGCTACGTCAAATCAGAGGCTGTTTCCAGAGAGTAAAATAGAAGCCCGAGTCCAGTTTCCAGAAGGCCAAATCAAATCAGAGGGGTTTCCATAGAGTAGTCCTAAGGAGGTCTGAGTACGGTTCGCAGAAGGCCGAATCAAATCAGAGGGGGTTTTCTAAAGAGTTGTCCAAAAGAGGTCCGAGTCCGGTTTCCAGAGGGCCAGATCAAGAGAGGAGGCAGAGCAGCTGTCAAGGCGGGTGTCGCTTAGGGCAAGAAGAATTGGAAGGCGGAGGATCAGATGAATCAGGGTAGGAGTATTTGAAAAGGTGAGACTTCAGTCTTGAGTGGAAAGCCCCGGGGTGATAGATAGAGGAACATGAGGAGGAGGATAAAGACAATGATGATGGCAGAACGAGAATCTGCGGAATGAGAGGGAAGAGATCATTCCAGAGGCGTGGTGCTGTTTTGGACATGGCTCGGTTGGAGAACTTGAGATGAGTAGTGACTGGGTGTCGAGAAAGACTGAGATAGGAGGATGATCGGGTGGAGCAGGTTTCCTGGATGGTGAAGAGATCACGGAGATACTCGGGCTGGGAATATTGTAGAGTTGTAGATTAGTGATAGGACTTTGAAGTAAATTCGCTCTGGGATTTTTAGTCAATGGAGTGATTTGAGGATGGGAGTAATATGATGGTGTTTGGGCGTTCTAGTGACAGCTCTGGGCTAGTGAGTTTTGAATAAGTTTGAGACGCCTGCTTTGGGTGGATTCGAGGTTGAGGAAGAGGGAGTAGCAATAATCTAGCTTTGACTGAACAATGGAGGTAGCAACGGTGGAGGCAGTTTTAAGGTCGAGCCGGATGCATCGGAGCTCACGAATGTGCATGAAGCAGGAGCTCGAGAGGTTGGAGATGTGGTTAGAGAAGGAGAGATGTGGATCAACAGTAATATCAAGATTGTGGACAGGGGATTCAGAGGTGAAGGTAAGAGAAGACGAGTCAGTAGATAGGGGTATGGAAGGTCACTATCTTAACACCAGTCGACTGACTACTGATTTAATAAATTCCACTCTCTTCGGTATTGCATTCATGATGAGTGACTGAGCACGGCGATTATTCCATCCCTTGATGCAAGTTGCACTGCGATCTGATCATCTTTTGCCTTGCCAGCATTGCCAGCCGATTACTGCTAAATCCGACTCCAAAGATGCACTGATAGGCCCCCCCATCTCCTTACATGTTCATGACTTAATCTGTATGTAAGTAAGGTGGAACAAAGATAGCCTGTTCAGGCGGCAGTAGAGATAGTGTGTCAACATTTTTACGAGATCTATGCTTAAATCGTTCAGGTTGTTGCAAGAACTCTGATTAAGAACAAGAAGCCTGGAGCCATTGTCAACATATCCAGCGTTGCATCATTGCGGGCATTCAGTACAGTGGTTTTGTATGGCGCTGCGAAGGGAGCTCTGGACAATCTGACCAAAAACATGGTTCTTGATCTTGCTCCTCATCAGGTACCGATTACACCGAATTTCAGTGTGCTTTACAATATGCATTCGTAACTTATGAGCACTTAAACCCATAAAAGCTACAAACTGATTACATGACAGGAAAGTCTCGTGATTTCCTATAGACTGACTAAATGCACAAGCAGAGATAGTAACCAAGTTAAGAAAACAAGCCCACGTCGTTCTTTAACTCTTTACTACCTGTTTCCGTTGTCGAGAACTCTCTAAATCTGTGATAATATTATGACTGTGTATAATTGCGTATGGTTGATTTGATTTGTGTAGATTCGTGTGAATTCCGTTCATCCAACTGTGGTGAAGACGGACATGGGCCGTTACTGGGTGGATGATGAAACACGTAGCGATGCCTTTAGAGCGGCGACTCCTCAAGGAAGATTTGCAGGTATAGGCCATATACCAGAATTTTTTTTATTCAGAAACTATTAATTCAATTATCCAGGTGCTAATTATTCACAGAGCAGATCAAGAATTCGCTGAAGATAAGAGTTCAATTACCGCTCTCAAAGTTTCCACGTATCACAGTCTGGCAATGGTGAGGAAAGCATAAGGTTAAGTAACTTTACGAGGGATGGCATTCATACGGGTGATATCTAATCATTTGTCATAAAATCATAGTGGTAGGCTACTATAGGCCTGCCATTATTTTTCGCTCCTCTACCCACGGTGACTTGTTGGTCCCATTTGCTTGATCCGCTACAATACAATACAGCGCCTTTCTTCTTCTGTGGCTTGTCCAGTGGTGTACCGTAGGGGGCGGAGGGGCGGAGGAGCGTCGAAAGAGGAATGAAGAAAAATAAAAAGTGATTTTTTGATAAAAAAAAGAAAAAGTATGACAGGAAGAAAGAAAAAGAAGGAAAGAAAGAAACCGTCAATTTGGTCGTCGGTTTGTCTTCCGTTGATTGTTAGGGGCGGCATCACTCTCAGAGGTCTATGTTAAACACTTTACAGAACTGCAGAAAAGGAAGCGGAATCGCATTTATCTAGTAAACTCTGAACAGGGTTCCGTTCAGTTCAATCCGTTTATTATAATACAACAACTAAGGCAATTTCAAGCATACATTGCAGTCAAATAGGTTACCAGTTTGAGAATCGTAAAGGGGGACCCCAAAGGGACAAGTCCCGCTATCCAGGGCACCCGAGAGATGATCACTGATTGAACGAACAAATTATACACACAAAGACATTAATTCCTATAATCTTAAGTAACGTCTAATCCAAGTTCAGTTTAAACAAAATAATGCAAGACTTAAGTAATATTAAATACTTATTCAAGTAGGCTAGTCTATTTGGATAACCCTTTGTTTATGATGCAAGACTTTAGCAAATTTTTAAAGCAGCTTATAGACAGTGCCGAGGTTAATTCTACATGTTAACTATTCCACAGCCTAGGGGTCTGACATTCGATAGAAAACCTTTTGCAATTGGTCCGAGCATATTTAGGACAATATTTATGAGCATTACGTGTCTGATGACAGTGAATCGATACTCCGATCTTGTAGTAGCACTTAAATGACGAAGGCAGCAAATTGTTATGGTACCGATACATAAATAGGCCAATTTGAAACTTATTTATTTGGTCAATTGTCAGGATTTGCTTATCCTTAAATGTTTGTTTGGAGCTAACGCTCCAATGAATATGAAACACAGTAAGTATAGCTGTTTTTGTAATACAATTCTTCTTTAAGTTCTCTGCCCTTCGGCAGGTTTCCATTTCCAATGACGCCATTCCTCTCTTCGTTGTGCTCTTCTCTTCAGTCCGCTGTATCCGTCGGTCATCATCCATCCCAGCATCATCTGTCGCGGTCTTCCTCTCCTTCTCCTTCCCTCCAATCTCCCCTCTATGATTTCTCTCAAGAGGGAGTCTCCTCTTAATTTGTGTCCAATCCAGTTCTTTTGTCCTTCTCTTAATGTTGTCATCAGCGATCTTTTTTCTTCTACTCTTTACAACACCTCTTCATTTGTCATTCGCTCCGCCCAGCTCACCTTTTCCATTCTTCTCCATATCCACATCTCAAAGGCCTCCAATCTCTCTAATAGAATTAGAGGTGTAAAACAGTCTTAAAATTTGCTCCCCATATGATGTTACAGTATGAAATGTACGGAAAAATAAGTGTAAACTACAGGCTTAATAGGATATTTGGAGGCAGGCAGTGCCTGACTTTTTTAATATTCCTACATTTTTTGCTATTTTTTTATATCTGCAAAGTATGTTGCTTCCAATTGAGGTGTGTTTCTTCCAATTGAGTAACAGACAACATACAGCATAGTCTACTTTAAAGCATATTCTTGTTATGCCGCCCTTCAAAGTCATGCCATAATGTGTAGTAGTATAAACGCTTATATACGTTTTGGTGTCTAAACGAATTAATGGCTTAGAATAAAATTTAATCACAAAGTGTCAATATCACCACCCGGCCAATGACGATGAAATTCGAATTGCCAGTGCAAATCTTGCTCAACAATATGACGAACTTGACGCCGGTCGTCTGGATTATGAAATTCGAAGTCATCGACGTCGTATTCGGAGTTACGAGGTATAAATGCTAAAGACTGGGAATCATTGGAAGTTTAACAATGGGCTGTGAAATGGGGATAAGCGGGGTATCTCCAAATCCTTACCAATACACTACGCATATTTTAACAAAAAGTGTGACAATATTGCTAGCTGTAGCTGTGACTCTGTGAGAGAAATTTCCAAAACTGAAACTGATTAAAACTTATTTAACGTGCACAATAAGCGAGTCGCGATTGAATTTGGAAATGCTGTTATTTGAAAGAGAGACAATTAATTTTGTTGATGTTATCAATGATTTTGCAGCCGTAAAAGCTGGCAAGATAACGATAATAGCATAATGATTATATGGTAATTATAATACAATATGACATGTATGATGTATGCATGTATGTACTGTACTGTGCACATCACAGCGAGTCAGCGACAGTCTCAAGTCATGCAATCAATTTTTTTATTTAATAAAATAGATTTAAGTAAGTTGAAAATGTATAGCTAAAACCGATAATTGCAAAATACAGTGAACAGTGAAAAATCCAGATAGGCTATAAACTGTGTAAAATCAAATTGTATATGTAATAAGATCCGTCAAGCGATATCTTAGAGAAAATGCATGTCGATCATGGGCATTAGTTTGGAACAATATGGGTTCTATACGGGTCCCATGTGGGATCCATGTTGTTATGCTTGCAGGGTAATTGGCACCAGCGTAGGCCTACTTAAACTCAATATTTTATTGATCATCGTAGTTTAATCAACGTTAATGCCAAAACAACAATAGAAACTTGGGGCAACCAGGATTTGAGCTACGAAGAACGTTATGAAAGGTGTGGACCATATCATATTGGGCTTTTCCGACGACAGGGAACGAGCTATAACTCAGGCAATGCGCCACAATCCTTGCACTATCTCTAAGAAGAGGAAGCGCAAGGATTCCACTCGCTGCTTAAGACTACTTTCTTCCGCCTGGCCTGGATCAGTTGCGCCTCTGAGTAGGGATCTTGCGTGGGCGCTATACAAATTTCGATTGATCCATTGATTGATTAGGCCTATAATTTGTTCACTTGTCCTCTTGACTTTCTGGTCATACAGCGATCGAATTCTTTACATCTGTGGAAATTGAAATTCAGGAGACAAATCCATTGACGGTCCAATTGTGGCAGGCATTATCTCTATATGTCTCTCTCCATATGTATATGTACTAGGCCTATTTATGATATATTTGTTTCTATATATATATATATATATATATATATATATATATATATATATATATATATATATATATATATATATATATATATATATATATGTGTGTATATATATATATATGTCTATGATATAAAGTAACCGAGTTCAATCTGCGGCGTTGTATATTGCACTTGGTGGAATTATATGACGGCCGTCTATATAGAAAGTCATATGGAGGGAAGTTAAATCCTATAAACAGATATGTGGTTGATTTAAAGTGAGACTGAGTTTTGGCGTTTGGTCCGGACTTTTGGTTTTGCCAGTCTCTGGACTAGTCGAAGCTTTTTCTCTCCGTCTGAGGATGACTTCTTTTTAGTTACATTTTCCGTGCTTCTCTTCGAGAGTTCTTGGTTTTGTCGTCGCGTGACGCTGTACCTGTAACATGTATATATATTTTATATATATATATATATATATATATATATATATATATATATATATATATATATATATATATATATATATATATATATATATATAGACACACATTAGATATGTGTGCCTGAGTGTGTACGTGCGTGTGTACGTGTGCGTGCGTGTATCTTTGCGACGTATAAAGTATGGAGTATAAAAACATGTAAAATTCTTCTGACGATGTAAAATATTTTCAGAGATATCCGAAATCGTTGGTCCAGTTCTGTTCCTGCTGAGCGATGCGGCGAGTATGGTCAACGGAGCATTTCTCACAGTTGACGGCGGATTGACAGTCGCGTGAAGATATTTGCTGAAGTTGACTCTATAAAATTCTTGGGTGTCTACATTGACAATCATCTCACTTGGAAAGCACACATCAATTACATTGCCTCAAAAGTGGCCAAGAACATCGGAATCATCTCGAGAGTGGCACGAGTACTACCTAGGGATATCAGATTGAACTTGTACTACTCCTTGATTTTTCCATACCTAAGTTATTGCAATCTCGTGTGGGCTTCAAATTATGACTCCCGCCTACATAAGTTATGTGTACTTCAAAAGAAAGCGATAAGAATGATTATGGGGGCACCACCAACATGTCACTCACTGCCAATATTTAAGGAACTCAAGATACTTGAACTAAAGCAGATTCGGATCCTCCAAATTGGTGTATTATTTTATATGTATGTACAAAACCTTTTACCGATTATATTTGCTGGGTACTTCACGCTTACCTCCACGATACACGATCATTTAACTAGAAGCGCTTCTTTATATCGGCCAATCAAAGCGCGCACCAATACCAGACTGTTTTCACTAAAAGTTACCGGTCCATCAGTATGGAACGCATTGCCAATGGAAATCAAATCATCAAATAATAAATACGAGTTCAAAAAAAGGTTACGTAATTTACTTGTATCCACCGATACAGCATCATAGGATGCTTTATCTATCGTGATTGCCTTGAAGTAACTCTTGTTAGCGGACGTCACACTGGAGACGGGAGCTGTAGTTAAGGATAATTAAGTTTTAAATCTAGCTAAACAATCTCCTCTATTTGCGTTTGTATATTCTTTGCTACTTTAACGAATGGGAGGATGATCTCTAGCCCTATTGCATCAAACTGACTAGATACATGTGCATGCGGTATCCCCATCTTAGTGGGACTCTCATCCTTTGGGGGGTACCCATTGCCGTTGATGGCAGTACTATGTATCCAGAAAGCTTATTGTCATTATCTCAAATGATGCAAGTTGTTTAACTCCTTTAAATTGTGATCTGCCTGCATGTAATTATGCTGAACGTTGTATGTTATTGGTTAAATGCTGTCATTGATGCCAATAAAGATATATTGATTGATTGATTGATTGATTGATTGATTGATTGATTGATTGATTGATTGAATTGGTGTTAATGGCTGCTGCATGGAACGCAGCCAACGTGGCTAATCAGTGGTTGAAACGATTTAAGTTGCGTTAGCTCGATTTCTATTTTACGTTTGGATGGAGATTCTGTTAGAAATTGCAAGCGCTTTATAATGCTACCTAACAATAGAATTTATTTGATGCATTGGGGATATCACTAAACACAATGTGTCACAGGGAATTCGCCTAATTTTATGCTTAACATTCACAAGCACATTATATGACAATATTGATAACTTTAGACCTCGGTTCTAGAGGCTCTGCCTTTGATCTGCACTAGCATAAGAAATGAATTAAGTCAAGCTATCACGTTAGCCGATTGGCTAGAGACACGGAGAGTACGGGTGCGAGCCTCCACTGAAACGGTTACTGTTTAGCGACGCTAAGTAAGTCCTTCACTCATAATTGTTCAGCGCCATCGATTGATGCTTTGCCATTATATAGTGGCGCTCACAGGATAACTAAAGAATTCTCTGCCCCTGTGAAACTCCGATAAGTTATTGGTTTAACATTCAGATGAGCTCTAAATGGACCCGCAACCCGAAGTTCTTGTCCAGAAAGGCGTGACGACGAAAATATGTAAGAATTCAAGTAATTCGTCCCCAGTTATGTTAATTGCTCTTTTTGAAAGAATTGATTGTAGGCCTATATCTTTCTAATAGAGTAGGGTTGAGGACGAGTGTGTTAGTAAAATAAGATTTGAATGTAACTTTTGTGTGTTACTAATTTTGAAGATGTTAGCAGTTGTAACTTTTATCTAATGTGCCTATAAAGAAACTAGACATTGCTGATCTTTAATTACATTCTCATTACAAATATATCTCAGTCCTTACACGAATCTTTGGAAGAGATAGAAACTGTAGGAAGGGAAGGTGAAACTGCAGAAAGACCTTTGTCCCGTTCTAGTGTTACGGAATTGGCTTTGGAGAGACTAATGGAGAGACTTGACATAATGAATACAGAAACTAGAGGAAGACGTGACTTGATGAATGTAGAAACCAAAGACAGAAACTGCAGATAGACCTTTCCGTCCCGTCCTGTCCTAGTGTTACAGAATTAGCTTCGGAGAGACTACTGGAGAGACTTGACCATAATGAATACAGAAACTATAGATGACTTGATGAATATATAAACCAAAGACAGATATATAGGCTAAGTCTATTAACGCAGGTCAGAGAGAAATGAAGGAAAGACAGACCGAGGCATTCATTCGATTGGAAACCCAAATAAATTGTTTAGAAGGTATCTCTAGATAAATAAGAGATGCTAGAAAGTGTGTCGTGAAACAAGTAGTGAATCCAGGTTCTGGCTTTGCTGGGGCTACTTCACATGTTACAGTCGCGCCGCATAAATTAACCTTGGGCCAGACCAAAGAGTTGAGTGAAGTAAGAACTCAACACGAAAAAATGCCGCCACCTCGTCAGTTGCGTCGAAGCGAAAGGTTAAGAGAGAAGGCTGGAATAACCTATGGAAGTGAGATTCGAACCCAGATCCCCGCCTTTTCTAGCGCTGTATCTTGGCCTGACGTTTCATTGGGTCTTCCTCTGCCTGTAGTTTCACGACACCGCGAAACAGGAGGGTTGTCGGTGGAAGTAGGGGTAAGCCTTGCGTTCGGTAGACCCTTGTTGCAAGACAATGGTATGGAGCATGCATGGGTCCCATCTGATGTACATGTTGGGAGGGTCGAATTGTGGGAGAAAATATCAAGGTCTGTTCCATTTTTTCCTGAGTTCGACCCAGATAGAGAACCTACGACCGGCCGTTGGTCCCAGATGGGAGAAATGGTTGTCTCGTGTTGTAAACATGCACATAAAGGCCATGGGATAGAAAGGCACTCCTTCTACGTCTAGCTGCGTCTCACGTGGACGAAAAACATTCAGCGTAATGTACACAACGCCTTCAAGACATCTGTATCCTGCCTGCATGCCCACAGGAAGCCCATATAGGAACCATGTTCCCGTATGGAACCCGTATTGAGCCTATATGTGTCTCATCTAATGCCCAGGGACAGGGCGGTAAATCCTGGGGAGGGAAGCGTGGGAATTTCCTCCCCCGTGCACTCTTAAGCTTGGGAAAAATAACACACGAGTTCTGCGAAAACGGGTCCGATCGAACATCAAACATTACAAAGGCATTCAGACAGTGTAAACGATCTCTATTTTCTTAAAATTTGCTGGCTTTTACATTGAATGTGTTCATTAAAATGTGCCGGTCGCAAACTTTTGGCTATGACCGTATGTTTGCGTGAGGCATGTATGCATGTGAGCAAATATGCATGTATGCATGTATGTATGTATGTATGTATGTATGTATGTATGTATGTATGTATGTATGTATGTATGTATTATGTATGTATGTATGTATGTATGTATGTATGTATGTATGTATGTATGTATGTATGTATGTATGTATGTATGTATGTATGTATGTATGTATGTATGTATGTATGTATGTATGTATGTATGTATGCATGCATGCATGCATGTATATATTTATGCACTCATACATACATACATACATACATACATACATACATATGCACATACACATACGTATGCACTTATATATTACATATGAATGCTTTCTCCTTCAGCCTCTCGTATGTATATAGTTCGAAATGTATAGGCCTAAGGCCGCTGTATTTATACTGCTATTTATATATCTGGAAAGTTCTAGAAAGTTCTAGTAGTTACTCCAAGTTTGCCCGGCACTGAATTCATCTTGAATGTTCTGGAAAAAAACCTAAATTTGAGAATATCACTGTCCTCAGTCCTGGTCACAAAAGCAAAGTTTGTGGAGAATAATAACCATTGTCTATACTTTTGAGGCATAAGCAATTACGAAATAACGCTTACTACCGAGGAAAAACACAAAATTAAAAGCTTTTATACGGTGTAATGACAATCGTTCAAAGGTCTCATCAATTAGTATCATCATCAATTAGAAAGTAGGCCTATATCGCGCCAGTGTCTAGTGTACTTGGCATCAACCGATGATCCCAATCCAAGCCACAATCGGTATAACTATAGGGCTTGTCCTGTTTCCATTATCGAAAACTGTCTAAATCTGTAATAATGTTATGAATGTGTACAATTGCGATATGGTGATTTCATCTGTGTAGATTCGTGTCAATTCTGTGGTGAATTTAACGGACATGGGCCGGTATTGGGTGGATGATGAAAAGCGTAGCGATCTTCTCAAAGCGCTGACTCCTCAGGGAAGATATGCAGGTATACAGGTCCTATAATAAGCTTCTTTAGACAGCAACTAACTGGATCCAATTATCCATGTGCTACTTATTCACAAAGCAGACCACGGATTCGCTGAAGATAAGTGTTCAGTCCCCGCTTTTCAAAGTCTCCACGTATAGACTGTAAAACGTGAGGAAAGTATAAAGTTAAGTAACGTATGAGGGATGGCATTCATACATGTAATATCTAGTCACTTGCTATGAAATGGTACTATGGTACTTTTCCGCTTGACTTTCCGGTCGTACACCGATCGAATTCTTACATCTGTGGAAATTGAAATTCGGGAGACAAATCCAGTGACGATTTAATTGTAGCAGGCATTATAAATATATGTAAAACATATATAGTGCTTATATGTATATACATTATATATCATATAAAAAAAAGTTGAATCTGGGGTTTAGTACTGAACTGGGTGAAATTATATGTACGTCGTCTATACTCTATAGGTTGTCATCTGGAGGGAAATTCATCATCATAATCATGGTCCATGGGCCCAAGGCCTGTAGGTATCAAATGCACGCATCATCACTTGTTTCTACAGTCCCCGATCTTCTGCTGCTAGTCTCAAGCTTTGCAGATCTTGTTTGCACCAATCCCTGATATCATTCATCCACTCCTTGTCAGGCCATCCTCGTCGCCCAGTTCCAGCCATAGTCTGTTCCCATCATCATATTTTTTATTTCTCATTTTCTCTGTTGTCGTCCATTCTACATATAGCCCAAACAAGCTCAATTTCCTTCTCATTAATGTTCGCATTAGATCTTCTGTTCATCCTTCTTCGAACCTCCTCATTTGTCACCTTCATTGTCCAAATAGGATGTAAAATTCTTCTATTACAATACATTTCAAATGCCAGTATTTTACCCTGGTCAGTCCTTTTAATTGTCCATGACTCACAGGCATAAAGAGCTGTGCTAAAGGCACATGCTCTCAAGACATCTAATTTGGTCTTGTAACTGATCCAGATGGTATTTAATCCTGCCATAAAACCCATCGCCTTTGCTATTCTTGACTTTTTGTCCTTGTACAATCATTGTCCCATGTTAGTAGACTGGCTAAGTATACACATTTCTTCATATTGTCAATTACCTCATCTTGCACTTTTCTTTACATATCTATTGAGTCCTTGCCAAACACCATTGTTTTTGTTTTATCCCCGTTTATATTTTGTCCAGCACGTTTGGCAGACATGTTTAGCCCACAGGCAGTTTCCTGCAACCTCTCGCAACTGTTCTCCAGCACGTCAATGTCATTTACAAATCGTAGGTTGTTATCTTTTCTCCTGGCACCGAGATTCAGGTTCCAATATCTTGGATCTTTTCCATGACTTTTCCATGACTCTTTCCAAGTAAGTAATAAATGTGTTAGCTGCCTTGTCCTTAGTGTAATCGCAAAGCATCCTCCTATTTCCTATCCTACTTTCACTGCGGACTTTGATCTCTGTCCAATGTTCTGCAGAATCTGTATAAATCTGCTTCCCACTCCATATGATTTCAGTATTGCCCATGTAGCATCATGCTTGATGGAAACGAATGCCTTCTGGAAGTCAACGAAACCATTGTAGACAAGCCTAATTTTTGTTTGGCTTTTTCGGCAATCAGTCTTAACAGGAGAATTTGTTGCACTGTGCTTCTATCCTTCTTGAAGCCTGTCTGCTCATCTGACACATATTCCTCCGTTTTGCCTTCAGACGACTCAACATGATTATGATGAGCACTTTTTCCATGTAGTTTATCAGTGCAATGGTTCTATGATTCTTGCACAGTGTTAAGTCTCCTTTCTTAAGTATTGTTACATGTATGTATGGACTGCATCCATTCCTCTGGTATTGTTCCTTCTTGCCACACTTGCTTGCAATTATCACGAATTGCTTTTATCACATCCTTCCCTCCAGCTTTAATCATTTCTTCTGTAATTCCATCTGTTCCAGGGCTTTTGTTTTTCTTCAAGTAGTTAAGCCCTTTGCAATTCTTCATATAGGATTTCATAATTCTCATCATCTTCAGCTGGTGGAGTTATATCTCGCAGTTCTTCAAGTAACTCTTGTTCGCTCCGTCTCTCTATATGACTCGTTGCAGTTGGCTACTCTGTCCATCTTTCTTTTATCTTTTCTTTGTCCATCAAGATGTTTCCATGCTTGCTCCAATTGGAGTTTCTTTTGGTTGCCATTCCCTATTTATACTTTTTTTTATCAGCTTAAACACTTCCCTCGTTTTATATTCCTCTGCTTTTTTCGATATCACCACACTTTTTCTTTAACCAGTTCTGCTTGTCCCTCCTGACCGATGACCTCATTGCGTTGCATAGTTTTCTGTGGAGGGAAATTAAATCCCATTAAAAACGTTATGTGGTTGATATAAAGTTAGACTGAGTTTTGGTGTTTGGTCCTGACTTTTGATTTTGCCAGTCTCTCGACTAATCGAAGTTTTTGTCTCCTTATGAGGATGACTTCTTTTTAGATTTGAACCAGTTACAAGTTTGCAAGTATTGCATTGTATTGCATTGTATTGTATTGTATCTAAACATCGTATCTAAACATTTCTAAAGCCCCTCTCACAGTGTTCGCTAACCAGAGGCGCTCCCAGTGCGAAGGACCCAGTGAATAGAAAGTGGTTTTAAGACAGCGGAACGAGGCACTTGGGTCACCATTGAATTAAGAAGCACGTGTCATTGGAGGGAGTTGATTCCATAGAGCAGGACCAATGCAAGAAAAGGCTCGAGTTTTGGCCATAGTGGTTCTGGCTCGTGGTACAAGAAGTGACAGTGTTCTAGAGTTCTCTAGGTTTTGTCGCCGCGTGACACTGACCGGTTGGAGTTCACATATGATATTAGGCTTGTGACATGCCTCTGATTCGCATTTCCTCGTGACTTTGCGCGCGTTACAAATGTTCCGCAATAAATAAATAAATAAATAATATATATATATATACACACATTATATATATAATTATGTGTGTACGTGCGTGTGTGTCTATCTTTGATGCGACGATGCTAACATTCCTTATGAGTTTAAAAATCTAAAATTGATGACGATGATGATGATGATGATGATGATGATGATGATGATGATGATGATGATGATGATGATGATGATGATGATGATGATGATGATGATGATGATGATGATGATGATGTTAAATATTTCAGAGATATCCGAAGTCGTTGGTCCAGTTCTGTTCCTGCTGAGCGATGCGGCGAGTATGGTCAACGGAGCGTTTCTCACAGTTGACGGCGGATACACAGTTTCGAGAAGCCACTAAATTTGCGTTAATGGCTGCTGCGTGGAACGCAGCGAACATGGCTAATGAATAGCTAAAGCCAATTCCATTGTGTAGGTTTAAACGACTTGAGGTTTAGCTCGATTTGTATTTTATGTTTAAATGGAAATTTTGTCATTGGAAATAAGTAGGCGCTACACAATCCTATCTTGCATTAGAATTTAGGTAATGCATGGGAGATATGACTTAACAACTGTCACAGGGTATTCGCCTGATATTTATGTAAGCCTAAATATTAATTTAATGCTAAGTGTTACTCATTTATTTGACGACGCAGGTGAGCAATTGAGAATACCGATGCCTCCGCCAAGGTAGATTAGACGCAGAGTCTGAGGATATGCAGAGGAAAAATGTACTTGAGTGACAGCCACATAGGTTGCATAGGGTCCAGAGGTTTAACATTTATTCAGGTTTCAGAGAAGACAGCATATCAGAAAAATGTAAAGTTAACGTAGCCAGACTTTAAATAATAGGACTTATATAAGAAAAATATGCAAGGCCAGGTATAAATTTATTATTAGAGGAGCCCAAGTTATTTAAAGCCTCGGATTCTGAGACTGTAGATGAAGAAAGCGTTGACGTCTGCGCCAAGAGAGCAACACGTTAAAACAGTATACTTGAGAAATTTCTGGCGTTTCTGTTTGTTTAATAATAATAATAATAATAATAATAATAATAATAATAATAATAATAATAATAATAATAATAATAATAATAATAATAATAATAATAATAATAATAATAACAACTCTATTGCTTTCAACGGGACATTCCCAGAGCCTCCGGACGACGAGGTTTGATTTTCCAGACATTGTTCCCTGCTCCCAACATAATTTCTTTCTATTCCTGAGGGACCATTGATACCTCGGGACAAAAAAAATAATAATAATAATATTTTCGAGTTTTTTTTACAAAATCACTGACAAGCCGCAGTAAATTACATTGAAACACAGAAAAACATTACTGTGCAGTAAAAATCACGATATTTATTGAACACACGTCTTGGCAGCCTGTTAGGAGCTCGCTCATTTTACTGCTGACCCCTAGGGAGTGGAAGGTAGAGTCGATCTAGACTTAGGACGCATTAAAATACTGTATCTTAGACTTTTTAAATTAACATTTATTTGGGTCAATATGAACAGCCTGAAGTGTCAAAAATATCTCTGCAGAAAGAATAAATTAAGGCCCTTATTTTTGCAAGATATTTTGCCCACAAAGGCATAATTACGGCGCTATATAAAATTATGGATTAGATTAGATTGCGGAACAGGATTTTCCTGTGAGCCAAGCAGCAAGTATGCTCAAGGGAATATACTTACAATGGATGGCGATTCACAGTTGCACTAAACTGACTCGATGCTTGTAAGACAAAACTCATAGACCAGAGTCATGTGGTTTCTGACAGGCACTGTCGGCCACTTGGTTATATTGAGTTCCTTTGTGTTATGTTCCACTGTGGTTTAATTAGAAAGTTTAGAAATAGTATGAACTATAAATGTCCGTTACTATATAACAGCAAACCCCCACCTGCGCACATGCGTACGCAGGTGGGGGTCAAAAGTACACGTGCGTACAGGAAGGGAAGAGAATGCTGATGTATAGACAGCATTTCTAGAGTGGATCCAGAGTTTAATGACATCAAAGGCCGTTGAGGTCGGCAAAATGTCTCAATGACTGCTACGTCCAAGGGTAAGAAATGTATATGACATATGCTCATGTGAGCGTAAGCCCATATGTCATTGGATTGGGCGATTTGGGCCTATCAGTTACGCAATTAAACTGTCAAACGTAAAACAGCAAAAAAACTATACTGAAAGGGCCTTACTTGTGGGCTGGGCTGTGGAAGAATAACTATGACAAAAGATTAATAAATTAATCTTTTGTCATAGTTAATAGGCAGCAGTAGAGACGCAAGTCAGACCTCTGTTAACGATTGGATATATATTTGCAACCAAAAGAAGTTCCGGCGCAGAAGGGTTTTTAGACGCTGCTGTAAGAATTCGTCTACCATAGAAGCATTTCGCGTCTGGAACTCAAATAATAAGGTAGGTCTTCGTTATGCAATAGCTTAACGTAACATAACATAACGAGGAGTTAATTTCTATCAATCAGTCTCTCAAAATTACCCATAGCCTTGGCTCTGACGATATCAATCTATACACCACTTCTTCTTTCTTTCTTCTCTTCCATCAGTTTCCCGACGATGAGGCTCTTATGAAGTTTCTCCATAGTGTTCTGTCTCTGACAGTTTCGCGCACCATGGTTAAGTCCGTGCCTTTGCTCTTCAAGTCTTCCTTGACATTGTCCATCCACGTTTTGCGTGGTCTCCCTCTACTTCTCTCTCCCTCGATCTGCCCATGTAGGGCTGCGACTGGTAATCTGCTGTTATCCATCCTTTCTACATCCTATACACCACTAATACAACATTAAATCGTCTTGCCAGCCCGATAGCGAATTGGATAACATCTGGCGTAGAGTGCGAGAGGTACAGAGATCGAGTCCCATAGGCGGACATGCTTTGTAGGCTGCAAATTGCGCCGTGTATTGCAGGCTGTCTGTTCTGTTAGTAGTTAAGATTTATCGTATAACATGTACATGTACAGCGCAGTGCGTTTGCAGGCGCTTAATTAAAGAATAAATATTATTAGTATTATTATTATTATTATTTTTTTATATTTTTTTTTATTATTATTATTATTATTATTATTATTATTATTATTATTATTATTATTATTATTATTATTATTATTATTATTATTATTATTATTATTATTATTATTATTATTATTATTATTATTATTATTATTATCGGAAATTATAAACTCTTCTTTTTTGCTACTGGAATAGTCCCGCATGCACTGAAAACAACCGGAGTTACTCCAATCTTCAAGCAGGGCAAGAAATCTGACCTGAGCAACTATGGGTTCATATCTGTTTTACTTTATTTCTCCAAATTAATTGATAGAGCGATGTATAATAGACTGTATGACTACGTTACTAAAATGAAAATCTTATCGGCCTATTTAAATCAACATGGATTTCAGGCTGGGCACTCAACTGCTATGTCTCTTTTGAATATTCAAGACAAAATATCACAATCCCTTGAAAACAACGAGTATTTCATCGGAATATTTCTTGACCTTTCAAAAGCGTTCGATTCCTTAGATCATAAAATCCTTTTACATAAGTTAGATAACTATGGTATTCGATGATTACCGCTACTTCGATTCCAAAATAATCTAGAAAATGGGCAACAACCGATCCTATGCAATACAAAAGCATCGAAATTTCGCCTTATTGAATTTGGTGTTCCCAGAGGCTCCATTTTGGGACCATTATTATTCTTAGTTTACAGCTGTTCGACTTATTACTAAATCCTATTATAAGTGTCACACCGCCCAACTTTTCCTTGAAAATGGTGTTTTAACACTAGATTAGATTCATATACAACAAACCAGTGAATTTATGTTTAGCTGCAAGCATGACATAATTAGCATAGTAGGCCTATTGCTTTAGTCTAATGCCTTGCTGATTATTTTAACACCGGCTCTACCACTCATTCTTATAGTACTAAGACAGCCTGTAATTATAGACCGATCTTTGCTCACACTAACACCCGTAATTTCTCTATTAACATAACTGGTCTCAACTCTGGAACAATCTCCCCGGCCGATATTCATGGCGTGACTGATCTCTTCCTATTTAAGAAGCATTTTCGTGCACATTTACTTAATTAACTATATAACTACTTTACACCATTTGTTTGTTCATATACAAATCTCAATGGCATTAGACTAAAGCAATACTATGCTAATTATGTTATCATTTTAGTTGTAAACTTTAATCTCTCCCATCTCCGAATGTGATGTTACCAACTTTTACCTAACAGCACTGGTACATAGGTGACCCTGCTAGCGGGACTTCGGTCCCTTTACGTTCTCTCTTTGTATCCCAACTTAATACTAACCTAAAACCTGATCATGTGTTATTGTATTGCTATAAAAAAACCTATGTTATGTTATGTTATGTTATGTTATGTAACGTAACAAGGGTTTTAAGTGGTTCAGAATACGAGCCTGTGTTAGAACCACTGCAAATTTACCTTGAACACCTAATAGCCAACTTTTCTTAGCTTCTTCTTAAAACCTGTGTGAGTGTCCACAGAGACAGTACTACCATCCAAACCTCTCCACAAATCTACAACTATCTAAAACACTCTTGCCCTGAAGAATTTCTGCCCTAATGTTCCTTTTTCCTTCTTAAATAATTTATACATATGTCCCTGAATTGTCATGCTTGGTGCTAATTCAAAGAACCTCTCCCACAAGTAGTGATTCCTTTCCAGTGATAATCTAATAAGCTTCGCCTAGTTCTCCACTGCTCCTCCTTTTCTCCAATGTTCTAAGTCCACATCTTTTCAACCTTTCTTCATAGCTCAAATCCTTGTAGTCCCAAATCATTTTTGTAGCTCTTCCGAGCACTTTCTCCAGTTTTCCATGTCCTGTTTCATGTATGGATTCCATAGCTGGATACAGTATTCCAACTGTGGCCTAACTAGCGATTTGTACAACATCAGTACTGCATCCTTGTCCTTCTTATAATACCTAAAGTTGAGTTAGCCTTTTTGATGCACATTGCCTTGAAGGTTCCACTCTTGTGCACAATCACTTCCAAGTCCCTTTCTTTCTTACTCACTTTCAATGCCTCACCCTTCCATTTCAGAACGAAATAATCAATATATTGGACACGCTTACTGTACGAAAAAAAGTTGGAAGGATATGAGTAAAGTTGAAATTATAACCCCTTTAGTAACAAATCAATGCATTGACATTTTCCAGGTGAAGATGGAGAACGTGTCCTTTAATTTTGCTGGAAAGAGAGCTTTGGTGACCGGAGGTAGTACAGGTCAGTCTAGAGAATAAATGTCATCGTGCCTGAGAAAACTCTCACAAAGTCATAATCCATAAGCAAGAAATCGATTGAGGAGGTTATTTCGCGTACATAAAACCGAAATGCACCCTATATTACTTTTATGTATTTCATACTATATAAGACAAATGTTTTTTGTTAAACTTCAGACTGCATTAACAACTGTGAATTTGGAAAACAATTCATTTTACACAAGATAAATAAATTTTTGGTAATACGTAATTTTTACACTTCGCACTTTCTGCACTTGCTGAGGTAGTTATATTTTAAATAGTTGCAACTTTTTAGTTGGCCTATTTGTGATAGAAATGTGTGGTTTTCGCCAAATTATTCAGCGCTTCAAGCAATATTAAATAATTTTCGAAAATTTTCGACTTTGTGAGGGTTTTCTTATTCAAGATCACAAATATCGGTGGACAACTGTTTATATGTTGTGTGACTTTTCACCTTTATTCACCAGTTTGCCACCAATCCTATAAAAGTATATGCTTAATGCAAATAATTAGGGGAAGGGCGCCAAAATGCCAACGCTAACGAAAATTGCATTTGTCTTTGTAAATTGCAAGAAAAGTAGGGCCTACATGTGTAGTTACTTTGTACCCTATGCAAATATTAATCATTTCTAAAGCGATTAGGGCAACTGCAGTAGTTAATTCAATCATTCTTGTTGTCAAGACCTTAAACTTCAAGACCAAGCAATATTAAACTCATTAAACTCAAGACTTTGAACATCAAGACCAAGACCGAGACCAAGACCCAACAAATCTCAATCATATCCAGACTTCTATTCCTTACTAAGAATTGTCAAGTCGGACTACTCGCTATTTTACTGAAAACATTCATCTTTAATTTTATTCAAGCAAAACAACTCTAAATGCAGAATGAAGAGGATTCTGAATTCGCATTCACAAAGTCCTTCATGCGAAATGTTATTCCAATTGGTCTTGCAAGGCGAAGACCAAGACTTTGAACCTCAAGACCATGACCAAGACTTTGAACCTCAAGACCAAGACCAAGATTTTTAGTCTCAAGACCAAGACCAAGACCAAGATTTTTTAAAACGAACTCGAGTGCACTCGACACCAAGACCTTGGTCTCGAGGACAACACGACAGAATTCAATCAGATAAGTAAATTAAAAAGTAGATGTCTTCAAAATGGACATTATGGAAACCCAATACTGCAAGAAGCCCACGTTATTGGCATCTTGGAACAATGGAAAGTGACTAAACCCGCGTCTCGAACCACATGCGGCAGGTAATGCACTTGCTTCTCCTTGCTCAGCGGATCTACTTCCGGATCTCTTCCTTGGTCTGGAGGTGCCTTTCGGGGTCGACGCCCGCTTACTTGCGGGAGCTCTGTCGCCCTCTGTCGTCCTACGCGTCCTATAACGGTCGCCGTCTCCTTCACTCTGCCGCCCACGGCCCTTTGCCTGCACAGCTACCTTTCAGCACCGAGATTTCTCCGTTATTGGTCCTACTACGTGGAACGGACTTTTTGTGGAGGTGAGTCGCCTCCCTCGGGTCCTTCTCTAACCGTTCTATCGGTTCCTCAAGACTTTTTTCCGCTTTGGCCTAGTTCGCGAGCGCCTCTGAGTAGAGACCGCGAAGGGGCGTTATTAAAATTTCGTAACACAACCCTGATTTGTACTATCATTAAAACTGCTTTGAACACGAATCTCCATATAGAGGCTTTTCAACACATCAGAGTATGGTATTCAACTTTTACAATTAAGCGACGTATGGACCTATTGTACTTTTATCGTGTGCATGTTCAAGGAATTGGTCGTGGTATTGCCATTGCACTTTCGAAAGCGGGTGCGGAGACATTTGCACTTAGCAAGACGAAGGAAAATTTGGATTCACTTGTGAAAGAGGTGAGTATAGAAAACTTTAATAAGTTGATCTGCTATAATATGCTAATACATGTACAGTAGTTAAATTGCCAACTAAATTGCAATGTTGTGTTAACTCGCATTAGTAAAAAAAACTAAAATCTAGAACTTTGCTGTGATATAAAATATTTATTGACTTTTGGGACCCAGTTTTATATGCTGTTCGTTGGTAACATGCGGTTAAGGTTTTGGTGCATGTAGTAATGTTATTGATATTCTAAAGTTCTTATTCAGAATTATGTGGCTTACCATGCAGACATTTTAGAATGTCCTGCACTGAACTATATACAGTAGTTGACCGTTTAGTACTTAAGACATGAAAGTACTTTATCTGAAAAGTTTTTACCACTAATTCTCAATTTACCCGAAATGCGTAAGGTAGCCTATTGTCTGCAGCCATAAGTCATCAATACCAGATTATTATAATTATCATTGACTGTGAGTGTATATCTAAGTCTTTACTCAAAGTCTTACTCTCGTTTAGTTTCCGACCATCCGTCCAGTGTGCGTTGATTTGACCGACTGGGATAAGACGAAGAAAGCGGTAGAGCAGTTGGGACAAATCGACTTACTGGTCAACAATGCTGCATTTCTACATCAGCAAATATTTCTGGACGTTGACAAAGAGAGCATTTCCAAGTTGGTCCAGACTAACGTAGTTTAATCTGACCTAATCTGAAATCCACAACAGTTACTAATGCCTTCGGTTAGCATGGGCACTCTTGTGGAAAGAGATTCGAGGTCACAGAGACCGAAACAGTCCTTCAATGTGCTTTTGTCTTATAATTATTATTATTGATAAAAGATGATGATGATGATGACGATGATGATGATGATGATGATGACGATGATGATAAAAATAATAATAATAAAAATAGCAATAATAATAATTATAACAATAATGTAATATAATCGATAATAATATTGTTAATATTAATAGTAATGGCAATATTATCATTTTGATTGGGCGCATTTTCGCTGTATAGCAAAAACTCTATTTAAGGCGATCGGGTAACAGAACCACAAGAAATGTCAGTGCTTGGGTCACAAATATAAACCACTTGAACATCATAACCTTTCCCCTTTTTAGAGTCTATAATTGAAGGGCTTGCAGCAATAACCAGGTATGTCGGATTTTTTGAGTTTTGGGAAAATGGCTTCAAAGATTTGACACTTCAAACTGTTGTATCTAAGCCATTTTACGAGATATCGACAAGCTGTTTGAAGCACCATGTGAGTTATTATTGTCTTTCACGAAATTGTTACATAATGCAATGCAAAAGATAATTTTAATGTTTTTTCACGACATTTTGCTTCATACCTGGTTATTGACACTCAATTGCCCAGTATGAAGCAAAAATCGTCTGCTGTTAGTCGACATAGGCCTACCTTATTCTTGCACCAAATGGTGACTAGCACACAGTACAAATTTATCGTGCAATAAGAAAGTAAGTCATCATAACTACATTACAGTAAGAAAAAAATAACACAAAATCAGTGAATTGTAGAGTAAGTAAGAGACAATAACCGGGTATGTCAAATAACATGATTTTTGCACCGGTGTTAATACAAAGATTACAAGAAAAAAACGGCAATTTTTGTTATCATACCGGGTTGTTGCATTGGAGTAATGCTGCCGGTGTCACGAAATAGAGTATCCCCCATACATGCGTAACCCCCTTAGCGAAATGGAGTTTTCGGTTTAGTTTGCATTTTTGGCGGTTTCTAAGTGTATTCAGTCGTACTGTTTGGATTTATTGCACACATAACATTTTTGAATTGCGTATCTTTAGTTTGTACGTCGACATGAAATCAATTTACTTTGGTTTTGGTGATTTTGACTGGAATTTCGTCGAGGCTATCGTGATGCGTATGACGAGGGGGGATAGAATGGTTCATCCCACCGGATACTCTAAACCGGTTTATTCCATCCGGGGGATACGCTTTAGGGGGATAGAATATCTCGGGACACCTGCTGCTAAATACCATATGTCGACAAACTGTTTTATCCAAAAGCCAATTAAAAAATAATCAGATTTGCACCAAATTTGCAGGGTATATAGAATACAATATTCCAAGCACTCTGGCATACTTTTTCACATAAACCAGGTATGTCGACATACCTGGTTATTGAGGCAAGCCCTTCAATTTTAGGGTTTGACTTATTTGTTCGGGGCATATCGCACTGAGCTGTAGGTATGAAATAAATTCCAAAGTCTCTTAAGTTACTCTGAAGTGAACGGCCCTTGTGTAGGGAATGTTCTTTCCGTAATAAGATCACTCGATGGTGTTTACGTTCAGGATTGTCCATCTTTTGTTAGACGGAATGAAAATGTCGTATTTACTTCCATATTTTGGTCAGTAACTGGGCTTATATAGTCTTACTGTATTAAGAACACAATTCGTTTTTTGTCTATAGGACATTGAAGACCAATCTTGAGTCTGTCATCAACGTATCACAGGTAAATCACACAAATAATTCTCTCCCTATGAAGCTAACTAAATTGACTCTAGAAAAATTCAGTACTCTCTATAATAGTGTTGTCAGTCGGTGCTAAAGTGTGGACTTAGGCTCGACGCGTAATGTTGATGTAAAAATACATTACACCTCACTCAGAAATAAAATGAGGACATGCAATCGGTCTACAGGTGTGGGCTTAGATTAGTATCAAAATCTAATGCTGAGTTATGTTAATTCGCATTGGGGTAAATTTCTGTTCCCCGATTTTATAGGTGACTTGGCTGTCTTAAGTAGTGCAACATAGGCGGATTTAATTTGATATGTTTTGTTTTGTTTCTTGTACTTGTATAACCCGTTTGTTAGCCGCAGTGCGTTTGCAGGCGGAGCATTAAAGTCCATACTTACTTAATACGAATACGAATTCCCTAACACAATATCTTCACACCGGTCGAATTACTACTTACTGACTAATTGACTGATTAATAAATTTCATTCTCAGGGGCGGATCGAAACGGGGCCAATCCGGCCATAGCCTTCCTATTTGATATTTACACAGGACGTGCCCCCCCATCACGAAGTAGACGATGAACACTACATGATCTATCATGAGGAAAATAAAATGACGAAATATAAAGAAAATTATGAAAACCGGACAATTTGATTTATTAGTATATAATCATGTATGGATGTATCATGTATGTATGTATGTATGTATTTATGTATGTATGTATGCATATGTGCGTGTGTGTATGTATGTATGTAATTATATATGTATGCACTATATGTATGCAGTGCTTTTCTCTAGAAAAAAAGGTTCCGGAACTGAACAATAGGTTCCGAAACTGAACAATTATGGAAGGGCTAAAATCGAGGACAAAGCCCGAGTAAAACGGAATTGGGGTTGGGAGGTGTCGCATTGAACACTGAAAACAGTTCACAACACTCAACTTACTTTAATTAAATTAAAATAACTAATTTTATTATTATTATTATTATTATTAAATAATTTTTAATTGTTAAAGCAAATAAATTATTTTTATTAGCTGAAAAAGGTGCCGGAACGCCGTTTCGGCGCATTCCGGCTGAAAAAAGCACTGTATGTATGTATACTAAGGCGTCGATTTTGTTTGACACGTGGGGAACACTTTTGAACTGACCTAGTCAAAAAAAGAGGTCAAAAAAATTTTTTCGTTGACGCGCGAAAACAATTTCTTTACTTTTTTGGGTGCACGGAAAATGTTTTAAAACAACGAAGTGGCGGGAACTTTGTAACGGCATGCATGCATGCATATATGTATGTATGCATGTAAGTATGTATGTATGTATGTATGTATGTATGTATGTATATATGTATGTATGTATGTATGTATGTATGTATGTATGTATGTATGTATGTATGTATGTATGTATGTATGTATGTATGTATGTATGTATGTATATAATTATGTGTACATGTGTATATGTATGTATGTAAGCATGTATGCATGCCTGTTTGTATGTATGTAATTATGTATGTATGCATGCATGTATGTATGTATGTAATTATGTATGCATTCATGCATGACATTGTATGTATGTATGCTTACATGTATATATGTATGTATGCATGTACAGTAAGTATGCATGTATTATTTTTGCCTCCCCTCATAAACCTTCTGGACCCGCTCCTGACTCTCAATTACCTTTAATCATGATGAGTCAATGGGCACGAGATGATGTCATCCATCGATACTAGTAACTACGCCGATCTTTTGCCTTGCCAGCACTGCCGTGCTCTAACTGTTAAATCTGACCTCAAAGATGCAATGCCATCTCCTTATATATATATAATACATAACTTACTCCGTATACGCGAGGAAGAACAAAGATATATTCTGCTCAGGCGGCAGTAGAGATAGTGTGTCAACATTTTCAACGAGTTCTATGCTTAACTCGTTCAGGTTGTTGCAAGAACTCTGATTAAGAACAAGAAGCCTGGAGCCATTGTCAACATATCCAGCATGGCATCAATGCGGGCAGGCAGTATGATTGTTTCGTATGGCGCTTCGAAGGGAGCTTTGGACAATTTGACCAAAAACATGGTTCTTGATCTTGCTCCTCATCAGGTAGGCCTACAAATTCCACCGAATTTTAATGTGCTTTACAATTTGCATTCATTACTTATGTGCACTTAAACCCGTAAAAGCTACAAACTGATTACATGACAGGAAAGATCCATGATTTCCAAGACTGACTAAATGCAGAAGCACAGATAGGCCTACTAACCGACTTAAGAAACAAGCCCACACCGTTCTTTAACTCTTTACTACCTGTTTCCGTTGTCGAGAACTCTCTAAATCTGTGATAATATTATGACTGTGTATAATTGCGTATGGTTGATTTGATTTGTGTAGATTCGTATTAATTCTGTTCATCCAACTCTAGTGGAGGGGACGGACTTGGCCCACTACTGGTTGGGTGATGAAACACTTCGTGGTCTCTTTAAAGCGCGGACTCCTCAAGGAAGATTTCCAGGTATATATAGGCCCCATACCACGAACTTCTGTAGGCAGCAACTATGGATCCAATTATCTGTGGCGGTCAAGGCCACAGTGCGTAAGTGGGAAGATTTATTTTATGCGAATAGCATCGTTTTCCTTCAGTTTACATGCGAAGGGAACAGCATCGTTTCTCTTAATTTTTCATGCGAAGACCCAGCATCGATCATTTAATTTTTATTTAATTTCAATAGGCGACGGTCCGGCAACGACCGTGATAGGGAAGCCCGATCGACGGTGTAAAGCCAGCGCATAGCGAGCAGACGCGTTAATTTGGGATGCATAGAGCCTGCCTCACGGTGTGCTGCTTTATACGTGAAGAGTTGGTTCGACTCTTCATACATAGCAATACTGTTCAACAGCGTTGTTGGTTAGCGATTCAGTTACCGATTCAAATATACTGCACTCAGTGTGGTAGGCGAGTGATTTTGGTTACGACAGAGTCAGAGTTCGAGTTTCCGGTTAGTACAAATATATTTACAGACGAAAGGGGCGTTCGAATAATATAATCAGGCGATCCCGAGTACAGCTAAAGAAGTTCACTGTTGGGAGACGGGCCGACAGCGCCGATCCGGCGGGTTGGATCCCTCAGTTGATCGCGAAGCGGTCTAGATCCCGATCGTGGGAAATCTACGGCTGAGTAATACTCGGGGAAGGATACCGTTGATACACAGGAAAACCAATTCAGTGTGAGATCGAAAACCAGGGTGAATTTGGCGACGGGCAGGAAAGTCCCTCTTGGGTTTTGAAGAACTCCGCGATCGGAGCTTGTCCGGTAACCCATGAGAGTAGAGGTGACCTTCTTAAGGTAGCCATTTTCTGGAATTCTGAAATCCTTGAAACCAAGGGTGAATTTGGCGTCGGGCAAGGAAATCCCTCTTGGAGTTCGAAGAACTCCAAGATCCGACAGTGTTTGGTTTTACCCACTGAGACGAGTTTTACGCGATTTCGGCGTACTCGACACAGGGGAAGTTCTACGCACTTTCGGCGTACTCGACACAAGGGAAGTTCTACGCACTTTCGGCGTACTCGGCCGGGAGGATTTTACGCGACTTCGGCGTCCTCGGCTGGGAGAGTTTTACGCGACTTCGGCACTCGGTGAAGTGACCGTCGGGATACCTGAAAAAACCAGTTTAGTACAAAAACGATAATAAGGGTAAATTTGGCGACAGGCAGGAGTGGAGCTTGTCCGGTTACCTGTGGGAGTAAGCGTGACCCTCGTTAGGGAACCAAAATTCGGAAATTCTTGGGAACAAAATTCAGGACATTCTGGTAACCTTACGGGGTCGGCGTTACATTTGGATTGTGACACTTGGATGGCTGACACGCCGGTGGAGCGTTGGAGGGGCTCCATCGCCCGGTAACTAAAAATAGTTACTGGGAAAGACCACTGTTACCGAAAGACCGCAGTACGGGAAAAGACCGCCCGACAACTGATTACAGTGCGGTAAGACCAGGAAAAACGATAGAGTCAGGAAAATCTTGTATTCAAACCAATCGTTATTCAGAGCAAATAACTTGGTGGTCGAAACACGTAGTTCCGAGAACTGACCGAAGTGCGAAGTAGGGCCCACCTCGTGCGCCGGTCGGAACACAGTTCTGCGTGCGGTTAGGGAGGTTTTAGACCTAGAACCTGTCCTATCAGAAGAGAGTGTCGTGAGACCAGTATACCGCGATAATATTACACGTGTATATATTATCGCAAGATGTTCGCGTGTTTGAGACGGCACGACGTGACGACTCGTCAGATGTACACCTTGTCCTCTCGGACAAGAGAACGTTCAGAGTTTTCCCCTATTGACGATAACTCGAGAGTCATGAGATGCAGAATGGTACGTGAGGGTTCGGTTAAGGTGGAGAAAAAGAGGAAGTCTTTGACTAAGAGATCTCACAGGAAGCTGAGGACTCCTGCCGGCAAGAGAGCGAACCCTGTTCTAAAGGACGGCCATCCTGAGGACGAGGACGTTGCCCACCCGGCGACCGCGGCAGTGGCAGAGTCCGAAAGTGAGATGGAGCTTGACAGCGACACTGTTCGCAAACAAGCGATACCCTCGGGACCTCCTCTTGGAGAAATGGGCACTGAGAGCGGAGACAGGGAACCGCTCGTCTACAGCAGAAGTAGACAGGATAGTGACCCGGGCGACTCCAGAAGGTCACTTGGCTGGAGCCGAACCCAGCCCGACGACGAAGCAGCGTCTCGGGTAAGACCGACACAAGTTGGTACCACGTCTGATGAAGGGTTAGTTGATCTCGAGCGACGAACGTCACAAACTGGTACCAGAAGTGGGGTTCTAACGTTTTCTTGTCACAGAACCAGGCAAGGTCAGGAAGATACCGAGGACGAGTCGGATGAAGTGCCCCATAGTGAGCACGGAGGCGCGCGTCCAAAGTTACGTAAACGGAAAAGCAAACGAAGGTTGCTTGATGAAACGGGTGCACCTGACGAAACCAGTGCATTTGAAACGGAAGCTGGAACCCGCAGTGGGCGTGAAAGAGGTTTCCATGAGGATAACGGATGGTTGATAACCGTTCCAAAGACTACTGAGGTAGTACAGAACGATGTGAATAACGAGACATTCACACACTGGCGAGAGACCGTTGGTGAGAGTAGGTTTGACAGGTCCAAACCACTCGTCGACAATAGATCGGGGAACCTTGTGCAGGTTCAAGTACCTAGTATTGTACGGGGCAGGCAACCTGTACAGTTGAGACAGGCTTGTGATAGGCCAAGAGACATTGAGACAGGCCTGAAACCGCGGGGTGACGCCGTAGTGCAGAAAACGAGTGGTGACATCGTGGCGCATCAGCGAAACGAAGGTAATCGAGTACCGTTTACCAACATGGAAGAAGGTCGCCCAAGACCTGTGACCGATGATGTAGATTGGCAAGCGGAGATGTCTTACCTGCGACAGAGTGTGGCAATGATGAGTTCGAAACTTGAAGAACTGTCTGTTCCTGCTGCTCAGCATGCGAAGTCTTACCGACGCGAGACATCGGGGAAACCTACGGGCCCAGGTTGCCAGATGGATCGCCGAGGGAAGCTGCAGATCGAAGAGCCGGCACGGAGCCGAGGTAACACAGAGACACGTGAGGAAGTTTCGCTTTCGGAAACTTCGGAAAAGTTACGTAGCCGCTATCTTCCCGAGGACAGCGGGAGAGAGTCACACGGAAAAACGGCAAGGCAATCGAGTCGACAACGTCTGTTGACACGAGGAAGAGTTGAGGCGAAATTACGTTCGTCAGTGAGTTCTTCGGATTCAGACACCGATAGTGTTGGTCCAGAAGAGGCCATGAGAACCGGAGTTTTTGACAGGAAAAACCTCCGCCAACGAGGAAGACATGAGAGTTATGAGAAAACTGAAAGGGAGACGTATGGTAAGGAACGTCTACCAGAGTACGAGAGACGCGGTTTAAAACAGGCACTTGATAGAGAAACCGAGAGAGAATCGAACATGGGAAGAGACAGAGATCATTTGGCCTGGGATGAGACCCACGAGCGGTACTCTAAAGGGCACAAACCAGATTCGAGAAGTCGTAATTGTCTTAGGTACGACGAATCTGACAGACCGCCAGAGTCAGGAAAAAGAGATATTCGCGAAGAAGACAGAAGAGTTACGTTCGTCAACGGAAACTCTCAGAGTTCTCGCAATAAATATAAACGATCGGAGTCCAAAGACTACGAAGGTGGTGAGCCTCGTAGAAAAGGTCAGAGACAGGCTGAGTACATCTCTGATGAAGACAGTGCAACGTCAGGCGACCGAGAGATGACTACGATGTCTTCTAAGTGGCGTACAGGGAAGACGTTGGGTACTCTGAGGGGACAGAGTCGGCACCGGTCAGTGGTGAGGACAGACGAGGAAAACGGTTCCAGGAGTAACGATGAGGACAACCGGAGAGGAAATCCCAAGAAGAGTGTCGGAAGATCACTTGTTACACGGACAAGAGGCGAAGACCGATCGGATCGCGGTATACGAATCAAGCTAGAGAAGTACGACGGCAAGTCAGCGATCGCAGCCTTTCTAGCAAAGTTCGAAGTTTGTGCACGGTGCAACCGGTGGAGTGATCAGGAAAAAGCAGACCAGTTAATGTGTGCCCTAACGGGTCCCGCTTCGCAGCTGTTGTGGGACATGGGTGCACAGAGGGACGTGTCTTGGCGAGAACTTGTTGAGCGGCTTAAGGCCCGGTACGGGTCTGATGACCAAACTAGCCTATATCGGATGAAACTTCGCACTTACCGGCAGGCTCATGGAGAAACTCTGAGTAGTGTAGTGCAGGAAGTAAGGAGGCTAATGGCTTTGGCATACCCAGGACCAACAAGTGATATCGTCGAGACGGTCGCTTGTGACGCTTTCATTGATGCACTGGCAAACCAGGATTTGGGGCAGAAGGTGCGCGAGCGAGAACCAGTTAACCTCGAAGCGGCGTATAAACATGCGGTGAGGTTGGATGCCTATGGTCGATCTTCGACACAAGGTGGTGATTTAGACCGGAGACACGCGAGAGTTAAAGTTACCATGGAAGACCGAAAAGACTCGAGCACTGAGGGGCAACAGTCTCGTCGTCTAGAAGATCTCGAGCGAAAGATTAAAAATCTTTCAAGAGAACTTGATCGAGTGACAATAAATCAGAATTTGGGCATCGTTCCGAGAAATCCTCATGAAAAGGAGAACAGTTCTGATCTAGCTGTGGGAGATCAGAGGACAACCGAACCGAATGTGGGATGGCGACGGATTTATCCGCCCACACGGTTGCGTAACCCGGATATCGAATGCTACTTGTGCAAACGAAAAGGACATGTGAAGCGATTTTGTCCTCAGAGAAACGCTGAGACGAATGGTGCAACCGGCACCAGTGAACCTACAAAGGCTGAACCGATACAAGAGGAAACCCAAAACCGACTGGTCAAAGGCAGTAGGGTGGCCTACGTGGTTGCGAGACTGGCAGGAAAACGTATACACTGTCTACTTGATTCTGGAAGTGAAATGTCACTTGTGCCACGACGTTTCGTGCTAGACGCTGTGCTAGTACCGTCAGAACAGCGACTCCTAGCCGCTAATGGAAGTCAGATTAAGGTGGATGGTGAAACTAACCTTAAGATTCGGATCGGAAAGCAGGTGTACCCTGTACCCTGTCTAGTTACAGACCAAGTGACCGAAGTGATCTTGGGGTTATCTTGGCTGGAAGCCAATCAGGCAAGATGGGACTTCGCAAGTCGATGCGTTTTCCTTGGGAGCGAGAAGATCCCCCTGAAAGAGGTCGTTACCGAGTCCATGTGCCGGAGGGTTATTGTGCAAGAGGACATAATAGTTCCTCCAAGGAGCGAAGTTGACGTTCCAGCTTGGGTAGTATACCCGCATTTCCAAAAGGATAACGAAGATTGGACGACCATTCCAATGGAATTATCAAAAGATTTGATAATCGGACGTACGTTGGTGACAGGAAGAGACACGGAAGTGTGGATCAGGATGTTGAATGTTGGAGACAGAGATTCGCTAGTCAAGAAACGGACTGAATGTCCGCTGGAGCGAGTGAACGTAGTCGATGTGACAGTTAATCGAGCCAGAACGGAATCGTATGATGAGCCTTACCGAAGCGAAAATCCGGGGAAGCCTATGGGCCCAGGTTATCCGGAGGAACGCCGAGGAAAGCAGCAAAGTACGATTGACCGGTTTGGATCGAAGATTAGTACAACGGCCAGTGTGGCGGAGCAGACGCTCAACCCACTTGCCGAACAGACCCTAAAACGACTATGGGAAGAAGTGCCAGCAGACATTTCGGAAGAAGAGCGAATCAGGTTACGAAAACTTGTGCTAACGTACAGCGCAACGTTTTCCCTTAACGAAAGTGATAACGGATTCACTTCGGTGATCCAACACGAGATCGATACAGGACAAGAGAAACCAGTTCGGCAACCTTTGAGACGTCAACCGCTTTCCATGTTACCGGAAGTTGATCGTCAGGTAGAAGACATGTTGAGACAAGGAATTATTGAACCTTCGATATCGGAATGGGCATCCAATGTCGTAATGGTTAAGAAAAAGGATGGCAGTATGCGGTTCTGTATCGATTACAGGCAACTGAACCTGAAGACACGGAAAGATGCTCATCCGTTACCCCTTATCCGCGAGAGTTTAGATACCCTGGGTGGCGCCAGATGGTACAGTACGTTCGATTTGAGAGCAGGTTATCACCAGATGGCCTTGCACCCAAGAGACAAACACAAGACCGGGTTCGTTACGAGAAGGGGCAGCTTCCAATTCAAAGTGTTACCTTTCGGATTGTGCAATAGTCCGGCCTCGTTTTGTCGACTAATGAACTTAGTCTTGACAGGGCTAAACTATGACATCTGTCTGGTTTACTTGGATGACATAATTGTGTTCTCGAGGGACGTAGAGACGCACATGCAACGACTAGAGATGATTTTCAGGAGATTACAAGAGTATAATCTCAAGCTGAAACCATCCAAATGTTACCTGTTACAACAGAGAGTATTGTTTCTTGGTCACGTTTTGAGTGAAGAAGGGGTCGCGACGGATCCGAGCAAGATCAAGGCCGTAGAAGAATGGTCTGCTCCTCGGAACTTGAGGCAAGTCAGATCCTTCGTTGGTCTTTGCTCCTATTACCGACGTTTCATACATGATTTCGCGGTGGTAGCTCAACCACTTCATTTCCTGACCAGGAAAAATGTACCGTTCCATTGGACTGACGAATGTCAGGGAGCTTTCGAAGAACTTAAACGAAAGTTGGTTTCCGCACCTATACTTGGGTTACCGAACGACGAGGGCCAGTACATCCTAGATACGGATGCCTCGGCATACGCCATTGGAGCGGTGTTATCGCAAGTACAAGAAGGAGAAGAGACAGTGATTTGTTACGCGAGTCGGCTCTTGTCGACGGCGGAACGGAACTATAACGTTACCAGGCGAGAGTTGTTAGCTGTGGTGTATTTCTTGAAAGAGTTTCGTCAGTACTTACTGGGTAGTAAATTCCTACTCAGAACAGACCACTCCGCACTTCAGTGGTTACGCAGAACACCGGAACCGATTGGCCAACAGGCTCGTTGGTTAGAGATGATAGAGGAGTTTGACATGGAGATATGTCACAGACCGGGAGCAAAACACGGTAACGCAGACGCGATGTCTAGAGGTCCGGGTGAGGAACAACCTAAGGAGGTTACCATGAGAGTTACGAATGAAGACGTGATGTGGGCACGTCCGATCGGAGAAGTAACGCGCTCCGAGGTTACCAGTGAAGATACAGGCCAGGAAATCCGTTGGACAAAGGAGTTTCTTCGAAGAGAACAGCAGAGCGATTGCAATATTGGTACGGTCCTTGATTGGAAGGAGTCGAAGCATCATCCAACACAGGCAGAACTATCACCTGCTAACGGAGAGGTGAAAGTGTTGGTGAGCAACTGGAATCAGCTGGAAGTCCTGCAAGGAGTGTTACACAGAGGCTGGATTCAGGGTAACACAGGAAAAGCTGAGCGATCTCAGTTAGTTGTGCCCTTATCTCTACGGCAAGAGATGCTTCAGTTAACACACGCAAGCTTTGCCGGAGGACATTTCGGGATTCGGAAGAGTTTGACTCAGTTGCAACGCCGGGCGTATTGGCCGAGTTGGAAGGACGATGTTAGACGGTTCTGCCAAAGGTGCGATCGCTGTGCTCGTTATCGAAGGGAGAAACCTCCAAGACAGGGTTACATGCAGACTCCTGTGGTCGGTGAACCAATGGAGAGATTCGGAATTGATATAACTGGTCCGCATCCTGTATCAAGTAAAGGCAACAAATACATACTGACAGCGATAGATTACTTCTCGAGATGGGCTGAAGCTCTGCCTATCAGAAACCAAGAGGCCGTTACTGTGGCAGAATCGCTTATGGTACACGTGTTCTCGAGGTTTGGTATGCCACGCCAGATCCTGACGGATCAGGGACCGTGTTTTGAGTCGAAGTTATTCAAAGAGCTGTGTAAACGCATGGAGATTGACAAAGTACGTACAACTCCATATCGACCCTCTGGTAACGGAATGATCGAAAGGTTCCACAGAACACTGAACATGTTGATCGGAAAGGTAGTGTCGGAACGACAAAAGGATTGGGATGTTCACGTACCATATGTAATGGCGGCATATCGAGGTACTGAACATGAAGCGACCCAACGGACACCTAATTTCCTGTTCCTGGGAAGAGAGAACCATACGCCATTAGACTTGATTCTAGCCCAAGTTACAGAGTTCGAGAGACCGTCTTACAGTGACATGGAAGAGTACGTGGAGAAACAGAAAGAGAAAATGGAACGATCGTATCGGCTTGTACGAGAACAGTTAAAGAGAGTAGCAGAAAGAAGGAAAAAAGCCTACGATTTGAGAGTGAGACCTAGCAAGTTCGCTCAAGGAGATTGGGTTTACTATTACTACCCTCGGCTAAGAAGTGGAAGGAAGACAAAATGGGCTCGCTATTACACCGGCCCATTCTTGGTTATTCAAGTGCTCAGTCCGTGTCTGTACCGGATTCAGAAGAGTCCGAAATCCACGCTAATGGTTGTGCACGTGGATAAATTGAAGCCGTTTTACGGTAAACCTCCGAGTACCTGGTTACCGGAGAGGGACAGAAATCTTGAGTTACCTACAGTAGACTGGCCAGTCCTGGCTCAAGATCCTAATGCAGAACATGAACCAGAGGAACCTTCAGAAAATCCAGACGAGACCGCTGATCCAGAATTGCCACCTGGACGACGGACGAGACGAAAACCTCGCTTGGATGGATGACTACGACTGTAGAAGTCCTTGTTAGTGACCTTCTGAAGCAGACGTGTATCTAGGACCAACTAGATGAACGCTTAATTGCGTTGGTTTCATTGACTATTGGAGACCCGTGTTTCAGTTGCCCTTTTGATGAGAGTATTTCTTTTGAGCGGTATCTGGGAGCATACAGTACCGGTGCTACCAGCAACGCTTAATTGCGTTGGTTTGACAGATTGTCAGTGAATGACTGTTTAAGTTTCCTTTTGATGATATGTTTCGGTTAAACATTGGATTAGTGGTTAGTACTGAAACAAGTAAAGATTCCAGTACTAGGACGCTTCATTGCGTTGGTTCTACAATATGATAACTTGTACTATTATTTTGCTTTCACGATTTTGAAGTGATACCGGGTGTGACTGATCGACGATGGTTACCAGATCGGGAGACAGTAGGCGACTTTTCTCTCCTTAAGTTCTCCTGGCCCTTGGGGTCCGGTAGAGCCTAGGTTCATGATAGAGGGCCTGTTAAGGTTGGCGATTTGTCAGGTACGACAGGTTGCCAGTAGGGTGGTGGTTCGGATCGAAAGCACCATTAAAAAGGCTGTCGCTATCACGGTTCTCATCGTGTTTGGTGTACGTGCAGGGTGCCGAGAGATCGAAAGCATCATTAAAAAGGCTGTCGCTATCACGGTTCTCATCGTGTTTGGCGTACGTGCAGGGTGCCGAGATTGTCGATAGACCGCCCTATAACCAAAGGTGCATTTGGTTCCTTGCTCTCTAAGTGGATCTGGGTTGGGGATGTTCCTGTCACGTTTGATTAAGGTCCCCGATTTTGGCAGAGATGCTCCGCATCTAAGTAAGGTGGGGAGAGTGTGGCGGTCAAGGCCACAGTGCGTAAGTGGGAAGATTTATTTTATGCGAATAGCATCGTTTTCCTTCAGTTTACATGCGAAGGGAACAGCATCGTTTCTCTTAATTTTTCATGCGAAGACCCAGCATCGATCATTTAATTTTTATTTAATTTCAATAGGCGACGGTCCGGCAACGACCGTGATAGGGAAGCCCGATCGACGGTGTAAAGCCAGCGCATAGCGAGCAGACGCGTTAATTTGGGATGCATAGAGCCTGCCTCACGGTGTGCTGCTTTATACGTGAAGAGTTGGTTCGACTCTTCATACATAGCAATACTGTTCAACAGCGTTGTTGGTTAGCGATTCAGTTACCGATTCAAATATACTGCACTCAGTGTGGTAGGCGAGTGATTTTGGTTACGACAGAGTCAGAGTTCGAGTTTCCGGTTAGTACAAATATATTTACAGACGAAAGGGGCGTTCGAATAATATAATCAGGCGATCCCGAGTACAGCTAAAGAAGTTCACTGTTGGGAGACGGGCCGACAGCGCCGATCCGGCGGGTTGGATCCCTCAGTTGATCGCGAAGCGGTCTAGATCCCGATCGTGGGAAATCTACGGCTGAGTAATACTCGGGGAAGGATACCGTTGATACACAGGAAAACCAATTCAGTGTGAGATCGAAAACCAGGGTGAATTTGGCGACGGGCAGGAAAGTCCCTCTTGGGTTTTGAAGAACTCCGCGATCGGAGCTTGTCCGGTAACCCATGAGAGTAGAGGTGACCTTCTTAAGGTAGCCATTTTCTGGAATTCTGAAATCCTTGAAACCAAGGGTGAATTTGGCGTCGGGCAAGGAAATCCCTCTTGGAGTTCGAAGAACTCCAAGATCCGACAGTGTTTGGTTTTACCCACTGAGACGAGTTTTACGCGATTTCGGCGTACTCGACACAGGGGAAGTTCTACGCACTTTCGGCGTACTCGACACAAGGGAAGTTCTACGCACTTTCGGCGTACTCGGCCGGGAGGATTTTACGCGACTTCGGCGTCCTCGGCTGGGAGAGTTTTACGCGACTTCGGCACTCGGTGAAGTGACCGTCGGGATACCTGAAAAAACCAGTTTAGTACAAAAACGATAATAAGGGTAAATTTGGCGACAGGCAGGAGTGGAGCTTGTCCGGTTACCTGTGGGAGTAAGCGTGACCCTCGTTAGGGAACCAAAATTCGGAAATTCTTGGGAACAAAATTCAGGACATTCTGGTAACCTTACGGGGTCGGCGTTACATTTGGATTGTGACACTTGGATGGCTGACACGCCGGTGGAGCGTTGGAGGGGCTCCATCGCCCGGTAACTAAAAATAGTTACTGGGAAAGACCACTGTTACCGAAAGACCGCAGTACGGGAAAAGACCGCCCGACAACTGATTACAGTGCGGTAAGACCAGGAAAAACGATAGAGTCAGGAAAATCTTGTATTCAAACCAATCGTTATTCAGAGCAAATAACTTGGTGGTCGAAACACGTAGTTCCGAGAACTGACCGAAGTGCGAAGTAGGGCCCACCTCGTGCGCCGGTCGGAACACAGTTCTGCGTGCGGTTAGGGAGGTTTTAGACCTAGAACCTGTCCTATCAGAAGAGAGTGTCGTGAGACCAGTATACCGCGATAATATTACACGTGTATATATTATCGCAAGATGTTCGCGTGTTTGAGACGGCACGACGTGACGACTCGTCAGATGTACACCTTGTCCTCTCGGACAAGAGAACGTTCAGAGTTTTCCCCTATTGACGATAACTCGAGAGTCATGAGATGCAGAATGGTACGTGAGGGTTCGGTTAAGGTGGAGAAAAAGAGGAAGTCTTTGACTAAGAGATCTCACAGGAAGCTGAGGACTCCTGCCGGCAAGAGAGCGAACCCTGTTCTAAAGGACGGCCATCCTGAGGACGAGGACGTTGCCCACCCGGCGACCGCGGCAGTGGCAGAGTCCGAAAGTGAGATGGAGCTTGACAGCGACACTGTTCGCAAACAAGCGATACCCTCGGGACCTCCTCTTGGAGAAATGGGCACTGAGAGCGGAGACAGGGAACCGCTCGTCTACAGCAGAAGTAGACAGGATAGTGACCCGGGCGACTCCAGAAGGTCACTTGGCTGGAGCCGAACCCAGCCCGACGACGAAGCAGCGTCTCGGGTAAGACCGACACAAGTTGGTACCACGTCTGATGAAGGGTTAGTTGATCTCGAGCGACGAACGTCACATATCCATGTGCTACTTATTTACAAAGCAGATCAAGGATTCGCTGAAGAGAAGAGTTCAATTCCCTCTTTTCAAAGTTTCCACGTATCACAAACTGGCAAACATGAGTAAAGTATAAAGTTAAGCAAGGAATGAGGGATGGCGTTTATAATGCGATATCTAGTCGTTTAACATGAAATGGTAATGATAGGTTACCATTGGCTTGCCATTGTTTTTGCGCTACTTTGCCTATGGTGACTTGTTGGTCCCATTTTCCTATCCGCTACAACACAGCGTCGTTCTTTTTCTATGGCTGGTCCGACGACGTGAAACGAGCTACCTCAGATGATGCACCACTCGCATTACACTACCTCTTCTCAGTTCCACTTCTGCTTAAGACTGCTTTCTTCCGCTTTTATATATATATATTCGTTTAATAAAATAAAAAACCAGATGACACACCGCATCAGGAAACAATCGTTAGCAGAGAAATATTATAATTGGTCGTTAAGTGTTAATTTTCAGACTAAGGGCCAAAAGTGTCAGCTACGAACACCGACGCAAAATAGCACGGGCGCTGTTAACCAAGTCTGTCTCTCCCTCCCTCCCTCCCTCCCTCCCTCCCTCCCTCCCTCCCTCCCTCCCTCCCTCCCTCCCTCCCTCCCTCCCTCCCTCCCTCTTCCAGCTCTGACCCTCTCGTCATATAAAGGGGCAAATACTCTAGTCTGGGAATAAAATTAAGTTTGGTCGTCCTTTGTTCGCAGCGTGAAGTCGTGCGGCCGGTTCGGCAACTTGGCCTGGGTCAGAGGCGCCTCCGACTAGGGATCTTTAATGAGCGCTACATAAAAATTTCGATTGACTGATCGATTGATTGATTGATTGATTGATTATATTCGTTCACTTGACCCTGTGTTCGTAGAACGATCTAATTCTTACATCTGTGGAAATTTAAATTCGGGAGACAGATCCAGTAACGATATACGTGTGGCAGACATTTTGTATATGTATATGTACATTATATTTAATACTAGCTGGTTTACCCGGCGTTGCCCGGGGTTATCCACCACCACCACCACCACCACCACCACCACCACCACCACCACCACCACCACCACCACCACCACCACCACCACCACCACCACCACCACCACCACCACCACCACCACCACCACCACCACCACCATCCACCATCCACCATCCACCATCCACCATACCATCCACCATCCACCATATATATATCATAGAAGTATAATGTATGTATCTTTGTTGAAACGATGCTGTCATTCCTTCTGAGTTTAAACAATCTGAAACTGATGATGATGTAAAATATTTTAGAGATTTAAACTGAGACTGAGTTTTGGTGTTTGGTCCTGACTTTTGTGTTTGCCAGTCTCTCGATTAGTCGAAATTTTTGTCTCCGTCTGAGGATGACTTCTTTTTAGGTTTGGACCAGTTAGGTTTGTGTTCGTGTGTGTGTGTGTGTGTGTGTGTGTGTGTGTGTGTGTGTGTGTGTGTGTGTGTGTGTGTGTGTGTGTGTGTGTGTGTGTGTGTGTGTGTGTGTGTGTGTGTGTGTGTGTGTGCTTGCATATCTTTGTTGCGACGATGTTGTCATTCCTTCTGAGTTAAAAAGTCTCGAATTCTTCCGATATTTAAAATATTTCAGAGATATCCGAAATCGTTGGTCCAGTTCTGTTCCTGCTGAGCGATGCGGCGAGTATGGTCAACGGAGCATTTGTCACAATCGACGGTGGATACACAGTCTCGTGAAGCTATTAAATTTGTGTTAATGGCTGCTGCATGAAACGCAGCGAACATGGCTAATGAATAGCGTAAACCAACTCCATTGTTTATGTTTAAACGACTTTAGTTTAGCTCGATTTGTATTTTATGTTTCAATGAAATTTTTAATTGGAACATGTTAGTGCTACATAATGCTATATGACATTAGAATTTAGGTGATGCATGGGATATATGACTTAATAAATGTCACAGAGGATTCGCCTAATTTTATATTAGGCCTAAATATTCATTTAATGCTAAGTGTAACTTCTTGATTTGACGGCGACAGGTGAGCAACTGAAAATGCCGATGCCTCCACCGATCTATATTAGAGGCAGAGTTTATGGATATACAGAGGAAAGCTGTACTTGTATGACAGCCACGAGGGTTGCATAGGGTCCAGAATTGGCTGAGGTTGTTTATATTAAGTCATGTTTCAGAGGAGACAACATATCAGAAAAATGTAAAGTATGCGAAGCTTAAAAAATAGGTCCTGTGTAAGAAATATGCAAGGCCAGGTAAAAATTTATTACTTTAGAAGCGCGTTATTTAAAGGCTCGGATTCTGAGACTGTAGATAGAGAAACCAAAGGCATAGACCAGAGTTATCTGGCTTGTGAGAGGCGCAATCAACCACTTGGTTATGTTAGGTTCCTTTGTTTTTGTTGGAATAGCGACTGTATTGTTGGTAGTAACTGTTGATTCACTTTCCTGTTGCTTTATTGTTACACAGCAGACCAATTTTTTTTGATAATCTGCGAACAGAACTTAATAGACTTTGCTCTCGCCCAAGTCTTAGATAACCCCTTGCTACAGTCACGTGATCTACTGTGTGCTTCATGTCTTTCTAGTCTGCCATTACGCTGTGTTGAGCTCTGTTTTATTTAAACTTTTTTTAAATCAGTTTTATGGTCCACTGTGGTTTTGTTAAAAAGTTTAGAAATAGTAAAAACTATAATTAATGTCCGTTACTATGTTAGAGCAGACATAAACACGCCAGGAACCGAAGGTCATGGTGTGGCTAGCAATGACGGGTAGATTGCATAGGTCGTGTCTGGAATTTTAGGGCCGCCACATTTTAGTCTAATCTTAAGAATGTGCTCTTCAGCCGGGATTGAGTCTGGAGTGCTTCTGAGTAGACAACATCGAAGGGGTGCTATGTAAATTTCCGGTATGAATGAATGAATGAATGAATAATTGTAATCTTGGTACCATGTATCTGACGCTAAACATTTTATAAAATAAAATGTAAATATACGCGTTTTGCTATAGCTATAGGCCTACCGCATGGCGTCTACTCTGTTCATTTGAATGAGTTCCAGACCCGTTAAAGTCCCGTGTATGGACCGTGCTAACCCGAGTTTTAAATTTCTAAAATACGCCACCATAGTTTGAAATGTGCTACGATAGGGCGTTTATATATGATGTCGGTCGATCCTGATTCAGTGTCCTTCGAGGCGTCAGGCCTCCCTCCCTCCCTCCATTCCTTTTATCGTCCGTGTATGAGGCGAGCTTGGGTTGATCATAATGAGTTACGCGACCGACGGAATAACAGACATCGGCTATTATATTGTTTGATCACGCAGCTAAGCAGTGAGACCGACACAGCCTTACGGCCTGCCCTAAAGATTACACAATACACATCCTTCAGTCCGGGCTAAACTGCAGAGAGCCGCGGGCCCAAGCGTACGTACGCAGGTGGGAGGAGGTAAAAAAAAGTACACGTGCGTAAAGAGAGGGTCAATTTTTCCCGATTTCTATGTACATATATATTAAATGGATGGCCTTTTAGCACGTATCTAAAACACAAGGCATCATAGTTACAGCTCTGCGTGGAGGCAGCTCTGCGTGGTGGCTCAGTGGTAAGTTCGTCGCCTTGTGACCGGAGGGTTGCAGGTTCGAATCCCACTCTAGCCGCTGCGTACGGACCTTGGGCAAGTCCTTCACTCGCGATTGCTCGTGGCGCTTCGGCGTGAAAATTCCGGCACAGTATCAAATGCTGTAGTCGGGAGCGCCTCTGAGTAGTAGTAGACCTCGAGAGGCGCTATAGAAATATCCGGAATAAATAAATAAAAAAAATAAAATAGTTGAAAAAAGTCAGAAGTTTACGGATAAATGCTTTGGAAAAAAGGAACTTGCTCAAAGTCACAGGAGAGCGAGCGATGCATTTCAGATTATGTATGCTCTGACCTCGAGGCACCTTCAAGTAGGACGCACATCTGTCAGCGAAAATTCCCCTGTTGCCTCTAGGCCTACACCAGTGCTATTTTCGTCGATTAAGGAGCGCGGACTGATACGCCGATAGCAAACACAACACATTGACCTATTTATGCATGTAAGCATCATATCACTTGTATGGCACCCTTTACGTAACTCACAAGGCCTACGTGGTGGAACCAGGATGTGTCTATGACTGCTGAGTCCAAAGGTAAGGAAATATATCACACACGCTCACGCGTGTATGTCCCAGGATTGGGACATTTGGGCCAATCGGTCATGCAATTCTATTGTCAAAGATCTACTGTAAAACTTATACTGAACGGGCTTACTTTTGGACGGGACTGGACAAGAATAAATTGGTCTTTCATCATAGTTTATAGCCTGTAATACGGAAGCAAAAGAGGACCCTGTTACCGATTGGACATATATTTGCAACCAAAAGAAGTTCGGGAGCAGAAGGGATTTTAGACGCTGCTCAAAGAATTCGCCTACCATAGAAGTATCTCGCGACTGGAACTCGAATAATAAGGTGGGTCTACGTTATGCGATAGCTTACATAGCATAACATAAGGGTTTTAAGGTGTTCAGAAGACGTGTAGTCTGCGAGAACCACTGCAGATTTACCTCGAATGCTTAGTAGGCTAGCTTAATTCACTTATCTCTTTCTTAAAAGCTGTGATAGTGTCCAATAAGACAGTACTATCATCCAAACCATTCCAGAAATCTACAACTCTTGCACTGAAGAATTTCTGCCCTAATATTCCTTTTTGCTTCCTAAAAAATGTATACCTATGTCCCCGAGTTGATGATAGTGAATGCAGCCAGAAAACTGGATCTCGATGCTGATTCTTTTTTTCAATGGTGCGATTGGGACCCTTTTCCGCGTATGCGTTTACCATTTGCTGGTTCATACGGACGAAAGGTTGATATGATTGATATGCAGCATCCGTTGGAATACAATTTATTTATAGCCGAAGACATTCATTCGTTCATTGATTTATACAGCGCCTCTTCAAGAGAAAGACTCAGAAGCTCTCCAGACTTCAGCATGGCCAAAAAGAACAGTTTTCAAGCGGTCATAGAAGCCAGGAAGAGGAAGACCTAGAAAGTAAACGCATTTCAGGAGGGAGGTCATTCCATATAGTCGGGGGGACCAGAGAGAAGGCGTGGGTTTGCATGACAGCATTACGGGCAAACGGGACTGAGAGCACCCCTCCCCTCCATGCGCAGGACGCGAGCAGTCCGGGAAGCTGACACAGGCTGCAAGGGGTGCAGCTTACACCGCCAACCCAGGGAGGCGATCCCATAGTCTATGTGCTGTCGGGTAGGAAGCCAATACAGGACCTCCAGCATATAGTTTGACACATGTGACCAAAATATGGAATTTGGCCAATAATGCGCGCAGCAGAGCGCAAGATGAGGTCAAGGCAATTTAGGCGGCTGTATACGGGAGGCCAGCGTAAAGAGACATGCAATAATCGAGACGAACTGTGACGTAAGAATGCACAAGTGTAGTTGCAGCTCCTGTTGACAGAGAGCGAGCGACAGTGCGAAGCCGACCGGAACTGGTAAAGGCAGTCACGGCTAAGGCGATAAATCTGTGGCACAAGAGATAGTTCCTGGTCCAGTAGAATGCCAAGGTCGCGGACCGAGGTAGACAAAGTAAAGCCAGGAACTCTGCGAAGAGCAAGGAAAGGTAACATGTTGGATGTCATCGTCAGGGAAACAAACAGACGTGCTTAGCCTTGACCTTCTTCCAGATACAGCTGCTGAGCGAATTAAAGCCCGATTCGCAACTTCGTTGACAAATAATTATTTCAATCACAGTGACTCTAGAAAGCAATCGTTAAGAAACAACGTGTATGATATAATGTAATAGCCTAGAAGACTTAGCGAAACGAAACATTTTTATCATCCTGTCTGCTGCATCCCACCACATGTAAGCTTAATCTCAGGACTTTTAAACGATTTCACTTTCTTCATTAATTTGTTTCCTGCAAAAGACAGTAAAGAGTTTCAATGGTAACGTTATGTGATCAGAAAGTTGTTTGATGTGAGCACATATGCAGCATTGGTTCATTAAGCCTTGAATTGAGTCATAGCTTCGTTAGAACGAAATGATCAATGTAGTGGACAGTTTTCGATAAACTCTTACTGTTCGAGAAAAAAGTCGAGTAGAGGCCTAGCTAGATCCTTTGGTCGAAAACAAATTGACGAAATGCCTTTGTAGGCTATTTAAATTTGCAGCTTAAAGATTCTTCATGCGTAGAATGAGTAGGCCTAAGGCTAAAATCGTAACCGCTTTGGTAACAAATCAATGCATTGAACGTTTCCAGGTGAAGATGGAGAACGTGTCCTTTAATTTTGCTGGAAAGAGAGCTCTGGTGACCGGAGCGGGAAGAGGTCAGTTTAGACTCTAGAGAATAAATGTCATCGTGCATGAGAAAACTCTCACAAAGTCAAAAATTCATAAGCGAGAAATCGACTTAGAAGGTTGGTTTTAGGTACATAAAACCTAAACCGCACACTATATTACGTGTTTCTGTATTACATAACATATAGGCCTAATATACAAGCTTTTTTCTTAAACCAGACTGAGCTAACAATTGTGAATTTGGAAAACTTCATTTTACACAAGACAACTAAATTTTAGGTAATTCGCAAGTTTTCACACTTCGCGCTTAGATATTAAATAGTTGCAACTTTTAGTATTTGTGATGGAAATGTGTGGTTTCACCAAATTGGTCAGTGCTTTCAGCTTAATATCCATTGCAATATTAAACTCATTTTCGAAATTTCTCAACTTTGAGAGGATTTTCTCGTTCACGGCCCTAAATATCAGTGGACAACTGTGACTTTTCTCCACCAGTTTGCCAGCCATCCTATTAAAATATACATTTTATGCAAATAATGTAGGGGAGAGTGGGCCAAGATGCCCACGCTAAGAAAATTGTTTTCTTTGTGGAATGCAAGAGAAGTACATGTTTGTACCTTATGCAAATATTAATCATTACTAAATTAGAGCAACTACGGTAGTTAAATCAATACGATCATTTTTGTAAATTAAATCTTCAAAGCGGGCATTATAGAAACACCATGCTACAGAAAGCCCATGCTATTGGCATCTTGGAACAATGGAAAGTGATTAAAACGGCGTCTCGCCCTACGTGTGGGAGGAAATGCACTTGCTTCCCTTTCCTGAGCGCATCTACTTCAGGATCTCTTCCTTGGTCTGGAAGTGCCTTTCAGGGGGCGCCGCCCGCTTACTTGCGGGAGCTCTGTCGCCCTATGTCGTCCTACTCGTCCCATAACGGTCGCTGCAGTCTCCTTCACTCTGCTGCTCACGGCGATCTGGCTGTTTCCTTTGCCTGTACAGCTATCATCCAGCACAGGGATTTCTCAGTTATGGGTCCTTCACAGCGGTTGACCTTGATGAAGTTGACTGAATTGACTTAGCATTTTAGATATATTGGGCATCGCCTGATGCAGGAACTTCACGGGCTATTAGTTGTAGCCATCGTCATAGTTCGAGAATTCGCATTTTACGAATTTTAAGAATTTTTAAAATTCACGAATTTTAACGAATTTTAAAACTGCAGTTTTAAAATTCGTTAAAATTCGTGAAATAATAAAATAATAGAATTCTTTGCCATGGCAACGAATTTTATTATTTGTTTACTTTTCAGCTTTTTAAGCAAGTAGGCCTAAATGTCAATGCCATAGGCAATCAATCAATCAGCCGTAAAAGATAGCTGACTAGCAACGCAATAGATCTGATATTCAGTTACTGTTCTACTTGGAGTCATGAACTTCGATTTCTATCATAGTTGGGGTGTGTGACTGTGATAGTGTCAGTCAGCAGAACGATAAACCACAGTGCCCCAGCTCCAGTGTGACCAGTCAGCCACTAACACAGCTTGCAACCAAACATGGTTGAAAAGGGTTGGCATTGGCAACGTTCGCCGAGCTGTGTCTTCTACTTCATCGTCCTCTGATTCTGAGCCAGGAACAGCCCACTGCTCCCATTCGACTCTAGTTTCTGTATTTTCGCCATGCAAATGCTCCAGAAATCGGGCAGAACAACCAACAAATTCCTTGTCACAAAAACAACACTGTATTTTTGATTACCCTTTCCTTCTCCTCAAAAATTACTACATACTTCCGCTCCGGTCCATGTTCTTTAACCTTTAAGAAATTAGATGTTGACTAAATTAACTCGTTACGTAATAAACTTTTATATTGAATTTTACATTAAATTCTAAGCAGAAGCTTAACACAACAAATCATGACGTCAACACATTTGTTGTTGTTGATTACGCAGTTTTTGCAAAACGCCACGGTCAATGTAAACAAGGTCCAACAATGGCCCAACGAATTTTTACGAATTTTTACGAATTTTAAAATAGACCAAAAATTCGCGAATTTTTACGAATTTTAAAACCGAAAGTCACGAATTCTCGAACTATGGCCATCGTAACGCTACACTCATTTGTACTGTCTTTAAAAAGGCTTTGTATAAGAGTCTCCATATAGAGGCTTTTCAACACACGAGAGTATGCGTATTCAACTTTTACAATTAAGCTACGTATAGACCTAGTGTACTTTTATCGTGTGCATGTTCAAGGAATTGGTCGTGCTATTGCCATTGCACTTTCGAAAGCGGGTGCAGAGACAATTGCGCTTAGCAAGACGAAGGAAAATTTGGATTCGCTTGTGAAAGAGGTGAGGATAGAAAACTTTAATAATAATAAGTCGATCTGTTATAATATGCAACTAGTTAAATGACCAATTAAATTGCAATGTTGTATTAATTCGCATTTGAAAAACTAAAAACTGGAAGTTTGCTGTGATATAAGAAATTTTTTGACTTATTGGACCCAGGGCTATATGCTGTTCTTTGGTAACGTGCAGTTTATGTTTCAGTGCGTACAGTAATGTTATTGATATTCTAAAGTTTCAATTCAGAATTATGTGTCTTACCATGCAGAGATGTTAGACCTTCCCACACTAAAATATAATTGACCGTTTAGTAGTTAAGACATGAAACTACTTTATATGAACAAATTGGACGATTAATTGCGTAAGGTTTTGTCTACAGGACAAAGTCTTAAATACCAGATTTTTACGATTATTTTTGACTGTGCGTGTATCTAAGTCTTTACTCAAAGTAGCCTATTTATATCGCTTAGTGTCCGACCATCCGTCCCGTGTGCGTTGATTTGACCAACTGGGATGAGACGAAGAAAGCAGTGGAGCAGTTGGGACAAATCGACTTACTGGTCAACAATGCTGCATTTCTACATCATCAAGCATTTCTAGACGCTGACAAAGAGACCATTTCCAAGTTGGTCCAGTCTTATATAGATTAATCTGATCTAATCTGAAATCCACAACTGCTATTAATGTGTTCTGTTAGCAGAGATGCTCTTGTCGAAAGAGATTCGAGGCCACCGAAGCATCATACTCTTTAACATGTGTTTTGTGGTAGTGTATTATAATTATTATTAATATTGGTATAAATAATAATGATGATGAACATGATGATGATAGGAATAATGATGATTATAATAGCAATAATATTAATTATAACAATAACATATTATAATCAATAATAATATATGTCAATTGTAATGGCAATATTATCATTTTGATTTTATGCATCTTCGGTCTACAAAGAAAATTCTATCTAGGACGATCGGGTGACAGAACCACAAGAAATGTCAGTGCTTGGGACTCGAATATAAACCACTTGATTATCACAACCTTTCCCCTCTTTACAGTCTATTTAAGGTTTGACTTATTAGTTCAGGGCACATTGCACTTAGCTGTAGGTCTCAAATATATCCAATGTCTCTTAAGTTATTTTGGAGTCAACGGGCCCTTATCCAGGAACTGTTCCTTCCGTTATTAAGTCACCCGCTGATAGTGATTGTGTACAGGATTGTCAATCATCAGTTAGACGGATGGAAAATGTCGTAATCTAATTACTTCCCATTTTCGCCAGTAACTGGGTTGATACAGTCAAACTGGACTGATAATACATTCAGTTTATTGTCTGTAGGACATTTACGACCAATTTCGAGTCTGTCGTCAACGTATCACAGGTAAATCATATAAATAGTTCTATCGCTATGACGATAACTAAATCAACTCTAGATAAATTCAGCACTCTCCAAAATAGTGTTGTCAGTGGGTGTTAGAGTGTGGACTTACGCTCGAGGCCTAATGTTGAGGTATAAATACATTAGAACTCACTAATAATTAAGATGAAGACATGCAATCGGTCTAAAGTTGTGAGATTAGATTAGAATGTCAGCATCCAATGCTGAGGTATGTTATTGGCAATGTGGCAAATTTCATGACTGTCTCAAGTAGTGGATCTCCACCTTTTGTTGCAAAGTTTGTTTCGACGTGTAATGCAGATGTTTTTGCAATACGAATACGAATTTCCTAACACTATATCTTCACACTGGTCGATTTATCGTTGTTAAATTGTGGACTTAGCCTCAATGCTTAATGTTGAAGTATAAATGCTTACAACTCACTAATAATTAATTATAATGAAGACATTCAATCGATTTAAAGGTGTGGGCTAAAATTAGAGTCAACATCTAATGCTGAGGTGTGTTAATTGGCAATGGGGCAAATATCTGTGCCCCAATTTTTGTTGGTGACTTTGGCTGTCTTAAGTAATTTGTCTCCACCCTTTGCTGCAGTTTGGTCTACGCTTAATGCAGATGTTTTTGCAATGCGAATACGAATATCTTCACAGCAGTCGACTAATTAAATAATTGAATAATTAATTGATTAATAAATTTAACTCTCATGGCTATTACTAATTATTGTTAAATATGACTCCAAAGATGCACTGCAATCTTCTTACATGTTCATGACCTAATCTGTATGTAAGTAAGGTAGAAGAAAGATAGTCTGCTCAGGCGGAATTAGAGATCATGCGTCAACATCTTTACGAGGTCATTGCTTTAAATCGTTCAGGTTGTTGCTAAAGCTCTGATCAAGAACAAGAAGCCTGGAGCCATTGTCAACATATCGGGCGTTGCATCAATGCGGGCAGTTAGTCCGATAGCTGTGTGTGCGGCTTCGAAGGCCGCTGTGGACAGTTTGACCAGAAACATGGTTCTTGATCTTGCCCCTCATCAGGTACAGATTCCACCGAATTTCAGTTTGCTTTACAATATTCATTCGTAGTCCATATAGACTCAACCCATAAAAGCTACAAACTGACTACATGGTAGGAAAGTATCACGATTGCCTACACATACTAAATGCAGAAGCAGAGATTCTGACCGACTTAAGAGAACAAGCCTACGTCGGTCGGTCTTTCACTCTTTTATTACCTGTTTCCGTTGTCGATAATAAATTGTCTAAATTTGAGATAATATTATAACATAGGTATACTATGCCTATCTTTACTGTGCAGGTAATCATTGGATTACTTGAGACTACGAGATGAGAGATTCTTCTGTAGTAATACTTTGCTGTCATATTCTACGAATGTCTCTTCTCTGTAGTAGTTCTTGAATCATACTCTACGAAAGACACTCGAAGCGGTGATTACACAGTTCAGTTTCAGACAATAGTTCGGTTATACAGATGATAATGCGACGGCTATCAGAACTTCTATTCTACATTTCCTAAGATGAACGCCTATAGTGTCTACGTGGAATTAGACATGTTGGGGCCCGATAGCGCATTGGATAACATCTGGCGTAGAGTGCGAGAGGTACAGAGATCGAGTCCCATAGGCGGACATGCTTTGTAGGCTGCAATTTGCGCCGTGTATTGCAGGCTGTCTGTTCTGTTAGTAGTTAAGGTTTATCGCATAACATGTACATGTACAGCGCAGTGCGTTTGCAGGCGCTTAATTAAAGAATAAATATTATTATTATATTATTATTATTATTATTATTATTATTATTATTATTATTATTATTATTATTATTATTATTATTATTATTATTATTATTATTATTATTATTATTATTATTATTATTATTCTTCTTCTTCAACGTCTGTCTGAGTCCATTTCCACCCAACATGTTCAGCTTCTTCGCGAGCGTCTAACCTCGAGGACCGCCCGATCTCAACTGACCAGCTTCTTTCGCAGGCTCCTCTCTCTCTAGGCTAGCTACCAGTGCTAGTTCCAACTACTAGGCAATCTATCCCAAGCGCTGGTATAGATTTTCATCTCCTTAAAAGTTATATCTGGCAATCACCTCTAGCTAGGATTAGGCTACCTGTGCTGTGGCCATTGGTCGGTGTACTGGCTTCCCGTCAGCACCGCTTACCTAGCAAGCCGCATCTACCTCAGCGTCTAGCGCCTGGCCAGCAAATGTCCGCAGCAACTAAACTTAGAACCTGTCCATCATGGCTGCTTGGCTACCCTCTTCCGTGTGTATCCGTATGTCTCCGTATCTGTCTAAGTGAATGTGTCTGTCTGGGTGTTCCTGCTGTCCTCTGTCAGTATGTCTGTACGTCCTTGTCTGCCTTTATCCCTGTTTGCTAGTTCTGAAGGCTACTTTCAGACTGTGGGTCAATCGGTCACTTGGCTGATATACTTTCTGCAATGCATTGGTCTGCATTAAGCCCAATATCAATCAATCAATCAATAGATCTTTATTGATATTCACAACAACAATAGTAAGTTAGTAGCATCCGCTAACTGTGAAGTGCCTAGATTACAAGTAATGCAAATCAATTTGACAGTAATAGCACTTCCTAGCATTCAGAATATTAATAAAAGATGCAATTATAAGTTTACGTATTGTCAAATAATCAGTGAACAGTACTCTTAGTATCTATCTATCATCGGTAGTTGCGAGTAACAAAGGGTAACCCTAAAGGGATGGAAGTCCCGCTATCCAGGGAAGCCCTTCTATTTCTGTTATATAATTCAAATGATGGCAACTGAAAGCATCAATATCAGATAGGCCCACACAGTTTAGTGTGCATGATTATAGGTAAATTGTGATCGAATGTCTTAACTAAGTTTAACTAACAACACCAAAAGTGAAAGTAATGTAATAGACTCTCTTTGTCTCTTTGTGCCGTCGGCTCTAGGAGCCCTAGCGATCGTCATGCCACACAGTCTCCGTTGCCGTCTTGCTACTTCTCCCAGTAGCCCTTGAGTCGCGCTTTGGCCTGGGAGTCCCACCTCAGCGCTCCGGCCTGGGAGTCCCTCCATCCGCGACCATCGGCGTGGTTTGGTGTGTGGCATGACGATTTTCTTGGCATGATTAACAGGGGTGGTTTGCCATTGCCTTCCCCTGGTTTTGCCTGCCGTGCCCGTTCGTTCCCCCTCCTAGGAAGAGTACTTCCTAGGAAGGGTACTAACGGTCCGCACCACGAGAAGGTGGGCACGGAGGACTTTGGTTCACCAGCCCAGGTCGGATCCGAGTCTACGCTCATCAGAGTCGTCGGTCAGGTCGCCTCCCTGCTTTACTCTGTACCAGAGTGACTGGTGAACCTTTGCGGACTTGTAATAGACTAAAGAAAGAATAATAAAAAAAACCAGGAGGAGGCCTAGGATAATTGGCCTCGACGAGCCCTAGCTTGGACTCTACATACTCATCGCTGTTATCAGCGGATTTAAAGAACTAAATGAAGGTAAGGAAGACTCCCACATTAGACTCCGCTGATGATAGTTGCCTATATTTAGAAGTTGCCATATGGAGGCAGATTATACAAGATAATTTATTCATTAAGTAAAAATATTCTTAGGCTCTTTTTGAATATAAACTTATTTTTTGCATTCCTAATTTCGACCGGTATAGAGTTCCATATTCGCGGTCCAGCTGACTTGATGCTGAACTTTCTCAAATTAGTTCGAGCTTTGGTAGGTCGGTAGAGTTCAGCACCTCTAGTATAATGTTCGTGTATTTTTGAATTTAAAGTAAAATACCCTTCAAAGGAGGCTGGTAGCAGATTATGACTGTATGAATATAGTAGTAAAGCAATTTGTAAGGTATTAACTTGTTTAAGGTTTAGGAGATTAAGGTCTTTGAAAATTGGTTTAGAATGTTCGAATCGACCCGCCCCGACTATCATCCGGACTGCTCTTTTCTGCAGTATCAGTACCAATCGTTGTAGAGGAGAGGCGTAGTTTGAGGCCCATATTAAATTAGCGTAGGAGAGATAAGGAAGAATTAGGGAGTTGTATAAGCTCAGTCTGATATTTTTGGAAGAATTTTTGCAACTCTAGAAACTATTCCTATATTTTTTGCAATTTTTAAGGATATGTAGTTTATATGTTCTTTCCAACTCAGATGTCGGTCAATGAAAACACCAAGAAATTTTATAGAGTCTACTTTAGTGATGGGTTCGCTATTAATGGATAGTTCTCCAATTGCAGGCTTGATTTTTCTGTAAGATTTAAAGACTATGTAGTTTGTTTTATTTATATTGAGTGTTAGCTTGTTTGCCACAAACCAATCATTAACTTTGCTAAGCTCAGCATTAATAGATTCCATAAGGGCAGTCCAAGAGGTACCAGATTGGAAAATACTGGTATCATCTGCAAAGAGGACAAAATATAGGGAAGTAGAAATCTGGGCAAGGTCATTTATGTATAATAGGAACAGTAGAGGTCCCAAGTTGGATCCCTGAGGCACTCCCGAAGAGATAATTCCCGGTTGTGAGTAAGCGCCATTGCAACATACTATTTGGGTACGTGATTCTAGGTAGCTTCTGAACCATTTAATCGAGATCCCCCTAATTCCAAAATTATTCATTTTTTTATTAATATGTCATGATCTACAGAGTCAAATGCATCTTTGCATCTTTGTCATCTTTAAGTAGCTCTATTAGTTCATCTACTTTGGCCGCATTTTTTGCCATAATGAATTTGACGATACTCAACCTGGTGAGGTCGGTTCCCAACACGAGTAAGTAAATTTGTATACCGTCCGATGTCAACAATCGTCCAGAAGCGTATGCGTTACTCAGCCAACAGCGCCTCAAGTGCCCATCCCCTATCTTATTCGTGATTTTTCGTTCAACATATAGTTAAATTCCCGTAAAACTTCAATATTTTTGCGCAATAAACTTTACATTCCTGAAAGCTATGATGAAGACTCAGTTGATGACATCAAAATATTTCCTTAAATCGCTCTGTGGTAAGTAAATTTTACGAAATCATTCGGAGTGAACGTGTACTACGATCGCTCTAGCCCAGCACCATCCCACATATCCAATATATCTAACTAGTTAGCATTACCGGTACTTATATAGCAGCAATCTAGCTCTCTGATAATATTATGGATTTGTGGAATTGCGACTTGATGATTTCATTTGTGTAGATTCGTGTGAATTCTGCTCATCCAACTGCGGTGTTGAATACGGACATGTCTCTGGGCTTTGCGGATGATGAGAGTCGTAGCGGTCCCCTTAAAGCACGGACTCCTCAGGGAAGATTTGCAGGTATAGGTCATATACCATGAACCTCTTTAGGCAGGAACTTATTCACAAAGCAGATCAAGGATTGGCTGAAGTAAAGAGTTCAATTCCCGCTTTCAAAGTTTCCACGTGTCACAGACCGGCAAACGTGAGGAAGGTATAAAGTTAAGTAAGGTATGAGGGATGGCATCATACGTGTGATATCTAGTCATTTGTCATGAAATGGTAATGGTTGGTTACCATAGGCCTATCATTGTTTGTGCTTCTTTGCCCATGGTGACTTATTGGTCCCATTTGCCCGATCCGCAATAATACAGCGCGTTCTTATTATGTGGCTGGTCCGACGACATGGAACGAGCTACCTCAGGTATTACACTATCCTCCATAGAGTCCTTACTCAGAGTTACTCTACTTCTTCCCAGTTCCACTCCCTGCTTAAGACTGCTTTCTTCCGCTCACATTCTTCTGACATGTCAAATATTTTCAGAGATATCCGAAGTCGTTGGTCCAGTTATGTTCCTGCTGAGCGATGCGGCGAGTATGGTCAACGGAGCGTTTCTCACGATCGACGGCGGATACACAGTCGCGTGAAGCTACCAAATTGGGGTTAATGGCTGCAGCATGGAACGCAGCGAACATGGCTAATGAAGAGTCTGAACCAAATCCATTGGCTATAGGCTTAAACGATGTTAGTTAAGCTGGATTTTTTAATGTTTCAATGAAAATGTTGTTATTAGAAAATGTAGGTGCTACATAATGCTTTCTATTGTTTTTTACATTAGAATTTAGGTGATGCATGGAACATATGACTTAATAAATGTCACAGGGAACTCGCCTAATTTTATATTAAGCCTAAATATTAATTGAATGTAATTTGACGGCAGCAGGTGAGCAATTGAGAATGCCGATGACTGAGGCATAGGCGTAATTTTTGGGGGTACGAGGAGTACCCGTACCCCCCACTTTTGGACTGGGGTATCGTAACCCCTCTTTTTAAACAATGCCAATGAATATTTTATTATTGTGCTTTCCCAGAGATCGCAGTCTCCGCCTTGCTTCGTCTATAAGTGCACGCCAACTGTTTCGTTACCCGTTTCCTGTAGGCTATTCTTTCGTGCACGCTACGTAGCCTATTTACCACAGGGAAGGTAAGGTAAGGTACTTCAAGGCAGGAGAAGGAAGGGAGGTGCAGCGAAGAAAGTAAAGGCAAAGCGAGGTAAGAGTCAGTATGCAATGTCAGCAAATTCGGTGGCTTAATTTTGGATGTTTGGTCTTGCGCAATATTAGCATCGTATATGCCTTCGAACGTAGGCCCTAATAAATTAAGCCTACTCATTATAGCTTACTCAGTTGGCAGCTTCTTTGCATTAAATAGATTGGGCCTTGTCCCGCTACCCAATTGGCTAACTTAGCCTACCTGCCTAAGATTTAATTAATTATCGGAAAGATTATATGTACACTAATAATAACGCCTATATCTGTACTATGGTAGCCTACCTAATAAATAAATACTTATAAATAGTAACCTACACCAATTTAGTATGTACGCATGGAGTGGATTAAACCATATGCTTGCGTATGGGCGGTCTACTGATAATGTACATACATGTACGCAAAGGAATCGGGGGACAGAAGACGGGGGGTCAAGCGTACAATTTGTCTATATTGGCCTTCAAACTGATTGGCCTACAAATGACCCACAATTCAGTTTTTCATCTGTCAGACAAGTTCTACTGGGAGTAATAGGACCTTGGGAGGTGTCACTTGTATGCCACCTTACCACTGACTGCTATAATTTGTTTAAAAAAATCACACAGCTCAGCAGAGAGTCCGACACAGTCTGGCGGCATGCCCCACGGATTGCACATTCTTCAATCCGGCCTAAACTGCAGACAACCACCGGCCCAAGCGTACATACGCAGTTGGGCTGGGGTTGAAAAAAGTACACGTGCGTAAAGGAAGGGGAGGCCCAATTTTCTGCGGATTTCTACGTAGGGGCCTACATACTAAATATGGGTAATTTGGGGAGACAGTACTATCATCCAAACTATTCCCAAATCTACAACTCTTGCATTGAAGAATTTCTGCCCTAATGCATGCTCCGTTTGCCCCTTAGTACGTGTCTAAAACACAAGGCATCATATTTTAAGAGAGTCAAAACCTTTACAGATAACTGCTTTTGGAACAAGGAACTTGCTCAAGGAAGGAAAAGCACGCGACACATTTCAGACATAGTCTGACCTTGAATCGAGGCATCTTCAACTAGCATGTACATCTGTCAAGGAAAATTCTTCTGCTGCATAGGCATATATGTCGGTCAGAGGCGTCTACTCTATAGAAACCTTGGAGCAAATGCTCCATCCAAAAATAGGGGGAAATCTGTCAGTGTATTTGCCATATTTATTCGGGAATAAGGGGAAGGGGGAAAAGGAGGGGATGGGAGGGGAAGTTGCTCCAATGACTTTGGGGGATAGACGCCCCTAATGTCAGTGCTATTTTCGTCGAAAAAGAAGCGCAGACTGATGCACGGACCGTCAAACACAAACACATTTGGCCTATGTGTGTGTATGTATGCATCAGAGCACGTGTATAGCACCCTTTAAGTAGCTCTCAAGGCCTATATGTGGTTGGACCCAGTAGACGGCAGACGAATAAATTATGGTTCATTCATGTTCGCTCATTTGTTGTCTGAAAAAATACAAAAAGGCGCATAAACGTGTTTACAAAAAGCTGCAACTGCCCCTGTTTTATTTTGGATTCTAACGCCCTTCCCTGGCAGAATGCACAAGTTGACTGCATTGTCAGGGTACATACAGAGTTTAATGACATCTTATGGCAACAAAGGCCGTTGAGGCCGGCAACAGTTATTTTGGAGGGTGTCGATGAATGCTGCGTCCAAGGGTAAGGAACATATATTACATACGATCACGTGAGCGTATAGCCGTATATGTCCTTGAATTGGGCCATATGGGCCTATCAGTCGTGCAATTCTACTGTCAACGGTCTACAGCAAAAATTATACTGAAAGGGTCTTACATTGGGCTGGACTGAACAAGAATAAATTAACCTTTCATCATAGTTCATAGGCAGCAATACAGAAGTAAAGTAGGTCACAGTCAACGGTTGATTATAATATATAATATATTATATCCAATCTTAAACAGGGACCTACTTTGCAACCAAAAGAAGTTCGGGCGCGGAAGGGTTTTGAGACTCTGCTTTAAGAATGTGCATATAGAAGCATTTCGCGTCTGGAACTCGAATAGTATAAGGTAGGTCTACGTTATACGATAGTTTAGCCAGAAAACCTTTGCACAGCATTCCATTAACCCCTCTAGGGTGAATCCCGAGTATTTTCGGGTGGGGAATCCGTTCCCTTAGCGTGGATCCCGATTTAACTCGGGCAGGGATAGAATTCAACACCCAGTAGGCGTGTAGCCCGTAAAAACTCTGAGATAACGTCAGACGACCATGGATGCTGTGCAGGGGAGTCATAGAAGCCCTCTAACAGCCTGTTACGTCGTCAACGACGGCTACTAGCCGGGCACCGCCGGCACCGTATTGTAGGTCAACATAGCAGGTCGTAAATGTGGTTTTTCTAGGGAGCATAGGCGTAATTTGTGGGGGGTACGAGGGGTACCCGTACCCCCACTTTTTGGACTGGGGGTACGGTATCCCCCACTTTTTTAACAATACCAGTCAATATTTTATTATTGTGCCTTCCCAGTGATCGCAGTCTCCGCCTTGCTTCGTGTATGTAAGAAATTGGTACCCCCCACTTTTTAGACCAAAGTTACGCCTCTGCTCTGGAGGAACTAGCGCATTTGTTAGACGAAGAAGTCTGAGTTTGCTGGCAGCGACATTGACATTCATAATAGTTCAAGTTCTAGTGAGAATAGTGATGATGATAATGAACGCAGCCAGAAAACTGTGAATTATGATGCTGATTCTCCTTTTTGCATGGTGCGATTGGGACCCCTTTCCCATTTTTTTACTATTTACTGGTTCACCTAGGCGTAAGGTTGACGTGACTGATATGCAGGCCATTGGAATACTTCCATTTATTTTTTACCGAATACTTGTCGGAAGTCGTTGCCGATGAAACAAGCAAACGTGCTCATCCTTGACCTTCTTCCACATACAGAACTGTTGAACAGCTCATCAACACGTCTGTTTGTTTCACCGACAATGGCATCCAATTTTTTATGTCTAATATTATGTCTTCGATTGACAGCATATCACTTAGCGAACTTCATTCCTCCAAGTACTGGAAATGTACGTCCTAACCTTTGCCGACCACCTAAACCAGCAATCTCGCACCTGCTAGGGCCTATAAATTATATGTGCATTCGCGACCTTCGTCGACTGCACCCAATACCTGATTAGAAGACCGCCTACACAACAGCCACCTCAATTGTCCATTCCAAACTCGATTACTGCAATCAGAGGCCTAACTAGACTCTTCGGTTGAAGAAAACAAACTTACGGAATACCTTTGTAGGCTAATTAAATTGGCAGTTGAAAGATTCATCATGCGTAGAATGAGTAAGGCTAAAATCGTAATCGCTTTAAAAACGAATCAATGCATTAAACATTTCCAGGTGAAGATGGAGAACGTGTCCTTTAATTTTGCTGGAAAGAGAGCTCTGGTGACCGGAGCTGGTGGAGGTCAGTCTAGAGAATAATGTCATCGTGTATGAGAAAACTCTCACAAAGTCAAAAATCCTTAAGCTAGAAATCGAATCAGTTACGGCAGTAACGCAAAAATTAAATCGAGATGTGTGGCGCTGAGAAATTTCGGAGATTTACATTACATTACATTACATTACATTATTAAATAGTTGAAACTTAAGCCATTTATGATAGAAACATAATGGCTACCGTTCACAAGAGTGCCTCTTAGGCTACCGTTCGTTACGTTATGAAATAGTTGCCACTTTTTATTCTTTGTGATGGAAATATGTGGTTTTCACCAAATTGATCAGCGCTTCCACACAGTGTAATTATTTTATACTGTGGCTTCCAGCTCAATATCAATGAAATATTAAACTGATTTTCTAAATTTTTCGACTTTGTGAGGGTTTTCTCATTCGCTGTCACATATATTGATAGACAACTTTTTACATATGTATATATTTATCTATCTATAATGATCCTCTATAGCGCCCCTTCAAGAAATCTACTCAGTGGCGCTCCCGACCCAGGCCCGGTCAAAAAGAAAGGTCTTAAGAAGGCCATAGAAAGTAATGTGACTCTTTTAACTATTTTCATCATTTTGCTCTCAATTCTATAGAAGTGTATTTTAAATATATGAATAATGTAGCCTATCCAAACATTATTTAAGGAATATTTTATTTTTAATGCGGTCTACGTCAATTGCTATCGTAATCCTACACCTAGTGATATACCTACACCTATAGTGATATATGGGTATTGGGCAACCTATAGATCTAGAGTGTTACGAACTTCTAGGGTGTAACTAGTTTAACACCTTAACGAGAGTGTACTAAAAGCGACTGGGAAACCAATGCAGCAGCCGTCGTTAAAGTTTTAAACGGTTTATTTCCTTTAAGTAGCAAGGGCAACAATAAGACTATTGAATTTAGACTACTCTCAAGCAATCCTCGCTCAACGTCACCAAGTCAATATAGTCAAATAGGCCTACGCCTACTCTTGGTGATAGCTCTCTCGCATATCACACCAGTTTTTTTAGAATTTTTTAGAAGAATGCGATACTGTTTTTCGAACGTTCTATCTATCTATCAGTCATCCAAATAATATTAAGAGAATTAATAGTAATACTACCCTCATTTGTTCTGTCTTCAAAACTGCTTCTCAGTCTACATAGAGGCCTTTGTAAAATGCGTAGGCCGAAATGTTTTACCCTTTTAAAGTTAAACTGTGTTCTGTGCTTTTCTTGTGTGCAATATAAAGGAATTGGTCGTGCTGTTGCCATTGCACTATCGAAGGCAGGTGCCGAGACAATTGCACTCAGCAAGACCCAAGAAAACTTGGATTCACTTGTGAAAGAGGTCAGGACAGGAAATTGCTATGAATTGGTCTGTTAATATATGCTACGAGTAAAATGGCCAATTAAGGTGCAATGTTGTGGTTATTCTCATTAGTAAAAATCCAAAAAGGAAAGTTTGCTTTCATTTCAGAAGTTTCTTGAATTATCGAACCCAGGACTATAATATGCTGTTCCTTGGTAAAAAGCAGTTTATATTTCTATTTGTGTATTAACATAATTTCCTTTCTAGTGTTTCTCATTTAGAATTATACGAAGCTTAGCCTACTATGCAGCTGCTTTATACTGTCATATGTCAAATCGAGTGACACTTTAGCAGTTAAGACACAAACCTATAGGGTCTACTTAATAATTATGCACAAACTCTACGATTAATTCTCAGTTTCTTACCCGAAATGCGTACGGTTTTGTCTACAAACCAAATTCATTATATACATAATTATTATTATTAGTATTTACTGTTTATTTGTACTCAAAGTCTCTCTGTCGTTTAGTGTCCGACCATCCGTCCCGTGTGCGTTGACTTGTCTAACTGGGATGAGACGAAGAAAGCAGTAGAGCAGTTGGGACAAATCGACTTACTGGTCAATAATGCTGCATTCACGGATCATCAGCTATTTCTGGAAGTTGACAAAGAGTCCATTTCCAAGTTGGTCTAGACTAATACTATATAATCTGACATATTAATCTGTAATGCAGTCTACACACTAACAGAAATATATATCGCAAACGCCATAGGATTCGTTAGTGTACCTCAGTTGTATTCGACACGCTATAGTGCCAAAGTAGCCTAAGACTCGTGAAAAACAGCGAGGCGTCATAGTCCTTCGATGTGTGTTTCTGGTAGAAACATATAGTATCTTTGATTTTTATTAAAAATATTAATATAAAACAAAGATGATGATAATATAAAAAATAATAAAATTACTAGTAATAATAAGCCCATATATTATTATTATTATTGTTGTTGTTGCTGTTGTTATTACTACTACTACTACTACTACTACTACTACTACTACTACTACTACTACTACTACTACTACTACTACTACTACTACTACTACTACTACTACTACTACTACTACTACTACTACTACTACTACTACTACTACTACTACTACTACTAGTACTACTACTACTACTATTATTATTATTATTATTATTATTATTATTATTATTATTATTATTATTATTATTATTATTATTATTATTATTATTATTATTATTATTATTATTATTATTATTTTGCATAGCTCGACAGCAACAAACTCTATCTAGGATCAATGACAGTTCTGCAAAAAAGTCAGTGTCCGTAACAATGGGACTGGAGTATTACACCACTGGAATATCATAAACCTTCCATTTTTAGAGTTTAATTGAGGTTTTATATAGGGCCTACTAATGTGGGTATATTTCCTTAGCTGTGGGTCATGAATAGATTCCAATGTCTGTAAAGCTTCTCTGAAGTGGACCATTATCCGATGCAGGAACTGTTGTTTCGGTAGGGAATGATGCCATTCGTATAGATGACGATTCTGTACAGCATTGTCTATCTTCAGTTAGACAGAACGAAACTGTCGTACTGGTACTGCCCGTATTACGGCAAGTAATTAGACTTATAATCTTACTGTACTGAGAATACAATGTGTTTATTGTCTGTAGGACATTTAAGACCAATTTTGATCCTGTCGTCAATGTATCACAGGTAAATTATCGAAGTAACTCTATGGTTATTTAAAAACTAAATTCACTACAGATAAATTTAGTGCTCTCTACAAATAATGTAGTGAAACGATGTATGAGTGTGGACTTGGGCACAACACCTAGGCCTGATGTTGAAGTATATATAACACTAGAATTCTACAGTAGATATATAATGTAGACAATCGGTCTAAAGGTGTGGACTTACATTAGTCTCAACATATACATCAATAAGGTCGCGCACATAATCGCGCACATAAGGTCGCGCAGAAAAGGTTGCGCACAAAAGGTCGCGACACAAAAGATCGCAGCGTCATAAGATCGCAGGGTAATAAGATCGCAACACAAAAGATCGCAGGGTAATTAAACTAAACTACATTTAATTAATAACAACGGTTCATGGCTGTTGTTCTTGTTGAATTTGCAAACTTCAGTTATGAAAAATTAAGTTATGGCATGCTAACTATGATGTCCATTTTTAAATTTGTGCCAACCCTCTACTATAATGTCTGTTTTTAAACTTGCAAACTCTAATTGTGCCAACCTTCTACTATAATGTCTGTTTTTAAACTTGCAAACTCTAATTGTGCCAACCTTCTACTATAATGTCTGTTTTTAAACTTGCAAACTCTAATTGTGCCAACCTTCTACTATAATGTCTGTTTTTAAGCTTGCAAACTCAAGTTGTGCGCAATACCCCGGAGATAATCCGTTATTGGTCGAAGCCCATAGTCTGCTACAATACTTCGAATTCTGTCGGCTGTGTCTTTGTACACTCGTCGGGCGGGTGGAGGTTGGTGTCCGGCAACGTATTGTTCGAGTCTGAGTTCGTTAAGGCTCTGTTCTTTCTTGATGATCTAATCAACAACAGAGCTTTCAAACGATGAAAGAGGGCCTGCACCACTTATTAAAGGTGCGATCCAATTAGGCCTATTTGCTTGTTGACTTTCGCATATTCAAGCTACAACTTGCGTTGTTTACAGGCGCTCTAATCAACAACAGAGCTTTCAAACGATGAAAGGGGGCCTGCACCACGTATTAAAGGTGCGATCCAATTATTTGCATGCTGACTTTAGTTTGATTACCCTGCGATCTTATGACGCTGCGATCTTTTGTGTCGCGACCTTTTGTGCGCGACCTTTTCAGTCGCGATCTTTTGTGCGCGACCTTATTGACCTAAACCCAACCTCCTAATGATGAGGTATGGCGCATCGGCAATGGGTATAGACTTCTCTGTAACAATTTTATTGATAGCTTGATTGTCTTAAGCGGTGCACCTCCTCACTTTATCGTAAAAACATCAACGTTTAATATGAATGTTTTGCATTACGAATACGAAATCATTACCACATAATCAGTTCTCCTGTCGTTTGGTCTCGCATTTAAATAATTATATCTTATATTATAGCCACGGGCGGCGATCTTGTTTGACAATTGGCGGGGGATTAAGAACTGTTCTGGTCAGAAAAGAGTTTTTAACTGACCTGCTCAAAACAGTGGTCAAAAATTTTTCACGCGAAAACTGACTTTTTCGGTGTTTCTTCTAAATGTGGTGGACATATCTATGGTGTGTTCCCCCACTCTTAAAGGTGGAGGGTCTTGTCCCCCTCGATCTCCCGGGATCGCCGCCCATGATTATAGCGCCGCTATGTGATTAAACATAACGTCACTAATTAGCTAGTTAATAATAAATTCCTAAATTAAGATGATTAACACAAAAAAGCATTCGTTAACCTAGCATCGCTATATTTGCCTTGTCGTCAATGACATCCGTCAGGACCGTCAGCTGCTAATTCTGACGGCAAAGATGCACTGGCATCGCCTTATGTGACTTACTTCGTAATAAACAAGTGAGGCAGAACAAAGTCTTCTGAAGCTTCTTTGGCAGATTATAATGCGTCAACATTTGTGTGAAGTCTTTGCTTTAAATCCTTCAGGTTGTGGCAAAAACCCTGATTAAGAACAAGAAGCCTGGAGCCATTGTCAACATATCCAGCATTGCATCAATGCGGGCAATCAGTACACTGGTTTCGTTGGGTGCTTCGAAGGGAGCTCTGGACAATTTAACCAAAAACATGGTTCTTGATCTTGCTCCTCACCAGGTACAGATTCCACCGAATTTCAGTGTGCTTTACAATATTCATTCGTAGCTTATGTGCACTCAACCCAAGAAAGTTACAAATTAATTAGATGACAGGAAGTGACTTCTAAGTCTAATGACTTCCACAGCGCTGTTATCATGATGTCTAAGACTTCACTCGATGGTCGCCAAGAGCAACGTCGCAATCAAATATCGTAATCCAGTGGAACATCCAGGTCGAAATCGGAAAGACCACTGAACCAGAAGCCAGGCTACGGTGGGTATACAGGTTGAAATAGATGAGTTTCAAGTTTGGATCTGAATGGCATCAAGGAATAGACAAAGCGTACTGGATTGGGAAGCGAATTCTCAGGATAGGCTATCTGAGCCTTCTGTACACTCAATGCAACAAATGTAGAATGAATAACTAAATGTCCCCGCCCCCAATATTTTAGACAAGTTGACGCCACTGGTTGTCGAAACTATCTAAATTTGTGATAACATTATGGCTGCGTAGCATTACAACTGAGTAATTTATTTGTTTAGATTCGTGTAAATTCCGTTAACCCAACGGCGGTGAAGTCGACGGAAATAGGCCGGTACTGGGTGGATGATCCCGAGCATGGTGACCCTCTTAAAGCGCGGACTCCTCAGGGACGATTTGCAGGTAAAGCCTAAAACTATTTAAGCAGAAAGATAAGCGTTCAATTCTCGTTTTCCTCGTATGAGAGACAGGCGTAAGTGATGGTAGAAAATATGAACTTGCCTATTGCATGTGAGAGATCAACTTCGTGTGTCTGATATCTAGACATTTTCCATGAAATGATGATGGTAGCCTATATAGGCCTACCATTGTACTCGACCGCTTATACTTTTGCCTCTTTCTGATCGTTCACCGGCCGAATTCTTCTATGTGTAGAATTGAAATCCAGGAGAATTGAAATACAGGAATACAAGCACATTTTTTATCCAAATCCGGTGACGATCTAATCCTTAATAATAATTTCCATCTAGCGTGTGTCCATCCGCAAACGGCCTCGGATGTACAGTGGAATTTATGGAATGTCACTGAGGAGAGGTCGAGGCTGACACGCCGTCGGCGGCCTATCCAATTTTGGGTCAGGCCCTGTAGCACTGCCTTAGGGAGTGTTACTGGGTAACTATAATGTAACAGAGGGCTTGGGCCGAAATTGGACAGGCCTACGAGCAATAGACGTACAGACAGACAGATTCACACATAGACAAAGAGCTTTGAGTAATTAAGCCCGTCTGTTCCTCACAGCGGCCGGCCTTACCTGTCAGACCGGTTTGATAGACAATCTCCCTCCATCCATCCCTCCATCTTTCTCTGCCGTCCCTCCATCCATCCCTCCATCTTTCCCTGCCGGTGTTCCGAGATATTCTATCCCCCCTAAAGCGTATCCCCCGGATGGAATAAACCGGTTTAGAGTATCCGGTGGGATGAACCATTCTATCCCCCCCTCGTCATACGCATCACGATAGCCTCGACGAAATTCCAGTCAAAATCACCAAAAACAAAGTAAATTGATTTCAGGTCGACGTACAAACTAAAGATACGCAATTCGAAAATTTTGTGTGCAATAAATCCAAACAGTACGACTGAATACACTTAGAAACCGCCAAAAATGCAAACTAAACCGAATACTCCATTTCGCTAAGGGGATGCGCATGTATGGGGGATACTCTATTTCGTGACAGCAGTGAACTAAGCCTCTTCATGTTGAGGGGAATCAATAAACGATTTGGATGATTTTCAGGACAGTGAATTCCTCATAGCAGCAGTTTGTCATCTAAAGTTCAAACTCAGTTAGCAAATGATATATACTCAGAATCCCTGTCATATATGACGGGTAAATACTCTAGTCATATATAAATGTGTGTGCGTGTGCGCGCGCATGTGAGTGTAATTTTGTGACGATGTAAAAATTCCTTTAGAGTAGGCCTATAAAAATCTAAAATCCTTCTGACTATGTAAAAATTAATATTTTCAGAGGCATACGAAATCGTTGGTCCAGTTCTGTTCCTGCTGAGCGATGCGGCGAGTATGGTCAACGGAGCATTTCTCACAATCGACGGGGGATTCACGGTTTTGTGAAGCTGCTAAATTTGCGTTAATGGCTGTTGCATTGAACGCAGCCAACGTGGCTAATAAATAGTTTAAACGATTTCAGTTTTGTCCGCTCGATTTGTATCTTGTGTTACTATTTCAATGGAAATATTTTGTTATTAGAAATTATAGGGCCTGTATGTTCTAAGTCTAAATAATGCTACATAGCAGTGGAATCTAGGTTATGCATAGTAGATAATTATGACTATTATTGAAAAAATAATGCAACAGAGAATTCGATTAATTTTATATTAGGTCAAAAAATGAATTTATTGCCGAGTGTAACTTGCTATAGTTATGACGGGCGCGGGTGAGAAATTTAGAAAGCCGATGCCTTCATCGGGTTAGATTAGAGGCAGATTTTGTGGATTGCAACATCAAGATGTATCTGTATGCCAGCAGGGTTGCAGTCCAGAAAGGACTAGTGGTTGTTATATTTAGTCAGGTTTCAAAGAAAGATAAAGGGCTAGGACTATGCACGAGAAAAATAAAAATTACGAGCCCTGACTTTGAATAATAGGCCTATACAGAGCCTAAGAACTTTACAAAGGAAGCTATAAATTTGTATATTTTGGTAGCGTATACCTATGTAAGTTGTTTAAAGGCTCGGATACGGAAACTGCAGATGAAGAAACCGTTGACGTCTTCGATGGGAAAGTTAGACTTATGCGTTACGTAAGGTAGTGAGTGTACTGTGATCCCTTCATGGGGAAGAGAATCAAGTGTAGAACTTTCAGTCTTGAATATGAAGAAGGGCCTTAAAATAGATGCGTAAAAAGAAATATTACGCTCATCTTGCAATTCCATAATGGACCGAAAATATTCGGATCCAAATTCAGTGGCGTCACTATAGGGCTGATGTCACCCGGTGCGGTAAGTCATGGTGTCACCCTAAACAAATTGTGATGACATTTTTAGGAATTCGTCTCCCAAAAAAGTGATGACCTTTTTTCAGGAATTTGTCTCCCAACAAATTTGTTTGATGACCTTTTTTTAAGAATTCGTCTCCCAACAAATTTGATGACCTTTCTTAAGAAATAGAAATTTCATCATCTTCTCATGTTGGTGTCACCCCCCTCTGACGGTGTCACCCGGTGCGGTCCGCACCCCCCGCACCCCCTCGTGACGCCACTGGATGATCCAATGTGTAGAATGGCCAAAGTGATTTGAAAAGACCAGATATGAATTGAATGGCCCGAAATCTAAACTTCTAAAATAAGTCACACTAATCTTAACTGTGCTATGATAGACCGTTTATAATGTATGTCGATACTTTTTTATAACTATAAGTGCAAAAGCCAACCGTTTTTTTACCCGTTTTCTGTGGGCTACTTCTTGCGTGCGCGCTACAGCCTATTTACCTCAGCAAAGGTAAGGAAAGGTACTTCAAGGTATAGGAGAAGGCAGGTTGAGGTGAAGCGAAGAAAGTAAAGACAAAGCAAGAGAAGATCCGTTATGCAATGCCAACAAATTCGGTGGCTTAATTTTGAATATTTGGTCTTGCGCAGTATTTGCATCGTATACACAGCAGACTCGGACCACCAACGGAAATCGATCTCTGGACAACCCCTCGGATACGTCGCAGCGCTCGTGAATAAGCTGGTGCTTTGTGCTCAGGTTTACAGTGGCGCTTTAGAAAATTGGAGATTACGATTACGATTACGATTACGAATAAATTAGGGTTCATTCATGTTCGTTCCATTGTTGTCTGAAAAACACACAAAAAGGCACATAAACGTGTTTAAAAAAAGCTGCAACAGCCCTTTTTATTTCGGATTCTAAAGCCTTCCCCGAGTAGAATGTAGAAGTTGACAGCATTGCCAGGGTGGATCCAGAGATATGACATCTTATGACAAAAAAGGCCGTTGATGTCGGCAAAAGTTATTTTGGCGTATTAGGGCCTGCAGGGTGTCGATGAATGCTGCGTGCAAGGGTGAGGAACATATATTACATACGCTTAAGTGAGCGTATAATTATGTCCTTGAATTGGGTCATATGGGCCCATTAGTCATGCAGTTCTATTGTCAACGGTCTACAGTAAAAAAATATACTGAAAGAGCCTTAAATCGGACTCGGACTACCAATGGACATCGATCTCTGGACAACCCCTCTCATACGTCGCAGCGCTCGTGAATAAGCTGGTGCTTTGCGCTCAGTTTTACAGTGACGCTTTAGAAAATTGGAGATTACGATTACGATTACGATTACGACTTTTGGGCTGGACTGAACGAGAATAAATTTCATCATAGTTTATAGGCAGTAATACAGAAGCAAAGTAGGCCTCTGTTAACGATTGGATATATAATAATTATGCATCTAATCGTTAACAGGGACCTACTTTGCAACCAAAATAAGTTCCGGCGCGGAGTGGTTTTAAGACGCTGCTGTAACAATTCGCATATAGAAGCATTTCGCGCAGGAACTCGACTAAAAAAAGGCAAGTCTATGTTATACGATAGTTTAGCCAGAAAATCTTTGCACCGCATTCAATTAACCGCTTTAGCGCGAATCCCGAGTATACCCTGGTGGAGAATCCGTTCCCGTAGCGTAGATCCCGACTTAACTCAGACAGGAATGGAATTCATCAGCGTGCGACCGTACGTACGGAACGTACGTTTTCTCTTTCTATAACGTACGTACGGTACGCGTACGTTATTATGCCGTACGTTGGCGTACGCTGACATCAGTTCATGACGAAAAACAAGTACATAATATTATGCACAACAAAAGTCAATAAAATCCAACGAAACTAGCCTACAATAAGTTAATAGCTCTAGATCTATAGGCTCTAGCTAGGCCTATTATAGCTAGCCTGTCATTGTCTGACAGTCACATGGTCTGATGGTCAAGCTATAATATGATGACGGAAGTGCGTATGGAACACCAATTCTTCTTATTGTGTTCATTATGCAACTGCAGTTACATTTTTAACGTACGAGTACGGTACGCGTACGTTATTCTTTTCGATAACGTACGTACGGTACGCATACGTTATTCCGGTAAGTAACGTACGGTCGCACTTTGGAATTCACCACCCAGTAGACGTGGAGGCCGTAAATAAACTCGAGATAACGTCAGAAGACCACGGATGCTGTGCAGAGGGTGTCACAGCTAGATCATGCTTTAGCAGCCTTGGCCTAGTTATGTCGTCACTGGCGGCCACTGGCGGCGATCTTGTTTGACAGGTGGGGGACACTCTTGAACTGATCTGGTCAAAAAGAGTTTTGAACACATCTGGTAAAAAGAGGTCAAAAAAGTTTTTCGCGCTCACGCCCGAAAAACTTTGTTGACCTTTTTTGGCGTTTCTTCAAAATGGGGGGGGGGAGATGTAGCCTATGGTGTGTACCCACTCTTAAAGGTGGGGTCTCTTGTCCCCTGGACTCCGGGATCGCCGCCCATGCTGGCGGCTACTCTAGACGGCCACCGCCGGCACTGTACTGTAGATGAAAATGGCAAGTCGTAAATGTGGTTTGTCTAGGGGTGAACCAGCACGTTTGTTAGAAGAAAGCGACAGTATGTCTGAGTTTGCTAATGGCGACATTGACATTCATAACAGTTCAAGTGCTAGTGAGAATAGTGATGATGATAGTGAAGGCAGCCAGAAAACTGTGAATTACGATGCTCATTCTCCTTTTGCATGGTGCGATTGGGACCCTTTCCCCGTGTGCGCTGACCATTGCTGGTTTATGCGGACGTAAGTTTTGCGTGACTGATATGCAGGATCCATTGGAATACTTCAATTTGTTTATGACCGAATACATGTTGGAAGTCGTTGCCGATGAAATAAGCAGACGTGCTCAGCCTTGACCTCCTTTCAGAGACAGAACTGTTAATCAACTGCAGAGCACGTCTGTTTGTTTCACCGACAATGACATCCAACATGACTTCGGTTGACGGCACGTCACTTTCCGAACGTCATTCCTCCAAGTGCTGGCGAGGAGCGTTCTACTCGATGTTGCAAGGTTGGCTGGTCACAGACTGGAACTGACGGCAAAAACTTCGCAAGGAAAACAGATAGGCCTACTATTGAGTCTGAAGTTGGCATGTGTCCTGCCCCACGCTTTGAATTATATTGGTACCCCCCACTTTTTAGACCAAGGTTTTGGTACCCCCCACTTTTTAGGCTAAAGTTACGCCCCTGCCAAGTTCAGTTATAATTATTGATATATGTTGCCACGGTCACTTTCATATTATAAGTCCATATTCTTTGCGGTGCCTACCACAAATTTTGACTTATCCTAATTTATTTTCAAGTGAAAAAATTTGTCCACGATAAAGTGGTTAATGATTTCTTAAAACAACAGCTTTTGCTGAGATAAATACAAATAATTGCGAGCTTCTAATGCTATTTATTTTCTAGAGAACAATCCAGACGCTCGGTTGATGGATTATAGCGAGACTTACAATCTACAGTCAGTTCTAGAGCTTTTGTACTGTGAGGGACTAAAAATTGCTTAGCACCTCCGCTTCCCTCCCCATTAATATGTACGTTCATAATGCTGACCCCAAAAGGCCTAAGTTGTAGGAAATGTATGGCCAATTAAACGTTAAACAGGGGGAGCTAAAATGTGTATAGGGAGGCTAAGAGAAACGATGGGTGCTAACTAGCCCCAGTAAAACCGCCACTTTTAATAATTACCCTTTTCTGCTGAGAACAAATGCGTCCTAGTTCGGCAGAATGTCCCTTCTGAAAAGTTCAATTTAACTGTCCCTTCTGAAAAAGTTCAATTTAACTGTCCCTTCTGAAAAAGTTCAGTTTAACTATAGGCCTACCTACCGGTCATGTAAGCAACTGCAAAAACTTCCCATTGTTGAAACTTTTAGCCAGCATAACTGATGACAAAGCAAAAGCACTATCTGTATTAAAGAAAAATGAAATTTGACGCACCAAACGTTCGTAGTCTAGGCCTACTTAAATTGACAGTTGAAAGATTCTTTCTGCGCATGCGTTGAATGAGTAAGGCTAAATTCGTAACGGATTTAGAAACGGATCAATGCATTGAATGTTTCCAGGTGAAGATGGAGAACGTGTCCTTTAATTTTGCTGGAAAGAGAGCTCTGGTGACCGGAGGTAGCAGAGGTCAGTGTAGAAACAAAATGTCATCGTGCATGAGAAAACTCTGACAATAATATTATAACGGGCTACTGTTCGCCACATTATTAAATAGCTGAAACTTTTTACCATTTGTGATAGAAAAAAATTGGGCTACCGTTCACAAGGGTGCCTTTTATGGAATTTAGGCTACCGTTCGCTTCATTATTAAATTGTTGCAACTTTTTATTTTTTGTGATCGAAACATGCAGTTTTAACGACATTGATCAGCACTTCCAGCTCAATATCCAGTGCAATGCTAAACTGATTTTCTAAAGTTTTCGACTTTGTGAGGGTTTTCTCATTCGCGGTCACAAATATTAATAGGGGCCTACTGTAGGCAACTTCTAATATTATGTAGTGTGACTTTTCAACTATTTTCACCAATTTGCTATAAATTCTAAGAAAAAATATGTATGTAATATAAATAATGTATCCAAACACTATTTAGGAATATTTTATTTTATATGCGGACTAGGCCAATTGCTATCGTAGGCCTACGCCTATGATGCATGGGCATTGGCAACCTACAGGAAGGCCTACAGTACTATTACGAACTTCAAGCGTGTAGCTCGTTTAACACATTAGCGAGAGTGTACTATAGGAGCCACTGAGAAACCAAAACAGCTCGCAGTTAAAGTGTTTAAACGGTTTACTTCTTTTAAGTAGCAAGGGCAACTATTAATACTATAGAATCTAGACTACTCTCAAACAATCATCGTGCAACTTCAAAAGTCGATACCTCACCTTCGTGAGTTATTTACTCTTACCTCTGCTGGTGCGGAGGCAGATCTATACGCTCAGCATCCCGGGGAGACTTCGTTGTTCCTTACGCTGGTACCGCCATAGCACAGCGTATACGGCATTCTCGGTGGTTGGTCCTGCCGTTTGGAACGATCTACCTCGAGATTCGCTCCCTTCCTAGGGATCTCTCTGGTTTCTTTTTACAGTCTCCTTGAGACATTTCTTTTTGACTGGGCCTCGGTCGGGAGTGCCTCTGAATAGATTCCTTGAAGGGGCGCTATATAAACGTTTTAGATAGCTAGATAGATAGATAGATAGATAGATAGATAGATAGATAGATAGATAGATAGATAGATAGATAGATAGATAGATAGATAGATAGATAGATAGATAGATAGATAGATAGATGATAGATAGATAGATAGATCGATCGATCGATCTATCGATAGATAGATAGATAGATAGATAGATAGATAGATAGATAGATAGATAGATAGATAGACAGACAGACAGACAGACAGACAGACAGACAGACAGACAGACAGATAGATAGATAGTGATATACGCCTATACCCTTATTCATAGACGCCTCTCGCATATCACACCAGTCTTTTCGAATCTTTCAGAAGAATGCGATAGGACCTATAGATTGTTTTTCGAACGTTCTATCAGTGATCTAAAGAATCTTCAGTAGTAACACTATCCTCAGTCTTCAAAACTGTTTCTTACGAGTCTCCAAAGAAGTCTTTGTGAAAAGCGTAGATATTTTACCCTTTTAAAGTTAAACTGTGTTCTGTGATTTTCTTGTGCGCAACTGTGCATGTTAAAGGAATCGGTCGTGCTATTGCCATTGCATTATCGAAGGCAGGTGCCGAGACATATGCACTCAGCAAGACCCAGGAAAACTTGGATTCACTTGTGAAAGAGGTCAGGACAAGAAATTGCTATGAATTGGTCTGTTAATATATGCTACGAGTATAATGGCCAATTAAGGTGCAATGTTGTGGTTATTCTCATCAGTAAAAAGTCCAAAAAAGAAAGCTTGCTTTCATTTCAGAAGTTTCTTGAATTATCGTACCCAGGTCTATGATATGCTGTTCCTTGGTAAAAAGAGTAGTTGATATTTCTATTTGTGCATTAATATATTTTCCTTATATATATATATATATATATATATATATATATATATATATATATATATATATATATATATATCGGGTAAGAAATTGAGAATTAATCCTACAGTTTGTGCATAATTATAAAGTACAGTTCTTTGTCTTGACTACTAAAGTGTTACTCGATTTGATGCATGACAGTTTAAGGCATCTGCGTAGTGAGCCTCGGATTATTCTGAATGAGAACTATATATATATATATATATATATATATATATATATATATATAGTTCTCATTCAGAATAATCCGAGGCTCACTACGCAGGTGCCTTAAACCAGCGGTTCTCAACCTTTTTAGTGCCGCGACCCCTTTACAATATTTCCAAAGTTGTTGCGACCCCCAACAATAAAATTAATTGGGTTACTCCCCTTCACCGCAGTTTTGCTACCATTATGATGCATTTCACTTCTCACCATTTTGATAATCCTTCAGCATCATGCATAATAGCACAATAAATCATTAATCAGCAAAGCAATTTGTATTTTTTGTTGGTAACAATTTTGAAAATTTTAAAAGTAAACTTTAGTAAATGAAATATTTACTTGAAGCTTAATATTTATTGTGTGTACGTAGGGCCTACTGTACGTGCCTGTACAATTAAAAGAGTTACAAATTTAAATGGCAGCTGCTAAATGTAAAGTTTAAAAAGTACTTAATATTTAAGAAAACAAAGCTACAGAAAAGTGACAATAGGCCCTGTTATTTCAATATAACTATAAGTGATGGAGTTTTGCAATCCAAAGAAGAGCGTCAATGAGAAGGCTGCGCTTGATTCTTTAACACCAGATAATAAATTCTCTGGGCAGCCTTTGCAAGAGCACAACGCAGAAATCGTAATTACATAAAATATTAAATATTGAGAAACTACGCTTACAACTTTTTTTACAAATTTCTGAAGGTTCCAGCCGACCCCTGGCAAATCGTAAGGCGACCCCTATAGGGGTCGCGACCCAGAGGTTGAGAACCGCTGCCTTAAACAGTCATGCATCAAATCGAGTAACACTTTAGTAGTCAAGACAAAGACCTGTACTTTATAATTATGCACAAACTGTAGGATTAATTCTCAATTTCTTACCCGAAATGCGTACGGTTTTGTCTATGAATCAAATTCACTACATACCAAAATGTTATAATTATTGACTGTTTATCTATATTCAAAGTCTCTCTGTCGTTTAGTTTCCGTCCATCCGTCCCGTGTGCGTTGATTTGATCAATTGGGACGAGACGAAGAAAGCGGTTGAGCAGTTGGGACAAATCGACTTACTGGTCAACAATGCTGCATACAGGGAAAATCAACTATTTCTAGAAGTTGACAAAGAGACCATTTCCAAGTTGGTCTCACTAATACCATCTATCCTGACATAATCTGTAAATCAGTCTAGACATTGACACAATAGCTAAGATGTATTGGTTTATGTCTCGCAAACGTAATTGGATTCGTTTCTGTACCTTAGTTGTATTCAGTTAGCAGAGACACTTACTAAAGTAAGGCTGGATCATGAACAACAGCGAGGCGTAATGGTGCACACAATGCACAGTCCTTCAATGTGTGCTTCTTGGTCTCTGGGAGACACAATGATATGTAGTATCTTTAATTTTTATTATAAATATTAATATATAATGAAGACGATGATAGTAATATAAATAATAATAATAAAATTATTATTATTATTAACCCCTTACATTATTATTATTATTATTATTATTGTTATAATTATTTTTTGCATAGCTCCAGTGGCGGCGCCAGACAGTTTCTGTAACCAGAGCATAGCCAGGGCAGTCATACAAGCAACCAGTGCACAGAGCGATTTATGGAGAGCGCGGTAGCGCGAGCTTAAATGGTGACCATATTATAAGATCGCGTTACCGCGCTTGCCATAAATCGCCCCCAGCACTATTATAAAATTATATTTGTCTATAATCAGGAGGTCAGATCACTCAGATGGGCGAAGCCCCGCGGAAGCTGAACGCTTTTTGACATTTGTAAAGCAAAATTTGACATTTCAGTGAATTAAGTGAATTTATATCTTACGATATAACAAATATGCCCGAACAAAATCTGGACAGGGCAAAAATTCTGGCAGGGCATCGACCAGGGCAAAGGCTTTTTTTACCAGAGCATTTGCCCTGGCGCGCCCTTGTGTAGCGCCGCCTCTGCATAGCTCCACAGCAACAAACTCTAAGGTGTATCTCTGACCAAAGAAATGCCAGTGCCCTTAACATTGGGACTGGAGTATGTATCACTGGACTGTCATGAACTTTTCAATTTTATGAGTCTCATTGAGGTTTTATTTATGGCTACTAGTGTGGGCATAATTTATTGCCCTTAGCTATGGGTCCTGAATAGATTCCAATGTATATAAAGATTCTCTGAAGTGGACCATTATCCCATGCAGGAACTGTTGCTTGGGTATAGGGAATGATGTCATTCGTAGTTGACGATTCTGTACAGGATTGTCTATCTTCAGTTAGACAGAACGAAACTGTCGTACTGCCCGTATTATGGCAATTAATTAGACTTATAATCTTACTGGACTGAGAATACAATATGTTTATTGTCTGTAGGACATTTAAGACCAATTTTGATCCCGTCGTCAATGTATCACAGGTAAATTATATAAGTAACTCTGTGGCTATTAATAAACTAAATTTACTACAGATAAATTTAGTGCTCTCTACAAATAATGTAGTGAATCGGTGTAGGCCTATAAGTGTGGACTTTGGCACAAAACTTAATATTAAAGTATAAATAACATTAGAACTCTATAGTAGATACAATGTAGACTTTCGGTCTAAAGGTGTGGACTTACATTAGTCTCAACCTCCTAATGATGAGGTATGGCGCATCGACAATGGGTATAGACTTCCCTGTAACAATTTTATAGGTAGCTTGGTTGTTTTCAGTAGTGCATCTCCTCACTTTGTTGTAAAAACATCAACGCTTAATATGGATGTTTTGCAACACGAATACGAAAGCAGTTCCACCAAATCTTTATACCGACTGCATAATTAAGTCCTTCGCTCTCTGTTTCCAGTTACTGTACCTAGGGCCCATGGCCTACGCCCAAGACCCCATGATTTTGAACTTCCATGCTGACCTGTTGTTTGGTCTCGCATTTAACTGATTATATCTTATATTATAGCGTCGCTATTTCATTAAACCTAACGTCACCAATAAGCTAGCTTATAGTAAAATTCCTCTATTAAGTTGATTTAAGACAAACAAGGCATTTGATAACCCTAGCATTGCTACATTTGCCAATGACATATATATCCGTCAGCTTACGGCAAAGATGCACTGTCATCGCCTTTCATAGTAAGGCAGAACAAAGTCTGCTCATGCGCTGGTGGCTGATTATAATGCGTCAGCATTTGTATGAAGTCTTTGCTTTTAAATCGTTCAGGTTGTTGCAAAAACTCTGATCAAGAACAAGAAGCCTGGAGCCATTGTCAACATATCGAGCGTTGCATCAATGCGGGCAGTCAGTACAATGGTTTCGTTGGGCGCTGCAAAGGCAGCTCTGGACAATTTGACCAAAAACATGGTTCTTGATCTTGCTCCTCATCAGGTACAGATTCCACCGAATTTCAGTGTGCTTTACAAATTACAATATGCATTCGCAACTTAGTCTAATGACTTCTACAGCGCCGTTATCATGATGTCCAAGACATCACTCGATGGTCGCCAAGAGCAAAGTCGTAATCAATTATCATAATCCGTTGGAACATCCATGTCGAAATCCGAAAGATCAGGAATCCAAAAGCCAGGCTACGGTGGATATGCAAGTTGAAAGATATGGGTTTGGACCTGAATGACATCAAGGAATGGACAAAGCGTACTGAGATTCCAAAACTTCGGACTATAGCGACCGAAAATGTTCGAGAACCCAACACTTTTCTGATGTGGGGCAGGTCAAGGGTCACAGCGTCCACTGATTGAGTATTTGTATGACGGGCAAGCATGGAACAGAGGCAGGTTGATTGGCTAAATTGCCAGTGCTTTGTGAGACATATTTTGAAATTAATTGCTCGTTGGACAGCCAACGCAATGAGTTTAATATCGGAGAAATATGATTGCTATTTTGGGGTCATTGTTATGGCTCTGGCAAGAGCGTTTGGGCCATTTGTGGTTTGTGCAGATTTCCCTTGAAAAGCTTCATGGTTGCCTAGACTTACTACATGCAGAAGGTGAAATTTACTAACCGAAGTAAAAAAAAACGGCCAAGACATCGGTCGATAGACGGGTTTGACTCTTTAAGAATGTTTGCTGAACAATTTGGAATGTCATCAACCGCAGACGTTCGTGCTGCCTTTCTCAAATGTCGATCAGGAACTGCACTGACTTGGGTCAGAAGCGCCTCTGAATCGCTGAGCGGCGCTTTCATTTAGGTTCGATTACAATTCAGGGTGGGAATTGTTGGGGGTTCAACCACCTAGTCTTTCTTACATAGGACCCCACAGTTAAGTCTTTACTGCTCGCCCCAGGAGGGTCGTTTCTAACCCCCTCAGTTGTGCTAGTGTGATTTAGCATTATTTTACTCTGAGTCTCTGACAAAGAGAAGAAATTTCCATGGTGTATCATGTATGCATTTTTTTCTCAACAAAAGAATTGATTTTGATTCGAGTCTGACTTGCAAAACTGCTAGCGTTGAAATCAGCTGCTTTCAAGTTTCGTTTACATCAGTTTGCAAAATACGGATAAAATGTTCAACCCACCCACAACTAGTATTTTTTCTACAATTCCAATACTGTTACAATTACAATTACAACTGCACTTTGCTGTGAGTATAAGTTGTTCACATTTAAAATGTATAAACAATTTTCAGTTTGATTGAGCACCTCCAGAGGCGTAACTTTGGTCTAAAAAGTGGAGGGTACCAATTTCTTGCATACACTAAGCTAGGCTGAAACTGCGATCTCTGGGAAGGCACAATAATAAAATATTGATTGGCATTGTTCAAAAAGTTGGGGTACAGGTACCCCTCGTACCCCCCACAAATTACGCATATGAGCACCTCAAATATAATCTAGCAGTATGACGGGAATCAAAGATGATAATAACAACAATCGTTCGAAGGCCTGAAGAATTAGCATGGTGTGGCCTACTATTATCAATTTATAACTTCAATCGCGTCAATGACATCAACCAATGGCGAGCCAAAACCAAAACGTAATGTATGTATTTCTCAGGGTCATTTATATAGCGAATGTTGGGCACCTTGTAAAAGCGTTACAACGGGTATCACTATACCCATTTACGTTGTCAACATAGGCGCAGATTCTGGAGGCAGCTGGGGCACATCCCCCAAAAAATTCAGGAGGGGCATAACCCCCAAATCGAGAGAAATTCTTGAAATATTAAAATAATATGTTCAAATATAGACAAAATTCTCCAAAAGCAGAAAACAGAGACAGAGAATTTGCCAAATTTGCCAATTTGACCAACTGAAATACAATCAGAAATTTATGATTAAAATAGGAGCTGAGCACTGTGTCCAGTCAAATTTTCTGATTTAGGCCTACATATTTTGTTCCTGAACTCCGATGATCGGATTGGCTTTTTCTTCAATGTAGCCTAATTGGCAAAGAGGTTCCCATCTATCTCATGCTAGGCTATCTGAGCTTTCTACAGGTACACCCAGTGCAACAAGTGTAGAATGAATTACTAAATGTTCCCGCCCCCTAGTATTTTAGAAAAGTTGACGCCACTGGTTGTCGAAACTACCCAGGTATCTAAATTTGTGATAACATTATGGCTGCGTAGCATTACATCTGAGTAATTTATTTGTTTAGATTCGTGTAAATTCCGTTAACTTAACGGCGGTGAAGGTGACGGATATGGGCCGCCGCTGGATGCATGATGTCGCGATTAGCGACCCTCTTAAAGCGCGGACGCCTCAGGGACGATTTGCAGGTAGGGCCTATGCCATAAAACTATATAGCCTAAGCAGAACTATGGGTCTAATTATGTGTACGCTATACTTATTCAAAGAGCAGACCACGAATTGGTTGAAGACCAGCGTTCAATTCTCGTTTTCCTCGTATCAGAGACAGGCGCGAACTTGGTGGTAGAAAATATGAACTTGACTATATATCGTATAAGTTATCACACGTCTGATATCTAGCCATTTTCCATGAAATAGTGAGGGCAGCCTATAAAGGCTTACCATTGTACTTGACCGTTTATGATATGCGTTTGACCTCTTTCTGATCGTCCAGCGGCAAAATTCTTCTATCTGTAGAATTGAAATTCAGGAGTACAAGCACACTTTTACCCAAATCCAGTGACGATCTAATCATATATAAATGTGTGTGCGCGTGTGTGTGTGTGTGTGTGTGTGTGTGTGTGCGCGTGCGTGCGTGCGTGCGTGCGTGCGTGCGCGCGCGCGCGTGTATCTTTGCGACGATGTAAAAGTATAAAAATCTAAAATTCTTCTGACGAAATAAAATATTTTCAGAGGTATCCGAAATCATTGGTCCAGTTCTGTTCCTGTTGAGCGATGCGGCGAGTATGGTCAACGGAGCATTTCTCACAGTTGACGGCGGATACACAGTCGCGTGAAGCTATTACATTTGCGTTAATGGCTGCCGCGTGGAACGCAGCGAACGTGGCTAATGAATAGTTTAAACGAATTCAGTTGTGTCAGCTCGATTTGTATCTCAAATGTTACTGTTTCAATGAACATATTTTGTTATTAGAAAATATATATGACCTGTAGGCCTATGTCATAAGTCTAAATAATGCTTCACAGGTTATGCACATGAGATAATTATGACTATTATTTAAAAAAAATAATATAACATAGAATTCGATTAATTTTATATTAGGCCTACGTCTAAAAATAAATTTATTGCCGAGTGTAACTTTGCTATAGTTATGACGGGCGCAGGTGAGAAATCTAGAAAAGCCGATGCCTTGACCGGGTTAGATTAGAGACAGATGTTGAGGATTGCAGCGTATTGTTTTTGTATGACAGCCACTAGGGTTGCAGAGAGTGATCCAAAAGAGGTCCGAGTCCGGTTCCAGAGGGCCAGATCAAGAGAGGAGACAGAGCAGCTGTTAAGGCGAGTGTCGTTTAGGGCGAGGATTGGAAAGCAGAAGGGTCAGATGAGTCAGGGTAGGAGTACTTGAATGGGTGATACTTCAGTTTGGAATGGAAAGCCCGAGATGTGATGAAGAGGAGGATGGAGGACGGGTTGCACTGATGACGGAGGGGCCGAGAATCTGAGGAATTCAGAGGGGAGATCGTTCCAGAGGCGTGGTGCTGTGTTGGATATGGCTCGGTTGGAGAACTTGAGATGAGTAGTGACTGGAGGCTGAGGAAGACTGAGATATGAGGATGATCGGATGGGGCGGATTGCCTGGATGGTGAAGAGATCACGGAGGTACTTGGGCTGGGAATATTGTAGGGAGTTGTAGGTTAGTTATAGGACTTTTAAGTGGATTCGCTCTTGGATTTTTAGCCAATGGAGTGATCTGAGCATGGGAGTGATATGATCAGGGTGAGATTTGTCGGGGGGTTGGGGGTCAACCCCCTAGTCTTTCCTATGACCCCATAGTAAAGTCTTCATTGCACACCTCAACTCCACATGAATCAAGGTCTAATCCCCAGTCTTTTTTCTACAATTCTCATACTGGATATGATGATGTTTGGGCTTTCTATAGTGACAGCTCTAGCTAGTGAGTTTTTGAATAATTTGGAGACGCTTGATTTGGGTGGATTCAAGGTCGAGAAAGAGAGAATTGCAGTAATCAAGCTTTGAATGACCAATGGAGGTAGCAATAGCGGAGGCAGTTTTAAGGTCGAGCATGGGCCGGATGCGTCAGAGGTCACGAATGTGCATGAAGCAGGATCGCCAGAGGTTTAGAGATATGGTTAGATACTTAGAGCAGAGGCGTGGTCTAGAATGTCGGGGGTACCAAATTTCGCATCGTTTCCCCTTCAAGACTGTTAAATAATTATAATAGCGCCCAATAAATCTATATTTGGCGCCATTTATGCCCAATCCCGAATAATGATGATGATAATGATGATAATGATGATGATGATGATGATGATAACAATAAAAATAAATATGATAGGCCCTTAATATTGATAATAAGCATAGTAATAAAAATAATAACAATGACAATAATAATTCAATAATAATAACGACAATAACAATAATAATAATAATAAATTAAAATTAATAACAATAGACGTTTTCATTATTAAAGAAACGTGTTTCGATCATAATTGAAGTGACGTAACAATAGGCCTTTATTCTTTTAATTTAAAAATTCTAATTATAGACGTGTCTTTATCGAAATGATGTAGGCCTACGTTAACAATTGCTAGTCTTTTATTCTCTAAGTTTAAATTTAATAACAATATACTTTTTCCATAATTTAGGTAGGGCCTACCAGGCTACCAGTAACGTCACCAAGGCCTTTAGTCTCTAACTCCGAGATTAAAAATAATAGACGTACGGTACAGTTAGAATGACGAAACAATAAATGGCCTCTATTTTCTAAATTTAAAGTTAAAATAACAGTAGACTTTCATAGCTGAAGTGACGTAACAGAGGCCTTTATTCGCTAAATGCAAGCGTATAATGACGATATACTTTTCGATAAATTGAAGTGACGTAACAAAGGCCTTTAGCCTATTGTATAAATCTAAAAATTATTATATAATGTGTTTCTTAATTGACGTGACGTAACAATTAAAGGCCTTTATTCCCTAAATGTAAACTTATAATGACAACACTTTTCGATAATTGAAGTGACATAACAAAGGCCTTCATTGTATAAATCTAAAAGTTACTAAATAATGTGTTTCATAATTGAAGTGACGTAACAATAGGCCTTTGGTTTTCAAATTGAAATTTATACAATCAACGTGTTTCATAATAAAATTGACGTAAAAAGGACCTTTATTCGTAGAATTTAAATTTACTAACAAAAAACGTTTTTCATAATATTGAAATGATGTACCAATAGGCCTTTATTCCAGGTAAGGGGCGTAACCTTGGCCTAGAAAGTGGGGGTACCAAATTTCACATTGTTTTATCTTCGCGACTGTTAAATAATTATAACGGCATCGTTCACATTACAAGCGTAATAATAATTATAGGCTTGATGATGATGATGCTGATGATGATTATGATGATGATGATGCTTGGGGAGCCAAGGGGAGCGTGTCTAGAAGAGATTGAAATACTCTATTACTCCTTACACGATATCTTAATTCTCATGTCGAAGTAAGACAAGGCATGCCCCATCCTGCATCGTCTTACGACGAGGCACTCGCCTCGTCTTGCCTCATACTAGCTACGGGCCTGAAACCTTGCATTCATAGCTAAGAAGTTTCACTTGTGCCGCGCGTGGAGGTCACGCACACAATAATTTTTTGTCTTTTTAATTATGGGACCCCTAGAATCGTGGGCCTCTGGCGACTGCCAACGTGCCCATGCCTTAAGACGGCACTGGTTTTGAGGCAACGAGATCCAATAGACTTGTCTGCCTCTCACAACCACCTATCTGAGCTCAAATATTAAATGGCAGCATGGGCGGCGATCTAGTGGGCTCGCGGGGGACAAGACCCCACCTTTAGGAGTGGGGGACACGCTATGCATCTGCCCCCCCCTAATTTAGAAGAAAGACTAAATAAGGCCAGCAAATGTAATTGCGTGTGAGGGTTTTCACAGCCTTTTTTGACCAGACGAGGTAAAAATAAAAATTTTCAGCAGAAGTGTCCCCCGAAAATTATGAGAATGTAAGAAGAAATTCCATAGAAAAGTCATAGAATTTTTGTGGGAGAAGAATTTGTAAAAAGTCTAACAGTGGGGGATGACGTTTAGGAAAAAAGGTAATGACATTGTTAAAAAAGTCGTAAAAAAATTCTAAAAAGTTTATAAATTTTTTTTTGAATTCCTAAAAAAAGGTCATCGACCAGACCATGGCCGACTTTGTCCCCCCCTCCACCTCTAAGACAAGATCGCCGCCACTGAAAGGCAGTGTTCCAAAGTGACAGATAAATCCCACCGCGAGAGACTGTTTCGGCCTTGAAACTGCTAGCTTGGAACACAAGCTAGAAAAATCTGCGTTAGCCGAGAAAGACAGCGGAAGACCAGGCAAATGACAAAGGTAGAGTCTGCATAGTGTTTGGGTGTTGTGGGATCGCTTAGTGAAAGATTATCAACAGCTGAGGGTCCGCTACGAACATGGTAATCGTAATGGTAATCTCGAAATTTCTACATCGCCCAAAAATGCGAAGTCGTGGGCACCAACTTATTCACAGGCACTTAGTCAAATCATAATCGATAGGCGGGGTGAAATCGTTTTCAAATCAAGATCCAGGCAGTCAGACGGCTAAGGTGGGTGGTGTTTAGCGTTGAAACGGAGAGGGAGGTACTTAGGGAAGTGGAGGAATCGGGATAAGATTTGTGAAAGAGCAGTGTTTTCAGTTTTGAGTGAAAGACCTGTTCAGAGATATATAGCAAGAACAGTTAGTACATCATGCTATAGGCCTACACAGTGTAAAACACGATATCCGATTGAATGTTTGCCTTTTACAATACTTGTATAGCGTCTGTAGTTTTGTTTAAAAAAATTAGATTTAGTAAAACCTATTACGTGTGTTATAATAAAAATTTTTGTGTAAACCAAGAATATGTTGACTAAACACAGTTTAAATAACCATTTACATGACTTTAAGTAACTTAATTAAAACAGTCGTTACTATGAAGGTGAGGGGAATGGCTTGCTTATCACCCTTTTGCGCAACTGCCTCACTGGGTCTGCTCCGTCTTACCTAATGAATTTCTGCACCCCGGTTTCTTCCCTGCCTGAGACGGCCTCCTTGCGATCCTCGGCCCGTGGTTGTTTCGCGTATGCATTCCTCCACGGCCCAATCCACGAGCTTTGCCTATGTGGGTCCTCCAGCCTGGAACAGTCTTCCCCAGACCCTCCGCCAAGAGCTTCTTGTCCTCTCTCCTCTTCAGTTCCGTACACGCTTGAAAACCTATCTTTTTGCCGGTTTTGGCAGTGATGCAGGTCGAGAGCGCCGCTGAATTGAGTGGCGCTATATAAATGTTCAATTACAATTACAATTATGATCAGCTCTACAAAATGTCAAAAGTAATTTCAAATGAACTTTACACGAAATAAACAACATTTCAGTACAAAACTGTCTTACAGTTGCTGTAAATAATTTTTGACTAAACAGTCAAACTTCTAACAGGCATGCCACGAATTTCAAAAACGAGAGTCAAGACTTTGCCATTACGGGATTTGACATCCGAAATATAGTTGGCATCATGTTGCTTAGCGATGCAAAAGTTTCATCGGACAGCGTCTAACACAGACAAACGATGCATATTCAATTTCAGACCAGAAAAGACAAAACATGCTGTTGTAGAACGAACACTGAAATTAACTTTAACTTAGCTCGTGAGTGCTAAAAGTAACAGTACAGAAATAATTTCAGTAGACACGACATAAATTTCTTCATGGAACCACTGCATTTTTAGAACAGAGGCCTCTCAAAGGCACTCATCACTGGCCTTAGTGATTTTAGAGTCCACTACAAACAATAAGTTCATCTGTAGGCAAATGATTGAATAGTTGGATAAGTCACCATGGACGAGTTCTCACTAACATGTAGAATGCAACCAACAGAGATGCAGGGTTTATGGCTGACAATGCATTACTTACAACCATTACTCCAAGTAACAATTATTATTATTATTATCATTATTATTATTAATTAAATTTGTAACGCATGCATGGTCACACCGAAATGTGAATCTGAGGCGCGGATAGTCAGCCGCCAGGAGAAGAAAACAGTTAGATATCCAAGTGTTTGAAAGCCAAGGAGAAATAGTGAGTTTTGAACCTCTTCTTAAAGGTAGAAAGTGAAGCAAATTCAGGATAAAGACTCGTGTGATAACCTGGTTTAATCAGTCCCTACCTTTGGCACGAGGAACTGGATGGTGCATGACTCCTGGCTGTTCCATAAGCCTAGCTCCATGATGAAGCCTTTGACACACTTAAAGACTAGCTCTGCTCTCTTCAGACACCAAGGAATTGTCATCTCCTGAGTGACACATCAAAAAGTGCATAACAATCACGTTACCTACATTAATCTCCTCTAATGGAAGCCATCAACCTATTACTGCTAAATATTATCCATATTTACTTGTTTAAAATATTATCGATAGTATCACACCAGTATGAAACATCAAAGTAATGTCTCTCATCTCCTATCATACACCGTAGCGGAGGCACTCATTTCCTTTTCTTATGTCCTACGCCAGTAATGGTATGATTGCAAAGCAGGACTTATTAACTTTCTAGCTCACGCTGCTACCAAAATTACACTGCTTGGTGGTAATGCCATCTGGTGCACAACAATTTCGCCAGAACTATTACCGAGTCCCTTCAGTCGGTAGGACTCACAGAAAGTTGTTCTTGTCCTATCAAACAACCAATTGCAGAATAACTGGTTGGTTAACACAGTATGGCTAACACACTGCAGGGTGGAACTTTTGAAAATACGAATCATTTTCAAAAATATTAGTTAACTGCATGTTGAGTAATCATAGTTACAAATTGCACATAACCTCACCTCTGACATTTCGTGCACTAGAAGCAGAGGTAGCGTGATGTTTCGAATGTTGTATCTGAAGCAGCTCTTCAGGATATTTCGATATCCCATGATAATTGGATGTCTCGATGATATCTCGGATACAGATGAACAAATGCTATCGTCGCTAATAAGATGGAATACAATGTGAACTTCAGAAAGATTGGAATGCCGCGTTATGTAGAAATCTCCAGGCTGCATTAGCACGCTCCGGTCATCACGCTGTTACATAATAAACCACAAATGTCACATAACAAACTACAACTACCACAAAACAAAATACCACTATTATATAAGAAACACATTGCGCATATAATAAATCACATTACAATCAATATCACATAAAAAAGGTGTCACATAAGAAACCACAGCTATCACATAAGAAACTGTATGTACTTGCTTCAGAAGTTAACACTTCCACTCGTCAAAATAACGAGGTGACTGCAATTTAACAAAACTTAACTGAATGCCAATCTATTTTAGGTGAGCTAAATAAAAAACACTATGCATCATTTAATGAAAATGATTCATCGTCTAAGAAAGAAATAAGTTTCATCATGTTCTAGTACCTTGACCTGTCAACCATCTTATGGATATTGAAGTGAAGCCACTAAATACAACTTGAACTTACCCTTCAGTGCCATTGTCCCAAAAGTGTCAGTAATGTCTAGAAAGATGTCTATTACAGTGAGACATGTCTGCATGCTCTTGTTGGCATTATCAATTACCATCTTCCAGAACCATGAGCTCTCATAAGATTATGTTCCAAGGCACCACTTTGCCAAGGTTCTTCAAACATGCTATGTAAATGTACTCTTCCAGGCAGTGCCCTGATCACACCTTGGTTTTCGTGTGCCATCTGCTGATGTGTTCTGCACTAGGTGCCAGAGCTACAGATGTTGCTAATTACTAACAGTAAATATACACAAGCTAAAAACTATGCTTAGCTGAAGAACAAAGTTGCGGTGCTTACTTCTATGGAAGCAGCACTCCCGTAGCTCTTGAGACTCAGCCGGTCACCATCACCATCCAGGTTCAGTGTCTTCTTCCTCAGACGCCAGTCTTTAGCTTCCAGAACACTCTGCTCGATCTGCTCAAACTGCTGCTCAAGGTTTGGAAAATGAAAATCGGTCGACTGCTCACAGACCTTTGCAAACTCTAAACAATACAACAGTAAAGCAACCCAAACAATAATATAATGAAAAAGTAAAGTACTGGTTAAGCGCTTGCCTCGTAATCTTTAGTGTTCATGCTAGGACGTTTAACTGATTCAGGTTGCTCCTCAAGGAAAGCCATATACGCAAGAGTATGAGACAAAGTTACTGCTCCCACACAGAAAAAATACCATTTCTTCGCAATTTAATGCTGTAAGCTGCTCCCATCAAGATACTGATCAGTGATCAGGACTATGGAAGTCTGATGCAAAGATGTCATATCCATCACATTAACTCAACATGCAATTTTCAAAATCAGATCAAAATCTTAATTTTAATATTATCTACCGTACTCAACCAAATGTTCACTATGTAAGTGGCTAACAGTTTTACAGCTAAGAAAACCACCTCAACACTTCCTATGAGTTTTCTTTCCTGTACAAGGGTGTCATAGGATTAACATAGAGTATATACTGCGAATAGTTCTGTATAAAATTAGAATTTCTTTTAGATATAACAAGCATTAAGCCCTGCAACTTGTATTTTTAGTTACACTTAGTCATTGGTTTCAAAAATTAATCCAAAAGTATCACTTTGATAAAAAATTTGCCATTTTTCTTGGGTCATATCAGCCATTTTTCAAGAAATGACTCTGGTGCAGATTATCCTCAATGTTGTGCATTTCAAGCAGTCAGCTATGGTACATTCAAATAAACTAGTTGATAAATAACCTCGCTTTATTCCTGTGAAAGAATTGAGTCGATTGTCAACGAGCAGAACGAGACCATTGAGTGAATTTGAATAGAGAGAAATTGCCATCTGGAGACGCTGGGCAGACAAACTCGATCCACTGACAACACAGAAGTAATGAAACACTAATAATAATACAAATAATAATAATAATATTAATAATAATAATAATAATAATAATAATAATAATAATAATACTCGCATATAAAATTCAAACTGATAAGTACACCGTAAGATTACATAATATAGTAGTAACAGATAATAATAATAATAATAATAATAATACTCGCTTATAAAATTCAAACTGATAAGTACACAGTAAGATTACATGATATAGTAGTAACAGATAATCACAAGTTTGACAGGAGTCGAATTTAATTGTATGGCAGCCTGGAAGGCACCCATTTGTCCTACTGCTCATTTTACAGCCCTACATTCCTAGTTGGGAGTGTAGGACTGAAAAGGCTGAGTCAACCTTTATGGGGCTAGCAGGTATTTAATCCACATCCTTAACCGTCTCCCTGCCCCACTAGGCAGTTTAAGGAAAGAGCAATCAAAAAGATCAGTAATGTCTCTGATTTAAAGAACAGACTCGGTCACACTGAAATCAGAACTATAGTGTGCACTCATCTGATCCAATAATGTGTAGAATGGCCAAAGCGGTTTGAAAAAGATCAAATATTAATAGAATGGCCAAAATATATTTTAAATGGATATTATAAAATGTTGGATTTTGAAAAATGACGACGTACCGGTTGGTTTGTGGTCTGTGACGACACAAGTCAAGCACATCGGCACTAAACAGACGCAGATTATGGCTGGTCTTCAACTGTGCCCCTGAAACATGGAAAACAACAGAACACAAAAAATTACACTTTACTAGTAGACTGTGGTACTAACACAACCCCAGAAAGGCAGTCCAATCTGTGCTATGGACTAAGTTTTAAAATCGTTTCATCCTTTTCATGCTAATTGACTGTCAGCAAACAGCATAATTTTTCAAAAAACTGTAAGTGAGAAGGTATATTGCACTTCTTGTTGGATTAAAAGGAACAGCAGAAGCAGAGAGTTTCCAATAGAAAGAACGCTCGTATAGTAAGAATCTTGCTCCTCTGAATTGAAATCATAACACGTTTTGCAGAAGTTTATAAAACTTGCATAAATTCAAATTTTTTTAATTCTGAATTTGCAGAATTTTTTTAAATGTCTTGAAAGACAAACTGACGACACTTTGAAACCTCATACGTGGAGTGCAGCTAGGTGACAAGAATGGCATACCTAGATGAACGGTGAAACTTTCCTCCCGCCTGGTGTAAATCGGAGCATCAATTTCCTCTCTTGCTTCTCCCAACTGTCCAGATATGGCGTGCCTTCTGACAATACAAAGCACAAATTACAGAATGACCAAAAGGCACAAGCACACACATACACAAACACACACAAACGATATGGTGGCTGACCTTTCACCTTTGTGCTCAGAGTTCAAATCTTGGTTCATCATGCAATTTTCTATCTAAGGATTCAGATATTGTGAACTTTCTTTATCAGCTAAAACATTTGATATGCAGCAGCTCGAGAGGGCAAATTTGCAGTCAGTGTTAACTCTTTCGCAGCTACGTTGTTTTTGATAAATTTCATCATAATTAGTTCATATGGATAAAATACTTAAAATCTGTAAAAACCTAGACATGTCCTATATCATTTTTTTCGTATTTTATTCCTGAACAATATTCTGTCTTTAAAAAGTTGACCAGTTAATGTTTTTACCTCAAAGTTTATAAATAAATGAAATATTATAAAAAATAAAAATAAAAATTATAATTTTAAAAATTCATAAAAATCTATGAACCTATGTAATAAAAACACTTCAAAATGTAGCCACTTTTATGGCAACTTATAAGAAAGCTTGAAGGGATAAATAATAGTGAATTTAGTCCAAAAATTAAATTATATCTCTTCCACCCAGTGATATAAAACCGGCCTCGCAACGGTTAGTTCGGCAACGTGGTTGTATTTCAATCCCAAAAGGTCCACCTCGTCAAACATATCATATTTCTTTCGAGAGCCTTTAGAAAATTCCCTGACTGATAAATTCTATTTTTTGGACTTCCCTAATGAATAAAAATTTAAACTATAGAGAAGTGACCAAAATGAGCTTTTCTAATCAACAATGCGATCGGCCCGTAGGCTGTAACATTCGTCGTCACCACCGATCGCTGACTTCGTCACAAGCCTCTGCCTCGTCAAACATATTTGTTTGCGTGTCTTTACAATATTTATTGAACGATATAATTTATTTATTTGGACTTGGCTGATGAAAAACGCATTAGATTACAGAAAAACGGCCAATGACCTAGAAGGGGACGTGGCTATTTGAAATTTAAATGCCTGCATGTAATAATCGTAATGTTGTTCTCCAAAACATTGGTCAAATTTGTCCTTGTAACTTCATCAAACTATTGGAAAATCCCACGTGAGGGTTTTCATGGAATGTACAATATTTTCTATAGCTAAAATGTATGAATAGAACTCTAAACATCGCTAATTTAAGCCAAAATGTGCGTTCCTTATCTATGCGGTCGTTATCGACCCCATTCGCTGCGGAAGAGTTAAGCAATCAGTTTTCGCCTGAGTTTGTAAATCAGTGTAAAGCAATCAGTTTTCACTTGAGTTTGTAAAGTGCCAAAATATTCACTGTGATGGACTTACAAACGCTTTTGAACGGCTTCTGACATATGCGTCTCCTCGTGTAACTTCATCACCCAATCTCTGTATTCTCGACGTTGCATCTCCTGTAGGCTGCTCAGCTCACTCGCCCAACGACTTTCAAACAACTGAAACAACAGTTTTCAATTAAAAGATAAATTCCAAGAACAACAATAACAAGAAAAAAGATCTGGCAATTCAAGTATGTCAGATAAAAAATTGCAATGAAGTAATTTCAGCATCAACAAAAAACTTCAAACTGACATCAGACAGATTAAAAAGTTTACAGCTTCAGGATTACATGATCTTCTTCAAGTAATGCTAATTCCTTTATTACTGCATGTTTCTTTAACAAAAATTTCCTATAGACACCAAAGGTGGAAATACCTTTCAGCTGATAAGAAGACCACACAGCACTAATCTAACATTCTGACAACCTTGTCCCTAAAGGTTACCAGTAAATATCTCCACAACAAATCATCAGTTTGCAATCTGAACCATGAAAGGCATTATAACACAAACTCTCATTAATACGACTATTTTGATTCTAATAAGTGCCACTAAGAGAAGATAAAGCATCAACTCTGTTGGTGCTGAAGAATTGTGCGTAAAGAACTTTAGCTCCCTACACATCTCCCTACCATCTCACGGAAGATTTGAATCCGACAGTCTGCAGTACACGGTGAGCGCTCAAACCTACCGGCTACGATGTTATAGAATACCTTTAAGTTGCGTCTCTGATGTTAAGAAGACCAAGGAAGCTTACTTCGGCTGTTTCAATGTGACGCTGAGCAACGTGGTTGATCTGTTCATCTGTAAATGTGATGCCAAGCAGTTTCACCGCTTCCTCCATCTCCTTTCGATGCCTACATGACAAATCACACACTGTAGATGATCCAGCAATAGCATAACGTACAATATTAGTCGAACAAGTGCAGCATTTATTTTAAGTGTATATCAAATGGTATACAGCTGACATAAATGGTAGAAGTTGCATCTGTACAGTTTTCTCATGTGGGGTACGAATGTCAGTTCACAGTCCAGTAGAACAGCTTCCTCAGACACTTTAATGGACATTAGCAAAGGCGCTGGTGCTTGTCCACGTTCACCTGCAGATGATGTGACGTACATTATGTAAGTCTATGTCTAATGGTCAAGAGTACAAGGTGCAGAAGTGTTAAGAAATTCAACAGCTGAACATTACCTTATAAATTGTATGAGACAACAAGAATATCACGAACTTCATACAAATGACTAAGAATTAAACCCATAACACAGCAATCAAAATCCACCCTTTGTCGAGTCTTTACCTGTTTTCGATAGTGAGAAGTTCCTGATCTCTCTGTTCGAGTTTCCGATGAACCGCGAGAGCATATGTATGTTCAAGACGAAGCAGGGTCTCCAGGGACAGAGAGTGTATCAGCGAATGATAGACCTCTGAGAAGACCATGTCGTTACTTGGAGGCTCAACCACGGAATATTCGAGGACCTCCTTTTCTCACATGACAAACAAAAATTATCTATGAAAAACCTGGACGTTCATTCTGAGATCATAAAGCAAACAAACATCACTAACATCATCCATATAAATGCTTGCTAATGTTACCCTCCAGTTTAACACAGTCTACTTCTCCATTACTAACAGCAGAAATAACATGTCACTGAAACTCAAAAACATAAACTGTTTGATAATAGTCAAGTAGACTGAAAGTCAATCCATATAAATTATTACCGGGTATGTGGCTTTGACAACAAGGATATCCCTAGCTCACAACAGACAATATCATAGAGCTCAGTAAAGCTAACACAGCTTCATTATTTTGGTCTCATTTTCTGCAAGTAAGTTGAAATATATAGCACAATGGTTGCATGAAAGTGATTCATATATGCCAGAACAATGCAATATGTACTCCTTAACAGTCAACTTCTTTTACTTCCCTCTGTAATTATGTAATGTATTGTACTGATAATTTATATCATAAACTGGCATCATAAACTTGTAGCAAACTACTTCTGGGTGCTTTACAGCATTTGTTAATTGTAAGTGCAACAGCTTCCTACACAACAAAGATAGAAATTCAATTGTTATTACGAAAGTTTTGCTTGTGTAAGTTGAGAATGTACTATCCTCCAAACTATTCGTCAGGTCTAAAACTCTGCGACTGATAAATTTCTGTTTAGATTATCATTCAGATTTCTTGACTAATATGTCTCTAAATGATCCCAGAGGAAGAAATTTCTTAAATAATTTAAATTTGTTGCCTGAGGTGACCTTGCTCGTTACTGCTATAAACAAAATTATCAAATGAGAAAGATGTTTCAAATAAATGCTGGCAGCATGTTCCTCTTCCTGCATCACTTAATCTGTTTCAATTCCATATACCATCCACAGCCATCTATATGAATAAGTTGGTTCCTGTGACTTAGCATTTCGGCCACTGAAGAAATCTGTTACAAATGCTCCAGAGCAGTGCTTCTTAAACTTTCGGATGCTGCGGACTGGTAATTGCTTTACTAGCCATTTTGCGGACCGGTGCTTTTCAACATCAGCTTACATGTTTGACATGTTAAATTAAAAATTACATTTCATATAACATTGTCACTATTTATAGCAACTCTATTGTTGTTACTATTGCCAACTTAAACCGTTTATTATACATTTTCGCGAATAAGTTGAAAAATTATAAATGTTTAAGGACTGTTTCACGGACCGGTGACCAGAGCTCCGCGGACCGGCGCCGGTCCACGGACCACCACTTTAAGAACCGCTGCTCTAGAGGTTTACCTCAGTGAAAGCATTTGTCCAGTTGGTCATCAACTGGTCAACATTGACATCACCATTCTTGACAGCATTGATTCTCTGCTCAGCCAACTCATCCTCATACTTTGACAACTCTCTTGTAACAAACTGGTTCAGCTGTTTACAAAGATCTGTAAAGGCAAACACTTATCAGATATGTACAGCACTGTAAATCCCAACACAGAAATTAAACAGATGTAATACTTTAAAAATAATAATTTACTTAAGGTGCCCTTGTTTAATGTGCCCTACAGCAAAGAAAAACTAACAATCAGGGTTGGAATTGTCTGAGGATTGGGGGTTCAGCCCCCTAGTCTTTCTTAGGATCCCCACAGTTAAGTCTTCACTGCACACTCCAGGGGGTCATTTCCAACTCCCTCAGTTGTTCTAGTGTGATTTACCATTATTTGACTCTGAGTCTCTGAAAAAGAGACAAAATTTCTTTGTGTATCATGTATGCATTTTTAGATTTTCTCAACAAAGGAATTGATTTTGATTACAGTCTGACTTGCAACACAGCTGCTTTCAAATTTCACTGACATCGGTTTGCAAAATATGGATAAAATGTTCAAACCTTCCAGTCTTGTTTCTACAATTCCCACACTGCTAACAATTAAGACTTAAATTTTACTTATTGCTCAGCATGGTATGTGTATATGTATCAAGACACTCAATAAAATGCATTTTAAGTAAATCCCAATAAATATTCACAAAACACTCAAGATACTGACAGGATATGGTGGAATCAATAAGATCATGATAACACCAGTCAACAGGTGGACACTCCACTTTTACAAACTGCATTACTCAACAAAGAAATGAAAAGTGCACTAGGGTCAAACCCAAATACAACATAATGAAACGCAACAGATCCATCGAAATGCTTACCTTCTTCAACTGTGCATAGCAGATTATGAGCAAGAATGAGACGGTGAGCCAATTCTGGCACTGGATGATCCAAAGGTAGCTTCAGCGGTGCACGAAGAATAAATTGCCGACCACCAAGTGAAAAAGGAAATGCAAATTCACATTCCACCGTGGATGACATGTCTCGTGTAGTTGGTGTTAGGTCTTCTGTAGAACAGTAATTCAGATTACTCTCAGTTATAACTACAAATTACAATATAAGTTACTAGTATTAATTGATGCTTAGATTTATTCTTATTTGTATTTCAGATATACATGTTACTTACTAAGTCAGTTCAGTTTTCATCAAATAAGTTATTTTGTAACTGTGTGTTACTTGATGAATATTGTGTTCATTACTCGTTGCTCATTTATTTGAGGGGACTTCCGCTGTGGGAGATCGCAGCGCTCTAACTAATTGGGCCCGCCATATTGTTCATACGGTGATCAGTCGAATGCCACCTAAAAGTAGGTCCTGAATCCCCAAAACCTGAATCCACGAAAACGAGCCGAATACTGCCGAGTTTACAGTTTAGACAACCATTCGTCACGAATCCACCCACCGATCAGGCCGAACACGTACAACAGGCTATATTATATAAGAAGCAAATACAAAATTAATTGAAATACTGTTCTCTGCACAGTGTGCACTGTTATGCTATATATTCGAAAACTAACTATTGCTATTTGTTTATTTTGAATTTAGCTGTAATTATAGATTCCTTGTTTATCTACCATCAAGGAATGATCTACCATCCTTCAAAAATCAACACGCCAAGTCCATAGATTTTCATAGCGAAAGTTATTTTTGGAAAGAGACGCGTAGGTATGTATGAAACGAGTAACACATCGGAAGCTCTGTACGAGAAGCCTAATGTAATGTAATGTGCATCACAGTCTGTGTGTGCATCTTCGAAATAACTCAGCGCCACACAGAAGCCGCAGAATAGCACCAAAGCTACTCAGTACTCAGTAATAAAATACTTTTTTCAAATTTACATTGATATTTAAGAACTTTATGCACGAAATTCAAAACGTTGAAACTTGTTAATATAAGCAATGCTCGGCAATTTGTTTTTAAAACAAGCCGCACAATTTTACAGTTACATGAAAGAAAAAATTTGAGTAAATTAGTTCATTTTCACCAGGCCTGATATATATATATATATATATAGGCCTACATATATATATATACATATATATATATATATATATATATATATATATATATATATATATATATATATATATATATATATATATATAGCAGGTCAAATTTCAGATAGAATTAGGCTTTTAATCTACTAGCAATCTAGGTTGCTCCATGGGATACCTGGCATCAGACTATTAGTCTGGTTACGCTTATCACCATAGTATGTCCATCGATAGTATGTCTCTTTGTCATAGCGGATTTAATCGTATCGACCATCGACGTGTATTACGTGGACATAGCGTTGGCCAGTACATTGCCTTCTAGATTCTGACGCCTGCTTATTATGCTAATGAGCTCTGCCTGACGTCATGGTTGGCGAAAGCTTAGTATTTGCCATCGACAGTTAAGTGACCCGACCCACTGCGCATGCGCACACGAGAGTAGGCATGACGTCACCGGCATCTTTTCACGCAACAGGCCAGGCCTCAGCTTGAATCGCTTACGCTCTGTCCACTCAATATAGGTCGATGGTATCGACGTCTACGGATTGGTTCTGGCGCGCCATCGGTTGATGCCTTGTGCAGTAAACAGTAGGCCTATAAAGGTCGTTAATTGTTCTTTATGGTTCTGTTCACTGGAATTTGGAACCAGAGAAACAGAGGGAGAGGGAGATAAACAACTTTAGATTTAAAACACGCCAGAAATCTGTAAAACTTTGATTCTCAAAGAGAGAGATCAAACTAGAAATCTTAAAACATAAAGAGTCTTATGAGATTGATGTACGCCCATTTAAGCTAGCCTCAGAACTTCTATAGCGCCACTACCTTGAGTCGACCAGTGTTTAATCTAGACGTCTTTTTGGGGGAAATTCCCCCCCCCAGGATTGAAGTTTCCCCCCAGGATTGAAGTTTTCCCCCCAGAACTCAGCAATATTGTAAGGCAGAGACCTTTTTGGGGGGAAATTCCCCCCCCGAGTAACCTTGTTTCCCCCCCCCCCAGAACAAGGGACTAGATTACACACTGACTGAAGTCGACGTTATCTATGAACATCAGCTGGGTCAATTCGGTCAAAATATAGGGGCCTACATCGTTTCTTAACAGGTATTCCACATAAAACGGAACTCAGTTCGAAACAAATTGTAACCAAAGTTTACGATTCTTGTTTTTCAGTGTGCTCATAATTTAAATACTGCGGACGTAGGCCTACTCCATAAAACAATTCAATTTAATGTAAGACCTACATTGGAACATGGAATACTCAGTTCAATTTATTAAAGTAGCGACACCGACGTTTTCACTTAGATGAAGATTAATACTACACTCGTTGCGATTGTCTTTTTCATATAATTTGCCTTATGTCACAATTTCCCAAGTATGACGTCATCGCCAAATGATGTAACTTTGTTCTTTCACCAGTTTCGGGAACAATCGCAATCGAAGGCCCTTCTGTTTGTTTGTCTCTGTATAGCGCAAACAGTGAGGCAAAGGCTGCAGACGGAGAAGAAGATGATAAAGATGATGACGGATGATGTCGAAGACGACGAAAACGATGACGAACGACGACGAATATGATGAAGAGGATGACGAACTGAGCGGCAATCGATCATCGAAGTGAAAAAGAAATTATTCGTTAGGTATGACATAAATTTCTCATCGTCATTTCAACGACCGAAAACAAAACAAAAATGGTAGTAAGTTAGGAAGTAGGCCTACGATAAAACATGAAATAAATTAAACAATCGGTCTGTAAGTTAGGAAGTACGGTAAAACATGAAATAGATTAAATGATAAAGTAAGTTGATGCAAGAAGTGAGTATGAAAGTAAATAAGAAAAAGAGTATTACATAAAAGTAAGGAAGTTTATGGCGTGCGTTCTCTACTTTAACTGCATCTGTTGTTTATGATTTTGGTTTGTTAAAATGTGGGCTACATATAGCGCGCTTTAAAACACCAGTCTGGACCTTCTACATAAAAATGTAAAATTGCTTCGTATTTTATTTATTTATTTTATTTATTACGAACATTTTTAACGCGCACAAAGTCGCGCAGAAATGTGAATCTGAGGCAGTTGACTGGAGACGCTTGATTTGGGTGGATTCGAGGTTGAGGAAGAGGGAATTGCAATAATCATTAATCAAGCTTTGAATGAACAACGGAGGTAGCGATGGTGGAGGCAGTTTTAAGGTCGAGCATGGGACGTAGGCCTATGCGTCGGAGGTCACGAATGTGCATGAAGCAGAAGTGCGAGAGGTTGGAGATGTGGTTAGAGAAGGAGAGGTGTGGATCAAAAGTAATACCAAGATTGCGGACGGGAGTCACAGATGAAGGTAAGAGAAGACGAGTCAGTAGAAAGGTGTATGGAAGGGCCAGGAATTTTCTTGAATTTGTCAGGAAAGCCTAGGATGATGAATTCAGTTGTGGAAGGGTTAAGGCAGAGGAGATTGGATGACATCCACTGCAGGCCCGCCGAGAGGGAGGGGCAAGGGGGCAACCGCCCAGGGGCCCGGCGACTTTTAGGGGCCCGGGCCGGGCCCGCAGTCAACTTATGAAAAATATTGTAATCAGTAATACAAAGTTTATGATTTATGCCTTTTTAAATATATTATCTGATGCTTAACTGCAATCAGTTTAAACTATAAGCATCTAAATAAAATCATAGTTGTATATATATAAATATAATAGCGTGCGATCGTACCCGCCCTTTAATTGTTTTATTTTTTATTTTTTTGTATTTTTTACGACCGTACGATATTATATTTATATAAAGCGTAAGGATAGTTTAGAGGCCTGTGACTGTTCTGCCTAGGGGCCCGCGACTGCTCTGCCTAGGGGCCCTTGACTGCTCTGCCTAGGGGCCCGGAATTTCTGTCGGCGGCCCTGATCCACTGTGAGATAAGGTTGACCACGTTGAGTAATTGTGTAATGGAGGTGGAATAAGAGTTTGGGGGGGAAGTTTGTGTGTAGTTGGATGTCATCTGCATAAAGATGGCGGTGAACAGAGAAGGATTTTATAAGATGGCTTAAAGATGTGGTATACAGGATGAAGAGGAATGGACCCAGGACGAAGCCTCGAGGGACACGGACACCATAGGTGAGAGGGAGAGGTTGCGAGCAGCGGCTTAAGGCTTTAACGGAGAAGGATCGGGAAGTCAAGTAGGACTGGAACCAGAGTGTAGCAGTACCATAGACTCCAAACCAAGAAGATAGTCGCTTAAGAAGAAGGCTTAAGGCTGTGATCGATGGTGTCAAATGCGGCAGAAATATCGAGAAAACTGAGGCAGAAAACCGATGGCAGAGACCAGTTTATTGTATGGAGACACAAGTAAAGATTCTGTGGAGTGGTGTTTAATGAATCCAGATTGGTGGGGGTTAAGAAGTGAATTAGAAGAGAGGTAGTGGTTTAGCCGAGTAAGACTATTCTTTCATTTAACTTATAAAGGAAAGATTCGAGACGGTAGTTATATAGTGTTTCCTTATCAGGATTTGATTTTTTTGAGAAGGGGAGTGACTTAAGAGTGCTTAAAGGCCATTGGGAAGTCGCCAGTAGAGAGTGAGAGATTGATAATTTTGATGATTACAGGAACGAGGACAGAGGCACAGTCTTTTAGAAGAGAGGTGGGATAGGATCATACATGTAGACGCCTGTATAAGCGCAGCCTGTTCCCACGTTTAAAGAGCGCAACCAGCATTACGACGTAATTTCATAGACGTAAGAGACCCATTAATGTGGATTCCTCTTCGTTTTCTCTCTTCCGTCAGGTGTGTGCCGACGATGAGGTTTTTACAAGATGGCTTCATTTCTTCCTGTCTCTGTAGTATCCAGGGCCGTTCTCAAGATTTTCTTTCTACGTGAAAGTTTAAATTAGTAAAATACATTCAAAACAGGTTCTTCTAGTTTTTGGGAAAACTTTAACATGATATATTTTAAATCGAAATGTCTTGAGTCTGGATTACTAACAGTTTAGTCTTCAGCGTATAATCTTGAAAGCTTTTAATCAATTTCCTACTGCGGTACGTATTATCGCTAGACGTACACATAGCACATCTGAATCGCGGAGTCCACAAATGGACAATTTACTATGTTAATCATAACAGTAGGCCTACTCATCTGCAGAACTTCTTCATCTTAGATGTCTGTGTCAACTCCGTCACCTCGTACAACTCGGAAACAACTGTTCCACTTCAATCTATGGAATCCTGATCATCCAAGCACCATTACTATCAAACTACCACCCATCATACCAGATCTGTACGTACATCCACTCCAGTTCGCCAACTTCGGTCAATACAAATTACTCCAGTAAACTACAGAATACCAACTTCATGCAAAATTGGATCATGGAACGCCTGCTCGATAAACAACAAATCGGCCCTAATCGAAAATCATTTGTATAATAATAATTGCCTAGGCACGATGAGGAACTAGAATGCTGATTTTAATAATAATAATAATAATAATAATAATAATAATAATAATAATAATAATAATAATAATAATAATAATAATAATAATAATAATAATAATAATAATAATAATAATAATAATAATAATAATAATAATAATAATAATAATGAGGGTAGCGGTCGGCCTACGATTGGGTCTGGCAATCTGCGAACCGCACAAATGCGCATGCGGTGCCTACGTCTCGTCCAGAGGCGCGCATGGGCTGTCATGCTCACTGGGGTTCGGCCGACAAGCTCGGCACAGCAACATCAACGACCTCATCCACCGCAGCCTCAACAGAGCCGGCATCCCGGCAGTCAAGGAGCCGTCCGGCCTTTCCAGGTCGGATGGAAAGAGACCGGATGGCCAGACCCTAATACCGTGGAGCGGCGGGCTGTCCTTATTGTGGGACGCGACGGTGGTAGACACGGTGGCTGCCTCTTATATCACGGAAACGGCGGCCGCGGCAGGAGGGGCGGCGGAGGTGGCTGCTACGAGAAAGAACATCAAGTACTCTGAACTACAGAGGAGATACATTTTCATACCTGTAGCGGTGGAAACCTTCGGTCCCCTCAACAGAGAAGGCCTTGCCTTTCTATCTGAACTTGGTCGCCGGCTGTCGAAAACCACCGATGACTCCCGCGAATCAAACTTCCTATTCAAGAGTCTTTCAGTGATGGTGCAGCGCTTCAACGCAGTGGCCTTCCAAGGCGCTATGTCAAAGCTGCCCGGAGCCAAAGAACAACAAACCCGTCTTTATACATCGCCTTCTTAACGGAGGTAGCGGCGGGAAACTCGTTTTGAGAGTGAACAGAACCTAGACACGATTTCTCGGATTATAATAATAATAATAATAATAATAATAATAATAATAATAATAATAATAATAATAATAATAATAATAATAATAATAATAATAATAATAATAATAATAATAATAATAATAATAGAAGAGAGGTGGGATAGGATCGTACATGTAGACGCCTGTATAATAATAATAACAACTACAACAACAACAACAACAACATAATAATAATAATAATAATAATAATAATAATAATAATAATAATAGTAATTATTATTATTATTATTATTAACATAATAATGGGCCTAATAATAATAGTAGTAATAATAATAATAATTATAATTAATAATCCCTCAGGCTCTGAGAAACTATCGGATTAGCTTTGTCGTTCTGGAGTTAACGTATAACGGTCATCTTCGCCGGTTAGATTCCTCTAAAGAAGTCTAATATGACATCATATGTAGTTTGACGTCATTTATGTAGATAGAGAAGAATGAAGTGCATTATGACGTCATAAGTATTATTTTACAATAAAATAATAATAATAATAATAATAATAATAATAATAATAATAATAGTAATTATTATTATTATTATTCCGAAAAGTATAGGACCGCCGCGGTCTGACCATGTCTTGCTTATTGAATTCAATTCAGTTCTGTTTCAATTCTGTTAATTTTCCTGTAAACAGTGGCCAACAGTTATACAGTTTACGCGGTAAGTTACATTCATAAATGTTACGAGGCGGAGATCCAAAAGGAATGGGAAATCCCGCTAATACAGCCATCTGACATAGTGAATAATGCACAGTAACTAGAGTGCATGGCAATTAGTTAATAAATAGGTACATGAAACACATCGATACACATGAGGTAATTTAAGTAATAATACATTAATTAGTTAGTGGGACGCGGTGGCGTAGCGGTATGTTCTGTGCCTTGTAACCGGATAGTCGCAGGTTCGAATCTACCTCAGGCCACTGCATAGCGACCTTGGACAAGTTGCTCACCCGCAATTGTATGTAAAGAAGGCAACGGGAAACCACCTCACTCATCTCATCCCGGGTGGCATTAAGCCAATGAACCTGCCTTCGGGCAGAGAACTCATCTTCATCATCATCATCATCATCATCATCATCATCATCATCATCATCATCATCATCATCATCATCATCATCATCATCATCAATATCTTAACTAACATAGTCACACCTATGCATTTATATGTGCTTTTAAGCATGCAATCAAATGATTATGTCTTATTTGATTTAAGAAACCATTCTGAAACCAGCTGAAAAAAGAAGTTGAAAAATAAGTTGAAAAAACGAAGATGAACGAAGGCTGGTTCTGAAGATGCTTGAAGTGTAAGAGCGAGGACGAATTTACTAATGTAAGTGAGTCGATTTGATAAAATTATGCTTTATTTGTTCCTTTTGCCCGTACGTCTACCAGGCAGCAACGCGCTTCCTCCGTGGCGCGGGTCCTTCGACTTGGTATAGCATTCCGTTGGTGCTCCGCTTACTCATCTGAACCCCTTTCGCCTATATGTTCTTTTCTCACCTTTAGACTCTGTCATCAACCGTATACTGGATTCTGGAGCGCCTCTGAGCAGTTCTCCTTGAAGAGGCGCGATATGAATGTTCGATATGAATGAATCAACCATTCGATTAGGGCTTTAAAATGTAGTATTATCTGATAGTAGAGATTAGCATTCGAAAAATGAAATCAATAGGTTTCTTTACTCGGTGTAGGTTCGTCGGTGATAGCTAGCTCACGAAGAGTAAGTCTTGTAAAATCAAAAAGAAGTTGTTTAGATCAGTTCAATCGAGTTTTCAGAAGTAGGTCTAATTGATGATGTGGCTATGGCCTTTATGACAAAGCAGTATAGCTAGGTCTATAGTACACTATACTATAGCTAGGTGTTATATTAGAGTTAAGATATTTCCTCAAAGTTGCCCTCCAGATAAGTTGATCTGTTAATCTTATGCCACTTACGTTTCAGACGGCTTACAAGAATCATTTTTAGAGGATTGAGTTCATGCCATTATCTGTAGGGTAATAATGGCAATATGTAGGCCTATCGGATGATCGTATTAAGTTAGACAGGCCATGTAATTTGCTTGTCTGTGCTGTGAGAAGCCATATTACTAAGCCGACGTTTTATGCAATTTCAACGTTCGTCAGGGCAACCATAATAATGCATTAACTACATTAGGCCTACATTACTGACATCTTACAGATGTGGTATGACCATGCATATGTTAAATATAATTTCGTTTCATTTGCATAAATTTTGTAATCGTAACCGTAATTGTAACCAAGAAAATTTCTAATGCGCAACTTTGTTGTTGTATAAGCGCAGGACATAAGACTCACTAAGCTTATTCACGAGCGTCGCTTCAAGTCAGGCGGTTTATCCAGAGATACTGTATGGAGCGATTGTTGGAAGGTCAGAGAGTGAAAGAAACTAGAGGAAATTGATGAGAAATAAGGGACCGCGGATTGCATAGATCGACTAGATATCGTGTAGCGGCTGAACTTAGTTTTCAATGGAAAAAGCCAAAGGAGTCATAGTAAGGAGGGTTTGAGACAAATGATGCCAGTAAACGAATGGTGTATAGGCCTACTCGGTTAAATAGACAATGCAAGACTATAATTAACATAACAATCAATTCATTATGCGCCATTCGCAACTATATTCAGTCTCGAAGGCTATAGAAACCTCCATGGCTCGTGTATACGTCATGCAGTCTTGATTCATCGTAGTCGAAAACAAGAATCCGTCATCCTTGACAACCTACTAGAGGTCTGTGGGTAGTGCATTTCTGCTACTCGACCCGTACCCGCAAGCCCGCCTTTTTTTTTACTAAAACGTGATTTTCTCCAAATATACGCATTATATTGTTTTAAACTTTTGCCCCATTATATATATATATATTAATATATATAATATGTATATTATATACATATTATATATATTATATATATTATATGTATTATATATATTATATATATTATATATATTATATATTATATATATTATGTATATTATATATTGTATATATTATGTATATTATATATATATTATATATATCATATATAAATTACATATTATATATATAATATATTATATTATATATTTTATGTATATTATATATTTTATATATTATGTATATTATATATATTATATATTATATACATTATATATATTATCTATTATATATCATCTATATTATGTATATTATATATTGTATATATTATGTATATTATATATATATTATATATATCATATATATATTATATAAATTATATATTATATATATAATATTTTATATTATATATATTATATATATTATATTATGTATATTATATATATATTATATATATTATATATATTATATATATTATATATTATATATATTATATATATTATGTATATTATATGTATTATATATATTATATATATTATATATATTATATATTATATATATCATATATATTATATATTATATATTATATATATTTTATATATTATATATATTATATATTTATTATATATATTATATATATATATTATATATGTTATATATTATATATATTATATATTTTACATATATTATATATATATATATTTTTTTATGCCCCAAGGTACATATGATCCCTTGGGGACTTAAATATTAATTAAAATAAGCAAATAATCTGGAACGGCCTCTATTCCTCAGGATTCGAGAGAGGGAAAGTGCTGCGGAAAGCTACTGCATTGAAGCGTTGGATTGTCAGCGTCAGGCGTTGGAAGAGGTATGAGGTTTCTCGTGCTTCACCGGAGATGGTGCTCAGGCTCTTTCCAAGCGCCGTGATAAAGGCCAGGCCGTCGTTGTATATTATATATTGTATAATACTAACAGAAATGCTCTAGTAATTTTATATATATATATTATATATGTTATATATTATATATATATTATATATATTATATAATATATATTATATATATTATATTGTTTTATATATCATATATATTATGTATATTATATATATGTTATATATATTATATATATTATATATATTATATTTGTATATATTATATATATATTATATATTATATATATTATATATAATATAGAGCATTTCTGTTAATATTACTAGAATTACTAGAGCATTTTCTGTTAATATTACTAGACCATTTCTGTTAGTATTACTAGAGCATTTCTGTTAATATTACTAGAGCATTTCTGTTAGTATTACTAGAGCATTTCTGTTAATATTACTAGAGCATTTCTGTTAGTATTAATAGAGCATTTCTGTTAATATTACTAGAGCATTTCTGTTAGTATTACTAGAGCATTTCTGTTAATATTACTAGAGCATTTCTGTTAGTATTACTAGAGCATTTCTGTTAGTATTACTAGAGCATTTCTGTTAGTATTAATAGAGCATTTCTGTTAGTATTAATAGAGCATTTCTGTTAATATTACTAGAGCATTTCTGTTAGTATTACTAGAGCATTTCTGTTAATATTACTAGAGCATTTCTGTTAGTATTACTAGAGCATTTCTGCTAGTATTACTACAGCATTTCTGTTAATATTACTAGAGCATTTCTGTTAATATTACTAGAGCATTTCTGTTAATATTAGTAGAGCATTTCTGTTAGTATTACTAGAGCATTTCTGTTAATATTACTAGAGCACTTCTGTTAGTATTACTACAGCATTTCTGTTAGTATTACTAGAGCATTTCTGCTAGTATTACTAGAGCATTTCTGTTAGTATTACTAAAGCATTTCTGTTAATATTTCTAGAGCATCTCTGTTAATATTACTAGAGCATTTCTGTTAATATTACTAGAGCATTTCTGTTAGTATTACTAGAGCATTTCTGTTAGTTTTACTAGAGCATTTCTGTTAGTATTACTAGAGCATTTCTGTTAGTATTACTAGAGCATTTCTGTTAGTATTCCTAGGGCATTTCTGTTAGAATTACTAGAGCATTTTCTGCTAATATTACTAGAGCATTTCTGTTAGTATTACTAGAGCAATTTCTGTTAATATTACTAGAGCATTTCTGTTAGTATTACTAGGGCATTTCTGTTAATATTACTAGAGCATTTCTGTTAGTATTACTAGAGCATTTCTGTTAGTATTAATAGAGCATTTCTGTTAATATTACTAGAGCATTTCTGTTAGTATTAATAGAGCATTTCTGTTAATTTTACTAGAGCATTTCTGTTAATATTACTAGAGCATTTCTGTTAATATTACTAGAGCATTTCTGTTAGTATTACTAGAGCATTTCTGTTAATATTACTAGAGCATTTCTGTTAGTATTACTAGAGCATTTCTGTTAATATTACTAGAGCATTTCTGTTAGTATTACTAGAGCATTTCTGTTAGCATTACTAGAGCATTTCTGTTAGTATTACTAGAGCATTTCTGTTAGTATCATTAGAGCATTTCTGTTAATATTACTAGAGCATTTCTGTTAGTATTACTAGAGCATTTCTGTTAATATTACTCGAGGATTTCTGTAAGCATTTCTGTTAGCATTTCTGTTAGAATTACTAGAGCATTTTCTGTTAATATTACTAGAGCATTTCTGTTAGTATTACTAGGGCATTTCTGTTAGTATTACTAGAGATTTTCTGTTAGTATTACTAGGGCATTTCTGTTAGTATTACTAGAGCATTTCTGTTAGTATTAATAGAGCATTTCTGTTAATTTTGCTAGAGCATTTCTGTTAGTATTACTAGAGCATTTCTGTTAATATTACTAGAGCATTTCTGTTAGTATTACTAGAGCATTTCTGTTAATATTACTAGAGCATTTCTGTTAGTATTACTAGAGCATTTCTGTTAATATTACTAGAGCATTTCTGTAAGTATTACTAGAGCATTTCTGTTAGTATTCCTAGGGCATTTCTGTTAGAATTTCTAGAGCATTTTCTGTTAATATTACTAGAGCATTTCTGTTAGTATTACTAGGGCATTTCTGTTAGTATTACTAGAGATTTTCTGTTAGTATTACTAGAGCATTTCTGTTAGTTTTACTAGAGCATTTCTGTTAGTATTACTAGAGCATTTCTGTTAGTATTACTAGAGCATTTCTGTTAGTATTACTAGAGCATTTCTGTTAGAATTACTAGAGCATTTTCTGTTAATATTACTAGAGCATTTCTGTTAGTATTACTAGAGCATTTTCTGTTAATATTACTAGAGCATTTCTGTTAGTATTACTAGGGCATTTTTGTTAATATTACTAGCGCATTTCTGTTAGTATTACTAGATCATTTCTGTTAGTATTAATAGAGCATTTCTGTTAATTTTACTAGAGCATTTATGTTTGTATTGCTAGAGCATTTCTGTTAATATTACTAGAGCATTTCTGTTAGTATTACTAGAGCATTTCTGTTAATATTACTAGAGCATTTCTGTTAGTATTACTAGAGCATTTCTGTTAATATTACTAGAGCATTTCTGTTAATATTACTAGAGCATTCCTGTTAATATTACTAGAGCATTTCTGTTAGTATTACTAGAGCATTTCTGTTAGTATTGCTAGAGCATTTCTGTTAGTATTACTAGAGCATTTCTGTTAGTATCATTAGAGCATTTCTGTTAATATTACTAGAGCATTTCTGTTAGTATTACTAGAGCATTTCTGTTAATATTACTAGAGCATTCCTGTTAATATTACTAGAGCATTTCTGTTAGTATTACTAGGGCATTTCTGTTAGTATTACTAGAGCATTTCTGTTAGTATTACTAGAGCATTTCTGTTAATATTACTAGAGCATTTCTGTTAGTATTACTAGACCATATCTGTTAGTATTAATAGAGCATTTCTTTTAATATTACTAGAGCATTTCTGTTAGAATTACTAGAGCATTTTCTGTTAATATTACTAGAGCATTTCTGTTAGTATTACTAGAGCATTTCTGTTAGTATTACTAGAGCATTTCTGTTAGTATTACTAGACCATTTCTGTTAGTATTAATAGAGCATTTCTGTTAATATTACTAGAGCATTTCTGTTAGTATTAATAGAGCATTTCTGTTAATTTTACTAGAGCATTTCTGTTAGTATTACTAGAGCATTTCTGTTAATATTACTAGAGCATTTCTGTTAGTATTACTAGAGCATTTCTGTTAATATTACTAGAGCATTTCTGTTAGCATTACTAGAGCATTTCTGTTAGTATTAATAGAGCATTTCTGTTAGTATCATTAGAGCATTTCTGTTAATATTACTAGAGCATTTCTGTTAGTATTACTAGAGCATTTCTGTTAATATTACTAGAGCATTCCTGTTAATATTACTAGAGCATTTCTGTTAGTATTACTAGAGCATTTCTGTTAGTATTGCTAGAGCATTTCTGTTAGTATTACTAGAGCATTTCTGTTAGTATTACTAGAGCATTTCTGTTAGTATTACTAGAGCATTTCTGTTAGTATTCCTAGGGCATTTCTGTTAGAATTACTAGAGCATTTTCTGTTAATATTACTAGAGCATTTCTGTTAGTATTACTAGGGCATTTCTGTTAGTATTACTAGAGCATTTCTGTTAGTATTACTAGAGCATTTCTGTTAATATTACTAGAGCATTTCTGTTAGTATTACTAGACCATATCTGTTAGTATTAATAGAGCATTTCTTTTAATATTACTAGAGCATTTCTGTTAGAATTACTAGAGCATTTCTGTTAATATTACTAGAGCATTTCTGTTAGTATTACTAGAGCATTTCTGTTAATATTACTAGAGCATTTCTGTTAGTATTACTAGACCATTTCTGTTAGTATTAATAGAGCATTTCTGTTAATATTTCTAGAGCATTTCTGTTAGTATTACTAGAGCATTTCTGTTAGTATTACTAGAGCATTTCTGTTAGTATTACTAGAGCATTTCTGTTAATATTACTAGAGCATTTCTGTTAGTATTACTAGAGCATTTCTGTTAATATTACTAGAGCATTTCTGTTAGTATTACTAGAGCATTTCTGTTAATATTACTAGAGCATTTCTGTTAACATTACTAGAGCATTTCTGTTAATATTACTAGAGCATTTCTGTTAGTATTACTAGAGCATTTCTGTTAGTATTGCTAGAGCATTTCTGTTAGTATTACTAGAGCATTTCTGTTAGTATTACTAGAGCATTTCTGTTAGTATTACTAGAGCATTTCTGTTAGTATTCCTAGGGCATTTCTGTTAGAATTACTAGAGCATTTTCTGTTAATATTACTAGAGCATTTCTGTTAGTATTACTAGGGCATTTCTGTTAGTATTACTAGAGCATTTCTGTTAGTATTACTAGAGCATTTCTGTTAATATTACTAGAGCATTTCTGTTAGTATTACTAGACCATATCTGTTAGTATTAATAGAGCATTTCTTTTAATATTACTAGAGCATTTCTGTTAGAATTACTAGAGCATTTTCTGTTAATATTACTAGAGCATTTCTGTTAGTATTACTAGGGCATTTCTGTTAGTATTACTAGAGCATTTCTGTTAGTATTACTAGAGCATTTCTGTTAATATTACTAGAGCATTTCTGTTAGTATTGTAACGACGGTCTAACCCTCGTTACTAGAATTATATAGCGGCAGTTTGTATTGCCTTGTGTCCGTTGATAATACGGTTTGATTTCATAGCGCCTAAGTCGTATTGCGTTTCAACCAGCTTCGCGTCTGTTATTCGCGCGCTTTGCCTACGTCACATAATAGGTTGCTAAGGGGTGAACCGCTCGACGGCCGAGGGTAGCTTCAAAGGGAGACCGCCGCACAGACCTAGCGATACAGAGAGACCGAGTCGACGGGTAAAACGCGCATACATGAGGGTTCAAAGCAAATGTCGACATGCCGCCTTAGTGCGGGCTAGCACGGACAGCCGCACATCGACATAGGTCAGGCAGACGGTCGAGGCCGATCAAAGGATTATGACCTCCCCGCATTTGAGCCCAGACGCGCAGAAATTGGAGGGGGGTTTGACTTCAAACGGGAGCGCAGTTCATGTGAGTGCAATGTCGTGAGCGGCTTCTTTCAACTCGAGTTGGAGAATCTAAAAATAACTCGGTGACATCCGTCCAAATTGCGGAGGGGTTGAGGCCCATAGCAACGGCCTTTCTATATAAGATTTCGCATTGAATTTCTCAAAAACACTCGTATTTCGACTGCCAAGAAGAAGGTCGTTAGGTTGCGTGTGTGTTTGGCACACAGAATTTCTTGATATTCGGCGTTTGAACGCCTTGGAGAAGCGTGTATGGCACGCTAGATTTCGCCGATGTGGTCGGCTGGTGATTGAAATATCAATTGGAATATATTATCAAATTGAGCGAATTTGATGTGCGCCTTTTCTGGAGTCGGATATATCGTGTTTTCAATTTATTTCTGAGCGGAAATTCTGGAATATATTTCGTCTTCTCTGTGGATATAAATTCGATAATTCGGCAATTTGTGGAAATACGTGATTTACACGTATTGGCAAAGGAGATAAGTTCTCACATATTGGGAATATCTGGAGTATAAATATCTTGTCGATCGACGGTAGGCCGAGAAATTGAATTGTTCTTCCGGCCTTGTAATTCGTTGGCCGGTGATCTTTATTTCAGCCGGGGAAATTCTTAGATAAAATCCCTTTTACTCCAAGTCAATAGAAGGCTATAATATTAACTTGTTTCTGATAAGTAAGATAGCCATTTCAACTTGTATAGAATAATTATATTGCTAGATTATAAGTAAGGTAGCCATTAAAACTGGTTTAAATTAGTTTGACTATAAGTAAGATAGTTTGCTGAATGTGTTAAACTTAGAAATAAGATTATAAATAATACAATTGATCCTTTTTAGTTTGTCAGTACGATAGTACGTATTATTTTCGTTTAATAATAAACTTATAAACTTGTGACAAATTGATTAATATGGAAATTACAGATGTTGAAAGATCTGTATCGCGCCAGTCAGGTTCTAGTTCAATAGTAGAACAGGCTTTAGACCGACAAAGTGTGGTGTTAGAAAAACAGAGTGCCATCTTGGAGAGTTTAGGTGTTGCTCAAGAGCAAGCCTCGGAACGACAAAGCGTTATGTTAGAAAGACAGAGCGCTATCTTGGAAAGTTTGAGTGTTGCTCAAGGGCAAGCCTCAGAAAGACAGAGTGCTATCTTAGAGTTACTGGTATCACGCTTAGAGCGCCTCGGGCCAATGTCTAATAGTAAATTCGCTGTGGAGTCACAAGCGAACCCTGGTTCCAGCGATGCTGGGGCTGCTGCCCATCCGGCAGCCGCGCCTATCCACTCGACCATCAGCCTGGTAAATAAGTATGATAATACACAGTTAAGACACGCCTCTGATCTTAGCCTAGCCAATGACATGGATAGTTCTGACTGGCCTACATTTCGGGCTCCACAGCGATGCGCCGGGTCGTCTTTGGAGTTTGCACGTGCGACAATTGGTCCTAGAAGTGACGTGAAACTTGACGAACTCGCAGGCGCGACAATCGGTACCAGAATCGGGGTTGAGGCGACACCTAGTGTCGGAAATGAAATGTATGGCGCTAGAGCCAGAACTGTCGTTGACTTGGCTGAAGATGGATTAGAGCAAACTGTAAGTAAGATAGGAGATGAAAAGGATATAGCGTCGGATGAATATAGTAGTGTAGAAGTAGATGAAGAGATTAAATTCCGTTGGCCTAAAGTAAATAAGAAACAAGAGAAATTACAGCCTCATTGCGACTTGGAGTACGAATTTGAAGGACGGGAAGATATAATTGGCCCGTCTAAGGTTAATGACCCATGGGAGGGGCACCATCGGGGTAATCTTGCTATGGCACCTCCGCCAACCACCACCCTGGTCCAATCAATGTCGGAGCCTCGTTCTTCGCACCGCATCGTCAATCAAAGGCAGGATATACAGCTAAAGCAGCAAAAGGTGAGGAGAGCTCAACCGGAACGGCCTATGGAATTCAATCAACCTGCGTTGGCTGCTGCGTATCCAAGAAGCAGTCAAACACCGTTCGCTCTTCCACCATCTGCGAATATCTACGAGCGCTTCGATCCTAACCTAAGCTATGGCTATCCTTACCTGCCTCCGTCGTGGTGGATACCTGTAACCACTGCGGCGCCTTACCGAAGCAGAGATGTCAATTACGCCTGGCCTGAACCGATGGAGAGAAACGACCAACACATCGCCAGCCGACAACCGACGTTTGCAGGAGTGTCAGTGGCCCGTTGGCCCGTCTTGCCTGGGCGCTCAACAGTATGGCTTCAATCGAGGAGGTGCCATGCTTTCGAATACCAAGATGGCGGATGACAGTAAACTTGTAACTGATGAAAAGTTACGCGTCGCTGTTAATTCGATGTCGATTTCGACGACTTCCGGTTTGACCGTGAAAGTGCCGATGACGACTGTGGCTACGCAGACGAATTCGGATGATGCCTACGCACTTCCGATAGATGTCGCGACTGCTGAGACCAAGGTGAGCTCAAGCATACCTGTTGTAGCAGAAACGAAGCCAACACGTTCTGCTAAAGCGAAACAGTGGCTTAAACTGGAGACTTATAATGGTAAATCGGAAGTTGAAGTATTTTTGAGGAAATTTTCAATCTGTGCACGGCACAACGAATGGTCAGAAGAAGAGAAACTTAGTCAGTTAATGTGTGCACTGGTTGAACCAGCGAGTCAGTTACTTTGGGAAGCGGATGCAGATAAACTGATCACGTGGTCCGACCTGGTGCAACGTCTTCGCACGAGGTATGGAGGTGCTGATCGTGCGGCGCTATATCAAACGCAGCTTAGCACTCGAAAACAGAAGGATGGCGAAGACATGGGGACTCTGGTTCATGACATTCGGCGACTTCTAACATTGGCGTATCCTGGTCCATCTTCGGTGCACAGCGAAAGCATAGCGATTCGTTCTTTCCTGGATGCGCTGTCGGACAGGACTCTTGCTTTGAAGGTTAGAGAAAAAGAACCAAGTTCGCTGGAAGATTCGTATAAGATAGCCATGCGTTTAGACGGCTATTCTAAAGCAGAGACAGTTGATACTGGACATGATGAGCGACGACCGGGAAGGATAAAAGCGGTAAAAGAAACTGAACCGATGATGGAGTCTGTATTGCGACGCTTAGACCAACTGGAGAGAGCGGCAAAGCAGCGACCTCAGCAGCCGAACTTCTACGCGACGCAACCTCCGTCCAATTATCAGAGGATGGACTCACGATGGACACCCGGGGACCGCGGAGGATGGACTGACAATTATCGCAGGTCGAGACCGGGTAACGAGCGACGCTGCTATGAATGTCAAGCTCTGGACCATATAGCACGTTACTGCCCTACACGACAGCCGGCAGAACCTGAAGTTACCGACGAGACAGCGCAACCTGAAAGCCTTCCTGTTCGCTACGTTAAGGGATATCATTACTTGCTGTCGTTAAAGATATACGGAAAGCAAGTTAGGGCTGTCCTTGACACAGGAAGCGAAGTATCCTTAATACCGAAAGCGTTGGTGAGGCCAGAGGATATAACGGTCCTGGATCAACCTCTCGAAGCGGTAAACGGAACTCCAGTCCGGGCGATCGGTCGGACTGTTCTGCGTTGTAAGGCTGAAAACTTTACCTTTGACCACACGTACTTGGTTAGTGACCAAGTTAGTGAGGTAATCCTTGGTATTGACTTTCTACGCACGCACGGTGCTATATGGAACATGAGCAGGAATGAGTCAACGGTAACGATTGGCAAACATGTCCTTCCAGTCCAAATTCACACATATTCCGCCGCTCCGAAGAGTTGCAGGAGGATATCTTTGGCAAGAAACACAACTGTTTCCGATGTGTGTGCGATGGACGCTGAGGCGCACGCGATTCTGCTGGACCGGAAATCCACCGTCGCTCTGAAGGAATTGGATATATACCCTTCAGAGAAGATTGCTGATACTCTCGAGACAGAGACTTTGGAAAAGACAGAATTGAAAGACGAAAACGGATTATGTTCTCCAGAGGAGGACGGATGCAGACGGGAGACAGAGACTTTGAAACAGGTAGAAGAAGAGGAAGAAGAAATTGTTCCTGTGTTGCTGTGGACAGATGTCGCTAAAGACGTCCCGATCCATAAGTCTTTGCAGGACTTAGCTTTTCCTGCTGCAAATGTAAGGAAAGGAAAGGTCTCTAAGGGTGATAGAGTGAGGAATCGTAAGGAAGGGGAAGGTCTAGTCTGCATGTCATTCATGTTGCTTTCTTTGTGCGCAAATGTTGCTTACTTAGGCGATGAACCGAATAGGGAGTCCACTGGTCTGAATGAGTCCATAGAGAGAAGCCAACCAAGTTTAGAGACTGTGGTTGTGGTATGGGAATGTTGGAACAGAGAGGTTATGACCTTTGTCCTGAAAACAGCTTTATGGTTTTTGGGAATGACCTCGGCACATATTAGGTTGACCTGGTATGATAGATTCCAAGCCGAGGTAGATTAGAAGCTTAAGGATTAATGGTTGTTCAGTTGGAATTTGATGATGTTTGATAGTGTTGATCTATTTTAGTTGATAATGACTGTGCTTGGCACCATGTTTGATTGTTTGGTATCTAGCATTTGGATGCTGAGATGTTTAGTATACGATTTTATTGCATAGCTAGCCTTAAGAGTGTAGAATGGTATAGAGATTGCTTTGTCCTGCATTGTCTAGCGTTAGATGTGTATTGTGCATTGATGCCTAAGTCCGACATTGCAAATGTGCTAGAGCTTAGCTGTGTGCTTTGAGAATGATGTCTTTACTACATAGTAAGCTTTGCATAGGCGTGTTCGAGACTGCTGAATTAACGCATCTTTTGCTAGCATTGATGTTTGATGACTGAGTAGGACTGTAGATGGACTCAGTAGCTTAACAGCATGTGGCTTTATTCGCGCACCTGCTAATGTATTGATGCTGTAGACCCTTAAGCTTGGAGTAAAAGCCCTTATGTGTTGTCTTTTAAAAGCTCCTCATCCTACGGAAGAGGATCTTTTAAAAGAAGAGAAAGTGGGGGGTAGTGTAACGACGGTCTAACCCTCGTTACTAGAATTATATAGCGGCAGTTTGTATTGCCTTGTGTCCGTTGATAATACGGTTTGATTTCATAGCGCCTAAGTCGTATTGCGTTTCAACCAGCTTCGCGTCTGTTATTCGCGCGCTTTGCCTACGTCACATAATAGGTTGCTAAGGGGTGAACCGCTCGACGGCCGAGGGTAGCTTCAAAGGGAGACCGCCGCACAGACCTAGCGATACAGAGAGACCGAGTCGACGGGTAAAACGCGCATACATGAGGGTTCAAAGCAAATGTCGACATGCCGCCTTAGTGCGGGCTAGCACGGACAGCCGCACATCGACATAGGTCAGGCAGACGGTCGAGGCCGATCAAAGGATTATGACCTCCCCGCATTTGAGCCCAGACGCGCAGAAATTGGAGGGGGGTTTGACTTCAAACGGGAGCGCAGTTCATGTGAGTGCAATGTCGTGAGCGGCTTCTTTCAACTCGAGTTGGAGAATCTAAAAATAACTCGGTGACATCCGTCCAAATTGCGGAGGGGTTGAGGCCCATAGCAACGGCCTTTCTATATAAGATTTCGCATTGAATTTCTCAAAAACACTCGTATTTCGACTGCCAAGAAGAAGGTCGTTAGGTTGCGTGTGTGTTTGGCACACAGAATTTCTTGATATTCGGCGTTTGAACGCCTTGGAGAAGCGTGTATGGCACGCTAGATTTCGCCGATGTGGTCGGCTGGTGATTGAAATATCAATTGGAATATATTATCAAATTGAGCGAATTTGATGTGCGCCTTTTCTGGAGTCGGATATATCGTGTTTTCAATTTATTTCTGAGCGGAAATTCTGGAATATATTTCGTCTTCTCTGTGGATATAAATTCGATAATTCGGCAATTTGTGGAAATACGTGATTTACACGTATTGGCAAAGGAGATAAGTTCTCACATATTGGGAATATCTGGAGTATAAATATCTTGTCGATCGACGGTAGGCCGAGAAATTGAATTGTTCTTCCGGCCTTGTAATTCGTTGGCCGGTGATCTTTATTTCAGCCGGGGAAATTCTTAGATAAAATCCCTTTTACTCCAAGTCAATAGAAGGCTATAATATTAACTTGTTTCTGATAAGTAAGATAGCCATTTCAACTTGTATAGAATAATTATATTGCTAGATTATAAGTAAGGTAGCCATTAAAACTGGTTTAAATTAGTTTGACTATAAGTAAGATAGTTTGCTGAATGTGTTAAACTTAGAAATAAGATTATAAATAATACAATTGATCCTTTTTAGTTTGTCAGTACGATAGTACGTATTATTTTCGTTTAATAATAAACTTATAAACTTGTGACAAATTGATTAATATGGAAATTACAGATGTTGAAAGATCTGTATCGCGCCAGTCAGGTTCTAGTTCAATAGTAGAACAGGCTTTAGACCGACAAAGTGTGGTGTTAGAAAAACAGAGTGCCATCTTGGAGAGTTTAGGTGTTGCTCAAGAGCAAGCCTCGGAACGACAAAGCGTTATGTTAGAAAGACAGAGCGCTATCTTGGAAAGTTTGAGTGTTGCTCAAGGGCAAGCCTCAGAAAGACAGAGTGCTATCTTAGAGTTACTGGTATCACGCTTAGAGCGCCTCGGGCCAATGTCTAATAGTAAATTCGCTGTGGAGTCACAAGCGAACCCTGGTTCCAGCGATGCTGGGGCTGCTGCCCATCCGGCAGCCGCGCCTATCCACTCGACCATCAGCCTGGTAAATAAGTATGATAATACACAGTTAAGACACGCCTCTGATCTTAGCCTAGCCAATGACATGGATAGTTCTGACTGGCCTACATTTCGGGCTCCACAGCGATGCGCCGGGTCGTCTTTGGAGTTTGCACGTGCGACAATTGGTCCTAGAAGTGACGTGAAACTTGACGAACTCGCAGGCGCGACAGTATTACTAGACCATTTCTGTTAGTATTAATAGAGCATTTCTGTTAATATTACTAGAGCATTTCTGTTAGTATTAACAGAGCATTTCTGTTAATTTTACTAGAGCATTTCTGTTAGTATTACTAGAGCATTTCTGTTAATATTACTAGAGCATTTCTGTTAGTATTACTAGAGCATTTCTGTTAATATTACTAGAGCATTTCTGTTAGTATTACTAGAGCATTTCTGTTAGTATTACTAGAGCACTTCTGTTAGTATTACTAGAGCATTTCTGTTAGTATTAATAGAGCATTTCTGTTAATATTACTAGAGCATTTCTGTTAGTATTACTAGAGCATTTCTGTTAATATTACTAGTGCATTTCTGTAAGTATTACTAGAGCATTTCTGCTAGTATTACTAGAGCATTTCTGTTAATATTACTAGAGCATTTCTGTTAATATTACTGGAGCATATCTGTTAATATTAGTAGAGCATTTCTGTTAGTATTACTAGAGCATTTCTGTTAATATTACTAGAGCATTCCTGTAAGTATTACTAGAGCACTTCTGTTAGTATTACTAGAGCATTTCTGTTAGTATTACTAGAGCATTTCTGTTAATATTACTAGAGCATTTCTGTTAGTATTACTAGAGCATTTCTGTTAATATTACTAGAGTAATATTGCCTCTTGGCTCTCGACCGACTAGCCTGGATTACTCAGCTTCGCTCATTACATCGCCTCTACCATCAGAAGGAAGCTGAATATTGGGAAAAGCTAGTCTTGCGCAATGAAAAAAATCCAAGACGCTTGTGGTCGTCGTCTCGGGTCTCCTTGGGCCACCATCTCGTTCAACTGAAGCTCCATTTTTCACTGCAGATGAGTTTCAGGAAATGCTTTCCACAAAGATCGACCGACTTCGTGCTTCGACAGCTGATGCTCCTCCTCCGACCTTCACATCTACATCCACTGTCTTCGATAGTTTTCGTCCTATCTCAGAGTTTGAGCTTCGTTTAGTATTAACGTCTGTTAATCTTAACCCTTAGAACGCCGGAACCGAACGGGTTCGGTTCCCAAGGAAATTTGGCAGAACGCCGGAACCGCCTATAGCCGGTGACGCATATTTGTTGAACGCCGGTACCGCCTATAGTCAGTATAGTACCGCATATATATAGTACATAATACTATATATATACAGTATATATATCATATATTATATATATATATATTATAAATATATATATATATTATATTATTATATATTATAGATTCATTCAATTCAATTCAATTCTGTTTATTCAATTCTGTTTATTCCCTGTAACCATTGATTAACAATTATGCAGTATATTACATTTATACAGAGGTTACTAGGTGGAGACCCAAAAGGGATGGGGAATCCCGCTAATAGGGCCACCTGACACGGTGAAATACATAGTAACTATATATAGAGAGCGTGACAGCTAGTTTAAAGAATAGTAGGTACAGGAAACATATTGATAAACATGAGGCAGCTGAAGTTATAATATTATTACCTTAGTTAGCTTGCACCGAGCAAATATATCTTAACTAACATATCTTAACTAACATATCTTAACTAACACACCCAATAATGCAAATCAGATTATTTATTGAATCAGATAATGGCGTAATTTATTCTTGAAGATAGGCAGAGAGGGTAATTGACGGATACATAGGGGTATTGTGTTCCAAATGTTGGCCCCTGCATACCTAATGGATGATAACCGAGTGTTTGTATGAGCAAAGGGTTGACGATAAAGCTTGGATCCTCTTGTAGGATAGGAATGAACATCCGAGGCAAGTAGAAAGAGCCCTCTATACACCACAGGCAATAGGTTATGTTCATACCGATACATAAAATCACCTATCTGAGTAGTTCTAATTTGTTCAATTTTTAATAACTTATATTCAAGAAATAATTGGTCGGTATGTGAACCGTATGGAGTGCCGGCCACGCAACGGATTGCTCGTTTCTGGAGGATGGTGAGTCTTTGAAGGTGAGATTTATAAGTTGAGGCCCAAATTAAATTGCAATAAGTGAGATAAGGATAGATCAGAGTGTAGTAGAGGGTTAGCCGAACATGAGATGGAAGTTTATAGGCTGCTCGTTTCAGAATTCCAATATTCTTAGCTATTTTAGAGGCGATAGCTTGAATATGGTCTTTCCATGATAAATGCTGGTCTAATATTACTCCCAGGAATTTGGATGAACTTGTTTGGGTGATTGGAATATTGTCAATATATAAAGTATTAGGGTTGGTGTCACAGATTTTCCTATGAGATTTAAATAGGATATAATTAGTCTTATCTAGATTGAGGGACAATTTGTTGGCACGAAACCAATTGGCAATCTGATTTAGTTCGTCATTTACTGTTTGATATAGAGAGGTAAGGGATTTATGGGAATAAAAGATATTTGTGTCGTCGGCAAAGAGGATAAAGTACATGAGTGGAGATGCGTTAGGGAGGTCGTTAATGAAGATAAGGAATAACAACGGTCCTAGGTTTGATCCTTGGGGAACACCAAAGCGAACAGTACGGGTCATAGAATTTACACCGTTGCAGTTTACCAGCTGTGACCGGTTCTCGAGGTAATTCTCAAACCACTTAAGTTGGATTCCTCTTATACCGTAGTTATTAAGTTTCCTAAGTAAAATTTTGTGACCCACCGTATCAAAGGCCTTGGCCAAGTCGAAAAAGACACCAAGGGAATATTCGTTATTCTCTATTGCTTCTGATATTTTATCCTGAATACTCAGTAATGGCATAGACGGGGAGCGACCCGCTTGGAATCCATGTTGAGAGGGATAAATAATTTTGTTTTTTTCAAGAAAGTTACTTAGTCTTTCATACATTAATTTTTCAAAGATTTTAGCGAAGAAAGGAAGGACTGAAATCGGCCTGTAATTAGCTACGTCGCTCCTCTCCCCTCTTTTAAAGATTGGGACAACTTTTGCAATTTTTAGAGCATTAGGAAATATACCAGTATTGAAAGAACAGTTGACTATCTCGGACAATGGTCTAGCAATATTTATTATAGAGGGAGAAGCGACAAATGGGTCTATGTCATCGACTCCCTTACTGTGAGATAAACGAATAGTGCGACACAGTTTAATGATTTCATCCGGAGTTGTTTCTTCGAGACCAAAAGAGTTGTTAACCGGAGGGCTTAGATAATCTTCAAATGGGGATGTTGGATCAGGTATATTCTGAGACAAAATTTGGGCAATTTCTGTAAAGTATTTATTAAATTTATTAGCTATCTCTTCCGGATCCTCAATCTTGGTCCCATCTGAATTTAAGAAATTGATAGCTGAATCATTACTCGCTAGTCCTAGTGCAGAACGGATGAGGCTCCAAGTCCTCTTAAGATTATTACTACTGTTACAGAACTCCTCAATGTAATAATTTTTTTCAGCTCGAATTCGAATAGATTTAGTTTCGGAAAGTGATGAATTTAATTTTGTTAGACTCGTTCGGGTTTTTTAAATATTTTAGGTATAATGCATTTTTGGTTTTGCAGGATTTTAAAAGACCTTGAGACATCCAGGGCTTTTTCAAAGTAGTCCTCCGTCCTTTATTGATAGCAAGTGGAAACGCTTTGTCGTATTCTTTTTTATAAGTATTCATAAAATGGTCATAAGCCTTGTTAGGATCATTATTAGCGCAGGCCTCCGTAACTGGAAGCCAATCGGAAACAGAAAGTGCCTCCTGGAAGGAATTAATTCTCTCATCAGTAATTATTCTACGGTTACTGTCAGGAGGTTTAGGGGGTAGTTTGGCTTCAAAATTGAATTGGGTGAAGATAGGTAAGTGGTCCGAAATGTCAAGCAATTATTATGGAGGATGTCACAAGTGGCCAAGCGTTGGTATATATGTTATCGATGAGGGTGGCAGAATGATCGGTTATTCTAGTAGGCCTGGTGATGATGGGTAGAAAGTGATGAGCGAGCATACAGTTATAAAAATTTGTAGTTAGCTTATGATCATTAACTTTTAAAAGGTCGATGTTAAAATCACCCATAATTATTATTTCTTTATTTTTTGAGGAAATTTTAGAAAGCAGATCTTCAACTTCCTCAGTGAATTTATCCAACTCCTGACCTGGTTGTCTATAGACAACTCCCACCAAGAATGAACCGGTCCTAAGCGGGATGCTTAAAAATAAGCTCTCAAAAGTGTTTATATTAGAATATTTATCGTAATTAGATAACGAAAATGAGAGATCATTCCTAATAAAAAATCCCACACCGCCCGCGTGGCCCTATCTTCTCGGTTGATGCACAAACCGATACCCAGGTATATTAATCAAGTCCTCAGATGTTTCATCAACCCAGGTTTCACTGAGTGCAACGACAGAAACAGGTACAACCTCCAACAAAGCACTAATTTCGGCAAGTTTAGGCAGGAGGCTACGGCAGTTAATGTGGAGCACAGATAGGGAGGAAGGGAATAATCCAAGTTTAGAGCTTAAAGAATGAGGAGAAAGATAAAGGCTGCTACAGAAGGTATTGGAGAAATAGTTGTGGTCGGGATCGTTATCAACATTATTCAAGAGGGACCGGTTTCCAGACTCGTCAGTTAGTACCTCGAGTCTTAAGTCAACTAATGAACCCTGAGACCATTTGGTGTCAACCATAGGGATAGTCCCATTGACAGTGCTCAACGGGATGTCTTCAGTATTGTTAAAGGGCAATTCGTTATCAATGCACGTGGAACAGATCCATGTATTCGGTATGTCTATGTTACTGCAGTGGGGATGGAATAAATTATTGCATAGTGAACAACAAATGTACTTGGATGAGTGCGTGATTGGGTGTGTACATACGCTACATATCTAACGGAACGCCGCCAGAAAGGGCAGCCATGGCCTAAAGTCCAAAGCGGGTGGGTGTACGACCAAATAGTTGAGTTAATGTCGTTATATACATACATGTGGATATATATACATATATATATATATATACATGTAATGAAATAATGCAAAATGAAAACAAACAGCTCAAGTTGGATCCAAGAGAAACAAGAAAATTTAGAAGAAAAAAAACAGAAACCTATTAAGACAAAATGACATAAAAAAGTAAGAGATCACCATTAAACCGTAAAGTTCAAGTAAACCTAAATAAATCAAATTTAACTGAGAGTCTGGTCTGATACATGGGGAACCGGTCTGATACATGGGGAACCCATGGTTTGATACATGGGAACCCGTGAATCGATAAACAAAACATGATAATGCAGCATCAATTTAAATTTCATCAGTACAACCAATATAGACTATAGTCCAAATAATTCAATCATCGAGGAATAAGTAAAGGAAACAGAAAAACATAGGGAATAGCTAATCCGCAACTACTATACAAGGTTAAGAACTAAAAAAGTCCTCGATAACCTCGATATAAATGTATAAATGAGTGAACAACAAGAGAAGAAAAAACTTCAAATCGAGAACAGTTCACCCCTAACAGATCAGCATCGAATCAGGACAATATAAATCAGGACAATAGATAAATATACATATATATTATATATTATATATATATTATATATATTATATATTATATATATATTATATATATGCATATATAATATATATTATATATTATATATTATATATATTATATGTATTATATATATTATATTATGTACATTATATATATTATATATTATATTATATATATTATATATATTATATATATATTATGTATTATATATGTTATATATTATATATTATATATATTAGATATATTATATATAGTATATATATTACATATGATATATATTATATATAATATATATATATATAATATATATATTATATATAATATATATATATTATATATATTATATTTATTATATATTATATATATTATGTATATTATATATATTATATATATTATATATATATTATATATTATATATAATATATATATGTTATATATTATATATATAATATATATAATATATATTATATATGTTTTATATATTATATATGTTATATATATAATATTATATATATTATGTATATTATATATTATATATATTATATATATTATATATATTATATATTGTATATATTATATATTATATATATTATGTATATCATATACATATTATATACATTATATATATTATATATTATATATATATTATATATATATTATATATTATATATATTATATATATTATGCATATTATATATATATTATATATATTATATGTATTATATATATATGTTACTTGCTCTGGTAAAAGGGGTCAGGTTAATGATTTGACAAATGTGTTATGCAAATTTCAGAATGTGTTTAGTGACAAGCCGGGAAAACAACTTTGGTGTCCCATGACGTTAAATTGATGGATGGAGTGAGACCTATGAATCAAACACCGTATCCGCTACATCCAGACAGGTTAAAGGTGGTAAATAAGGAAATCGAGGAGTTGTTGCAATCGGGCATTATTGAAGAGTCTGAAAGTCCGTGGGCGGCGCCGATAGTTTTGGTTCCGAAGCCAGATGGTACGTTGAGACTGTGTACAGATTTCAGGGAACTGAATTCAGTCACAGTTCCTGATCCGTTTCCTATGCCTCGAGTGGAAACGCTCATAAACAAAGTTGGTCAGGCAAAATTTCTTACGAAATTGGACATGACAAAAGGCTATTGGCAAATTCCTATAGCGCCATCGGCAAGTGCTTTGACAGCTTTTATGACGCCTAATGGACATTTCCAATGGAAATACATGGCATTTGGACTTAGAAACGCGCCGAGTTCATTTAGTCGGTTAGTTAAGAAGGTCTTTGCAGGTTTAGAGTCTTTCTGCGATGCTTATTTGGATGATATCATTATTTTCAGTATGGCATGGTTTGATCATATGGATCATTTACAACAAGTGTTGCAACGGTGGAGAACGCTAAATTAACATTGAATATAAAAACGTGCAATTTTGCTGACGCTGTGGTGGATTTCTTGGGTCATCATGTGATTCGAGGTGCATGTAGTGTCTCCACGTCCACAAAAGGTGGAAGTGATGCTTAATTTCCCAACTCCCACTAACAAGAAGCAGCTACAGTCTTTGTATGGGTTGGCAAGCTATTATAGGAAATGTTTACCACATTTTTCTGATTTGACTAATCCTTTAACGGATATTTTGAAAAATGGAAATAAATTTGTGTGGACTCCAAAGGCCGAGCAGGCTTTTGTTGACTTGAAATTACGGTTGGCGTCGAAACCAATTCTTAAGCCAACTGATTATAACCGACCATTTTTGGTTGCTGTTGATGCTTCGCAGGTGTGTGTTGGATCGTGTCTATTCCAGATACACGATGGAATCGAACATCCGGTGTGCTATTACAGTCGGAAACTACGGCAGCACGAAATACGCTACTCAACGGTGGAGAAAGAGGCTCTGGCATTGGTCATGGCTGTATACGGACGTTTTCCGTTTATTTCGGATCTGCGCCTGTAGTGGTCTTTACTGATCATAGTCCTCTCACATTTATCAATTCGATGCAAATTCGAACGATAAATTACTTCGATGGAGTTTAGAACTCCAGAAATATGCTTTGGATATTCTGCACCGTTCAGGGAGAGACAATTATCTTCCGGATTTGCTGAGTCGAGCGTCGATGGTTACCACTGGGTAGTCATGTTTAGGGCTGACGTACATGAACGTCTAGCGTGTATAGTTTAATGATATATATATATATATATATATATATATATATATATATATATATATATATATATATATATATATATATATATATATATGCCACAAGTTTATCTGATCATTTACAAAGAACCTTAATTTAAATATAGTCTTATAACGTACCCGTACCGTAAGCGTACGTTAAAAATTATCAGCTTAGCTCTATACAGTGTTAGTCTCCCCGTACGCAGGCCTAATTATTTACGAACGGGACCGAAATTTAGTATTACCAATAAAATGACCACTGGCATTGACCATCCTATAAAGTGTGCTGCGTAAATTCTTAATTATCTTCATCTTATACATTAGTGTTCGGGATTTGGGCGTCACCCTTGATAGTACCCTCTCGTTTTCTGAACACCTCTCCCATCTGACACGTTCCTGTTTCTATCACCTGAGGCGTTTGAGGGCTGTAAGAAGATCAGTTTCCCTTCAGTGTTTACTACTAAGGTCCATGCTTTCATTTGCTGCCGCATAGACCATTGCAATTCATTGGTTGCTGGGCTCGCTAAGGCGCGCCTTTCATCTCTGCAGTCTGTTCTGAACGCGGCTGCCAGACTCATTGTCCGTTTCCCTCGCTTCTTTCACATAACTACCTTTATGACCGATGTACTTCACTGGCTGTCTGTTGCTTCCCGCATCCAATACAAGGTCCTCCTCCTGGTGTCTAGGACTCAACTGGGAAAAGCTCCTAAACACCTCTGTGACCTATAGTGCGTAAACCTCTCTCTGCTCTCTTTCTGCCCTCTTCGGTCTGCTGACCGCCTTGATCTACTTTTCCCTCGCGCAAGGACTTCGATGGCTGAGCATCGTGCTTTTGCCATCCTTGGCCCTTCCTTATGGAATGACCTGACCCCTCTCTCCCATTGCTTGGGATCTCGCCCTCTTCTCTCCGCTGCCTAAAGACCCTTCTTTTCCCTCGGGACTGTCACGCTGGGAGCGCCTCTGTTCGAATAGTCTATACTGTGAGAGGCGCTTTATAAATAATCATATAAGATAAGATTAGACAGAATATTAGCAATTTGGAATTTATAAGTTTAAAAGTAGAAATCATTGAACAGCCACAGCTGATTGATGTAATGGTTAAAATTATTTACGACCGTCAATCACCAACTATTATTGACTTTTCTTGTGCATGCTGTTATATATATTTCATTTTCGTCAAGAACTGATATCAACGTACGCCAACGTACGGCACAATAACGTAGGCCCCTACGCGGTCCGCACGTAATTAGGGGCCATCCACATATTACGTACGCACTGAGGGGGTCGGGGGTCGGATTTAGGCGATTTTGCGTACGGGTGCGAACGGGGGGGGGGGACAAAATGTGTACGTACACAAAATAAATTTCTAATTATGACGTCCACAGTAGCCTATTTATAACTCTGTATTGTCCTATAGTCGTCCGATGGCATTTTATTACATTATATAAAAGCCATGTGCATTTATTCTGTGCTGTGAACGAGACACCTATAATTTGTCTATATTGGCCCTCACTCATCTTTCAATCTGGCCTAAAGTTCAGACAGCCTGGAGCTGTCCAGACACTTTCTGCAGCTGGTCTTCCGGGGGGGGGGTGTGCGCGTCAAGCGTAAATACGCAGGGGGGTGGAAGAAAGTACGCTTGCGAACAGGGGGGAGGGGGTCCAATTTTCCGGGATTTTTACGCACGTAATATATGGATGGCCCCCCTTATAGAAAATATGGCGTAAGTACCGTACGTACGGTCGCACCTTGATTATATAGGCCTATATTAGGCGAAGTCTTCGTGCGGACGCGTGCCAGATCATTGCGTAGGCCTACCTTTCTCGCGCCATTGACTACAGCGTAGACGCCGTAGCAGTGGCGGCGCCACGATTTGAAAAGTAGTACGGCAAATTAGAGTCTGGGGACGAAAGCTTTTAACAGACAAAAAGTAGTACGGCAAAAGTATGTTGTTGCCGTACCACCTTAAAAAAGTGACACGGCAAAAGCCGTACCACAAACATAGGCGGCGCCGCCACTGCTCCGTAGACCTTATGAAAACAGAGTAAATCTATTTTCCTCAAACTTACTGTAAGTTCAAACTTATAATAAAGAACGAAACACACCTGAAATAAAAATGATAGGCGTTCTTGAAGCCGCGTTAGGCTATCACTTTTTTTGTTCTAAACCAGTTACTATTATTTAGACTGCTCTAAAAGTAGCCTAATTAAAATGTTGATGTAGTTAAAGATGACTCAATTTAAAGATCTTGGTAAACTACTTTAGGAAAGCTAGTGCCATGCATTACTGCAATACAGTCTTGTTGTCAAGACCTTAAACCTCAAGACCAAGACCTTGAATCTCAAGACCAAGACCTTGAACCTCAAGACCAAGACCAAGACCTTGAACCTCAAGACCAAGACCAAGACCTTGAACCTCAAGACCAAGACCGTCGCTAACATAAAACTATGTATACTCTGATATTGGATTATAAGATATTATTTTATCTACCTCCGTACTTTGCGGAGTCTGGCTCACACAACTTTTAAAAACTTCTCGGACCACTGGCATTGCTACTGCTAAATGATTTACATGTAGGCCTATTAATTTAGGCCTATATAAATATGCATGTGCTATATGAGCGTCGCGTAAATTTTTTCATTAAAAGTACAAATTTCTACCAGTAAAACGATTCAAATTCTTTTTTAGAATTTAACTAAGTCATTTGAAACACGTCAAGTTCATTATAAAAGTAAAAAATTTGAAAAGTTGCGCCGATTTGAGCATTACGTTTCGAAAGCCCTGGTTCGCGCGCGTTTCGAACCCAGCTCTTCACCGGCACTAGCTTCCAAGCTGCTGGACTTAGGAGAGTCAGCCACGGCTCCCAGGCGTAAAATCGTGTTTAAAATCGATATTTATTGAAGAAAAGGTGAAAACGCCTTTGTCACTGTGACGTCAGAATGTCAAGGATTCTATCTGGGACTAAGATTAGCAATCTTAATCCCAGATTCTATATTAAAAGGTTGAAACACTCGTTAAAATAATGTCCGTTTCACCCTTATTCACAGATGTCGCCCCACTTAAATGTGAGACATGGTAGCCGATTGCTAGGACGCTTGTCTTAATTGTAATGAGATAGTTACTGTGTATAGGCCCTATCGGGACCTTGAGCTACTAGGGGCTAAGTTACTCAGTATTGTGGGGTAGCTCAAGCCCAGCAATCACCTCACAGAACTTAAATGGTTTCCACCTAGAGATTGAGTCTTTGAAAAAAAGAGTTGAACTGAAAAACACAACTGCTACCTAAAGGGAGCAAACAGCATTTGGAATAAAACCAAAAACACCTGTTTGTCAGCAACGCACAGAAAACGCCATTCACACAATTATTTACAAAAGTCAACTTCTGCCTATTTCTGGGACCTTACTCGTTCAAACAAGCAGATTTTTTAATCAGCAGCGTAAAACAAATATGGTACCATAGAACAATTTGCATTAAAATGTACCCTTCCAGCATGCCCACATAGAACCCATGCGGGCCCCAACTAATGCCCTTGGACGTGCTGGCATAGGCGTAATTTGTGGGGGTTTCGAGGGGTACTACCACTTCTAAGTTGTACCAGTCTGCTGGACCAGGAAATGAATGAATGAATGAATGAATGAATGAATGAATACAGGCCACATGTTTCTACGAATTCAAAATCACTGATAGATGTAACAACATGGTCGTTCTGAAGAACTGTCAACCAAAAGCGAAAAGTTTTTTTAAAGAAATGCTATTCAGTAATAATGTTTTATCTATTGAACATGCTCAAGGCACCAATCACCAACAGTCTTTCATTTACATTACAAATGACCTTCGATTGTAATTATAAACTACTGTCACAATGCAGCAGAAAGCAAGACTAGAAATATTTCTGCGAGACTAGAAATATTTTAACCTCACCAGTATAAAAATTGGAGGCTTTGTCAACATCCAAAATGTTACCCAATCTGTTTCTGTGGACCACATGTACCAATCACTCTTTCTGAACTTAACTTTCAGCTAATCTCTTTCAATGGACAAACAATGACCAATCTCTTCAAATGACCAAGAATTAACCAATCTCTTCCAATGACCTAGAATTAACCAATCGCTTCCAATGACCTAGAATTAACCAATCGCTTCCAATGACCTAGAATTAACCAATCTCTTTCTACAAAACACTGACCAATCCCCTAAAGGCTGAAATGGAAGAGATTGGTTCTACAGGTTCCTCGCTTCCATGCATCAATAAGAGCTCAGTCCTTCCTCTAGAAACAATCTTACACTAAATATACATACTGTTCGATGTAATTCAGCTCAACACATGTGCACTGTTTATCTAAGTTCCAATTCTTTAGAAGAGTTAGTTATCTGTGTTAGCAGCACTTTGTTGATATAGCAAAAGGTGCTATATAAATGTTTTGAAACACATATACGTATACATTTTGATATTTTGTTTTAAAACAAAATGACAAAATAAAAAATTCTTTGCAAACTCCTATCGATTGCTCGTCTACAATAAAATGGCAATCATAGTGAACAGATTAATAAAGACAATTTACACAGAATTCCATTTTAGTCTTTTCTCTAGCCTGAATTTCCATATCGCTTTGGTGCCTAACACCTCGGGTTTATAGGAACAATATTTAAACATGTTTTGATTTGTGCAAATGTTAAATTACTGCATTGAACGGCATGCACACATTACGTCATAAGCAACTAGAATACAAAACACGAAAAACACCAAGCCTTTATGATCTTCAAAAATTGCCCTGATACATGTTACCCTCACCACATATACAGACAAAACAACTAGGTTTATACCAGTTACATGTATTCAGAGGACAAAGGAATCGCCCATTATCTATTAATCTATCTAATTTAATCCACTGACTTGTACAGCGTCAATATCATAATGCCCACTAGTCAAAATTATTGTCCGTTGGATAAGTGCAGTTAAAATTCGGTAGGTTGCGCAATAAAACAATCAGGTTATGCTGCATAATCACTTTGAAACAGATGATTCTTAAAGGTTTCTGAACAACTCTATCTAATGGCAGTCCACCAGGCCATCATCCCAAAATGTCGCGGCATTGAAGAATCTTTCAATCGAAGCACGAATGCAACAACAGGAAAAATTGTACAACTCTTCCTGATGGGTTACCTATCTTGACAATAAATTCTTAATTTCAGATGTATGACATTTTGGGATTTGAAACTTGGAAACGGAGGATTCCACCTAAGTCGCGGAATTTACTATCTGACAAGTTAATATTCGATCATTTGCCTATCGTCATAGAACTCAAATATTTATAAGATTATACTAGACTAGATCGCAAACCCAATGTCACGGAATTCAAATGCTTTGAGATGAGATTAGATCACAAACTTGATGTCACTCAAATCAAATACCTGATGATTTGATTAATTATAAATCTAATGTCATGGCGATCAAATATATAATACATTGTATTGCCAGTAGATCATAAAATCATCACAGCCAAATTGGTGCTTCTCCAGTACATAACATTTTGAAAAATTCTGTAAAAACTGCTAACAATTGATTGTCTTCATCCTATTCTATTTATCTACGACACAGTTCATAAAGGCAGTTTTATGAGAACTCAACTGAAAGCATTTTAATTTCTGTAAAATAAGTGGGCCAATTCATAAAAATAGCCAAAACATTTTCGGTAATATTTACAGATTTTCACCTAGCATCACTAATGCGACTACACAATAAATTTTATATGGTTCATGCAAAGATGGAAGGCAAATTTAAGGCACACAACTGATACTTTCAGACATTGTACATCAGTATTCCATTTTCTGAGTCCTATTTAAAAATGAAATTTAGTCCAAGAACAAAAACTAACAATCTTAAAAATATGTTGTCATGCTTTTTGAATGACTTTTAATCAATAAATATTTGATAGTGGATCATAGCATGACAATGAAGTTGATCAGTGATTTTAATCATTTTCTAATAATTTAGTTATTAATGCTTCTGATTAACCAATTTAATCAACTAATGCCTTTTGCATTAATGAAACTCGCAAAGTTATACAATCTAATAATAATAAGATCAGAATATAGGACAATGGTGAGCTAAAAAGTCTTGTATATGCTATAATAATCTTTGCATTGAATAAAGCACGCAGTTGCCTCATATGTTGTGTATTGTTTTCAATTAAATTCTATTTTGTTTCAGTCAGCTCGACTGAATTTACATCACAACCAAAGTTGAACTGAAATCGGTCAAGTTGTTTGAAAACAACCACAAACTGCAGCAAATGCAAGAGTTAAATATTGAATCTAAGAATACATCCAGCAAAGTCACATCACTAGCCACTCAATTCTACACTTAAATGCCTGACACGGACAGCTATTCCAACCATCAAAATATAAATGAATCAAATGATTAATTAAGCGATATACAGGTGCATAGACCAATTAGCTAGATGTGCATTAGGCGTGCCTGTATCCATATACAAAAGTGCTACAACAATATATGCAATTATTCTGGTTTACTTTTATGTATACTGGAGCCTCCCTATAGTGCTCATCATTACAGTGACTTCTGATATACTGTGGTAGCGGACATTGATCCCCAATTTAGCTTCATTTCAACCTCAACTTACTATGTTAATCGTTTTTCTTTGTACACTTTTGTGTCTGTATGATTGGATGCTACCATATTTGTGAATAAAGGTTTAAATATTTAACTATTAAGTTTAAGCAAACATGTATATGACGTGGTAGTCAACACAGCTCCAAAAGATAGCACTAGAAAGGGGTAAATGTATTATAACTTGTAACTATGCAAACATAAATCTGTATATATTGAATATTCACATAATAATAATAATATTATTATTAATAATAATAATAATCTGAACGCAGTTGCGTTCACCGGCACTTTTGCACAATCGGGGGAGGACGTCGCTCAATGAACCAATTTAATCCTGCACCTTCTTAATCTCTAAGAGCCTGAGGGTAACTCCTCGGGCGGCAATAAATAAAAAAAATAATAATAATAAAACTTATATAGCGCCACAGCTAGCCGAGGCTGAAGAAAAGGGTGCTGTACAATGTACATGAGTTACAAAACTCAATGACGGCCATATTTAACACTTTAACAACAAGTTGCATTGGTTTCCCAGTCACTTTAGTACACTCTTGTTGGTAAAGTGTTACAAATATAGACCCTGAGCTGAGTTTACAATGTCTCCAGAGAGCACGCATTCTTCACAGTGGGTCCAGCAACAGAGCAGGAAGAGGAACAGGTATTCATAAGTACACAACCAAGAATATGGTAAACAATTATGTATTTAGTTGAACAGGTAATAATTATCAACGTACCTAAAACTACCTTGATGTCACATGAAACATAGCTCCTGCAATTTACACTTCACAAATATTACAGGACGCAAACATTTTACAAAATAAATCCAAGATAAAGACGAAAAATAGACGTCGTAGGTACAACAGTGTCTTTGCATACAGGCAGACTGTCACAATGGTTTGACGAGCTTTTAACTACGAAAGTATTTACAGAAAATGACTTGCCGTTAAAACCTGAGAGTTCGCCTATAAATACCATAGAAAACACATAGCATCTGTGAGCATAATGGCCGCTGAGTGGGACTGAGTTAAGAGTGGAAGAATTACAAGGTCCAAAGTCCATGACCCAAACACTTATCTCTAACTGATCAGTGATCTGCTTTCATGACAAGTAATTGGCAGCCACTTGCTGTAGTGCACGTTTGCCGACTAATGAGAATTGAACAGTGCATTCCAGGTATATTATAGTCAGATTTTGGCCATAATATACCATTGGTCGGATCCAGTATACACACAGGCTTATCTTAGGCCTACAGTTCTTTAGGAGACACTTACAAGCATCTAGATAAACTTATAATACATACATCTGAGTTTACAAAGCCAGTGAAACGAACAAAGAGCAGACCCCAAAGCTGGGGGGTTGACTCGGGCCACGCCCTTTGCCTAAACTCATATGGGAGGACTAGTGGCAATTCAGAGCTAATCTATATAGATCTACATGTACAGTAAAACACCTAACATTACATCTTCTGAATGCTACTAGCAATAACTTACGATAAGCAAGCTGAAATGTCGCCATTTTAAACTGCAAAGGTAAACAAAACCATATTGATCTTGATAAGAATAAGACACAAAATACCAGTAAACTACTCGCCACTTCATTACATAAAGTGTTAGGAAAACAAAGAAACTAAGAGATAAGTACATAAATACATCAACAGCAGTCCTCTGAGACGCTGTGCTTAGGCTAATAGATGTCTCCGCTCAGGCAGCACACATGTTGCCAACTGCAGTGCAGTCAAACATCACTGGGCTTCCATGGCACATTGCCAATTCCATATAATGCACTGGAAATCAAACTGGTATGGTAAGAATCCGAAAAATGGTAGACTTACCTTAGCCCTAGTACATTATGCAATGTTTTATACTTGCAAACCACTTTAAAACAGAAGCTTTAAATTATGTTATTAGACAACAAGAAACTCATCTCATCAATGTCAGAGTTCAAGATGGTATATCTACCTCTCAGTTTTACCTTAGTTCATGCAATCTTTACTGACAGAGAAGCAAACAGTCGTGCAATGAATGCATTTACTTGCAGGACAAAGAACGACTTTCACAACAACACTCCCGTAAATTGGCACATCGTTAAAATAATTGCCTACACTGTTAATGCACGATATGCTATAAATTATTCATGAAACCTTGAAAAAACACTCCAAATGCAAGCAGCCCTAAAAGAGTTTCATGTACGTTCTATTGGTCACACACGTATCCTAACCAAACAACCACAGAGCAGTCTCATAGGCAGTGCCGTCTTAACAGCATTGTAGGCCCTGGGCAAAGCAATGCACTGCCGCACATGGGGATCACGCACACATTAATTTTGTTGGGGTATTTAATTTGTCTGCCGCTAGAATCGTGGGGCCTCTGGTGACTGCCCCGCGTACCCATGCCTTAAGACGGCACTGCTCATAGGCGAGTCTCAGAAGCATACACTAAGCACGTTTCATTACAAAAATACTTCACCAAAGAATCAAATCTCATGAAGTGTTCAATGCAAAATACTATCTTTGGGTGACATCATCACTTGATACAAAATAATACTCAAAAGCAACTGACTGACTGACTGGTAACACCTGACTTGACGACAGTTTCTACGCAAACTGGGTGATTAGATCTGTCTGAGGCCCGAGAAGGTACTTGCAGACGGCCGTGAAGTGCAGCAGAGCTCCGACAAAAACGAAACAGTGCCAGATGGCATGTGCGAACGGTATGATGCCATCGCACTTGAAGAAGATGACACCAGAGACGTAGACGATTCCGCCGAGTGCTAGTTCGTGCAGTCCTTCCGGCTCTTTCTGTGGGCATAAAAATTAAACTGTTTCTACTGGCAGACAAATTCAACACTAAACATACTAATATAAGGGCTGCCTGCTAAAATGCTGGTCTTTCATACTCCAGTCTGGGGTTCAAAATCTTGAGCCTCAAGAGAAATTGACAACTAGTCAAGATACAGTGACAGTTTGTTATGGAATCCCGTAAACAAGAAGATTTAATGACTAAATGACTCCTAAAATGTCATCATAATAAACAAGGCATCAATCACTGGTTGCCTCAAGTGAAATTGTAGACACCAGACATATAGTCATAATCCATTGGTAAAAACCCAATCAAAATCCATTATATACACAGCCACCAGAAGTCAGGCTACAGTGGGTCAGCAAGTTGAAGCAGACAAGTCTTAAGTTTAGAACTGACAGACCTTGAACTTCTAACGGACAGAACACAGAACTTTGTAATAAATTCCAAAGCTTTCAAACAGACACTGAGACTGCTCAAAAGACCAATACTGTTCTGGTGAGAGAGACACAGCAGTCCCAAGGACCTAAGCTCGTATGTTATAAATGTAACATAACCTCCCCTCACTAAGGTAAACAAAAACACAATTTTTTTAATTCATCTAATAAGAGCATCGTTAATGGCACGGAGCAACTGTGCACTTGAGGACTTCCTCAAGTTAGTTGCCGTTTAACGACGCTGTGTCATAAAAAAGATGATTAGCGTCACCCTCCTCTTTTCTCCAGGCTTGGGACTGACACTGTGAGAGTACGAACAGTGCGTCAAGGTTCGTACACACTGCATATCTTACGAACTATCCAACCTATATATGCTATGGCTTATATCCTAAGGAAAGAACTCAATCAACCCATTTGTAGGGCAATATGTGTGGATCTAACATACAACAAAACATTAATTACATGGTTAGAGGAGACTGAAACCAGATCACGTCGTTAATATTAAGAGAAAGTAGGAGGGGTACACTTGAATGCATACGTCATGAGCTATCTTTTCAAGAATGCTACAGTCATATTGGTCTGAACTTCCTAGTCTTAATTGCACGTCCAAGACGCAGTTAAATAAACCAGATAAGCTGGAGGACCTCCTCCATTAGGGCAAATATCACAGTGCTCTTCAAGCACGTTACTCACAAACAGATAAAGCCGCAGACAGCGCTTAGAAACTCTGCCCTTTGTAAATAAGATAAGTTACTATCAGAAGTCTACTATTCTCAAGGAATACACGACTCATTTGTAAAAGCTTCAACTGCTCTCAAAGTCACAAGAATGGGTTCAAAGTAACGTCTAAAACCTGCCTGTAACGGCCATAGATAACAATCTTCAAGAAAATTTATTACTCAGTATGTTCAGTCTGTCAACCACACTGTTAATATTAAGAGTTAAAATATTACAAGGTTAACATTACGACATTTTTATAATCTTTAAAGCCTCCCACATTTAACAATTTAACCAGCTCAATCTTTTAGTGACAAAACGATTTAGTATACTCAATATTTCAACCACGTAACGATTTTAGGAAGTTCAATCTTGATGAAACAACGATTTAATCAGGCTAAAATTTTCAACCACATTACTAAATCACTAGTCCTAACATACACTCATAATGCAATCTTAAGCAATATTAAAAAACACTCAAGCCTTTGTGCTCCAATTTTTCTTCAAGATATCAACTTTTTACGGTGGCTACCTTGCTTCTTAGCATGACTAAGATATAGCATGACTAAGATATAATGTCATAAGTGCTTTCATGAGGTTCTCTTGTAAGGCACTATATAAATAGCCAAATACAAGTACATACACTGTAGCTCAGTACTTATATACCGAGAATGTTTTATTGGGGCAGGGCTGGGAACACTGATGAGTCATAGATTTACGAGCTGCACGTGAATATTATTTCTTCAAGAGGTTACACTACTTTTATAATTATGTAGCAGAGTATCACCATATAGGGGCAACATGTCATAAAAAGAGTAAAAATATTCACCATCTCCACGACTACAATTGATGGCAAAACTCCGATGGCTAAATAGAAAACAATTTCCAGCCATTTGTACCTGAAGCAAAAAAAACAAAAACAGTCAAATTCTGAATAATTCTCTTTTTCAGCAGCAATCCTTACATCTTGTAATGACCAGAACCTGCTTGTCAAATTTTGATCAACATCCCAGTTAATGCTGGAATCAAGCACTATTGCAACTACTAGTCTACTACAAGCATACATGTTTCCAATGTTCTTGCAACCACACAAAGAAATTTGACCCCCTGATGAGCCCGGGACCAACTCTACTGCTTACCCACAGAGGCAATCATGCGTGAACAACTTGTCCAAGGTCGTCATGCATAGTTTCGGCATAGCAAGCGACACCTAACAATCATTAGATCATGAAGTAAGTGCATTACTGAATGGGAGACCAGGTCACACAATTTAAACAAACAAAGCATACCAAAGAAGATATCTGAGACGACCAGGTCTCAACAGTAACTGAATTCTGTCAAATGCTTGTGAAGATTCACAGGATCTCCCCATATTTGAAAAGATTCATTTGAGGGGAGATACCAGCTTCCTTGTCCCATGTAAAATGTAGGGGAGGTGCTTACCTTCTCCTCTTTGGCCTTGAGCTGCTAATGAATGAATATCAAGGTCTTGAAAATGTGGACAGTGCATCACAGGACTCACCTTAATTTCCTGCCTTATGCCAGTGCCAAACAATACCAATTGGTTATAGAGAAAACATTAACATCATAAAAAATCCAGAATTGTTTGGCATGGGTACTCTAGCAACTAATCAAATTATTATTATTATTTTTTTCGCCGACGTACATATAATTCCTCAGGAGTCAGATACTAAATAATATCATTATTATCATATTATGAAGACTTATAAAGTGCAAATTAATATAACTACATGCACCACAAATGCACTACTTGTACCCTGGCTTAGTGTAAAACTGCTACTGGTGCAACAGGCAAGGTCAGAGGCAACACAGACACCGATCAAATTATGCTGAAGCCTTGAACAAAGCCTGGCTATATCTCTTAGTGCATGTTTTAGAGTAAGTGGAAAGCACAGCAGAGTCATATACACATAGAAGTAGTAACAATGCATAAATGCCTGATTTTACGACAGAGCCGAGAGCACCCTATACCCTGTCTGCTACCCTATGCTCGAATAGCTAGCTACCTTTCGTGAAAGGTGTACTGATAAACAATTCCGAAGACAGCGGCACCCCAGACGATGCAGAGAACAGCCACGGCACACGAGTTGTACTCCTTCAGCATCAACCTGCCCAAAGAAAACACACCTGCTCATAACAAGTACACATCAACTGGCACACCTTTGCGCAGACCCTACAAAAGATATAAACCTATAGCCAGAACAGTCACACATAACTGTCTAATAATACAGCACAGTTATTACATGGTCTTTAACCATACAGTGATACCCTAACCAAATCCATTGCAAGCATAGTTGTTTACAGCAGACACTAGTGTAGCAAGAACACTTGACAGACTGTCTAGTAATAATGCAGTCACTGTGACCGTAACCAGCTAGTTGTACAGCTATTTTATAGCAGCTAGAAACAAATGTTTGGCAGCGGCCATCACCAATTGTGACTTGACACCTGTTAACATTTGCAAGCCACACTGTGAATTACATACTAGTGTCTGCTGTCTGCAGAAATTACTTTACAGAGTGTGCTCATGGTAGTGGGTTTAATGAGTTCTTCTTTACCCATGTTATGCATCCAACTGCAAGGCACAAATACCAAGATCATCCAAGTTAAAATAATAATCTTGTTTTTGTTCAACATGCGCATCAAAAAGCCACATCTGAGACAACATGTACAAAGTGAGAAGCCTTTCCTTGTATCAGAAACCAACTGTATGCTTGGTGATAATTTTTTTGTGAGCACTCTATATGCGCATACAAATTAGGAGCTTCGACGAGTGCACCTTCATGTCTGAACATTAATAATTTGAACATTAATATTCTGATTAATAATCTGAACATCAATAACCTGAACACAAATAATTGAAATATAATAAAAACCTCTTATGAAACTCTCAGAGATGCTAAAGCAGTCTCATTTAACAGAATTAAAAAGGTACACTATTTTAAGAGTCACTAAACATCAAGTGTCATGGCCTGCCATGACGCAAACATTTTATTGATTCCTAAAAGGTGTTAATTAGATGTCCAGAATCCAGGTAAACACCTATAAACATGCATTACATACTTCATATACATATATATATATATACATACTTGTAAATATGTATGTAGAATTATATTATATATATTGGACTCCAATAAAGAGAGTCAAGTATTAAGAATGCCAGTTTTCTCAGCCAAATAAAGTACCACGTTATGATGCTCAATGCTGTCAACATTAAAAGGTCACATTCTACCAACAAAGAAAATGTAGGTCAACTATTATATACGAATTCGTATGATACTTCAGAAGCATGATTGATTGACGGATGGTTTTGTGTTTGATTGGCAGAAGCCACTTAATTAATCAAGTTTAAAAGAAAAGAAGCACTCCGATCAGCCAAGGTTGTGTCTTCCAAAAAGAACATCCTGAAAGCCTAGAGGCTTAACCCCTCCTCTAGATACAGGGTTGTTCCCTTATCTTACCAGACAGCCCTACTAATGCACATGTTTCAGGATATAAAACGGCCAAATTACAATTAAAAATTCTAATGTTTTATTCTGCTTCGAACTGTTTTACGAACAACAGATTCACTAACACTACAGAAAAGAAATTTACAGAGTGAATAACTTTATACCATCACAATACCAATTTTTCATATACCATTATACCACTGTTACACAGTTCAACCACTTTATAACATGCATCAGTAATACTGGCAATAATCAATATAGCATATTAGTATACTATATCAGTATACATATATCAGTACACCATATCAGTACACCATATCAGTATACCATATCAGTACACCATATCCGTGATTCAGTATACCATATCAGTATACCAGTAATATGAAGTCTGCTAGGACACAACTGAGCTAATTAATGGAATGGCTCTCACAGCCATTCATAGGATATTAACAGGCTCTTTATAAATGGCTATATATCATACATACATCAAAGTATATATCAGCTTATGAGCATGTTTTCATTATAGCATAACATTCTTATAATGTGACACTTGATGCAGCATTCAAATTTAATATCATAAGAAGGTACATTATAACACAAAGTTGTCATAAGATGGTGTTAGATGTGGCCTACAAATGGAAGAGGGTTTCCGCGTATAAATGACACCACAGGTTACAGTATATTGAGATATAATATAGACAAACTTAGCTATCATTATATTTACAGGGACAGATGTTTACATACACTCATATATGCACTAGACAGTCACCAGCAAATTTCAATGTAACTATGAGTTATCAGTGCGTGCTAATTACACCAGACCCATTAGCGAGCTCCCAGGTTCTGCGGTCAACTCATTATTTTCGGCAGTTGAGCAAACAGTGATTAAATGAAATGAAAAGCGGACTGGCAAGAGAAGCTGGAGCAGAGCGGCAATGTGAAGGAATTAAACCTTGGGCAGTTGTAACGTAATTATGCAGTGTAAAATTCACGCAATGTAAAAATTTCTTTTGTTTTTGAATCTACTAACCATCTGTGCAGCATTTTTTAACATCACAAGTATTGATATAGCACATTTGCCAACTGGAGCTAGTTGGGGCTAACCTCAATGAGACAGAAGGAAGGTGAGAAGAGCCCTTGCTTCTTGGCAACTCATAACTTGCACAGGCCTTCTCTAAATCTACAATAAAATCATGACTGTATCTTCTTACCAAGGAGTATAGGATGCCGCGATGAAGATGTAGATGATGGCTCGGTCACCGATGTGAAAGAAGTTACGAAGCTGGCTGAAAATATATCAGGATTATCTGAGTAAAAAACTTGAAATCGGCATTGATATAGGCAATCTATGTCATTGATCTGTCTACTTCTTTGTCCATTATAGAGTGTCCCGTGTGCCTGGACATCATTATCTATACAACAGATAAACAATTGGGTCTTTCAGTCCATGGCTATTACATGAACCACAGTATAACAACTCCATTCTAAAGTAGCATAATGCTGCTGAAAAAAGCCTAAACCACAGTGGTTCAGCCCAGCAGTTCAGCAGCATAACAGCTCTTTAGAATGGCTATATAGTGATTTATTAAACACATACAATAATTGTATTTGTTCAGTAAATCAATTTATAGCCATTATAAATTATTCAATTATTCGTTCAATTATCCATCCAGGCAATGCCCAGGATAACAAAATGACTATTGTATTAAAGTAAAATACAAATGTAAAGTTATTCTGGCTACTATACAGAAGTCCATGGTCTGTGCTCATCACCCTCTCAACACAAAGGCTAGTTTACTGTCAAGTCTTTCAATGTATTTATCTAAGTATCGGTTTAAGAGATCTCTATCTCGTCAGAGCCAATGTTGGCAGAAGGGACTTGATTCAGTTTTTGGGGCAGCTCACATGACAGGTCTATGCCCTGCAGTTACACTGAAATAGGACCACTGTATCAAGTTTAAAATGGAACAGCTGAGATTGAAGATTTCCTCCTCTCCCACAATGAACAGATAAACAAGACCAGGACATTCTATATGGTCATTGCCATGGAGATCTAAATATAGTTTTAGTACTTAAATCTCCATGACCGTGCATAACCCGGAAACATCTGGCATTGACAAGTCTCCCTCCCTCCTTCTCTCCCTTCCTTCCTTCCCTTTGTCTCTGCCTCAAAGAGCTTCACTGCTATAACAAACACATAAGCTGTGCTCTAATGCCAGACACTATTAATCAGCATTCTGGTTACAATAGTAAATGCTGCTTCCAGACATTACTTCTAAGGGTGTATTTAAACATCTTTAAAGTGGTGAGGGAGAGGGCTAACCACCCGGTTTCATATGCCCAGGTTAAGTAAATATGATAATGCTAACACTTCAATCCAAGGCCCACTCTCAAGGTTAGCAGTTCTACTGTTCATCCTCCTGTTCTAATATCCCACTTATGCCTCAACCAAGATAACGTCCCTCCAAAATGGTGTAAATTACAAGTTAATTGGTTAACAGCACACCCTCTGACTCTCTGGCTACATCTGGCCTGGGCGATACAAGATCACACCACAGGGTGCATGCAAACCATTGTCCAACAGAACATGGAACATATTTCCCAGTTTCAAACAGGCAATAACATTCCACTGACTTATAAGATCATTGATTTTGATTTCTATAAATAAAAGAGGCACCATCCACCAATATATCACAGAGAAGGGAAGATAACCTGTGCCATGAAAAAATGTTTATCACTGGCACGTCCTTCTTGGGAATGTTGCCATTCATTTACTTCCATAATGGATAAACATGGAAGTTTAGCAGTTAGAGGCATGATTACTACATCTAAAAGAGACATTACCAGCTGTTCTGAATAAACTTGAAAAAATCCAAGCCAGTGATTAAACAAACCTGGATACGTCTGAGGTAAACTCACTGCCATAAATTTTATCAACTAGAAATAAAATCAACTATAAATAAAATAAATTTAGTATTTCAATTAAAAAAATTGCTTTAAAGTTATTGGATTCATCCAGTTTTTAACACTGGTCATAAAAAATCCAAAAATGTCTTCCCAACTTACTTGGCTGCCACCCACTCCACCCCTCCCCAACTCCCTGGGACTGTTAGTCTGCTGTATGGAATGTCAGCAGGTAATTTCCCAATCCTCTAAATATGCCACCAGAGCATTAGTCCCTGGCAGGCCAACAATCTCCCACGTGCTGTGTTCCAGGTTTAATACCAAGACCAGACATTGAACTAGATGAACCAGACTTGCCAAAGAAGGCTCACCTGCTTACTCTCAGTACAACCACAGAGATCTAAACACAGTTCCATTTTATACGTCTTAATGTACATGGATATACACATACACAAGTAGACATACGAGTTGTATGTGGGCAAGTGTGTGTGCATGAGTGCGTGCGTATGTGTGCGTGTGCATACATGCATTGCATTTATGTATTACTGCTTGTAAAACCAGTTGGGTGCGGTACAACACTTTTTCATACACAGTTAATACTATCCTCATTTAACTGTAATTCTACCTGATGTACACAGCTATCAATCAACCTCACAAATGCATGTTTCCAAATCGGCTTTAATTTCCATTTTCATCCTGGACTTGATTTCCTTCTGTTTTCCATATTTTATTTGTTTCCTTTATCATTTCTATTTTGCTTCTGGCTATACGTATAACAGCATGACTTCCCTTCACTCTATCCTTGCCACAAACCCCAGGAACAGCATGAAAGAAGTTCTTTTGCATTTATTCATTCATTCATTCATCAACTTGCTCATTCATTCATTCATTCAAAGTATTTTTACGATGGTTTTACGATAACTGACTGATACAAAAAACATCACAACTGTACATATATGCAACGTATTTAGAAGTACTTTACCTGCATTTACCACTGCAGTACGCCAGAACGTGAAAGGTCGTTGAGACAGTAAAGAGCGAGAGCATCGAGAGACCATAGAGAAATGCAATGAAATGCTGCACATATCCAGTTGATAAATGTAGCATCCACAGAACGCCGGCAACGCTTGGCAATACCCACATCTGTCCAATCAACAGGAAGTCGTTAAAAACTAAAAAGCCACAGTTACCATTCTCGAGAATATTACAACTTGACATCTCTAACACATAGGTGTAAGTGCAACAGGAAACTTATAAAGCGCCACTTCAAGGCGAACTCAACAGAGGTGCTCCAAGCCCGATGTCCCAGAACTAGTTGGAAATAGTGCAGTCTTCAAGTGTTTGCGGAAAAAACGGGAGACAGAGAGACCAGCAGAGAGGGTGTTACACGAGGCAGGGCCAGCAATTGCAAAGCTGTGGCAAAGTGCAGCAGCAGAGAGGGTCTTGGGAATGACAGCAGAGAGGATGTGTCACCAATCGCAGAGGACAGTGGCTAGGGACAGCGGGAATTACTACACAGAGTTCCTTCAGGTGATGTCTTAAGTCAACCAGGATTTTTACACTGACTTGGCCTTACTTTTTAAAATGTAATTACTAGTTTTATAAGTTTCAGGTTTTTTAGGTTCCCCTCCCTGCTGATCGCTCTGTCTTGTCCATTACTTCAGAAATACAGGACATAGGACAGAACAGAGTGGTTTGAGAGGATTTCTGGATTTGACTTGAGACAGAGTATCAAAGAAGAACATGCAAAAGAAGAATACAGAGATGAAGGAGGTGAGGAAAAGAAGAAACACAGGAAAACTTGTAATCATAAATTTTGTAATTTCAAGATTTCTACAGTGCCCAAAAAAGCAAAGTCATGGGAGCAAGCTTATTCGCAGGTGCTCAGTCAAGAGAGGTAAGAGGATGAGCTGGAATCAGGGTATGATTTGTGGAACAAGAATGTTTTCAGTTTTTGTGTGAAAGGACTGCACAGAGATAGCAAGAGGTGAGGTTTTATAGCAAGAAGTGAGTCCATATCTTTTTCTTAGCTAGCAAGAGACTATTGTAATACCATCAAGTCCTTGGAATTGGGCCAGTGTATTCCAGTACCAGGAATTTACTTAAGAACTTGGGGGTTTAAACCTGTGGTATTGAGTTATGACCATGGAAACTGTTTCTTCACTATGCACAACTTAAGAAGGACTGAAAAGCAGCCATAGCATCTAAATATGAACATCAGTAAACACTCACTCCATGTGTGACCATGTTGGCAATATGTTCACCTTCTGTAGGAATGTAGGCATGGCCTGGCTTTGGTCGGCTATTCATAAACCTGAACACATTCACATATCTTAATTAAACCGCAAAACCACACAAGTGAACTACACATGCATGTGTGTGTGTGTGTGTGTGTGTGTGTGTGTGTGTGTGTGTGTGTGTGTGTGTGTGTGTGTGTAAGTGTGTGTGTAAGTGTGCGCATGTGGGTGTTCTGAGAAGTTTTCGCTACGAGGAATTATACATATCGATTACAAGCACAAAAGGGTATACTCTCAAAATGAAGCAGTTAAAAAAAGGTCGTATATTATTAGTAAACTGAATGCATGTCTAAAAGCGCAGAGTCCTAGAAACTCACCAGCAATGAAAACAGTTAATCGCCTCCGATCGACACATAATTACAGCTGATACCCCGTATAAACAATAACGAATGCATTAACTGACTGAACTCGAACGGAGCAGGCAAACGTGATCCCCTAGCTATAATTAGCGGGCGAACGGCCGCTAACCCGGCATTCATCCAGGCTCTGAAATCTTAGTAACCAGAGTTTTCTACATCATTTACTCCTATTCGATCGCATCAGACTGGCGTAAACAGATCGTCCACGATCGGATAAATTACGATAACTATTCGGTTGAATTTAACGTTTCCAGGTATTCAAAATTCCTTCCCTACAACATTAACCAGACTGTAACAACTAGAACGTTAAACCACAGCCAACTAGGTTGTTTTGCGATAACAAACTGTGTCGGATCATGACCCATAAAAAACTAGGTCAGATCGTGACAGTTCATTACTAGCTGTATGAATATTTAAACAATACAATTGGACCAATGAAATTCGACTACAAAAAATTATAATAAACAGGTCAACTCCTCCGTCATGGCGGAGGTGGCGTTCCAGAAATGATTCTGAGCAGGATCCGAACGCGTCGAATAAATGAAAGACGTGTGGTGAGCAGGGCGAGTGCCACGTTTTAGTGTTGGCGATTGTTTAGTGTATCTCTTACATTATGGTGGCAACCAGAACGACGTTAATTTTATAACACTGCATGAAAGCCTTACTTAACTAGAGTTACTATGTATACCTTATTTTAAACCCCGTTAATCTGTTTAGCCTCTTCGATTAACCGTTATCTGATTTATTATCACTTGCAATTAATGTCTTTGTAACATTGTGTAATACCATTGCGTCTGTGTCGACGGGAATCTCAGTAAATGAATATTTGATTGATTGATTGATTGATTGATTGATTGATTGATTGATTGATTGATTGATTTGTATTCTAGAAACTTACAGAAAAGTATAGGCTAGTATAAAAACATGATGAGGTTAGGTGATGTGATGTAAGGTAACGAAGACATCATACAATGCATAGATTTTACATAGATTTTAGCCGAATTATGAGTCTATGTTTCCCAATTAAAACTAAATTTGCGAAGTCCAAACACAATTATATTTATAAAATATATTTGGTTCAGCAGCGATTCAAGTTGTCCACCAATTGTAAAACTAATAATTCATCATGGTAAACTTCTTGTCTTATGCGTACACTACAGTATGAGATCTACCGCAGAATTGCAACATAGTTATAAATTTCTTTTATTGCAAGCAAGATCGAATCTTTCGCAAATAATTGATGGCGTGCGCTTGTGCTGTGGTTAGAGCCGTCAATTACCGTCGTTTTAAAACCATTGTATAAAATGCTATGGTGCTGATTGATAAATACTTACTAGGCTAACAAACAAATCTAGCCTGTATAGTATTTGTAAGTGTTTTGAGTTGAATATGTATTAAAAATTAACATTTTTAAGAAGGCAAATTAAAGCCAATACTAAGAGGAGGATATGGCAGAACTCGTATTGCTCAAGCCAAAGGCACTGAAAATTTAGTGATGTGTGAGGCAGGGCTTGGTTAGATTAAACATTCACTTGTGTTATTTCCTGCCTATGCCTAGAGTGTTTAGTCCGATAGTTGAAGAATGTTTGCTGAAGTGCAAACACGGCAGCAGAAATATAGCAGCTGGGCAGTTTTTTCTTATGGGTGTCATGTTTCAACAACATAAATTATCATCAGTGTCATTCAGGATTGGCTATGGCTGAAATTAGAACTGTACACCCCATTCACTGCAGACCAATTTGACTTTGATTAATTAAGTCATTCATTTGAAGCATATATGTAGCACTCCTCCAAACTACATTCCCAGCCCATCCCAGGCATAAGAACTTAAAAACTTCTGCCCAAAAGTATTTATAAAATACTCTTTACATCCCCGTCAGGGCAGAAATTTGGTTAGAGATTTATGCACCACTTGCACCCCTAGCCAACTCAGCTATGATGAGTGCACTGACTGCACATTGTCGGTGGGAAGATGAGATGGCGAGGGAGATGACTGGCCACCCACCCTCATATGCCGAGGCTAAGAAAATGAAGTCGCTAACACTTCATACCCAATTACCCATGGCTGCCTCAGGGCTAGCTTAATTGACTGCTCTTCTTCTGCTCTGCTTGGGTGAGTACAGGAACAGGATGCTGGACTTTGCAGACTTGAAGGAAAGGTTACACTTTCAGCCATTAGTTGGCAGAATTTTGTTCAGAAGTCTCCTTGTAGAGCTGGCAACTGACTGCATGGCAAGGTTTAATAATGAATTCATGTTTAATGTTTATTAGATGTAAGAATTTGGGAGAGTGGGTCATCCGTATGATGATGAGCGGTTGGATGGTGAATAGTTGATGAATGTAAGAGGGTTTAGAGGTATGAAGGGCATTGTAGGTAAGAGATATAATTTTGTAATGAATGTGCTGAGGTACTTATAGCCAGTGAAGTGACTTGAGAGGCTATATGGTGGTGGTGTTTGGAAGTTTTGGTGATTGGCTGGGCACGAGATTTCTGAACTGTTTTTAGGCATTATATTTGAGAAGAGTGGATGTTGTAGAAAAGGGAATTACAGTAGTCGAGTTTGGGATGAACTTCAATGAAGTGAGGTGGCTATTGTGTAATCAATTAAGTTTTGGGCACAGTCAACAATGGTCATGAATGTGTATATAACAGTTAATAGTTAACAGTTATAACAGGATAGCCGGATGATGTGGTTGGCAAAGGCAAGGGTTTTATTGGAGATGATTCCCTAGATTGCGGACAGGAAAAGAGCCAGGCATGGGAGAAGTGAGATGTGTTGGATAAAAGTCAGTGGGATAGGTTAGTGCAGAGTTTCCCAAACTGTGGGTCGCGACCCAAAAGTGGGTCGCGAAGCTCTTGCAAGTGGGTCGCCAAATGTTTTCGAGAAACATTTATTTATTCGGACGTAGCAACATTTGGCTATGATTGGGCTATAACTAGCTGGATTGCAATATATTGTAAACTATTTTTTACTTAAGTTTCCTTTTAATGCTTTAAACTTCTAAACGCCGTACGTAAATTCGCATATTTCGATGCAAATTTATGATGCAGATTTTAGTACACAATGCTTAATTTTACATAGTGGGTACCGAGACTGCCAAGATATTCACAAGTGGGTCGCGACCCACTGAAGTTTTTGAACCACTGGGTTAGTGTGCTTAATTGTTTGCAGAAGGCAATAATGAGGAATTCTGTTTTTGAAGGCTTTAGGCATAGCAGGTTGGCGGTCATCCAGGCTGATATCTGGGTGATGGTGTTACACAGACGATTTAGTTCATCTGGAAGGGAGTGATAGGAGAACAGTTGTGTATCATCGGTATAGAGATAATGATCGACAGAGTATGAAGAAATAAGTTTGCTGAGTGGGGAGGTGTAAAGAGTGAACAGCAGAGGACCAAGAACAGAACCCTGAGGAGCAACTCAGGTGAGGCATGCATATTAAATAAGTGACCAGTGGCATTAAGAGTGAACAAACATGAGGAAAGGTACGACTTGATCCGTGCAGGGATTGAATTGTTGGGGTGTTGGTACGGTTCAACCCCAATTCATTTTTTTAAACCCTCCAGCCAATTCCCAAAAATTACGTTCAGAGTGGATTAAGATAGATCCCCCAGCACAGCTTCCAGTGGTTCAATGTATCTTATTTGCTTAATTAATTAAAGCTAAGTATTGCTTTTTTTCTCAGTTTCATTTAGACCACTTCAGTGTTTGTTAAGTCATAATTATTTTGCTAAAAATCTGAAAAAACTCGAGAGTTTTCCAATAATTATTCTTCATTGTTCGATTTTTTAGACACAGCTTCAATTTAGCATGTATAAGTACTTCTTCATTGTTCGATTTTTTAGACACAGCTAAGGATTGAGTACACCCACTTCAATTTAGCATGTATACATTGTATGCCGGTTTTATGTACATAAGAAATTCCGGTCAGGACATCCAGACGTGTAAGAATTTTGACCCTCCCCCCCCCCTTTCAAATTTGACAATTCAAACCCTGGATCCACGCTAGGGCAGTACCAGAGGTTCCAAATACGCAGGAAAGGCGATTAGTAAGTATATCGTGATCTACTGTATTGAAGGCAGTAGAGATGTCCAAAACACAAACAAGAGAATTGTTGACAGCCTATTGCCATGACAGGTTTACTGAGATAAAGTAACTTATTACTGGTAATGCTGCCATTTTCCTATAAGTTACTCAATATTTTTACAGATGTGAGGATTATAATAAAGCTTACTCACCTGGTCTTTGGATTTTCTTCGAGGCAAATGAGCGGTCCATTGTTTGGGCACATTTTACAGTTAAGTTATTAAATCCTTCCCTGAAAACTGGCAGGTTTAGAAACTTATGGATCAGTTAGCCCGTGTACATCATCTGATAAGTTCTGGTATAATTATGTCTTTGATGCTAACAGTGCTGTTATTCGAAAGCGTTTTCTGAATTAACTGTTCGACGAAAGATATTCAAACTACTGTGATGTCAGAGTCGGCTAATCAATCCAGCAAAAGCGTGAAGTTTGCTGATTGTTGCTAACACAGTGGAGATCAAATAAAGAGATTGCTTTACTAGCATGCAGTATGTGTACTGCCTATCTTGCCATAGAGATTGTGTTGCCTGCATTGCGGTTATGTGAAAATCAATGACACTCCACACGAAGCACAGAAACTGCTGCAGACTTTACTCGACAAAATCCAAACAGAACGCGGACTGCAGTTGTTAAAACGTCATAATTCACGGCCATGAATCTGCGACTACGGCGGCTTTGTGTGTGTGATTTTTGTGCACTTCTATTTCTGTCAAAGTCTGTGTTTGCTCAGAGCAGGGCCTTGCACTCTGATAAAGCGTCCTTGCTGTGTCTATTTGCATTCAATCTGATCAAGTGGTATTGATAAAATTCAGTTTTGCGTTGATGTTTTCCTGTTCGGCCCGCCGTTAGCTCAGGATTGCTTAACACTAATGACAGGCGTATACTAAAAGCGACTGGGAAAACAAAGCAGCTTGTTGTTAAACTGTTAAACTGGTCTGATTTGAATTGCAGTTGAACTTCTCTGAACGTCTGCAATTTCAAGAATTTCAAGGAATGGCATAACTTAAGGACTGACTTATAAATCAGTGCATGCTTTAGCAGGTATGCGTCTGTGTGCAAACATTGAAGACTTCAGAGAATGTTTTCAGTTTATCTTGACCTTTTGCATGTCAGTGACTTGATCCAACTCATATAACATGGCCATAGATACCCTAGTCTGTGTTCATTGTCGGTGTCTTAGCTTCACAGTCAGATCGGCAGTAGTTGAATCATAAGATAAGGTGCACTATGTGTAGCAGTAATAGATACCTTGTGTGTAAAACCACAAGATTTTGCCTGTTTGCAATAAAAAAAGAACCTCAAAGTCAGACCAACACACTGAGTACTAACTCAGTGTGTTGGTCTGACTTTGAGGTTCTTTTTCTTGATTGGAATGATTGCTTTTGCATTTAAGTATAGAATGACCAAAAGTTGTGGCTCGTCAATGGTTTTCAAGTTTTGTGTATGTGTACATATAAGAAATTAAGTAGCACCTTTTGAAGGTGCTATGTAATTGTTTGTACTTGGAATTCAACTCCAGATGCAGGGAAAGACCAATGCATCATTGACTAGGACTGAGAAATCTCTTATGACATGACTAAGCAAGTCTATCACTGATTGGGCTAATATGTCATGTACGAGCTTGCAAACGAGGAGGAGATATTTTGTGGATGTTATAGGCTCTGTCTATTGTACATCGATTGTTGCATTGGCATCGCACTCTATAGAGTAATAGCCTTAGAAACATTATATGTGACTGTTTTTGTGATGCTATTATGTGTGTGGTCTGTGGTCTTTTTGGTACATTTAGAAAAGGCCATCATAACGTCAGCGCCATCTCGCGAATAATATGGAATCAAGGTCATATATTTGCACAAGTTTTGCAAGGGAGAGGGACAAGGAGTGCACATGCATGCGCGCACGTACACACACAGAACTTGAGCTGCAGAGTTCAGTGTACATTTACTACTGTGCTGTTGCTCTTTGGGCTGAGTCAGCTGACTGGCTGAGTCAGTATAAACAGTTCATCGAGCATAAATTATAAGGACAACCCTTAACAAGAGGTCATTCGCAGAGGTATGCTGAGGTAAAGTTCTTTATATCACATGGTTTTGACAGTTGCTTTCGTGGTCAACAGCGAACACTGTTGCTTTGCATGAGCTTAGCTACTTTACAATATTTGCTCATAGGATGCTATCAAAACCTCTTCAGTTAATGGTTTCAGAGGTGATATTTTGTTTATGTACCATTAGGGCCACATAAGGGCTACAAGGGAGTTTGAACTTAGTATCCAGAGGCATTGAAATGACATGACAGGGAGATTTTGGAGACAAAGCTTTGGGCTCATTCAAGCCTGTCCAACCCTCTGGTTCCAAATGTGTTCTGTACATACCAAATTATGGTTAGTGCAGATGTATTGATGTTTTGATGCAAGCTATGTATGTTATGTAATGTGTGAAATGCAAAGTATTGTATTGTATTGTATTTGGGAGTTTGTAAAGCACCTCTTAACAGTAGAAACCATTCAGAGGTGCTCTCAACGTGGGAGCCCCGTGGGAAAAGAAATGCTTTCAAGGAGCAGGTGGGTAGGGAGGAGATCCCAGACGAAACCTTAGATCGAATTGAGGCCATTCCACAATAGCGAACGGACAATGCTGGGCCATACCAGTCCTTGCCCTTGTATGTACCAGTGAACGAGTTTCATATATATAGCTACTATTTCTGTGTTGCATAGATGTGTGTTGCATAGCTCTTTGGTCCCCATCTTTATGAATAATGAATTCAGGGCATTATGTTGCTCATTCACAGGAACTGGCTATGGACACAGTGCTCTGCTCCAGTGGCTTCATTCCAGCCATGCATGGAAGATCAATAACTCATCACGTAATTGACCCAAGGCACGAACCATGCAACGGAAGAGTCGCTTGACTGGTCATCCATGGCAACCAGGTGAGTTGTAGATACGGAAGGTGTATGATGATACACAGGAATCAATCCTGTTGCAGCTTCTTGGGTCTCGTAATGGTATCCGATGCAACTTGCTGATATGGCAATTTTGTTATCGTAATTTTGCTGCCATGGATTTGTTTATATGAAATTGCTTTCCTTGTTTCATCCTTGCTGAAGGTTATTCCAGGCACTGTTTGCTATCCTATCTTGAGGTTTGGTGTTCCAGGTAAGTAATTGATGGTTTCCTGAAAGTTAAAATGCTGTTTGATTGTTGTATTAATTATCTAAGACTGGTGAGAGGTAAAATAGGAATGCATACTCTGCACTGCCTCATTGTTCAGAAAGTGGTAAAATAGGCAGCCTTGGGCATGGAGTGTTGGCGACTTCATTTTCTTAGCCTCGGCATATGAGTGTGGGTGGCCAGTCCTCTCCCTTGCCGTCTCATCTTCCCACCGACAGTATATGTTCAGTGTACTCGTTATAGCTGAGTTGGCTAGGGAGAGGGTGCACATGGAGCAGAAATCTGTAACCAAATTCTTGCCCTGGCAGGGAGTTGAACCTCTGACCTCTCAATTGACATTCCAGCATGCTAACCACTACACTATTTAGCACCCCCCTTGTTCAGTTTACAAGTAAACAAGGTAGAAAGACAGCCTAAGGAGGCTAAACAGACAGTCTAAGATGGCAAATTTTGTCAAGACTTAATTTTTATGTGTAGTTCCACTCGATTTGTAAGAAACATTTGAATTTGTTTTACTCACTGTGTTGATTCCTGGTTGAGTCTGGTCAATGTAAGACATACTATTGGCACTTTGGCACCTTTTACAGTTTCACTTGGTGCAAGTCAGTTGTCTTGCTAGAAGTCACTTTCAGTGCAACTAATTGCACCTGTGATTCTGTCATTTATTTGAAGTCTTGTAACACTATCCTTAGTGTGTCTGTATGATAATTAGATTATGTTCATCGTTAGCAAAAAATGTTTTGTTATCAATGCATTTATATCCTGTGAAGTTTTAATTGGACAAGGGCACGTGTTTACAATGTACGGGTAATGTTTTTTGTAGATGTCACAGGTGTGTAGATAATTAGTAAGTATTGTGTTTGTTACCAATTGCTGAATCACACTTTGGTGTACTGACATCGAATGATGATGATGAGTACTGTTCTCTGCCCAAAGGCAGGTCCATTGGCTTTATGCCACCCGGGGATGAGATGAGTGAGGTGGTTTCCCATTGCCTTCCTCACAGATAATTGTGGGGGAGCAACTTGTCCAAGGTCGCTACGCAGTCGCTTGAGGTAGATTCGAACCTGCGACCCTCCGGTTACAAGGCACAGAACATACCACTACACCACCGCGTCCCACACAGACATCTAATAAATACAGTTAAACGTGTATAACATAAAAGTACTCCACCTTCGTTATGTTGCAAAGCTGAAAAGCCACGTGAAATACCATTTTGCGAGTAACACAGCACTGCAGCAAGTTGCATTCTAAAACTGAATTAAATTCATGATCCTTCTTCTGGACAATCATCTACTAGACATTGTGCTGTAGCGGTTTGCACTTGTTATATCTTCAGCATTTATGTCTAGGTGTGACTATCTGTGATTTGCATTCTTTCTTTCAGTAGGAAACTGAATTTCTTGGATGAGCAGCAATTGAGCGATGAGCAAGGACACGACTACAACAGTCATCCAGGTGTCTGCCGTAATGGGGCTAGCTAATGGTGATGCCAGTTCACAGGCTAAGCTCGTAGATGAGGGGGAGGATGAGACTGGATATGATAACGTGTCTTATCACTCTGTGGATGTGGTGGAAGAGCAGACACAGGAACAGAAAGAAGATAAGCCAAAAGTCAAGCGACTGATGTCCTTAAAGCCGAAACTAGATGAAGTAAGAAGCAGCTTTAATTTGATGTCTCGTGTACCATTTATGTATGCACGTTCGTGTGTGTTTTGTGTATATTTATGCATTCGTTTATACATCCATGCATGTATATATGTATATTAACTTCCTCTTTTCTGCATGGTGTAGTGTTCTACATAAATCAATCAATCTATATATATAAAGGACAAACTCTGTCTGTCTGTCTGTCTGTCGGTCTGTCTGTCTGTCACAGATCTTAGACCGGGATGCATTTCCACAGCTTTCGAGCTTTTCACTCCAAACCTTCACTACTCTCTCGGGGTGGGCATTACACAGCCAGTGTGAGGTTTCGATTCCCCCGTTTTCACCGCTACCATGGTCTCCCGGGCAAAAAACCTACCCTCGCCATGCATTTTTAGCTGATAACAAAACCTTAGACTCAACCTATTTTAACTCGCCAGATGGCGCTGCCGGGTTAAGCAGCTACAGTACGGATTCGCTAGAGGGATTGAAACTTTGACAATGGTGATGATGCAGCTACAGTACAGATTCGCTAGAGGGATTGAATCTTTGACAATGGTGATGATGATGACGATGATGACAGTGGTGGTGGTGGTGGTGGTGGTGGTGGGTGGTGGTGGTGGTGTGGATTGAAACTTATAACCCCGGGCAACGCCGGGTAAACCAGCTAGTGTATATATAAATATTTATTCAACCTATATATGTGCTTTCCTGTTATGCATATATCTGTGCTGAATCTTGATAATTCTGTTCCTAAACCATAAAATATTAATAATTTGAAGCTATTTATGATTTATTCATTCATTACAAAAATTCACATAGCACCCTTTCAAGGTATCTACTCAGGAGTGCTCCTGACCCAGCCTGAATAAAATGGACAGTCTTGAGATTGGAATAAAATGTAACAGAAAAGACCCTAGGCAACAAGCACAAAGCCAAAGGGAGCCCATTCCAGACCAAAGGGCTCAAACTTGTTCTTGGTTTATTATGATTGTTGAAAGATTGTATTAAGTTATTTATTAGGTTGCGACTGACTGGTTTTGCACTTGTTTGTTATTGAGTTGTGGCCTGACGAGCCTCCTCTGAGATGATCTATGTGTAGGGACCATAAACAAGTCTTTAAAGCACTTTTGTCTAATGCATGCCATAAATGTTCACTCATCATTTGTCTTTTACACTATATGTAAATTTAAGATACTGAATAAATCAAGGTTTTTCTGTTGCAGTCACAAATAACGGAGTACGTTAAAGCGAACATTTCCCGGCGCAAATGCTGCTGCTTCCTCCCAACCAAGGAAACCAAGGAGTCAGTGGCTGGAATATTTGGCTTTTAAATTGTTTCACATATACCAGTTTATCAAGATCCTTTCATTATAGCAGAAATATCATTTGGATAGGCTACTTCTGTCGGGTTACGATCTAAGGACTACAAGTAAGTGGTTTTAAGAGTGAGCGCCTCTGGTATAGATGTGCAATTATAATTCAATTACAGTGTTAGTGGTTACGTGCAGGGTAGGGTCAAAGGTTGAATAATCACTCAAAAGATTGTTTCTGCTGTTCTCCAAGCCTAAGTATAATCACAAATTGTCGCTATCGGAGGTCGCCCTGTCGTGTGTTTGCCGTGTGTTGATGTCGACCCTCGATTGCTTGTTCTTTTACTTGCACTTTTATTTAACGTGCCTAACTTTTCTATAGAAGATTCACGACGAACTTTGTTTAATTAATAAATGAATTTAATTAAAGAAACAAATATATATACACTAACTCTACGGGAACTTCCACGTAGTATTAAAGCGTTTAGATATTAAATCGGACTATCTCAAATGTTGCTTCGTACAGCCTAACTACAGATCGTTCTTTCGCGTCAGTCTCTGAATCTGACGGACTATACTCTGCCGCCCCGCTGGTCGTTCCTCCCGATGTTTCTCGCTCGACCGATGTTCACACGTCGCGTTCGTCAGCAGTATAAGTCCCGTGTTCTCCGTTCCCTTCTGTTAAGTAGGAACTCCAGCGTGCATCAGTCAGCCCCCCTCCCCACGTCAAGCTATCGTCAATTAGTGTCAGATTGCTCCTCGATACGCGGGTCGTCGCTCGCCTGCAGCGCGGGCGGTGTCTGGTTACACCATAGCCGCGAGGTGTCCTATTACACCTTGGCTGTGTGGTGTCCGATTACACCTGGGCCTCGCTGCCTTCATTGTTGCCCAAGTGGAGACTGGCTTTCGTCCGTCATCGTCCTATCTCGACCAGCAACGACGATTACATCATGATGCTAATGACATCTCGTCGTTGTCGTCGATCTCCTCACGCGACACAAATTATTTATGCATGTAGTTTGTGTTGATTGAACAGTTTGTGTCAGTGTGGGCTGAAAAAAGAGAACCACGATCTGGCCGTTAATGCTAATCCTACTCATCACCATGACAACAAACAGAAATGGGATGATGACACGTGTACGGTGAAGGTTCCGACGAATTCCTATGGCATCATCACATTTGAAGGCTTTGGCCAGGAAGCTTCGAGAAAGGCACCAGTAAGTTACTTTTCTTGGCAGCATCACTTTAAGACCCATAGGCATAGACTCTGGGGGGGGGGCGGACCGGGCATATGCCCCTCAATAATTGAGATGGACTGTACACCAATGCAACAAGTGTAGAATGAAAAATCCAAATGCTTCCCAATATTTTGGACAAGTTTACGCCAGTGTTAAGACCAGTCCTGGAGTAATTTTCTGAGTTTTGTGTATTTGTTCAGTCTTTGTGGGTTTCATGATCAGGTGAAATGTTGAAAATGTCAAAATGATTCTTACTTGACTAGTTCATGAGGTAAGTGGTCTGTGAAAAACTTTAAGGTGAATTATCTGCTCTTCTGTATGACAGTTTTATCTGTGAAGCATCGAAATGTTTATACATTTAGTTTAATTAACTGTCGCTTACAGTGTAGCATGTTGGCCAACCAATACTTTTGCATTTGTTTTATACACTGTTAAGTATGCATAAGTATGTATGTGTCTTGACCTTTTTTTAGTTATGACAACTTTGAAGTACCTTATGTTTCATTATTATTTTGCCAGTACATTCGTGTGGAACACCAAATGGACACGAAGGTCCTTTGGGAACTTCTCAAGGCTCACTGGAAGATTCCGGAACCAAAGCTGATCATATCGATTACGGGAGGAGCCAAACGTCTCTTCATCAAATCACGACTAATGAACTCGTTCAGACGCGGTCTCATCAATGCAGTTACTGCTGCTGGTATGTCTCCGTTTATCCCCATATGTCATGCTCTCATAGGATCTTACTCAGCATAATGAATATCTTCACCTGTTCTGCTTCTTCTGTAGTTTTCATTCCTCGGGCAGTTCCAGGATTCATATGATGCCATTTTCCTTTGTTGATCTTTAGGCTCTACTTGTTCGTATCTTACCTACAACAAAGCATGCACTGTCATATTTGGATTTAGGTTTCACTGGAAGCTCCTAATAACACTCAGTCTGGTAATGGCATATATACGTGAATGAAGTTTGCAATTCATGCTTAGACGTTATTATTTCGAAATCTTTTTAATTACGAAGCATGCTGTCAGATAGTTTCAGTGTGTATTTTTATATCGTATATTTGCAGTAGCTTTGTTTTGTTTTTGCTTTTCTGAGCTCAATTCAGTAACGTTTGATGGCAATGACATAACATTGCATTGAGTTGCATGTATAGATTGATGTACGTACATTACCTTGACTGAATCTTTTGACTTGTATGTTTTGCAGATATCTTGCTAGATACCATTGAACATTATTGTCACTTGCTTCTTATTCTAATGGTTATAATCTCTGCAGTATTGTATGACACTTGCAAGTCAAGGCTTGATAAACTGTTCAACTGTTCAGCTGTTAAACTTCTTTACATGTATGGTAGCCTTTTCGTAGGCCTTAATCAAGCTACAATTCTATTTAAATTGTCTTATTATTTCTATTAACTTTATTGTGTCGTGATCTCATAGAGCCTAGAAGAAAAGTGTTGAAGTAATGCACTTGTTTATGCAGTCAATAGAAGCTGTTCATAGATGGGTTGAATGACTATTCAGCTGTAGTGAACATGACAATGGCTATCCAATTAAAAAGACGCCATCATTGGCCTTCCAATTGTATTGACATTCGCTTACCTACAAATCAAGCCATGATGCGTAGTGAGAGTCATGTGGCATGGTACTCCTCTGTGGTGCTCATCCATATTGTATCTGAATTGTATCTGAACATTTATTAAGCACCTCTCACAGTGTTCGCTAATCAGAGGCGAGAGCAAGAGCTGAGATTTTAGTGTATAGTTTGGTGTATAGTTTAATATAATAGAGTTTTGACTAGTGGTTGACACCTTAGAAATGGCCAAAATGGGTTTGAAGAAGATTAGATGAGATACTGTAAGGTTAGATGCTAGATAGGATACGTTGCTTTACACACTGTGCATTACACTGCATCGAATATCACAGTACATAGCATTGTAATGTATTACGTTGCATGTGCTTTTGTAGAAGCATGGATTGTGACCGGAGGCACAAACACAGGAGTGATGGAGATTGTAGGAGACGCAGTTCATGACTACATGCTACAGATGGGAGGATCTGGGAAACGCATTGTGGTGCTTGGAATTGCCACATGGGGCTACGTTGCCAACAAGGCCAGCCTCATCGTCAATGAAGTACGTTTTCTCCTAATTGCTAATTACAGCTTGTCACAGTGCTAACAGTGATGATGACAGCGGTGTTGATGATGACGATGACGATGACGATGACGATGACGAGGAGGAGGAGGAGGATGATGAGGAGGAGGATGATGATGATGATGATGATGATGATGATGATGATGATGATGATGATGATGATGATGATGATGATGATGATGATGATGATGATGATGATGATGATGATGATGATGATGATGATGATGATGATGATGATGATGATGATGATGATGATGATGATGATGATGATGATGATGATGACGACGATATGATGATGATGATGATTATGGTGATGATGATGGCAATGATTATGATGAATATGTTTGTAATGACAATGATGAGAAAAGTGATCATTGTATAGTAGTAAGCAGTTTTTATCTTGCTTTTATCATCTACGCCAGCTCCGATCCATCCGCAAGTCTCTTTCATTTCATGCTGTTACTACACTGGTCCATGCTCTGATCTGCACTAGGGTAGACTTTGGCAATGCTGTGTACATTGGCCTTTCCTCCTCCAATATGCACAAAATCCAGACTATCCTTAATGCTGCTGCTCGGCTTATAGGTGACATTTCTAAGTTTGCCCACATTTCTGCCTTTATCCGTGATTCCCTCCACTGGCTCCCTGCTCAACAGCGAATTCAGTTTAAAACCCTCACTCTCATGCGCAACTGCCTTACTGCCTCTGCTCCGTCTTACCTAATGAATTTTTGCAACCCAGTTTCTTCCTTGCCTGCGAGGGCTTCCTTGCGATCTTCGGCTCGCGGCCTTATGGTTGTCCCTCGCATGCGATCTTCTACGGCACAATCCAGAAGTTTCGCCTATGTTGAGGGGCTCTGCTTGGAACTGTCTCCCCTTGTTTCTCCGCCAAGAGCTTCTTGCCCTCTCCCCTCTCCAGTTCCGTAGACGCCTGAAAACTTTCCTTTTTGCCGGTGCCGGCATTGATGCGGGTTGAAAGCGCCGCTGATTTGAGTGGCGCTATATAAGTTTTCGGTTACAATTACAATTACAATTACAATTACAGTTGCAGTGATGACTATAGACATTGGAAAAGTCTTAACAGTGATGACAGTGTCTAGATGACTAGAACGATAATATCGATTACTAATACCAGAAAAAAAACATTCTTTCTGGTTTATTACTTTATAATTTCTAAGAGTTTGTCGGTTGAGGGATTATCTCTCTAGCATGCAGAAGCTTCATTAAAAAGCAATCAAACTTGTTTTTCTTGTTGCTTAATGGCTCCAACTTATAGCCGGGTTTTATCTTCATGCATAAGAAGAGAATTTTTTAGTTATTGTAGCATCTTTATTTTTTTTTAGGAAAATGAGGACAAAAAAGCAGAGAATGATTTGATTCCAGTGGGTATTTCTTTGTGTTTTGCTGTTTTGCTTATGCAATATATGTCTTTTTTTCATTATTTATATCATGTTTACTATCACTTGGATCAAGTGATATCGGATCAAGTGATTATGCATTTCACGGAGTATGCTTTTTGATGCCACTGAGTATGTATCAACAGAGGTGACTGTCGTTTAAGACCTTGATTCGCAGTCTTCTGTAGTTCCAAAGTGTGGATTATAGATGCCTGTATGAATTTTGATTTTTAGGCATTAAAACTGTACTGGCTTTCTTGCACAGATAAAGTTCTCTATTACTTCTGTGAGGGACCCTTGCAGCGCTCTAGACTACATACAATGACTTGCTCTTTTCTCACAGCTGCTTTATTGCAGAGCTTAACTTGACACTCATGTGTTGTTGAGGATTGTTGTTAAACTGCGAAATGTGAAACTGACTGGCCAGAGTACGAATTCAATTGTCCGTTTGCCAAGTGTTTAAGTCTGAAATTTAGTAGTACTACACAGTAGAATATTCATTTGGCGACAAGATACAATGCAACATGGAATAGGTGATGGAGGTGTTGTGTGTGTTGGCCAAAACTTGGTATTTTATGATTATTTGAAATGAAGGAAGTTTGATATGACCTATTTGTGTTTATCGTTTTAGGGTAATAGTTGTAACGTTATTAGTAGGATTAAAGTGATGGTAGTAATATTAGTGGTAATCGTAATCCCCTTCTAAAGCGCCACTCGAAGGCCAAGCGCAGGGCACTAGTCTATTCACGAGTGCTGGCAGAGTATTAATGTTGAATTGTATAATTTTTACATATATATATATCTGCTATGGTAGTGGTGGTGGTAGTAGTAGTAGGAATAATAGTAATAATAATAAAACCAGCAATAATAATAATAATTATAATAGCAAAATATATGTTGCAGTATGAACCAGTTATAGGGTGTGGGATGGATCATGTCTGAAGTGGCAGAGACAATAGACAGCTGAACAATCAATAGACACAAGGCCGACGGCCATTCAGTGAGAAACCTGCAGGAGAGATTGTTTGTCTTGGCATAAGCAGATGCAGACCTTGATATCAAGCAGTTCGATATCGCTATGGTGACAGTCCCTAGGTCTGTTGGTCAATAAATATACCATAGTTGGAAGTGGCACATTACAAATGCAAGGCTGTTTATGTATTTGCATGTGTGTGTATGGATATCTTAGAACCTTTTGGAAACCCCTTTGGATATCCCTTTGCTCATCTGAGTAGTTCTCCTTGAAGAGGCGCTATGTAAATGTCCGATATGAATGAATGAATGAAAAGTGCCAAGATCTCTCTGGTTTCATAAAGGGTTTTAATAGAGTATTACTGTTGAGTAGTATAATTTTTACATTCATGTATACATTTGTTCAGATAATATTTGCAGTTAATTAAAGTATAACAAGTGAAAATGTAATTTCATGTAGGTTTACAGTGTTTGCAGGTTGCTTTATGTAGCACTATGCCTTGAACAGCAGTGTGATGAATGGATTGCAGCAGTGGTGCCTTTTGCGTTCCATTAATTATGTAAATGCGCCAATATACAAAGCATTCTAGTAGACAATTAGATTGTATAATGATCTTTTCTGTGTCACTCCTTTTTATCAATGTTGTGTCTATATATTACTTCACTGTCGTATGTAAGATGAGGGAAAGCAATCCATTGGCCTTTTTGAGCCATGTATCTTCCACAGCCATACAGCCATGAACCAGACCCACAGTTGGGAATCATTCATGCCTATATTCTCAAGTAATGTCTGCTATCAGCAAACACTATTATGGCTAGATTGTCAAATACACAGATTAGTAGCAGGCTACTTGTGCCTAAAAGCATTCTGGTCATTCTACGTTGGAGAGCGTAAGCAACTGTGTTGATGCCTTGTGTTTTGCAGAAGAATGCAGACGATGCATCTGTGAAAGAGGTGACAAAAGAGCTTTCGGCAATGGAAGCACCACCAGGTTTGACACCAGATGTTTTGGCCAAAGTGCCAGCGAATGCTGAATCACCAGAAGTCGAGAAATTGTCACCACCTGTGGTAGGTTTAAATTGATTGATTGTGTTTCTTGGCTTATTGATACTGACTTTGAATTGTTGATTTCTGTTTTCTTTGTATGACAATTGCTTTGCATGTATTGGTAATCATCCACTTCAATCCTCTACTGAGTTGTTTTGTGTGTGATATATTCTAATGGTTAGCACGGTGGATTCTCAACCAAGAGGTCAGCAGTTCAAAACCTTGCCAGGGCAAAAAGATGTTTTGAAATTTATGCGACACTTGCATCCCCTAGTGCACTCAGCTATAAAATGAATGTATTTATCATACACTGTTGGTAGAAAGATCAGACACCATGGGTGAGGATTAAAATGAAGTCACTAACACTTCATACCCATGGTTGCCTCTCAGGGCTAGCTTAAGGTACTGCTCTTCTTCTTTGTCTGCTATCTTTACGAACTTCCTAAAAGTGCTAAAAACTAATTTACAGTACTTTGTGTTAAGGTACATGGTTTTATAATGTGATCATGTTTTTGCATATTTCGGTCCAGAAAATACCAGCACTACACCGTGCAAAGTACCAGTTTGATGACCTTCGTTCTCCCGAGAACCAAGGGCGCATTGCTCTGAATCCATTTCATTCGCATTTCATTCTGGTCGACAACGGAACTGATGGTAAACCAGGGTTTGAAATTAACTTACGAGCAAATCTGGAGCAGCACATTGCTCAGCAGTGTTAGTATATGTTTGTTGCGCTCGACTAAACTTTACTATTACTGATATAAAGAACACTGCTTTCACTCCTCCAGTTGGCCCTGAAGGCTGTTAATGTTTATTTCTTGGTAGAAAATAGATAACTATCCTATCCTATGCAGAACATCCTGGCATTAGATCAGCAAAATGTCCCTTGTGGGGAAATCCATGATTGCTCCATGTTAGCCACTGGCCATGAAAGCAATAATGCTAAAACTGTACTGGTTTTGATAACTTCACTTCAGCATACCGCCCTTTATAAAGAAACCTGCTTTGTTCTCACAGTATTCACCAGGTAGCACAAGCCAGACCATGCATGTGTTGAGTAATAATATTGTATAGATACTAATCTACGTGAAAGAGAAAGAAGTGTAGAAAATAATACTCTGTAGGTAGCAATTAAGTGTTACGTGTTACTGTGGAGGCTCTAGGTGAAAGGGAAATGAAGGCAGTAATAGAACAGAGAAGGAAATGACAATAAATGTAAATGTACATGTTTTTATATAGCGACAATATGGCCTCGACCCTGCTCATTTTTCAATGAATTGCTCAGGTGAGATTCTTCACCACCGCTGCCCGTTTGAATTGGTGCCACGCCATTTAAGGTCCTTGTGTATGGACCATGCTAGCCCAGATGGAGAAACGAGAATCACGGAAGAAGGAAAGACTGAAGAAGCACTTGGTCATTTGTAGCTGTTGCCTGTTGAATTTAACTCATTTGAAGTGATTTGCAAAATTCTTTTCACCATATTTCCTTGATAGCAGGAAATCAAAACTTTATCTAGATTTTGAATCACCATGTGACAGCACTGTTCTCTGTCAGGTTTAGATTGCTTCTGTCATAATTTTCTTTGAGCAAACTGGTTCTTTGGACTTTTTTGCACTGAGTAAACTCAATTTGCAGTTATGATTACAATAGATGTAGCAGGACCTATGTGGCTTTTTTATTTAGGTGAAGGTCAGGTTGTGCTGTTGGTTTTGGAGGGAGGAGAAAAGACTCTGGAAACTGCGTCAGAGGCTATTGATCGTGACACACCTGTTGTCATCATCAAGGGCTCAGGGCGGGCTGCTGATGTCATTGCTTATGCATACTACAAACATAAGTACGTGTGTATGTGTGCGTGTGTTTGTGTGTGCATGCACGTATGTGTGTAAGGATGTATGTAGACACTTAATATAATGTTTTGAAGTACCTTGCAGAAGCACTGCCTATGCTAGCATAAATTATGTTGACGTTCATTAAGAAATAATTTCATAAGTAAGCAGATAAAAGTCACCACTGATGGGCTTCTGCACACACACACCTACACACACACACACACCACGCCTACACACACACACACACACAAAGCCTAACCAATGGCAAAATAGTAAATTCTACAAGGCATGGTAGGGTAGTCAGTCAGTTATGACATACGCGGTGTCAATATTTGCACTCAGAGTTCAATTCAGGTGTAGATCAGTTGATGTCGGAGCGAAGACTTGTAAAGAACCAAACTATTGGTTCTGCTATATGAAGTCGTCCACGGTGTTACCGAAAATCATTTGTGTCCAAACACATTGATTTTTGTATGCAGGGATTTGTTGTATAAACGTTGGTGGAAAAATGACTTCACAAACCTCTGCTCAGTTGGTGGTGTGACTGGTATAGCTATTTCACCAGTTTAAAGGGAACTTTGCATGTTACTTGACATATGGTGTGTTAAATCAGAAGTTTAGATGCTCCAGAAATGTTATTCCTAGCTAGTCTTCAATGGCCTTTACTCTTGCCTTTCATCATTATCATCATCACGAACATCATCACGAACATCATCATGAACATCATCATGATCATCGTCGTTGTCATGATCTTCATTATCATCGTCATTTCCCAACACCAGCCATTGGTGGCAGCGGGTGTTTATAACGATCACCATTCTGTTAGGTCATTATGATTTGTCATAGCTGTTGCTTTTACAGCGCTCTGGAGGAGAAAACAAAAGGAATGAGCAGAGAATCGGAGGAGAAAGCTAAGAAGGCATTTGAGGAAGAAGTGATGACGAAAGCGAGCAAAGCGTTCGACTGGGATAAAGAGAAAGATCCAGATATGAAAAGGAAAAGAACAAAGACTGGAATGAAGCACTTGGATAAAATCCTTTCCAAGACAAACCTGGTCATCTCTTTTACTCTAATTATTTTATTTAAGACTTATTTAGATTTTACAGTTGAATTAACTTCTGTTCCCAAAACTCTGCTTTCGTAAATGAAAGATTTCTAGAAGTAAAAGCAGCTGCCAAGTGACATCAATTATGGCACCAAACTAACTAGCTGTATAAATGTAGATGTATGTACACCAATAATGCACCAGGCTGCTAGACTTTCTTGGACTCTTTTACTATGACCATGTCACATGTGCTGTCCATTTGCTACACTGAATTCCCGCACCTGAGTGTCACTGCTTCTACGGCTCTGGCATTCCTCTTGTGCAAAGCACGTGCAAATCATCTGGCATCCAACCTGACTTCCATGATTATGCCCTGCAACCCTGTTAAAGGTTGATCAGTATCTGCTGGAAAGTATGTTGTTTCTGTTACATGTCTTGTCATTATTGTCGTTTGTTCACAGTTGCCGGTCCCTCCATATGGAACTCTACCTCCTCATGTTCGTAACTCTCTTAGCGAGACTGTCTTTTGCTGTAAACTGAAAACTTACCTCTTCCACTCTACTTGTGGCTCTTTATTGTTGCCGGGCTTTATGTGCACTTGAACTTTATAAGTAGGGCAATGTCAAAATTACAGATGTATTTATTGACAGTCCAGCATGCTAACCACTACACCATCAAGCACCCCACTACACTAGTAAGCACCATTATTATTATTATTATTTTCTACATTAGTTAATGTTCAAGTCCTTTGGGGATGCTCTATACCTCAGGGCATAAAAGAAATAAAATAAAATAGTAGTAATGATAATAATAATAACAATGGCTTTTATGTTGGCCAAATGCCTATGTATATCTGTTCTTAAACACGTTATTTTGCTGTTTTTAGGTTGTTATCTATAACCTTGATGATTCAAACGCTGCATCAAGCGAAATGGATCAAGCAATATTGAAAGCACTTCTTCAAGGTTAATATTTAATAGATTTCTATTTAAATGAAGTGAAACTATTTACCAGTAACATCTGAAGTTAATCTAGTGCATCAATTATATATTTTGTTGTTATTTCTTGGCTGGAAAATTCTGGCCATAGCTATCTAGAATGTGATTTTTGTGAAAATATTTTATAATCTTCTTTACTTTAGCCCAGCGTAAGGACAAAGCCTTAATGAGATTAGTCGGTCGTAAGTGACGTGATTGGCTGACCACAACAAAGATTTGTACTGATTAATATTTTATTATTATAGGCCAAAATTTTTTGGGGTTATTCAATAGTGTCTGGTTTTGTCTAGCTCAACCAAATGATACCCAGAGTCAGTTGGGGTTGGCACTGGCCTGGAACTGTTGTGATGTCGCCAGACAAGAAATCTTCAGCATTGAAACAAGACTCCAGTGGCAGGTCTGTCCTATAATTGTTTACACGTCCAGTTGCTAGTACTAGTACTGAGTAGAGACTTTGAAGGGGTGCCATATAAATTCTTTTTGATTGATGGATTGATTGATTGACTAGTCATTCAGATGAGATCAATTATAGTACGATTATTTGATTTTGACTTTGAGTGTTTTAATTGTTTGTTTTGTAGCCATATATATTATGAAAATGGTATAGAGTATAGACGAACTTATACCTAGAGTCTGTTGATAATTAGAAATTTGGATTTGCAAAGTTTACCTACAACCTATAATATTATTTCCGCAGGCCTTTGTCAGTGTAATGCTATATCTTCTAATATTTACTGAGTCAACATAGACACTTGGTTCAAAAGTTTCTATTTAGTAGTCATTCTCATAAGATCAGGAGAGTTTTCGTGCCCCAGAATTCTCGAACAAAATGGATTCCAATTCAGGGATCCTTTATATTTTAATGGCCAGCTTGCTTTTGGAAAATTACCAGAGTAAGGATCCTTAGTTGGATACTATTACATTCTGGTGCAGCCTTAAGTCAATTGGTCTTTTAAGAAGTTACTGACGCTTTTGGTTTTTATTTCTGCCACAGAGAATTGACCTCGATTCTTCGATGCACACGGCTCTCGTTGAGAACAAAATCGACTTTGCTCAGTTGTTTATGGACAGTGGAGTCAATCTCAAGAACTTTCTCACAATCGATCGCCTGAAGCAATTATATTATGATGTATGCCACAGGATTTGTTTTCTCTTCTAGCTAAGACCAATAACAGCACAGTGGCCTTCCTGCACTCTCTTGCAAATGTTGGAAGATATTGGACCCAGTTGGCATTAATATTTATATATATTTATATTCTTATTTGAATTTATATAGTGCCACTTCAAGAAAACTACTCATACATCAAGTGATTGATGATAATCAATTCTCCATGATGTTTAATGTGAATCAAACTGGATTGGGTCAAATTGGATTGCTCGGATGGATTGTAGTTGATTGTGGGAGATTGAATTGAATTGGATTGAATTGGCATTGATATGTTTAATGTGGATGTGATATTAAATTAAATTAGTGGAATAGATGTGCAACTCATTACAATTCTTTTAGCTTTTATGGTAATCCTGCTTTCTGTTAATGTGAATGTTAAGCGGACAATGCCGGACATGTTCTGTGTATATGATATAAATATACTACTATCAGGAGCGTAGCCAGACTTCAATTCAAGAAGGGGCAACTGCTGCTTGTCAAAAAATTTGATTACCTTTTTTTGGGAATTTCTTTGCTAAAACAATTGATGACCTTTTTGGGAATTTCTCCACCAAAAATTTGATGATGACCTCTTTTTGGGAATTTCTTCAACAGAAAATTTCATTACCTTGTTTTGGGAATTTGGGAATTTCTTCAATAGAAAATTTGATGACCTTTTTTTGGGAGATTCTTCCGTTCAAGAGGAGGCAACATCCACCTCTAATCGGGTGTACTTGAGGATGCAGGGCTATAACCCAAGAAAATTTTTAAATCTTAAAACCAAGAGGAGGCAAATGCCTCCTCTTGCCTCAATGTAGCTATGCCTACGTATACTATCACAGCATTTTTTAACATTTACTGCCTAATTTGGTTATTTTACTGAATGACTTTCTTCCTGACTTGAAAGTGAACTTTGTAGGTCTTGAATGACGATCACCCTGAATCCTGCACAGATATTCTGAAAAACTTGATATCGGAGCAACAGGTAAATAAATGATGTGACACCAGTGATATAACTGTCACTATGTGACAGTTATACATGTGATAACTGTGACAGGTGGTGACTAAATAAACCACATTCTCTTGTCATTTGACAATCATCATACAACATCAGTTATAATTATGTATGTTATGAAGTACCTTCTAATGTACAATGATGGCACACCAAAAGTTGGCAGGAAGCCATGCTAATTTGCAGAAATTGAAATCGCAATAAGAAAAAAGGCAGCCTATGTTGCATCGGCATATTGAAAGAGGTTACTCCTCAGTTGAGATACGATGAGATCAAGCGCTAACCTGATGAAAACATGCTCGGTGAGAGTCATAGAGACATCTAGATATCTCACCATGCCTACATCTAGAAAGATCCAACTTGTTTACTCTCTCTGTAGCTTGACTTCTGGTTTCTCTGATATGCTGGATTTCAATCTGGTCTCTTACGATTTTGACAATGATTTCACTTGAAGTGACCATCAATCGATGCCTTCTGTATTATGAAAATGGTAACGTTGGATGACTTACATAGATTCGGGCTCATAACCGTAACATCCCATCGGCAGATAACTTGATGCGCAAAACTTTCATCACTAGGATGATATATAAGAACTAACTAAGGCAGACTGTCATGTCTAGATTTATAATAGACTATGTTGAGTGTACACCAAAATGCAGTTAGCAATTGGTTCATTACAGAATATTCTTACTTACTGAGTTACTATCAAAGTCATTAATTTAATTAGATTAGACAAATTAAAGTTTCTGCAAGCCAACTCCCAAAAAGCTGTGCTTACCTTGGGAGAATCACAGGAAGGAATTAGGAGGATAGCAGTGAAGCATGGCTTGCTTCGGCTCATGCTTCTAAACTTTACCGAAGCATATTAGTCTTTGGTTAAAAGGATCTCTAGCCTGAATTGCATACCTAACAACAGCCATTCAATAGATGGACAACCTTTCATTACAGTTGGTTTAACTTGATTGCAAATGATCAGTGTCACAGGATTTGAACTCTGAGTGGAGATGGGAAATGCCTAGCCGCTTTTAAATACTGTTACAGGATTACTGTTGATAGAAATCTATATGAGTCATCCAGTGTTAGCTTGCAAGACATCTGCATACTCATTAGTGGTATGTATGTGTCATGATCTCTGTATTTTCTATGTTAAATTTTAAATTGTTTTCTATTTGTTACGTATTCAGAGACATTCGTGTTTCATTTGCTGTCGAGGAAATCAGTCTAGCAACGATGATGATGGAATTAGTTTGGAAACCATTGGCAATGTCATCAACAGGTTAACCAGTGATCAACAGGCAAATATTTATCAGGGTGAGATTAAGAGCTAAGAAACTAAAAAAGTTTTGAACTGTAACATAATTTTGGAATGCATTGCTGTAACACAAATTCTGATATTACAGATTCATAGTTGGTTAGTTGCTGTTTAACGACCCTGTGTCATAACAAAGATGATTAGCGTTGCCCTCCTTCTTTCTCCAGGCTTGGGACTGGCACTGCAAGAGTACGGGCATGTTAAGAATGTTATGTTCTAGTTTTGTATGAATGTATATTTATGTTTGGTCTCCACTGGCAGTCATGTGCGGACATGTATCCAGTGAAATGGCATCCATGGTTGAACGTTGTCATGCATTTGGAGTCCCTGGTTATTCAACCAAGTGTCATTCAACCCAAGACACAGAATGACACCGTTCCGGATCGTGCTTGACACAGTTCCAAAAGCATTATATTTGTTAACTTCCAGTGTATTATTTATTAAAGAGTTGCATTAACACACTGATTCTTGTTATCTGGCAGATATTGAGAAGCAATCGGAGAAAAATTTGGTAAATCCAGAGAGAGAGCTGTTCTACTTTTCGCTTCTTCTCGGCCGTAAGGAGATGGCTGTTCAGTTTTGGCGTTGTGGACGAGATCACATAGGGGGCGCTCTAACGGCAAGCGTTCTCTGGAGGAATCTGGCTCAGATTGCAGAGAACGAAGAAGAACTAGACCTCAGTCAGGAACTAGACACCAATGCTCGGTAGGTTTTGACCGTGGTCATTGTTTTTGATCCACTTCAAAGTCCTATTGCTAACCTAGAACTCCCTACAACACTCACAGCCACAGCACCTTCAAGAACTCTTCACCATCCAACCTAACCTCTCTGATACAATGCAGCACTTGTGAATAAGCTGGTGCCCTGCACTTCGGTTTAGAGTGACAATGTTTAGAAATTTTGAGTTTACCATTGCGAAGCTTTCAAAATCAGGAACTGTTTATTGCAACAAAAGAAACAGCTATAATCAAATTGTTAGTATTGTAAGTAGAGTGCTACAGGAGTAAGATAAACGCTACTAGATGATACTAGATTTTTTAGCTCGTATTTCCAAGAGGTAGCTGTCAACTTATGTGTAATTATTTCTGTGTATTATTATAATAAATTGGAGCATGTTCATACATTTCTGGGGCTGTCGTTAATAAATCTCGGTATGACAAATATTTATCTTATATAATATGAGTGTTGTTGCTTTCTCGTTACATAGAGAGTTTGAGTCGATTGCGGTGGGAGTGTTGAACGAATGCTACCAGATAGACAAGCAGCTGGCTCATATGCTACTGACCCGTGAACTTGACCTTTGGGGCAACAGGACGTTGTTCATGATCGCCGATGATGCGGCGCAGATGGACTTCACGGAACAGTCCTGCTGCCAGACGCAGCTTAACAAGAGCTGGACCGGAAGAATGGCCGCACACACTCCAACGTGGAAGGTCTTTGCTCAAGAATTTCTTTGACTAATGTTTTTGCCAATGTCTTCCCATTTGTGAACATTCTCTAGTCTTGGTAGAAACCTTTTGCTCTCTTAGTTTAACTAATCTGCCATGATATACAGGCTCAGAACTCTTAGTATTGGGTATTATCTTTGAGTTAGCTTATTTGAAACTGGCTTATCCTGTGCTGAGAAGTGCATGCTAGTTTGGCAGAATGCCCCTTCTGTGGCAAATCCCCTGTTGCTCCTTGTTATTTTAAACTGTTCTCATATTATTTGCGAGATAGTGCTGGAGGTGCATGTTCCCTAATAATGTACTGAATGGAGCATGGACCACACTTGCATCTAAGTCTTTTATTACATACATTTGTATCTTGTGATATCTTTCTTTTGGCTCTTAGATGCAAGGCAAATGCATTAACAACCTGGTATGCCATCAGAATAAAATTTTATGTGTAATATAATAATATGATTTATTAATAATAATGGTAATTATAATTTAATGTATAATATAACAGCTCAAGGAAACAAACAGCTCAAGGAAACTTCCCTGCTATGCTCTACATACTAGTATGCATTTCCTTAATTCTTTTGCGACTCTGCTGCGCACAGCTGTTGTCATCTCTAAAATAAGTAAAATTGCAATTGCATTTTTAGATTGTTTTCGGACTGTTCTTCATTACGATACCACTGATAAAGTTTACCAAGGAAGAGCAAAAGCTTATCGAATCTGCTGATCAGGATGGAGAGAACCCAGAAGATACGGGGACTGAAGGTCATTTCTATGTGGTTGGCTTGGTGACAAATGAAAGACAGAGCGTAATCGGAATCTTACGAGCGATCTATCTGTTCCTTATGGCTCCGCTCGTTAAATTCTGTTATTTTGCGGTTAGTGGAAATTTGGTCTCGGCTTATTGTGTGTATTTGCCAATAGTGATAAAAATGTCTTCTAGTGTATGTAGATATGTATGTAGATATGGGACTTCTGTGCTGATAACGCCTCTGAATAGTTATTCTGCGAGAGGTGCTTTATAAATTTCTAGATACATTACAATACTATATGATACTCATTTATTGTCTTGTCTGTATTGAGTGGCTGCAAATAAATTGGTTCTCTGCGCTTTGTTAATTTTGGAAATGCAGTGTTTATAAATTCACTTATGATTCAGCTCCCTTGCAGACCCAAAAGGTGCTATATAAAGATCCAATACATGCTTACATTACATAGGTAGGTAATGCATGACCAAATGCTCTAATGCATTTCGGTCATACGTTGAGCAGTGTTAACTGAACCTAATCAAAGTCAGTTTTTATTAAATGTGTTATTTGAAAGTGACTCTGATGACATCCTGCATTCAGAGTAAGGGAAGGTACCGATTAATTGCATCATCTACCATCAGTAATCCTCAAAGACTTGTTGCTGGAGTTGAATGGGAAGGATCCAGAGTTTAACGACGTCTTATGGCAGCAAAAGCTGTTGGCGTCGACAAAAATTATTTTCACTTACTACATTTGGAGTTAAAGATCTGTCAATGCAAATATGACAGCAAGCAACAGGACTATCTTTACTAAGCAAAGCAAGCAGTTATTGTCAGGTTCTTATGAGGGACACAGGAGCCGAATGGTTCGAGCACTCGCCTTGTAACATGGAGAGTATGTGTTCAAGCCGTGTAGAGATTTTGAGCAAGTCCTTCACTCAGAATTGCTCAGCGCCATTGACTGATGCTTGGCCATTAGTCAGTGATGCTTAATAAATGCATAATAATATGACGCACTTGGGTTTGAACCTCTCGTCGTTTTTATTATTTTATTATATTACTAGTTGGTTTGTGTCAAATTTCTGTACACTTACCATACATTTGTTGTTGAAAACTATTTTTTAGATATCTCAGATTATTTACCTTGGACTGTTCAGCTTCTTTCTGCTGACCAATCTACGACCATTCATGGAACCGAATTCACCTGGAGCTTGTGAGATCATTATTTGGGTGTGGACCTTGACCTTGGCTGTGGAAGAAGTCAGACAAGTACTCAGACATTGCTTCATCCATTGCTTAGCTCTGTTTGGTGTTTAGTAAATGATTTATCAGTTTTCTTCATATCTATAAATAAGTTGCCTCAACAAAGAATTGTGTGAAGCAATGGTGTAGCGATTCAACAAACAAATGTTGAAAATATTACTTATTTACCTGTTGGTCATTGTGAGGCAGTCAGAATGATCGAGGGATCCAGGAGAAATACCCACGCTACCCCTATTTTTAGGCAAATGAAATTATTGGACTTAAAGCAAATCAGGATCTCCCAAACTGCGGACTTTATCTATCGATACGAACATAATTTATTACCCACGTCCTTCACTGGCTACTTCACCCGCGGCTCTCTATTACATAATCATAACACGCGGGGAGCTACCTTGTTTCGAACTGCTAAAGCACGCACCAACACAAGATTGTTTAGCATTAAATCATCGGGGCCGCAAATCTGGAATTCTATACCCTTAGATATAAGACTTGCAAAGAATCGACAGGACTTTAAAAAATGATTACGGGCATTTCTCACTGATACCTGATCTCCCGCTACTACATTGAACGAACACGACTACCCTACCTTTAGCATCTCTGACGAAGAGACCACACCGAGCCTGGGCCTAGAGCATCTTAGTTAAGATTTCTTAGTTAAGGTTAGTTAAGTCAGACAACAATGTTGGTTTCTCCCTCCTGAATGAAGACAGTAGTTCCTGTCATGACTAGAGCCGACTAGGAATCTCAGGAGGGAGCCTTAATCGAGTAGCCATCTGTTTACATTGGTAATTGCTTTGTATGGGTGTCCCTAATAGCGGGATTTTTATCCCTTCTGGGTCACCCTTTGCCACCAATGATTTTTTTGCCTACATTCTAGAGTTTAACAGCCTGGAAATTGTAATAATGAACCTATTGTAAACGTATTGTAACCTCGCTTGTTAACTGTTTGTTTGTTTGTTATTGGTTGCAATAAACACATATTGATTGATTGATTGATTGATTGATTGATTTTGTTTTCTATATTCATTCATTCATTCTGGAAATTTATATAGCGCTTCTTCAAGAGACCTACTCAGAGGCGCTCCCAGCCCAGCCACGGCTAAACAGATAGGACTTGAGTTGTTGCAAGAACACAGGTGAATTAGTCCAGGGGAAGCAGCGTAAGGATATCGGAAGATCATTCCAGGTATACGGGCCAACAACCGAGAAGGCTCGGCGTTGCCTGACTGCGGAGCGGGTCCGAGGGACCAATAGCTTCCCATTAGTCGCAGAACGCAAATATGCATTTGCAAAATTTTCTGATTTTATCTAATTTTATTTCTCTCATGTCATTACATTTTATTTTTATTGCTCTAGAATATTGGCATTCATTCATTATCATTCATTTTGATAATTTATATAGAGAGCCTCTTCAAGAAGTCTACTATACTACTCAGAGGTGCTCCCAGTCCAGCCATAGTTAAACAGAGAAGACTTAAGGAGGCAATAGAAAGAAGTTGAACTGCTTCATGGGAATAAGCCAGTGGCGACGATCTTGTCTGAAAATTTTGCAAATGCATATAATTTTGCGTTCTGCGACTAATGGGAAGCTATTGGTCCCTCGGACCCGCTCCGCAGTCAGGCAACGCCGAGCCTTCTCGGTTGTTGGCCCGTATACCTGGAATGATCTTCCGATATCCTTACGCTGCTTCCCCTGGACTAATGGGGGGGACAAAGTCGGCCATGGTCTGGTCGATGACCTTTATTTAGGAATGTCCCAAAGAAATTTCTTAACTTTTAGGGATACATCTCCACAAAAACTACGATTTCATCTTCACAAAAAGTTGACGACCTTTTTTTAGTAATTCACCTCTTTTTAATACTTTTTTCGGGTCTCCCTACAATAATCTCATAACCTTTTCTTAGGAATTTGTCTAAAAAATTTTGGGGGGACACTTCTGCTCAAATATAGAGTTTACCTCATCTGGTCAAAAAGGCTGCGAAAACCCTAACGCACAATTACATTTCTCAGCCTTTTTTGTGTTTCTTCAAAATTTGGGGGGCATATGTATGGCGTGTCCCCCCACTCTTAAAGGTGCGGGGGCATGTCTCCCTCCTCCCCCTAGATCGTCGCCCATGGAATAAGCAGTCGAGGACGTGATGTACGATTTACTAAAATGTTTTGCCCCAGGCAAATTCTTGATTTTAGATTATTAAGTATTTGTGTGATTCATCATCCAGGGATCCAGGGATCTAGGCATCCACTAGAGTCAACATGGTGTAGTTGGTAGCACCCTTTGGTATGAAATCCAACGATCATTGATTTGAGCCTGCTGAGCTAACAACCCTGAGCAAGTTTCTTGCAAACGTGAGCCTCCATCACCAAGCATTACAAGTTAAGTGGAAAGGAAAATGGCAGATTTTGTGACCAGTGTACTGACCCTGCGTCTAGGACCTTGAGATTTGTCCATTGCCAGCTCAGGGACCTAAGAAATAGAAATATGAGTAATTCCATTGAGATGCACTATGGGAGACACTGCTTACTTACTAGAGTAATGCACTCTGGTTGCTAACTATTTTCATGATGAATGCTTTTAGATTTTTGCTGCTGAAGCTTCAACCATCTCGTCAAAAGTGTCAAGCTATTTTGGGAGCGTATGGAACCAGTTTGATGTTCTCATCTATCTGATGTTCATTGTTGCAGTTACGCTTAGATTTACTTTGTATGACGACACGTTTGACTGGGCAAGAATCATGTACACGATCACCTTGTTACTGTTCTTTGTTCGGCTGCTTCAGTTCTTGTTTGTACACAAAGACATTGGTCCGAAGGTCATCATCCTACGTGGAATGGTTAGCTTGCTCACATCCTCATATCTTAGTGGCTGTTAGTTGAGAAGTCCTGCAACACCAAACTAAAGATTGTTACTGTCTTGTTTCAACTCTATGAAAAAGTTGAAATAATTCCATAATTATAATTATTTGGGTTCATAGGCGCCGACTCCTTGGGAGCCTTGGGCGCCAATGCACCCAGAAAGAAAGTTCAGTGGGTGCCTGGCACCCAGAAGAATTCGGACCTTAAATTCAAATTTTTACAACTAAGTAATCTCACAACTTGAGAGGTAAAACTACAACACAAATACCCAACATTGCATGATCTTACAGTCACGTACAGCCCGTACATAAGTAAATAATTTATTTATTTATTATTTAGAAACAAATAAATAGCACTGGAACGTCGTCACCAATTTCCAATACTTTTTCTAACCTCGTAACCTGTGACAAGAAAACAGTTTTCTTTCTCCGAAAATCCGCTAAAACTCACCTACCTAAGCAGAGTGGGAAGGGGGAAGGGGAAGGGAGAGGTGAGGACCCAGGCACCCAGAGACAAAAGCAAAAGTTGGCGCCTATGTTTGGGTTGTTCGATAGGCTGGTGTCCTGAGCAGTCAGTCTAGCGATCTGGAATCAAATCTTGGCTAGGGCAGAAAGGTGGGATTTAGAGTTGTCTCTTCCGTTTGCTCGCCCTAGCTCACCAAACACCCTAGCATGCCAGTAAACCACGTGGTGGGGAGATTAGATGGGAAAGAAATGGATTGGCTGCCCGCCTTAACGTGCCAAGGCTATGAGAATGAAGTCACTAACATTTCATGTCAATGACTGCCTTTCAAGAGGGACTGCTTTTCTACTTCTATTCCAAGATAATAATGTAGCTACTAAAGACAAGAGACAACTGTGCCCTCAAATGTATGTACCGGTATATATGTATGTATCAGAGCATTTATATTAGCGCCCTTTAAGTAACTCAACTTATCCTGCCTCATCTGTGTAGGCTGGATCCTTTTTGCAACTGTGGGCTGAGGATTTTGTGATCCAATCAATCTTCGTGTTTTTATTTTGACAGTTGACTGATCTGCTGCTTTTCATTCTGCTTCTGGCGATATTCATCATCAGTTATGGGATCTCTGCTCGAGTTCTTCTTTATCCGAACAGTCCTCCATCTTGGAATATTCTCGTCAGTGTTCTTTATGAACCCTATTTTCAGCTTTATGGAGTCATCAATCAGAACGAAGCTTTGGGTTAGAGAAATTTATCAGAATTCGTTTTATTTAAATGTATGATTCATTGTATTGCTTTAAATTAGTTTGCCCATTATCATTACCTGGTAGTAGTAACGAAGTATTTTAAGCCTTTGATCGTGGCCAGGTCACTTTACTTGCTCTTTACGATATTAGTGCTGCCTATGATAGTGTGGACCATACCACATTCTTAGACTGACTGTGTGTATCGTAGCAATTTTGTTTGTTAAAGTCATGACAAATTGACAACTTCAATTGAACAACAAATGATATCTTTGTAAGTGTTACCATAAAGTATTTCTTCTTAGGTGTTGCAAGACATGATTTCTTCTTAAGAGTATCATGTCTTAACAGCAAATAATATTTATTTATTTATTTATTTATTTATTCCGGATATTTCTATAGCGCCTCTCGAAGTCAACTACTACTCAGAGGCGCTCCCGACTACAGCATTTGATACTGTGCCGGAATTTTCACGCCGAAGCGCCACGAGCAATTGCGAGTGAAGGACTTGCCCAAGGTCCGTACGCAGCGGCTAGAGTGGGATTCGAACCTGCAACCCTCCAGTCACAAGGCGCCGAACTTACCACTGAGCCACCACACTCAATAATAAACCATATTTTACTCTGACCTTTGTATTACTCCACCTTGGCCCATAGCAACCATTCATCTGCAGTTAGATAAACATTTATGGACCTTAGTTTTAAATGAATTGGTGTTGTTGTAAAAGTTAAATGAATTGGCAACCACCAGGGCTGTAGTGGTAAAATTATAGGTGAATATACGCTACCGGTTAGTTTTTCCGAAACAAATTAGAGGTGAGTGTACGCTACAGTATTTTGTGAGTATACGCTACAGTATTTTAATATAAATAAATATAAATATTTTGTGAGGTGAGTATACGGTCTCTAGAGGTGAGTACACGCTGTATACCCGCGTATACCCTCCACTACAGCCCTGGCAACCACCCATCTTTCAAATACTAAATTAACGACAGTGCTTGTTTTTAATTCTTTTCTTTTAGTCTGCATATTTATATGGTTTGTAAGCACTTCGGTTTGCCTGGTAGGTGTTCGAGACGCTGGTTGTTTTGCAAATGCAACGTATTACAACGATGACCCAACGTCTGATCATTGTCCAAAGAAGTCGTGGACTGTTGTTGTTTTGTTGTCTGTTGAGCTTCTGCTCACAAACATTCTTCTGCTCAACCTGCTCATCGCCATGTTCAGGTTGGCAGAACCAATGTTTTTCTGTAATATTTAAGATTTAGGTGAATTACAATGTAAAGGAGAATGGAAATCTGTTATGCTTATCTTTTATCTCTTGTTGATCTCATATCTGTTATCTCTTATGTTTATCTCTTATGTCTTTGATTTCAGATTTTGTATCTCTTGTCTTTTATCTCATATCTTTTACTTCTTATGTTTATCTCATATGTCTCTTATATGATATCTTTTATCTCTTATGTTTATCTTGTGTCTTTTATCTCTTATGTTTATCTTAAGATTATGTCTTCTATCTCTTATGTCTTTTATCTTATTATGTCTTTTATCTCTTGTTTATCTCATGTCTTTTATTTCTTATGTGTATCTCTTATTACTGTAGTTGTTTATGGTTTATTATTTTTCGACCATTTGTATGTCATTCCGAAATGCCTCAGTCTTGGACTATCTTGAACCTCTTGCCTTGGTCATGTTCCATGTTCTGATGACCAACAGTCCCTCTATCTTGGTCTCGGTCTTGAATTTTTAGTCTTGACTACAATATTGACATGCATACAGAAGTTGAGAGATTATTTTTGTCTCAGCCTACTCATGTAGCAGGAGTTATGGCATTGATGTATGTGGTTTGTTTCAGTTACACGTTTAGCGTAATCCAGGAGAACTCGGCAAAAGTGTGGCGATACTACCGCTACTCGTTGATCTATGAATATTATTCGAAGCCGGTCCTTGCTCCTCCACTGATCATACTGTGTCACATCTGGAGGTTTGGACGATACATGTATCACCTCTGCCGCAACAGAGAATACAAGGCACAGCATCATTTCAGTAAGGCATCTTCATCTTTCAGTAAGCCATCTTCATCTTTCAATAAGGCATCTTCATCTTTCAGTAAGCCATCTTCATCTTTCAATAAGGCATCTTCATCTTTCAATAAGGCATCACAACTTTGCTTGAAGCAATCATCAATTGATGACTTGGGCATTATGATAACAGTGCTAAAAGGTATTGGATTGGATTAGATAGATCCTCTACGTGGTTTGAAATGTGATTGCCACATGTACTGTATTTTGTCCAATCCATAACTATGTTGTATTACTCTAATAAATAAATCACTGGAAGCCCAGGGTCGTTACAATCTGACGATTACAGACCAAGTGCACTACAAAACATACCATGATGTCACACATTAATATGTCGGATTTTCTCTTACAGGAATTTTGAAATGGGTTGATGTGAGCCATTGTGAAATAGGCACAGTAGCATGATGTAATCCATTTATATAGGAAAGACTAAAACCAGGTTTGACTGAAGTCAACTCTGTAACAAAATGAGTTCCTCGTCTGTTTGGGATACGGAAGACTGCTTTTTTTTATTTTACGTATTTGTTTCATTATATTCATTTATTTAAATTGAAAGTATTGCTGATATGACAGAAAGGGCATTAAAATTCGACGAGAATAAGAAGCTCACAGCTGTAGAGCGAGCCGGAATGGAAAATCACATGATCAGACGCCAGAAGACAATGCAGGACCAGATCGACTTCAAGGTTTCATCAACCTCAGAAAAGTCTGTATTCTTCTGCTGCCATCTAGTGGTTGAGTGTTTGGTTATCAAGTTGTGCCTGATGATTGAGGTTTTGATTGTTAAGTCATCCTTGGTACCAAGAAAACAGTACTTAATTCCAATTCATACTGGTCCATATTTGTGCATACACATGAACACAAGCACGTGTGACAGAAGCATTATTTTAATTATTATTAATTAGTAACTTCTATTGCATGGGTATCTAGTGCACAAGGCATCAACTGATGGTGCACAAAAACCAAATCGTAAATCAGGTCAGTGAACAAAACTACAGTAACAAGTTTTGCTAGGTCCACATTTAGAGAATAAAACTAAATTAGCTGCTATAGATTAAAATTAATGGTGTATGTATCTGTATTAGACACACTTTCAGAACACCTCAAAGGTGTTTTTAGTCCCTCGGGCTCGTACCACAATTAGGCAACGCCGGGCTTTCTCTATAGCTGGGCCGTCCATTTGGAATGGTCTTCCGTTAGAGATTCGCCTTCTCCCTAGGGTTAACACATCTACTTTTTACAAGCTGCTCAAGTCTAATCTCTATTGCTGGGCTGGGAGTGCTTCTGAGTAGGTTTCTCGAAGGTGCGCTATATTAAATATTTGAATGAATGAATGAATGAAACCTTTGTTGGTCTTGTTAGGATTGAAAGGATGATTGATGAACTGGAACAACTGAAGGAGCAGCTGGATTCTCAGAAGGACGTTCGAAATCTGGCAAATCCTGGTTCATCAACTGCCCTTGGTTCATCGATTAATTTTGGCTTACCTGAGTTGTCCAAACTGACAACAGTACCCAGTGTCTCCAATTCAATTCCAAGCACAACTACCGACGATATCGCATTTGTGTTAGATATATGATTCATCTGTGATTTGGTTTTTTCAAAATTATATTCAGAAATTTATATAGCACCACTTTGGGTTTTGTAGTTTGTAATGTAGTTGTTTACTTTCAGGTTCCTTTTCATATCAATTTGTTACTCATGCAATCTGTGCGGTCCATTTAAAGACATAGTCATGGTGTCAAAATTCTCTATCTGGAGCCATTAAGGTCAACATCATAATCACGATGATGTAAAATAAAATGTAAATGTATGCATTTTTCAATAAATCCTACTCGTGTTCAAATGAATTTATCTGATTTTTCACCACCACTGCTTGCCCATTTAAATGAGCACCATGCCAGATAGGGTCCCTTTTGTGGACTGTGCTAGCCAGAGATTCTGAAATAAAGGATTGGTATACAAAGCGGAATACTCACATTAAGAGGTACATTGCTTAACGCATATAGATAACAAAGGCAATAATGCTCCTTTCTTGAGCATTATCAGAACAGTGTTGCACAAGGGCACGACACTGATTACCACACACTATGTATAGTTAAGGTCAGTTGGTTGTAAAATCGTAATCATAATTTCGAGATTTCTACAGCACCCATAAAAAGTTCAGTCATGGCAAATTCACAGGCATACATTCAAAACAAAATCAATAGGCAGGTAAGATTGGAATTGGTTCCTGGTCAAGATCGAAGGATCAGGCTGACAGACAGTCAGATAGCTGTGGTGGATGGTGTTTAGAATAAGTGGCAAAGGAGGTTAAGGGAACAGAAGTTCATCTGTTTTAGTAGTGATAAAACGTATTAATTTAACATGAATCTTTATATTTTTTGTAACAGAAAGGAGACGAGACATGAGCTTTCTGCAGTTCACAGTCGTTTGGATCGTCAGGATGAAATGCTCAATAAGCTTCTTGATATGATGGCAGCAGGCGTTTCACGCAAGCACCACCATCCACAGAAGGAGGCAAAGGTCATCAAAGGAGGAGGGACTGAGCCTCTTCCTAAGGTCGACGCGTAGGAAGCAGATTTGTCACAATGCCTTGCACACAGCAATATCTTCTACTGCTTCTTGACATTTACTAAGATGCTCTGGGAATGACTTTCTGGTGCCAATAATACCAATTTGTCAACTAGAAAGCCATTGCTGCTATAGAGACGACTTGATCAGCCAACTCAGTGTGGACCTTGTTCACTTTACTAGTTTGTTTGGAGAAAATCTCGGTTTGTGATTAACCTGATCCCTAATTCATGTGATTTTTGCCAAGTAGCAACTGATTGACTATTACCGGTAGATGATTAACATGATTCAGGGACTGAGTCCATGATTCATGTTGTTCAACTGTAGTATGCACATTAACGATTTCTGTGATAAACATGATCAGGTGATTTGGGCATCATATTTTACACTGTTAAATGTAATCATTTTAAACTGCTGATGCAAGTACTTTACGATGCCAGTTTTGGCTGAACTTTAACTGATTACTGTGAATTGCTTGTCTGGTTTGTTGACATCTTTAACTGTAGAGTTCTGCATTTATGTGCTCTTTGATCGCAACTAGAGGAATCACATATTTCTCGTTGGCCATTTCTTAGATAGCCTGCCTAATGAGAGGTTTGCAAAAACTTGTGTAATATGAACCTACATGAATAGGCAGCAATTGCTATCATGCATATATACTTCAGCCCAAGATGTTGCCTTAACTGAACAGAGTACTTGTACAGTTGACATCAACTGATTAACAGCTTAGAGCTATCGAGTGTTGCATATAGCTGTGGTAAGGTGAGGCAATCTTCATTTCTTTTTATACAAGTCTAGTATCATCAATGACAGGTGTGCTTCTTTAGGTTTTCTGGTTGAAGCACACTACATAAGAACAGTAGAGTCTCTTGTTATAGGTTACTTGACTTGATGGCTGGTCTTGCCGAACTATGAACGTATAAAGTTCGAAACTTAAGCATTACAATTCTTGAGCAAAGTATCTTAAACTTTCAGTCGATTCATTAACACAGTTGTCCTAACATAAACAACCTTGTTTTTTTATATGAATAGTCAGTGATCCCTTCTTAATTGAAACATTCGATGATTAAGGGCAGTTAATATTCTAAACTGCTGTTGATTGATAGTAAATATTTAGAAAATGGATTATCACATTTATTTTCTTCCACTCTATGCTGTTTTATTTAGTATTTCAGAATATGATCTCAGTTATTAAATTTCGTATTATATCATGAACTCTAAAATGCTCTTGCAAATACTCTGCTTTATCGATCTGTAATTACTTTAAGTTTAATATATTGCGATATTTCTGTGATTTGATGTACATTGTAAAGGATGATACATTCTTTATGGCATGTCGGTCCAGTTTGTAAATTTATCAAGTATCCATTTTTCGAAGCAGTTTTAACAAAAGCTGAAATGAGTCATTGAACTGAAGAGTTTATTGTCTTTTAATGTAGTTGTAGACACAGGAATTGTTAAGTTTGCACACAGACACACCAAATAAAGCAAGCGGCAGAGTATCAGAAGCAAACTAGCAGCTAATTACTCAGTTCTGTATACATCAGCCATGTAAGATGAGACAACATTTAACAGATGTTTTCCAGGATAAAGGTTTATGCAGGTAATGTGCACCAGATTCTCCTTATAGTACATTCAGAGGAATCCGAAATTTAATTAGACATTGAAGCATGTTTTAATGACAACTTCTATATAATCAATATATATAAAAAAATATATATATATACCTTTTTTGATTAACAGTTTGACACAGCGCAATCAGGGTGATAATTGCAACATTCGGATATCCTGATTGCATTCGGAAATCCTGATTGCAAATTGAGCTTCAAAAATTAGCAATATAATGAGAGTCCAGTGCACATGTTTTATTGTTCAATACATTTATATTTACAGCCTATTAAGAACTTGTCAAAACTGCTGAGTTGCACTGAATAACTTGCTAATAAATGCACCAAAACTTCATGTCTTGTCAAATATTCCTAGCACCAATGTATAACCAAGTCAGTTGTCATAGAAACATGCATGTAAACGGCTTGCTAAAGGCGGCCGCTAGAATGTTCATGATGGTTTGGTCCAGTTGTCTAACTGGCTTCACAAGATCTTCTGAAATATCAGGCGTCTGTGCAACTTTTACCACTAATAGTATATATCAAAACACGTGTTAGTCAATTAAAATACTTTGTATTTAAGTGAGAAATCTGAAAGCTACAGATATCTAAAATGCCACAAACTTCTATCTAAAGATCATAGAGCTGTTGAAAATACTCAGTAGTAAAATGATAAAAGTACTAATAGTATAATAATATATAAAACAATAAGTAACTGTAAAAATAATTGTAATATTAAATATAGGTCTAACTAGACTTACGGTAATTTATCTAAATGTAATGTAAAATCTTGTAACTTCTCAGCACCAAACAAAGCCTGCGTCAGGAACAATGCATAGCCGAAAACCAGTTACATGTACAACACAACTTTACAACACAAATCAGACAATTCTAAAGCAACATGATCCATTAATCTAAGGACATCGTGCAACAAAACTGCTGCTACTGCTGGTTAGCAGGAAACCTACACAGCATCACCTGTACACAAATATTCTGCTGGACAAATATTCTGCTGGTGGTAGCATAGAAAAGTATCTCGTGTTTCAATGGGAGAATATTTTGATAACCCAAGCAACATGTGCTGCGTACCTTTAGTCCATTTGCTGTAAGGTTTATGTTGGTTCCCAAACAAACGTTTCTATATCTCTTTGGCATGCTGAAAGTTAAGTCAGTGAAATGAACTTATTCACAGGAACTCCCAGGAAAAGCAATAAGCCAAAGAATCATTCTGTTCTATAGCAAAATTCAAAAGCAGGCAAACGTATGTTTCTTTTGGTCAATCATCAAACTCTCGCTCTGCTTATCAGTGTCTTAGTCTCTTATGTGGAATTGTCAGTTTACAAAACTTGCTGCTTATAGCATTACAGACGAAAACGCTTAAAAGTAGTGTCATACAAATCTCACAAATTTCTCAGCAACGCACAAAAGCTGCATCAGCAAGACGAGATTATTTACCTGCGCTACGTCAAATCAAGTCCACAAGAAGAGAATTGTATCAAACTTTCTGAATTTGAAATTGTAAAAGAAGTGCGCACTGGTTGTTTTGAACTTGTTTGAATGTTATCGGAGGGTTTACTATCATCACGGAGCTTCTTAACCTGGCAGCATATAAATGTGATTCAATTACATCCCAATTTTAGCTCATTCGACGGCCCAAACTTACAGCAAGTAAAGAATTTCATAAGTGCTTCTGAGATCAAACCAGAAGGTTAACTAATATTCTGCAGCACTTAACCAGCTTACAAAGTCCATTAAGTTGAGACGAAATGCAAGTCAAAGTACCAAACAAGCAAGGGAATCGACCTTAAGAAGTACCAGTAAGTCACGCTTGACATCAATCAACCTCCTTAGACTGGAAAGCTCTCTCCGTCTTAACCATGTCCGAAGGCAAACATATTGGCATAAACAACGAAAGCAATTTCTTCCATCAATGTCTTCCGCAACCTCTTTTTCAGTCTATACAATCGTTGCGAAGGGTGCATTGTGATCGGCTGTTGTCGCTATTTTCTTCTGTCCGCCGTACTGTCCGATAAAAGATCCGTCTTCGTTGAATTTTGTTGGATCTGTGTCTTCGTACTCGGCCAGACTGTTGGTGTCGCTTTCGAGTGGCTTTTCTATGCTGTCCACAGATCCATGACTGATTGGGCGCAGAGCTGGTGCATTGCTGGAATTAAGCACAGGCACCTAATCTCATTTACAATACGACCTCCAAGAAAGAAAACTGTATATACCCTTTGGCCATAAGCACACGATCGGATATTACCCAAGCTGATAGCCTAATGAGAAGGACTTCCTTGGTTAGGATGTTGTATTTGAATTAACTGGAAATTGCAAACTGCTACTTTACATGTAACGTACACCAGAGTGCATTTTGTCAGCTGGCTAAAATAACGAAAATACTTACTTATTTATTTTTTTACAATGATCAGGCTATTTGTAATAGCCTGCTTTGTTATTATTGTTATTGTTGTTATAACTATTACTTATTTTTCTGAGGTACATATGATCCATCATGAGTTTAAAAATGCCCTGGAGAGTGTCTGGATTAGCTAAACCTCGTCAAATCCTTGCTTAGACTGTGGAAGTGACAGCAATACCATATATTTTATTATTATTACTATTATTATTGTTATTATTTTTATTATTATGATTATTATTATTATTACTTTCAGTCCCCAACCCACTGGGAACCAACTGTGTCCATAATGATGGTGGATTTATGGTTTAATGTTTGTAAGGTCGTCACAACTGTTTTTGCATTGAAAGCATAATCAAAACTTCAGTTCACTGACCCTTTCGTATATTCACCAAACTTTGGCTCGTCATCATTGTTGTCAGGGTTGCATCCATGCAGCTTCTCCTTTTCATGCACTGTAATGTAAAGCAATGTAATACAAAGTAACGTGATGCACTGTTATGTAATAAAAAGCAATGTAATGCAATGTAATATAATGCAAAGTAATGTAATATGAAGTAATGTGATGCAATATAAGGTAATACAAGTAATGTAATGCAATAGAAATAACGTAATGCAAAGAATAGGCATAGTTTGTGGGGGTATGAGGGGTACCCGTGCCCCCACTTTTTGGACTGGGGGTACCGCACCCCCACATTTTAAATAATGCCAATCAATATTTTATTCTTTTGCCTTTCCAGATATTCGCAGTATCCGCCTTGCTTCGTGTTTGTAAACAGAGTTAGGAGTATGTACCACAAAAGAAAGTACTTAGACACACAGGTAACTTGACAGCCAGACAAAGTGAGTCACAGTCAGTGAGACAGACAGACTTTGAGCCACAAAGGTAACCCGACAGACTGACCGCCGTGACCGGCCCACAGGCCACAGGCGCCACAAACCTGGGCCATGGCTACACTCTTCTTGGCAAGATTTGACATCACCCTCACTCTTTGCCTTATGGTTGTCATCTTAGTCATACAGATAAGATAAGATAAGATAAGAATATTCTTTATTAAACCAATTGCTACCCGCATTTTGGTGTACAACCGCTAATCGTATACATATTTTCTGCTACCAACATATATTTATATAAACACAGAGAGACATATATGCATTACAAATGCACCTGTAAGTTCCTTATTACACATATCACTCAGAATCAATTTCTCAGTCTGGAATATCAAAACATTCTGATATATTCAGATTACTTACCTGGGTATTTTCCCTGTTTCCTGTGCTTTATGAAGCATATGAGGAAAAGTATCAGCAGAAACAGAAGAATCGCTAATATCAATCCAATTAACCAGCCACTTATTCCAGAAGTTTGCAAAACCGGTTCTGTAACACACATAAAATTACTTCTTTAATACACACTGTTCTTATTATAAATTTTATTAACAGCCACTGCCTAATAACCAAGGATCAATCAGTGGTAGCCTAATAAACAATTGTGAGTGAAGAACTTGCTCAAGGTCCCTACACAGTAACCATCTCAGGGGAGGCTCAAACCCATACACATTACAGATATCACCATCAATACACAAATATATATTGTATATATAAAGTAAAGCATAAACTTTATATTACATATATTATATACATATATAAACTTTTTACAAATATGTATGTAACTTTATGCAAAAAGTACATTAAAATCTACTTCCTACTGGTCTCCTATCAAGAAGGTAAAAATTACATACTGATTGCATGCAACCAATCAGATACTTTAGTCACAAAGCTAAGAAAACGAAGTTACTAATTAACTTCACACCAAAGAGCGAGACTCAGGATGGGCAGAAGGACATGTTTAAAAACCTCACACGTTCTTAAAAGTGCAATATAATTTTCCGGACATGTTTTTCTTCCATTATCGTTACTGTCAATGCTATCATTATCTGCTTATGCATCAGGATTTCTTAAAATCTTAAGCTATCAAAGCACTACTGTCATTCTATTCTTATAACATTCCAATGCACTACAACTGTAAGGCAGGCTGTGAGGAATTATATATCACACTAAACATTCACAACAGACTACCTTACTCGAACGCAAGTGACTTGTCTACTAACATCGTCACATCGTGTGCCTCTCTAAATTGTCTATTAACATACAGTACAAAGTGTCTGACCTTGCTGAGGACCAAGGACCAATGTCCTTGATTTTGAGCGCTTGTTTTCTCCCGCTGGGTTCATCGCCACAACAACGACCTCATAGGTTTTTCCCGGGGTGAGCCCCGTCAAATTAACCCAGTCGTAATGCATCTCAACCGAACTCGCGTTCTGCTCAGTCATATCTGGGAAGAATATAATCATCATCATCATCATCATCATCATCATCATCATCATCATCATCATCATCATCATCATCATCATCATCATCATCATCATCATCATCATCATCATCATCATCATCATCATCACACAGTATTGCTATGGCACCACTCAACCTGTGCTCAGCAGTGCCTTACACAATATAGTATTAAGGAAAGGCTGTAAGAAACAGGTACATCTGAAGGTGATTGCAAAAAGGTAGAGTGGGAGTTTGTTTCATAAAGTAATAATAATAGTCACAATAATAGCAATAATAACATTAATTAATAAGGAGTAGCCACTCCTGAAAAGCTGTCCCCATGTTTGTAGTCCAGAACGATCATGTGTACCTTGAGTAAAATAAATAGTTAATAAGAACAATATCGTCAATGTCATCATCACCATCATCAACAAAAACAACAACACTATCACTACCAATGTCGTCATTACTGTTGCCATCATCACCATTGCCATTGTCATCATCATCATCATCGTATTTTACACAAGATAGAAAGGGAAATTCAGGTACATGAGGTACAGGTCTAGATTCCACCCATAATTTCATAGCAGCAACAAAAATAATAACAACAACAATAACAACCAATTTCAGAACATGTAGAAAAGAAAAGCAAGTTTTTGCCATCAATAATATTAAAACAAAAATATGGAAGTTAGTAATTTAGTCGTTCTTCTTAGGATAACTACCTTTTGTGTGATATTCCACAACAAACTTGCTGCCCGGATTCTTAGCTGGATTTTCACAAGAAGGTTGCCACGTTACAACCGCAAAATCCTCTCCTGGTGTGACGGCGTTAATGCATGGCACATCAAGTGGCACTATCAACATGAAACACCTTTCAGTCAGACAAAAAGCTTTTCTACACTGGCCAGTCCTTCCATAAGTGGCTAATTAAGCAGACCTTTGTATCTCTGCGCACTACGTGTTTGTGAGATACCGACAGCAGTGACTTTTCCAGTAATCTGAGCCTTACTTAATTGCTTGAAATGAATTGCTGTTCTTAGTAATAACACTTCCACGGAAGGAAGGAAGGAGGAAAGATCTATTATGGCTACTATCAGAGAAAGATGGAGGAAGCTGGTCACTTACTGAGAGGTGATTGCTGCTGAAAACTATCATGGAGGGGAGAATGGAGGGAAAGAGAACAAAAGGAAGACGGATGCTGCTGGACTGGAAGATGGTGGATGGATACAATAAACTGAAAGCTAATTTGTGCAGTGCTTTTTGAGGTGCTTAAGAGTCGCTATATAAAATTTTCTGCATATACTGTGTATATGAGCAGCATAAGGTCATTTGCTCCATATTTGCAAGTTGCTCGAACTATACTCTTGGTATACTCAGTGTGTGCTCAGGAAAGACAAGGAAAGGCAGCATTGCATCTGAGGTCATTTTACAATGTTCTTTATGGATAAGCCCCACATGGGCAGCGATTTTGAAATGCACATATGGCGCTGTATGTATATGTTAGAGAAAACGCCAATTGACCGAATTCCACAAAATGCACTACATGCATGATTTTAAGAAAAAAAGAGGACAATAAGAAACAAAGGCAGACCAAGAATATGCTGTAAAGACAATATAAATGAGGACATACCATCACTAAGAGGAGCAATGGACTTGACAAATGACCGAGGACAATGGAGATCATTTATTCGTACCCATCACCACCAAATGGCTGGTGTCAGGTACTGATGATAATGAGATGCATACATTAAGTGTCTAGATATATACACCGACATAGGTAGGATGGTGTTCAAGTGGTCCTGCCTGATAACTGTAGTGTGCTGGCCTCTGTGTGTTTTGCTGGTCCTCCACCAGCTGATGTGTGAGCTTCGACGGAAACGGTGTACGCAGTCTCCGGGTGCAGATCATGAATTTTAGCTGTTGTCTGTTCTGGATTATCGATCACCCTCTCGAATTTGTTTTGATTAGAACCGTTTTGTGCTAATTTTCAAAAGAAACCAACACACGTATGCAATGTCTGTCTGTGTAGCATATGTAATAGTATGTATGTAATAGTATGTATGTAATCGTATGTATGTAATAGTATGTAATCGTACATATGTAATAGTATGTATGTAATAGTATGCATGTACATAGAGCAGAAAATCGCACTTGTTCTTATTTCAACTAAAGAAGTTATAACACGGTCGCATGGTACATGGTAAGTTAGGTAGTTTTGGAAAATTCTTTGTGCCCAAAAAGTCTGGTAGTAATCACCAGGGCCAACCACCTTCTGCCTGAAGGCAGTAATATTAGTGAGGTTCCCTTCTCAGGTTGAGGTCATCCACCGACTATCAAGCACCAACTCCCACCCCTGAAGAATTTTTTTTGGGTTCACAGTAAGGCACCAGCAAGGCTCTTTACATCAGTGTTCACTGAAATCTCAGAACTCGGGTAAGTACATCAAGGGTTGAAGAGTTCCCACACTGCAGCATGTAAACTATAACACACAGGATATTACTTTACCATACAACATGAGTATAAAGTTAACATTACCTCTGTAACTGATAATAAAATGGCTGAGTATGCCATTGACTTCAGATGGTGGATTCCATTCCAACTTTAGATGATGAGTTCCTTGTTCCATCACAGACAGAGAACTTACAGCTTCAGGCACTAAAATCAGAAACAGATTTTAACGTTTCAATAAAAAGCATGCTGGTCTATCAGTTACGATATTGGGCTGACAACCCAGAGGTAATGGGTTCAATGTCTCAAAACTCATCTTAAGCTCTCTAACTGCGATCGCTGGCTGGATTCTTTTCAGTCAGCCACCCGTGACCTCCTGGTTGTTCCCTGTATGCACACCGCTATGGCCCAGTCCAGGAGTTTAGATTTTGTTGGCTCGTCCAGCTGGAATCGGCTTCCCCAGGACCTGCAGCTAGAGCTCCTCAGTCTCTCTCTGACTCAGTTCCGCAAGCGCCTGAAAACCTTCCTGTTCTTTCAGTGATGACACTGGTTCGGGTCGGGAGCACCACTGACCTTTTTGAGTGGCGCTTTGTAATTTTATTTTTGAAATTTAATTTGTAATTTTCAATTACAATTACAATTACAACAACATAGAGAAGGAACAGGCTTATACTACATATACAGAAACACTGAACACAGTGTCATCTATCAACTCTGGATGGAACCATGTGTGCGTGGGGATGAAACAGCGGGTGATTGCAGTTCTTATCAGTGCACTGCTAGCTTACAGATGAACTGCTCCGTTCTCAGCGAAATTTACATCGGCTTCCCCAGGACCTGCAGCTAGAGCTCCTCAGTCTCTCTCTGACTCAGTTCCGCAAGCGCCTGAAAACCTTCCTGTTCTTTCAGTGATGACACTGGTTCGGCCAGCATAGGAAGTGCTTTCGAAAGGCGCTACATTAGAAGTCTTAATACATGTGCATACATAATTTACACCATAAACAGAACCAAGTGCAACCTCCTTCAGGTGTAGTAAACTCAATGGAGTCGCTCAATTTTCCAGCGTTGGCACGATTCATGACGACAGCAGCAGCTTTGATGGTTGCACCTCCCCAGAGTTTGTGTGTAAGCAGGTTGAATGGCTCCAGGTCCCTGCGCAATCGACTGAGTTCTGGCAACTTTTTCTGCACCTGCCTTACAGTTGTAGTGCAGTGAGCTGGAGGGTTGTGAAGGATGAGGTCTTCGGTCCGAATGACATCTGGATTTTCGCTCTTCCAAAACCGAACCTGACAGAAGATAAAATACTCACTCAAAATGTTTTCATTTGGAGTTTAACAGGAAAAACTTATTTCAAATGTTATTCTGTTGGCATTTTCAATTTGTCTAATTTGTTGATATTTATTCTCAACCTGACTCATACTTCAAAGTACCTTAATTTTTTAACTTTCTGAAGTAACTAAATCTATTTGAATTTAAGGAATGTCTCCAAACGTTTCCTATGAGCTGTGAAAGTCAGAAATCCATCCATCAATCGACCAATCAACCAACCAATCAATCAATCAATCAATCTTCATTGGAACAGAGTATGAGTTTAACACACATATGCACACACACACACACACAGACTATGTATACACTATATGTAGTGTTGGAGTTGAAAAGACAAAGTATGAACTGTGCATGTTAAACTCCTGAATAAATAAGCACTGACAATGATAGGACGAATTACCTGAAATCCCTTAAAGAAACCGTTGATTGAATCTGCTGAAGTATTTACTGGATCCCACATAAAAAGAACACTTGTGCTGTTCAAGGTCTCTTCTTGTATCCCAAAGTGCTTCGGAATGACAGAAGGAACTAGAAAACACATGCAGCTCACATTTAAAGATAATTAACAAATTTTCAACTCCTTCCTACTAATGAAAACAAACAAATAAGCACTTCACCTTTTCAACCAGAAAATCAAGCAATCAAAGCATTTATATCAGAAAACGTTTGCAACATGTTACTGTCACAAATAATTAAACTACAGGCAATGATCTGTCAAGGAAATAAAGCTACTCATAGTACTCTACCTAATTGGAAATTTATTATGAAAAAAATGGACCAGACACATAACCAATATTACCTCCTTCAGTCGAGCGGCCAAAAATAATTGTGGTCGATTTATCTGGAGCCGTGCCTTCTTTGTTGGCAGCTAACACGGATATTTTAAATCGCTTGTATGTTCCTTGATTAGCAATGGCAATTTCTTTCTGTCGCCAATCACTGACGTTCACTGTTGTCTCCTCTTCACTGTAACCATCCTCTGTTTGTTCAGAGGCTGGACTGTACTTCACTTTGTAATGAAAGTCCTCTCCGTTATGTTCAGATCGGTTCATTGGCTGAAACGTAACATGCAATCATTAACTATGTACTCTTCAGCGTTGAAGCAAAGTACCAGCTTACATCATAGGGGGGTCCATAGAGTAGTGGTAACATCACTTGCGTGAAGAGCAAGAGGTAGCGGGATTGCTTCCCGCTACCCTCTTTAACAGTGGGGGGACACACCATACATTTGTGCTCCCAAATTTGAAGAAACACCAAAAAGGTCAACAACATTTTTTACCCCTTTTTTGACCAGATAAGTTCAAAACTCTTTTTGACCAGATCAGTTCAAAAGTGTCCCCCCCCACCTGTCAAACAAAATCGCCGCCAGTGCTCAATCAAAAGCAAAAATTTTTATGTTAATCAGGTCAAGTTTAGTTCTACACTATGTTCTACTTGGCAGGCATAATGGTCATGTTACATGCCAGTCATATTTTCTGACAACCTTGATTTTGAGATGACACACAACTGTGTGCTAGAGTTAAGCAATAGCACTATGTTATGGTCAAGTAAGGAGGACAATACTCGAGTTGATTCAAGCCACTGAGCACCCATATTGCTGTTTTAAGAAAAATCTCTTGTTTGGGCATAAAATATAAGAATTCTTAGTACACATCTGGATACTACTGTAAATGTACACGTTTTTCCATTAAAACCACATGGCCTCAACCCTGCTCGGTTTTCAATGAATTGATTGAGTAATACATGCATCTTGCCAAACTCCATCAACATGTCTTATTACCAGAGTTTTTGCAGTTGTATTATTATTCTTACTACTACTACTACTATTGTTATTAATACTATACCTCTCTACCCCTTCACATATGTTATCATTCTTGAGGCATTACTATTTATCATCAATTTATTTACTACAGTTGCTAATTATTGAGTTAGCCATAAAAGTGCAGGCAGTTGACAGTGGTAAGTTTTCAGCCGTTTGCAAAGACAGAGCGAAGACACAGCAACGGAACGCCTAAAGCTCTAGCAAATCATAAAATACTGCTACCGATCATATTTTAGTTATTCTGCAGAACTTCAAAACTGCAGAGGAACAACCTACGAAGCCAACATAGTTCTGCAACAGGCTGGACAAACACTTTCCTTACATGTGCTGAGGAGGGGGTAGATGAATGGCAAGGCCGGATTAGCATTTTGTAGGCCTGGTTCCAAAATTGTATAGTAGGCCTCTAATATTCAACCAAACAGTGTTGACGAACTTTAAATTACAGAACAGATCTTTATGAATTTAAAACTGTTCACCAAGAACTTTCATAATAGGAAAACTGTCAACAATATCCTGAAAATCTATCCGTTGCACAGTTTCACTCTCAATGTTCAAAAGTGTTAAATGTGTCATTCTATCATGTCCCATCGTAGATTAAAGCATTTTTGATGCGCTTCAGGTGACTACAACGATCTTTCACTGCTACAGTTAAACACAGGGAGTGTAAGATATATAGGCCTACGCACAGCAATGCAAACTTCGGATATCCTGATTGCAAATTGCATTCCTTCATTATCTGCAACATTTTTGCAACATTTCAATCAGGATATCCGAAAGTTTGCATTGCTCTGCATAGGCCTATATACATTACACTCCCTGTATCTAACTGCAGCGGCAATTGGCACTGACGGCAATTGACTCAAAAATGCCGACGCCCAACGATGATGGGAGGAAGATGCTATAAGCAGCCTCAGCAGAGTAAACTGTTATAGGAACACTAACAGTCTAACAGTCAAAGCTATCTCATAATTGTCTTGGCTGATCAAGGGACAATCGTTGTTTGTTTGCAGTAAAACTAGGGTGTTTAAACATATTTCTGTTATTGCATGTCAACGATGTAACATTTGAATACTAAAATAATAGTTAAAAATTTTAAGGTAGCATACTAATGGTAGGCCCCTTATTTGTGAAATGTTTAATAGCCCTGGGTCTGTGGAGCCACTGGAACTGTGGTTAATCCAGGCCTAATGAATGCAAAACACTCTAGCCTGAAGGAGACATGGTAGTGTAGTGGTATGTTCGGTGCCTTGTAACCGGAGGGTTGCAGGTTCGAATCTACCTCAAGCCGCTGTGTAGTGACCCAGCGCCATCGGTGTTCTGTCATATGGTCGTGTGCACTTCTGAACTTCGTAAGGAGGGCAATATCAAAACACAGTTGTATTGTATTGTATTGAAGAGCATTAGATCTTGAAAAGTCGCAGTTCGATACCTGCAAGCCTCCTCTAGGTCGATTCAGCCTTCCACTCCCTAGGGGGCAGTAATAAAATGAGCAGGCGCCTTACAGGCTGCCAAGATGTGTGTTAATTAAGATCTTGATAATTGTACCATAATGTTTCAATTGTTTTAATGTAACCTACTGCTGTTTGTCAGTGAGCTTGTCAATAAACACGAATATTATTATGTAGCCTGCACCACTGCACGAGCTGGAAAACGAAACTCGCTTGTTCTTCCATCCAGTTTCGATGGAAGAACCAGTGAGTTGAACCAAGCCATAACCTTAGTTATCTCTACCTTACCACCACTCCATCAGCTTGTCATCCTTACCATACCATGTTATCTCCTTTGTCTTCCTCGCCTTACCACACCATTAGCTTAGTCATCCTTACCTTCCATGTAATCACCAGCTCTTCTGGCTTTCCATTACGCGTACAGACATCAGTCGGATTGCGGGATGGCTTTGCCTGAGGAGTGCTACAAAGTGCCTTGGTAAAAGCGCTGCGATCGCTCCTGCCAATGCTGTTTTGTGCTCTCACGTGGAAGGTATAGTTAGTCCATGATTGAAGCGGGCTGACTGTGGCTATAGTCTTGTTTGTCCGTCTGCCCACATGGTAAGAGTCGGGCGGGTCGTAGGAAGTGTTGTAGAAGACAACGTATTCCAGGATTCGGTCGTTATTATCAACGCTTGCACTCCAAGTTATTTCGGCCCTGCTTGTAAGACATATACTCGTATTGACGTTTGTTGGTGCTTGTGGTCTGTCTAAGAAAGAAAATAATTACAAAATATATTAATTGAAATAGCACGGCCGACTGTTAACGACAGCCAAATGTTGCAATGTATTGCTTCCAACATCCATTTACTCATACTGCGATGTTTATCCTGGCAAATGCTTTTCTAGGTGTCCAAGGTTGGTATGAGTCTCATCTAGATATAAAGCTGGATGGGACTCCATTGTTTGGGCTCTATGTGTAAAAATTGTGTATGCTGCAGTCCATCAGTGGTGACTTATCCCAGTTATTTGAGCATTAGTTGCATACTTGTAAGTGAACATAGTGTCCTTAAAGAACTCTTCTCACCACTTAGGCTAGTTAATGCAGCACTTTCATCACTACATCATTACATTGTATTACATCAGTATATCTCTTGAGAAGTACAAATATAAATACATATACATCATTACATTATATTGCAACAGTAGCACTAAATATATTTATCATTACATTATATTGCATCAGTAGAAATCTTGATAAGCACTACATAAATATATATCATTACATTATATTGCTTCAGTAGATAACTTGATAAGCACCATATAAATATATATTTCATTATATTATATTGGATCAGTATTATATCTTGATAAGCACTATATAAATATATATACATTATATTCATATGGAGAATTTATATAGCGCCTCTTCAAGGCTATCTACTCAGAAGCACTCCCGACCCAACCCCGGCTGAAGAGCACAGTCTTGAGATTTAAATAAAATGTGGCGGAATGGGTGCTTGGGACCAAGCGAAGCGCTACAGGGAGCCCATTCCAGATTGCAGGGCCAGCGATGGAAAAATCACGGCGCTGCCTAAGGGCGGTCCGTGAGCGGGGAACTAGAAGCTCAGCCTGCTTAGAAGAGCGCAGGGAACCACGGCCCTGGATGTTCAGGGTGGAGCGGCAATGCTCTCGCAAATACACAGGGGCCTCACCCACAAGGCAGCGCCACACTAGGGCAGAGACCCGATAGGCAATACGCTGCGGGATAGGAAGCCAATGCAAAACATCCCGCATGTACTCGGTGACATGGCCAAATCTCGGGATGCGACCAATAAGGCGCGCCGCTGCGCGCAACACCCGGTCCAAGCACCCAATCCGAGCCGCTGGGAGACCAAGGTAGAGAGTACTGCAATAGTCAAGGCGAGATACAACAAATGAGTGGACAAGCGTGGAAGCAGCAGTGGAAGTTAGAGAGCGAGAGACTACTCTAAGCTGGCACAGCTGGTAGTAGCAGTTACGGCAAAGCAGGTTTATGTGTTGCGTAAAGGTCAGCTCTTGGTCCAGTACGACACCAAGGTCTCGGACCGAAGATGAGAAAGTGAGCAATGGAAACTCCAGGGCCAGAGCCTCCAAGTCAATCTTGGCAAGCTGCTGGCGTGTGCCGAACCAGATTAGCTGGGTCTTAGCAGGATTCAGACACAAACGGTTGGAAGACATCCAGTCCTCCAGGACCTTGATAGCGCGGCTCATGGTACGGACCGCGGTTATGGCTGCTGAGGCAGGACAGTGCAGATAGGCCTGCAAGTCATCCGCGTACGACTGACTCAGGACTGCACTTGCCGCCAGGAGGGGACCAAGGTCAGCAGTATAAATTATGTATAAGAGTGGACCCAGGACGGAACCCTGGGGCAAGCCATACGGGGCAGGAACCCATGCAGACTTAGTGGCCCCATAGACTACAGAGAAGGAACGGTCTCGCAGGAAGGAGCTAAGCCAACCAAGAAAACCACCAGAAAGACCAAATGAGATAGAAAGCCGTCCAAGAAGACGATATAATAGTATCTCATGACTTTATAACAGACGCAACTTATAAATATATATAGAAGCACTATATAAATATATATATACATTATATAATAGTATCTCATGACTTTATAACAAACGCAACTTATAAATATATATATCAATCAATCAATCAATCAAATCATTTTATTGCTTCCATCAAAACAAAACAAAACAAAAACATGTTATGTAACAAACTATAAGTAGTCGGATTGTGGTTCTGTCTCAGATAGAGCAAAAGGTGGCCCTAAAGGGAGGTAACTCCCGCTAAGCAGGGACACCTACTAGTGTTGTACATAACTTAAGTGACTGTCAAGTCATGGTAAGCCAGAGGGAGTAAATAGTTGAGGTCTGGTGTGGAAACATGAGAGAAAGCAAAATAAATCATTGTTAAACTTAACTAATCATTTATATATACTTAACTAAACGTCAACAAAAGAAACAAAGAAACAGAAAATAGGACTATCAGTCCTATAAGAAAAGAATAAGTAGGAGAAAAAATGAATGAATGGGGAGAAGAGCAGCACGTAACCCGGCGCGGCGCGCCCACCGAGCAGCATTGGCCAAACCCTGTGGTCGTTCCAAGGTCCGTTAACAACCATTCAAGATAAATGATTTCAGACGAGATTTGAATAAGTTTATATTTGGAGAGTGACGGATATCGGGAGGTATAGTTTCCCATACTTTGGGCCCATACGCCTTTAAACTAAATAGTCGTGAGTTGGTACGAGCCTTGACTGGTCTGAGGGCAGCGGCGTTCCTAGTGTGATGGGTGTGGATCCGAGATCCTGGGATAAAATAGTCACAGAATGAGGAGGGAAGGTTATTGTGTTCAAACCGATAGAAAAATTTACCAATTTGTGTTAGCCTAAGTTGACTTATATTTAATAGTCTAAGTCTGCTGAAGATTGGGGCAGTATGGGTCCCAAAAGGCACTCCTGCCACCATCCGAACTGCCTTTTTTTGAAGAATTATTAATTTATTCAATCTAGATTCGTACGTGGAGGCCCAAATAATATTGCAATAATTTAGATACGGTAAAATTAAAGAATAATATAAATTTAGCCTAATCACTTCAGGAAGTAGGTGGGCAATCCTATTGATTATACCTATGTTTTTCGCTATTTTTTGTGCGACAAAGTTAATATGGTCTCTCCAGGAGAGATGTTTATCCACAACCACCCCCAGGAATTTGGTAGACTCCACTTGGTCCAAGGGGGTTTCTGCGATTTCAAGGGTAATATCTATGGGCACAATTTTTCTGTGGGATTTAAAAATAATGAAATTAGATTTGTCAACATTAAGGGTGAGTTTATTTGCTGAGAACCAGTGATTGATGAGTTTCAATTCTGAATTCACTATTTCCATTAGAGTTTGCCAAGAAGGGTGTGCAAAAAAAATATTTGTGTCATCCGCAAATAAAATGAAGTGGAGGGTTTTAGATATTGTGGCTAGATCATTTATGTACAAGAGAAAAAGTAAAGGGCCGAGATTTGATCCCTGGGGTACACCAAATAAAATAGATCGACTGTCAGACAGCACGCCATTGCATAATACTTTTTGAGTGCGGTCCTGAAAGTAGCTGTGGAACCATTTTAACATTGGGCCCCTAATGCCAAAGTTATCTAATTTTTTTAACAAGATAGGATGGTTGACCGTGTCGAAGGCCTTCGCTAAATCGACGAAGACCCCACAGAATATTCGTTTGCATCAATTGCTTTAGTGATTCGGTCTTCCATCTCTATTAGGGCCATATAGGTGGAATGCCCAGATCGGAAGCCATATTGCGCTTGGTGTATTAAATTAAAGGTAGTTAGATAATTACTTAATCTATCGTATACTATTTTTTCGAAGTACTTAGCGAAATAAGGAAGTATTGAGATAGGCCTAAAATTGGCAGGGTTGTCAGTATCACCTTTTTTATAGATTGGAACAACTTTAGCCATTTTGATCTTAAGAGGGACTATTCCATTAAGGAGGGAACAATTGATGATCGCCATTAAAGGTACAACTATGAGTTTTAAATTAGGAGTGGCAATATAGGGGTCGATTTCATCTAAACCTGTGGTGTGTGTTTTTTTTTAGAAGACTACTGATTTTCAGAAGCTCGTCTACGGAGGTCGGGAGTAGGCCCATGGAAGATGTTTTGGACGGTGGAAGAAATTTTTCAAATGAGTCTGGAGAATCAATAATTTTCTTTGATAATTCACTAGCTATACCCGCAAAATAATTATTGAATTTATTTGCTACTGTCTCTGGGTCTTCCACTAAGACTCCGTTTATTTTAAGAGAAATCTGTCTGTCTCTTTTATCTTCAATTTGCATGGCTTCCCGGATCAGCCTCCAAGTGGCTTTTAAATCATTGTGATGCTTGTAGAATTCAGTGGTATAATAGTTTCGCTCTGCATTAATTCTAACAGATTTAAATCTGTTCCTATACTCAATAAATTTTGTTTTATTCTGCAAGGTTGGAGTTTTAAGATATCTTACATATAATAAATTTTTCTTCTTGCAGGATTTTAAAATTCCTAGTGACATCCAAGGCTGTTTAAATTTCTCCTTCGAAGATCCAGCTTCTTTAACGAGTGGGAATGCTGAGTTATAAGCTTGGGTGTATTTGTCGGAGAAAAGTTCGTATGCCTCATTAGCGCTCCCCAGTTCGCAAGCCCTCATAATAGGGTCCCAGTTCTCCTCTTCGAGGGTTTTCTGGAATTTTTTTAGATTTACCTCGTTGACTTTTCGGAATTCCTTATAACGATGGGTATTATTAGGAGTGGTTTCCAAAGAAAATCGGGCATAGATTGGGAGGTGGTCAGAAGTGTCCGAAATGATGACAAAAGCCTCAATTAACTTAGACCAAGCATTACAGAATATGTTGTCAATTAAAGTCCGGCTAGTTGGAGTAATCCTAGTGGGCCTAGTGATAGTGGGAAGGAAATGGTGTGCTGTAAGACCGTTATAAAAAGCATTCGAGTCGTTGTGCTCATTTATTTTCAGAAGATCAATATTAAAATCTCCCATTAACAATACCTCTTTTGAGTTCTTTTTTAGTCTCGCTATTAATTCATCAAATTCGTCGTTAAACTCTTTTAGCTGTAGTCCTGGTGGCCTGTAAATTACACCCAGTATTGGTGAAGTTGTTTTTAGGGCTACGCGGATAAAAAGACTCTCATAGGATCTGTGATCTACAGTGCCACCCTTTGGAGTGAACAATTGAAATTTTAGATCATCCTTTATAAGCAATCCCACACCACCACCCCCTCCACCCGGTCTAGAATTGCCCACAAAGTTGAACCCCTTAACCCGAATGGTGTCCTCCAGATTAGAGTCTAGCCAAGTCTCAGTTAAAGCTATGATCGAAGCGTGAAATGTATTTGCCAGCTCGCTGATCGCTCCCAGTTTGTACGCCATACTACGACAATTAATGTGCATTACTGTTAGGGACTGTTCAGCTTGGAGGCTTCGTGATTGGCTGTATTTAATAAATGCTTCTGGAGCTATATAGTCACTAGACCAGGTGGGGTTCCTATAGAAGTTTTGATCGGGATCAGCGTTAACGTTGTCTGGTTCTGACTTAGTTTCCTCTTCCTCTGGAAATACCTCAAACTCAACTAAAATATTCGACCCGTCAGGACTTTTGTTACCAGGTCTTCTTCTAACCGCTGCCTCCTCATCTAATTCCATTTCTAAACATGATGGGCTCTTAGGAGTATTCTTACGTGATATCTCCTCTGGTCCTATAGTAAGCCCTGGAATGCCGGGCTGGTTATGAATCCCCCCACACCCAGAGCATCCACCTAGACCTGTGGGTGAGGCCGCTGATCGGCAGCATCCGCCGGGACACGGGCTCCGTCTAACTGCCTCCATGGTCTTCTGGCGCCAATTGGCGCGCTGCCGCCGCTCCATGGAAATTAAACAACATTAACTTAACTTGGGCAGTATTAAGTAAGTAAGAGATAAAAGGGGAGAAAAGTGTTGAAGAAAAGTAAGCAAAAAACACAAGAATAAACTAGGGGGAGAAATCCCTGATCAGAGAGCGTGTTGGCCCTGAAGGAACCCCAAAGTCACCATTGGATGTCCTAAGAACATAATCAGTTCTATAGTAAGAGAAGAAAAGAATACCAACAAAACAGTTCGTCAAAATCTACCATAAACTAGACTAGATTAACTGAAACCATACATCAATAAAGCAAAACTGCTTTTATAGAAGCACTATATAAATATATATATACATTATATAATAGTATCTCATGACTTTATAACAGACGCAACTTAGTACATACATTAGAAATGCGGACTGACCTCTAACAATCAGCTGGACAGAAACCTCATCCGAGTCGACCTTGTTGTCTGCACGACACTTGTAGTCTCCCGAATCCGACACTTGTGTATTGTCAATGATCAGCGAATCATTGATCAAAATAAACGAAATATTTGTGTGCCTCGACAGGTCAAGCAGTTGGCCATCTTTGTACCACGTGATGGTCAATTTGGACATTTCGTGCCGGTCAGTTGTTGCTTTGCACACAAATTTGACACGGCTGGACCGGTTGACCATTTGACTGCTCGGTGGCACGGTAATTAACGTCTTATCTGCGTATAAGTTTGACAAATTCTCTTTATGCAAAACCATCATTAAGCCGTCATCAGTTTTGTACTATGACTATGTTATAACACTGTGTTTTACAGCCATATAAAGTCTTGTGTTAATAACAAGGGTGTACTGTCGTGAAGTCCTGTTCTAGAGCTGAACTGAGACTGGGAGCAGTCTGCCCAACTGCAATATATCAGAATTAATGTTAAATTATAAAAATGGCGATATAGGAGATTGTTTTGATGTAATATCGTCATCATTGTTATCCCTAACATGACGTTTATTCTCAATAATCTCCCTGATTATTATGCCTTCATCGCCACCATCATATGGAGACAGCGAGACAGACAGTGAGAAGCAGACAGAGACAAAGACAAAGGAAAAGACACACAGAGAGAAAAAGAGGGAGAAAGTGATACTGTATACAGCAACAGATGATCAGCATTTACAGCAACAACAGAAGAACAGGTTAAAACATAAAAATTAAGTGGACACTAAGAATAATAATAATAATAATAATAATAATAATAATAATAATAATAATAATAATAATAATAATAATAATAATAATAATAATAATAATAATAATAATAATAATAATAATAATAATAATAATAATAATAATAATAATAATAACAACAATAATAATATATTTGTGTTCATTGAAAGCTCACTGACAAACTGTAGTAAGTAACATTGAAACATAAGCAAGTACAATTAAGCAGATCATTGGCAGCCTGTTAGGCATCCACTCATTTTACAGCTGTCCCCTATGGAGTGGAAGGCTGAGCTCACCTACAGGGAGCTTACGGGGATCGAACCCATCTTTCAAGATCTTATGTTCTTCGAGCAAGAGTGTTACTATTCATCTATCCTCCTCCCCAAGACACACACATACAAATAGAATTTAATCTACTCTAATCTGGGAACTTCTATAGCACTATTATAATAATGCTGGGACACAATGGCCAATTGGTTAGACAGCTCACCTTGTAAATCGGAGATTACAGGTTCAAGCCTCCTGGAGACATTTACTGTCTATAGACCTTGAGCAAGTCCTTCACGCACAATTGCCCAGTGCCATCAGTTGATGCTTGGTCATTAGATAGTGGTGCTTAATAAATGCAAAAATAATAATAATAATAATAATAATAATAATAATAATAATAATAATAATAATATAATAATAATAATAATAATAATAATAATAATAATAATAATAATAATAATAATAATAATAACAATAATAATAATAATAATAATAATAATAATAATAATAATAATAATAATAATAATAATATAATAATAATAATAATAATAATAATAATAATAATAATAATAATAATAATAATAATAATAATAATAATAATAATAATAATAATAATAATAGTTATGCTGAAGGCATCAATCACTGGGTGTTTAAGAAACAAAACTCAGAGTTCTGGACAAAAACCCATGAGTCCGGATGACAGTAGAATAGGAACAATAGACAGAAAGACTAAGACAGACTGAAACAGGCTAAAACAGAAATAAACATCAACCTAATGAAAAAGAAGAAAACAGGAACAAGCAGAATCCAATGACTTACTTCGAATGATCAGCTGACCATCAACTGTTTCGTTACCGAATTTGTTGCTTCCTGTGCAATGGTAAGTGTCTGTATCTTCAACTGTGGCATCCTGAAATGCAAAAGAATTACAAGCCATCATCATGAAGGAGTTTCTCTCTCTCTTTCTGTGTCTGTCTGTCTGTCTGTCTGTCTGTCTGTCTGTCTGTCTGTCTGTCTGTCTGTCTGTCTGTCTCCTAGAGTTAATCTTATGAACAGACTTATCCCAGACTGCCTCTAACTTTCTGGAATTATACTGAATTATATTTAACACACTAAAGCCTCCCTAAAACCTGCTTTGTTACAACACAGATTCTGATATAACACAGTCATGGATAACTGGATATAGATTCCAATTTAGTTCAGTTGTACAGAATGACCTTATTATAACATGACCTCGTTATAAAGCAATTCTTTATATGGCTCCACAATACAGGTTGATAGGTTAGCTGACTACTGACTTACTGACTCATTTTCTCCTTCACTCAGTACCTAACTCAGTAATTCACTAATTCAGAAACTCAATCAATTAATCATAACTGCTATCGATTACTAGTTCACTAACTACTTAAGTCTGTGTACCAGTAAGGTGGATGACTTAGGTACTGACCAGTATTTCGAGGTCGCCATTTGCAAGTATTCGGAATCGCTCCCCCGAGACCGTCGTTTTCGATTCCCCTCGTGTCCACTGGATCTCAGGTTTTGGTGCTCCATCCATCCGACACACGAAGGTCACAGTCCGACCCTCTGCAGCTTTGAACTTCTCTGGAGCTTGCAGGACAGAAGGAGCTTCAGCTGTAGGTAAGGAAAACAGACGAAGACATCTGTTCACCTGCATAATTTTAGATTTATTTATCTATTTATTGCACAATACAAAAAATCTGAATCTATGGTGTGAATCTGATGCATTAGTGTGCACGACAAGTAGTCCAGCAGCATTACATGGAGTCTCTCCACCAGGCTCAAAGCCACAACCATTGGCTTACAGACCCAGCTAACTACCAAATATACCACTGAGTATGCATTGTTAAAAACTGTGTGGCCATTGCAATTGACATTCAGACACTTGTGAGTTATCAAGTCTCATTTCTGCTGACTTTCAGACCACAGTGATCACACAGAGTGTCTTGCACCATACAGTCTCACGTTCTTTAAGAAGCCAGATTCATACAGAAGAGTGACCTGTAGCATGTTCTAAATTTAGGCTACATAGATGATGATGATATCTTCCTTTATCTTGCATATCTTGCATAGAAGAACAACAAGGTCTGTTATGCCAACCCTGAGACGCAGCTGGAAGTGATTGCGACTTCATTTCGTTAGCCTTGGAATTATGGCCAGCACTCTCCCTTGCATTCCGACCTTGCCACTGACATTCTGTGGCCAATGCACTCATTTTATAGCTAATTTCACTTACAGGGTGCAAGGAGAGTGAAATCCTCGATACACACTAATACCACATGTACAATATGCAAGATAATGTTACACTGTTAATATCACAACCTGAATTGCTGGATATAAGTGGCTGTCAAACAACAACTATAACATTAACTCCAACGAGCCACGCTTGAAAACTATTTGCTTTCACGAAAGGCCAGAGAGTGCACTCAATCAGCTACAGACAATCGATATCAACGTCACTGACTGTGACGAATGTGTGTTTGCGTCCATCAACGCAGACACTTAATAAAGCATCTTTCCAGTACCTCACAAAAGCCATGCACTCACTAGCATAAGTAGTGTTGAAGCTCATTAAGAACAATACGCTCATTAAGAACAATACGTTCACTTGTATGCAAATACTGCCCAAACAACTGGGAAAAGTCACTGCTGATGTGATGGACTACAGCACACATACAAACAATGGAGTCTCATCCAACTTTATGTTGAGATGAGACTCATACTAACCTCTGACACGTAGGAAAGCATTTGCCAGGATGTATCCATGGACGTTGGAAGCGTTACACTGCAACACTTGGCTGTCGTTTTTTATCACAGACAGAAATTTTACTTTGTTGCTGGAAACAGTTAGTCGACTGTTAGACGTCAGTTCTACAGAAGTAGAAAATCGTTAAGTCACTCAGCTTAGCTCACTGGTTATCAGCTCAAAATTAATAAATTCATAATGTCCCACTTAGATTTCTATATATTAGTAATGCATGTAACTGGCTATTTACACAGTATCTTTAAAGAACCGCATAAAGACAAGAAATTACAGTTAACAGACTATGCATGTCACAAGCTTTAAGTGCCAGGAATAATATTACATCAATAACTAATTAAACTGCAAATACTTATAAAATAATTTACGTTCTCCATATGATCAGTTCATATTTCAAACAAGCAAAACATTCAGAAAATATTTTACTAGGAATTTAACAAATATTTATTTGGGTTACCAACTGTACAATAACACCCCACTAATTTAACAACAGCAAATATTATGTCTTCAGAAAATTATGTCCTTCCCTAACAAATACTTAAGCAGTAACGTAGATGGCATAGCGTTGTTTAGTACTACAAAGACCCTTCACGGGCAAGTTCACAGTTTGAATCTTTGTGTATTGTGCTAAACTGGAAAGCTCAAACTTCAAGCCTCACAACTGAAAAGGATTGGTTATTGGCTAGTTGAATCACCAGCACTCAATGCATTTATACACGGCCATTTAAAACCTCAACAAATTCTTAAACATCACAACAATACTTATGAGAACTAATGCTGATACGGATATTCAATCTATGGGAAAATATCTTACCTAATCTCACATTAAGTGAGATTAGGTAAGGTATTTTGAAGGTTTGAAGTGAGGTAAGGTAAGGTAATGTGGTCTATAAGTTATACATCACAGTCCACCACATAACAGGGTGTTCTTTTGTGAGGCAGGATGGTCTCTCTGGTAGTACACCGGACCTATATTCCAACGATCATGAGTTTAAGCCTGCTGAGCATACTCCTTGTAATGACCCTAGACAACCTCTTCACCCATGCTTGTCTTGCATCTCAGATTCAGAATAACTGACCTAGCATGCATAACACTGCAATAAATGCGCAAAATGAAACTAGGCAGAGTCCAGCACTGATACCATTGTATGGACGACCATTAAAGCTCCAAGAAACAGTTGGAGGCGGAACTCCATCAGCAATGCATTCAAATTCCACATCTTCGTCCTCTGCTGCCGTAACATCCTGAGGTGACCGCTCTTGCCTCCAATAGGGAGTCGCTACAAGAAAATAAATCATTAAGTAATTATGAAATGAATTAATAAGAAATTAATCAAATTTTTCATTTCATTTATTGTATCAGTGATTTTTCCTCTTAAAAAAATGGAATTATAAATGCATAATGAATGCCTCTGAAAATGAGTTTATTTTGAAGTGATGCTATATAAATTTGCAGTTATGATTACAATCCAAACTGAAATAATTAATAAATTTAAATTATAAATATTAAATAATAAAGTAAATTGGGAAGAAACCACACCAATGTAACCATTACTCGTAATCATTTACTGTATTTGTTTATAAGAGGCATGGATATTAATAATTATTAATTGCTGGAATGGGCTTTGCTTGTCCGCACCACACCAGCATGTATCTGAGAGCTTTGCATTCTAGCCCTGACCCAGCCAGTTCAGCAACTGTTTAGCTCTGCTGCCCATGGTTATATGCAGATGCCATGCTCTCGCACTTCTACTCATGCCCATCACATCTGCTCCATTGTTGAACTTAACTCTTGGAAGTTTACCTAAAGTAATAATAATTATGGTTACTGCATCATATGTCTTTTTTCAGCAGCAATGTAGCATATGTGGTCAAACTACTTTAAAATGCACTTGCTTTGCTCAGTCAGACAGCCAACATGTGCAGCACTTCTGCTGTGTGTTTAAAGGTGCAGTATTAAGTGTCTGCATATGCACACAAATAATCTAACAAGGAAACATGTTACAAGAAAAAATTAGTTAACAACTAAATATGTTCAGATATATAAATATATTCATTTATTATTCCGGATATTTCTATAGCGCCTCTCGAAGTCAACTACTACTCAGAGGCGCTCCCGACTACAGCATTTGATACTGTGCCGGAATTTTCACGCCGAAGCGCCACGAGCAATTGCGAGTGAAGGACTTGCCCAAGGTCCGTACGCAGCGGCTAGAGTGGGATTCGAATCTGCAACCCTCCGGTCACAAGGCGCCGAACTTACCACTGAGCCACCACGCCCCACAATATATATTTATATATATTATATTCGTTTATTGATAAACCTGGCTGACGTACCGCAGCCGGTTACAGAGGTTAAGAATTATGACATAGCAGCAATGATGATGTTGTCGTAGAAAACCACTGACTTACATTCAACTACGAGTTCAATTTCTTTTTTGACGATCTCATTACTGTTCGAGTGTTTGGCACTGCATCTGTACCGACCAGCATCCTCATGATGAACATGCTTTATCACAATCTCTTGACCAAAGTTGGCACTTTCCGCTCTGTCTGGAAGAGCAGCATCAAGACGAGTCCAAGTAACTGCAGGTGTTGGACTATAAGAAAATACTGATGTTGTTAATTTGAACCACTGAAAACAATAAATTACTAGCACAATAATTATAACATCTACATATCAAGACACTTACTTCGTAATAGCTACACTCAAAAGCACTGCATATGATTTGAAAATGTAGGATGAGCAGAGTTATGTGAAACAACATATATATACGTAATGGAAAACTGTTCCAAGAGAAAAGTCAAACACCTGAGAAGGCAAGATGGGCTCATGTTAATGCATGCAAACATGGCACCTGTATCTGTCCAATGGCATCACAGAACAATCACATTGTTAATATAAACAACAATTTAGTAACATTAAGCTATTACATAAAATGAAATTTGAAAAATACTACTTAAAATCTCATTAATAGTACATAATAATAATAATCTTTTCTTTATTAATTCAAACTGACAAATGCAGTAAGATTACATTGAAACATGACAGAACAATTATCAATATCTTAACTAAACACATTTTGGCGCCATGTAAGGCGCTCGCCCAAGGGGGTTGTGGATATCGAACCGCGTTCTGCTCTCCTGGCCATGAGTGTTACCATTACTCTATCCCCTTCCCCCAAAATAAAACATGAAAAATAATAACACATTGGAACTTCCATGTACTGCTGTCTTTGAAAGTTGGGTCAAACACTTTATTTCTGGTTCTAATTAATTCTGAGGAATAGAGAGACCGATTCTACTAACGGATACTGGCTTCACATAAGCAGAATTCAAATGCTTATGAAGAATTTGCCAACGACAAAACCATTCACGTTCTGTACAGATTATGTGACTGACCGACCAAAGTGGTCTGAGTTTCTTGAAGTATGGCTGCACCTGTCTCATGTTTTTGCTACACGCACGCACGCACGCACGCACGCACGCACGCACGCACGCACGCACGCACGCACGCACGCACGCACGCACGCACGCACGCACGCACGCACGCACGCACGCACGCACGCACGCACGCACGCACACACACACACACACACACACACACACACACACATATATATTCATTTATAATAACAATGATGTTCATTTCTACCTCAGAAAAAATATAGCAGTAAAATCTCATCTGATTACATAATAAATTCTAATCTTTAAATGATTTGAAAACTTTTCACATAACTTACTATCCAGAAAATATGCACTTCATTTTCTTTGTCTGTCCTTTGATGGCAATTTCTTTAGATTCCGATGACCACAAAAGCGCAGGTGCACGGTACGTCAGAGGACCTGCCAACATAAGCGAGAACTACACTCTACTTCAGATGATAAATGTTAAAGGTACTACACTTCCTACATGCCCCTACAGATGCAAGGCCCCAGGGTTCAGTAATCTTCAAGCAGAAGTGCAAACATGCCCAACGATAGGTCATGTTATCTAGACTCCCAACTTGTTCTTAGTATACACATGCAACCCTTGAAAGGAAGGCAGGTTAAGTTGGCCCCAGTTGGCAGATGGTCCACGAAAGTCAACCTTCACTGTGCTTGCTAGCATCGTGTCCACATTGCCAAGCCGACATTGCCAAGGTAAGTTATGGTCAGGTAAGCAAAGGATGACTCACTGCATACACTTGCTTGGTGACTTTCCAAAAGTAAGAAAAACAAAAGTAGAGCTCAACTTCAAGTAGAGTCAAAGTCCTATTTCAGTGCACTGAATTATCAAGTTAGGAACTCTTACATATGGATGAAACTAGCTCCATACATTCTTACCCCATATAACCATTTTTATCACAGTAGCGAACATTGGCAAATATTAACAAAAACGATAACCGAAGATGAAGACGACGAGGACGACGACGACGATGATGGTGATGATGATGATAGAATAAAACAAACAACAGTACTAATGAAGCTAGTGATTATGAAAAACACACAAGTGATGATGCTCTTTCTAATGATAATATGAGGATGAAACTGATAGCATGGATATGTACAGTATGTTCAGGATTCTCTCACATGTAGAACTATGAAAAGGGATGCAGCATGATGATGATGATGATGATGATGATGATGATGATGATGATGATGATGATGATGATGATGATGATGATGCTGATGATGATGATTACGACGACGATGATGATGATGATAATGAGGATGAGGATGATGATGACAACGACGATGCTGAAGGTTATGACTACAATAAAGATCGTGAATAATAATGAACATTAGTGATACCTGTACTACTTTCCTTTTAAATAACAACACAACACTAGCTATTTACATGTTGTTAGTCACCACATACATGCAAAAGCAGACTATGCTATGAGCAACGTGCACTACTGGATTCCAGAAACAGAAACTACTTGAAGACATTGAGAACCAACACAGAAAGTTTAAACTCTCAGTTCAGTTTCAGAAACCAATTTCCATACTAACTCCTCATACATAGTAGTCAAATAATCCATTAACGCAATTTAATGTAATAGGATAATATCATTGGTAGGTACCTTAAGGGGGTGCTATATGAAGCTTTCTAAATGAATGAATGAATGAGTATGTAAATTATGTTTAATTACGCTCTCATGCAGTGGGGCAATCCAGAGTGGCAAGACAAAAATAGTATTGTTATAAATGTTATAAATTCAAGGTACAAAGTACTACAGTAATTTGCCATCTGGCACATAAAAACACTTAAGGGAGACTGCGCTGTAATTAATAGGATATCTAATAGCAGTACCAGTTGTTCAGTAAGCAATCTTTTGTTTAAGTTGTGTCAGTTATAAGTGAGCAAGAAGACAGATATAGTGAAGAACGGCAGAGAACCATATGGCAAATATACTGCCTGGAGCAAAGGGAACTGGATCGCAGATGTTCACTGAGATAATCCTACACTCAGCCATGGATCTACACATCAATAAATCTATAATTACAAACATTTGCTCAGAAGGGCTGTCCTTATTCTGTCCAAGTTCAATAGAGTTTTTTCTTAGGGCGTGGTCACCCATTAGATACAACTAGTTTCTCTGAGTTTTACAAACTTTCATCTGTCAGTAATGGTAATTAAAATCAGATGTCTGATACATGATACATAACTCTTCTGTCATGTATCAATGTATCATGTGTTAAGTTAAAGGAGTGAAAACATGGTAGATTGCATTCATCAAACAAATTATGTCATGTGCTCGGCTACCAAATTCAAGAAGTCATACACTAATGTGCTGCCCTGAATCTGCCACTCATCTTCCATTACAAAAGGAGTGTAATAAATACACCTTCTCCTTAAATTACCTTAATTTAACTGACCTTGCCCTACCTTAAGTTACACGGCCTAATCTTCAGAAATCTTACCTTTATTTAAATTTATGGTACCTCATATTGGTGCATCTTCCCTCAACTAGTCGCTTAATTTGGTTAATCCTAAATTAAACCTTCAAAAGTTCAACTGAAAAATAAAGAATACAACTGTTTACATTCGGAAAATGAAAGTAAAACTAGAATAAACAAATATTTATAGCAATAAAACCGAAGACAAACTAGAAATAAAATCTTGAAGTTGATCAAAAATTAAAACTTAATCATTTGCAAAAAAAACTGTAAAACAAGTGTATAAACATTTTGCATTAATGGCATGCACTATCAGGTGCAGTTTATCCTGAATTAAACATTAATTCTTAAGTTGTCTGATGGATATGGGTATTTTTGCATCAAGCCAAAGAAGCAAGACTTTTCAAAAGATGTTGCATGTAACGAAAGCGAAAAAATCTGTCATTTTTGTATGTGAGTATGACATCAGCATACAAGCTTGGTTATGTTCAAAGATATCTTTGTTCAGACTAAGGTACAGCAAGTGATGTTTCTGTTGTAATGGTGCAGTCTCAATAATGCTAAAGAGACAGGACATTGTTTTGGTAAAATTAAGCATGTAACATTGGAGAATAAGCATGTCTCACTGATACACCGGCAAACATAATTGTAATCTGGATCTCTTCACCACCAAATAACCTAAGTCATGGGAACCAGCTTATTCACCGAAAAATCAATGTCACTGGTGAGATTTGGTTTCAAATCAAGAATCAAAAGTCAGGAAATTAGACAAGCAGGCAACTGCCATTGATCGTATTTAGAACTGGAGTGACAAGACCATTAGCAATTGCTATATTGTGAAATTGTATGGTAATTTTTATATTTGCATTGTGCTTTTGGCAAGCCAAAGTTTTATGGTAAAGACCAAACACACTGAATAAAAGTTTAAGGACTGTGCCTCAAGTGTATTGAAATTGAAAGTGTATCGAGTTCTACACCAAAATGCGGATAGCAATTGGTTGAATAAAGAATATTCTTATCTTATCTTATCTAAAATCTAAAGCTGGAAATGTGTTAATACCTAAACTTAAAATGAAAAATAATGTTACTTACGATTACCAAGAAACAAACAAAAACTTAAACTACAGTTAAAATTGAACTCGAACTGGAGCCTCCGATATCCTACATCTAACTTTAAGCCTCTGGTTACCTTGGCTTATCTTGACGCTTGCCATACCTAGCATGCCCTACCTTGACTTGCCTTGTCGTCTAGGCTTGCCTTACCTTCTACTGGATTGATTCTCTGGTCATTGCCCGTAACAAGCCCTCGCAGCACTTCCAACTCAGCAACAATGCAGACGTACGTCTTGTTTTTATGATAATCACCAGATTCAATGTAGCTGAAATACAAATTTCCTGAAAGCAGAAAACCCTGCACGCATAACGAATGACCAGATTTAATTTAGTCTACCTCTATGTCCATAACTGATGGGAAACCTCCGAAACGAACAAAACACCGGTCCAACCAGCAAACTAGACTAGAACTACTCATGCAAGTTGCATTTAAACAATAAACGAGACAGGTAACCATGCATTTAACAAATAAGTATCACACATAGGGTTTGATCCATCGATAGAAAACATGAAGTGTCAGCATCAGATGTCAAGGCATTAGAGTACGGATGTTGAGAGGGGCTTGCACAGCCAATAAACTACCGTAGTTCTTCGTTCACTCAGAACACTTATATAGTGCCACTCCAAGAGGCGCCCCTAGCTCAGCCATGGAGAACTAAAATAGTTTTCAAGTGTTGACGAAAGGCTCATGCAGCATCACAGGTAACAGGACATGCAGATCTACAGGGAGGTTCTTCCAAGTAGATGGCTGCATCCATTGCTATTACTGCAGGCATCTTATGCAAGCATGGCTTGTAACAGGGAAACAGAATGATCTGTAAAACTAAGCCAACTGTAATTCTAAGTAGGTTAAGTTCTAAGAAGATACTGAAATATGGGAGGGAGACATGCTTTGGGGTCCACTGGTAAGCATCAAGTTAAGTCACGTCATTCAGAGATACCCGGTAGTTCTGACATGAATGGACGCAGGTATTCATGCAGAGTCAGTGGGAGGTTGGACGCAACCACTTTCCTTTCATACCTGGCCGCGGCTCAATACGCTGGTCATCGCCCTGAACTAAACTGCGCAAGGCAGGGTTGTAAACAGCACAGAGAAAGTGGGCAGCTGGATTGTGAAGTTCATCTTCAGCTACAATGTTGCTGAAATGAAGACTACCTAAAAGTTAAGATCAGGCAACACAGTATAATGTTACTAGCCTCTCAAAGTCTTGTTTTTATATACTGCATGTCAGATTTTATACGAACATTTAACATCATTTTTACTACGATCAAATCAAACCCAAGAACAGAACTGGATCTGCTGGAAACATCAACAGATGTTAACAACATTGTAATAGTAATTACGACAATTTATATACCATCTTCAGTAGTAAGCAATGTCTATGGTAATTTACAATGTCAATTGTCAGAGCACATATTAAGAGTTCCACAGTAAGTAGATCTTCAACTGTTTTTTTACCTGAAGACTTATTATGGATAAACATTAAACAACCCAGCTCTAAAACATTTTCAAGGCATTAGAGGTTGCCTCTTTTCTCCTCTGCATCTCTCATTGTCTAGGTAACTCCCTGTCTCTCTGTATATCTAGTTGCAATCCCTGTCTGAATATCTTTGTTTCTTGATATATTACGAGTGCTGCATTAGACCTATCCAAGTCCAACGCTGTTCAGCCCTCTACTAACCTTTCCATTTCCTGTCGCTTGCATGAACCTCAACAGTGAAAATCCATGTGAGCAAAGTGTTTGTTGGATTTAAGGTGGCACTGGTATCTAAGACAGCGCAGTGTATGTATACATGAATAGTTTCTCCGTACATTCCGACCTGCAGTCTGTGATCTTAGGTGATGGGTCTCTTGGTTTAGCCCAGATGCAACACTGCCATGGGCTTTCGTGCATTGCGTGTTGCTGCCCCCAGGAAATGGAATCGACTACCAATATTTAAACATTGCTCGAACTCCTTTTCTTCTTTCAATACTTACCTAGTACTTAGTCCTTCCAGTGCAGGTCTGCACATCGGGCGACGCATCTCCTCCACTCTCCTCTGTCCACCGCTAGCCTTTCTGCCTCCTGACGTGGGAGGAGATGCGTCGCCCGATTTCTTTCAATAAACGCCTCAAATCTCACCAATTCACTTATGCCTTCAAAAAACTGGTTATCTAACTGCACTTCACCTGGCGACTGACTAACCATGCCTCCGACTGGCATTTCTATGTGACTTTGCAAACATTAAAAAAATTTTTAATAATAATAATAGTTTCAAACAGTGCTTTTTTCTAGAAAAAAAGGTTCCGGAACGGAACAATAGGTTCCAGAACGCAACATTTATGGGCGGGCTAAAATCACGAGAAAAACGGGATTGGGTGTTGGTAGGGGTCTGAATAAACACTGAAAACAGTTCAAAAACACTGAAATTAAATTAAAATAACAAAATTATTGTTTTTATTATTAAAATTTAAAAAAAAATTTTAGTAGCTGAAAAAAGGTGCCGGAACGCCGTTCCGGCTCGTTCCGGCTGAAAACAAAGCCCTGGTTTCAAACAATTCCAAAGTGCAATACATCTCAAATTAAACTATTCACCAATTATTCATTATGAAAATTTGAAAGATCAAGATGCTAGTAGCTCAGCCACTGTGGTGAATAAAAGAATATATAATCAATTACAAGGACCCTTATATTATAGCCGTGAATCAGATAATCAGCTGTAGGAATTGCTATAGAAACATTTATAGCTAACTTCACCCTACCACTACAATTCTACATAAATTCAAGAAAGAAACTTCTCAGTTCTCTAAAGCATGGTACCTTATAAAGATCTACACATACTTAGTAAAATAACTTATTCTGGCCTTCTATGTTATTTATTTATAAATGTATGTTTCATCAGAGATGAAGATCATTCTGGTCGATGGTAGCTTACCATTGCTAATATTCTTAAAAATACTTTAAATAGTGTTAATCATGTGTCTTAACATTAAATAATCAATCAACAACCCAATTAACAGCATAACAATTAAGTTTTCTGAGAAAGAATTTAGGAAGCTTCTTAAGCAGAAAGAGATATACATATATACCTGCGTAATCAAGTGAAACCCGCTCTGTATTTTCGATGGGCTGCAGCTTCGCTCCAGAACTGTTCTCTCCCCAGTAAACTGTTCCAGCTGGATAGCTATGGGGTGGATTGCATGACAGAGTCAGTGGAGCACCAACTGCTGGACGATGAATCTTGGGTTCAAGAACTGATGGAAAAGATCTCAGTTCTGAAAATTAAACATAACAACACTATCTCTGTAGTATAATTTGAAACTTGTATTACATAAGCTTCATAAAGAAGAATTATAAGTACATGCATGTATGTATGCATGTCTGTATGCATGTATGTATGCAAGTATTATGCCCCATGCATGTATGTATGCATGTATGTATACACTCTCTGGACAACCCCTCTGGTACAATGCAGCGCTCATGAATAAGCTGGTGCTCTGCACTTAGCTTTAGAGCAGTGCCTTAGAAATTCTGAGTTTACGATTACAGTGATGATCACACTCAGCAATTATCAGCAAGCAACAAAGGGACAGTCCGAAGTTAAGGCTTTCGACTGGCACTCAACCTAAAAAAAGTCCTTTACACTTATAACTACGAGCATGCACTAAAATGTCTGGAAAACTTAACCCTCTTATTGTTAAAGGGTTAATCTACATTTCGGCCAGTTCCAGGCCTCATTTGACTTCAAATTGACAGGCAGATTGTCACTTCAACATTGCTTGGATGCAGACATTAAACAGAAGACAGTGGCTTAAAAGAAGAGACTTCAGGTAGGGTCCTGACTGAAAACCTTTTGTTGTGGTCAACATGACTTTCAACGAACTGTCAATTTTGTGGCAAGCAATACCCGGTAGGTTTCAACATCAAAGACAACTATTATATTATTTATTTATTTATTTATTAGGAACATTTTTAACGCGTGGAAAGTCACACAGAACTGCGAATATGAGGAGCGGTTAGTCAGTCGCCAGATGAAAGCAATTAAATGTCCAGATGTTTGAAAGCCAGTGAGAAGTAGTGAGTTTTGAGGCGTTTCTTGAAAGAAGAAGAGGTCGAGCAATGGATAAACATTGGTAGTCGATTCCATTCCTTGGGGCTGCAACACAAAATGCACGAAAGTCCATGGCAGTGTTACATCTAGGTTCAATAACCGAAGACCACAGACTGCATGGCGGGATGTAAGGAGAGAGTAATTGGTTGAAGGTAGGTAAGGGAGCATGTTGTGAGGGTTTTATAGGTCAGACAGACCACTTCATAAATTCACATTATAATTACAATCACCCTAATTACAATTATGGATGTAAATGCATGAGATATTCCCACCTGCCTTCCTCAGAACAGCCTTGGTCGTGACGGCAACTCCAAATTCATTGTATGCAAAACACTGGTAGATGCCATTATGCAATGAAGGCAATGGGTTAGCTATGACAAGAGTCCCGGATCCAACCCGTAGCTCCATGGTATCACTCAGCTCTACTCGCACTCCATCTTTCTCCCAGTAAAACCTAAATATAATGCAGACATATTGATTAAGTGTCTCTAAACGGCATCAATGAAGTGAGATTCAAACATCGTCTAGTGAAGCCGCATCAAGATGTCATAGATTGAAGAGACTGACTGAGAGCCACAGTTTATGATTTCATAAAATCTGTGATAATGATACTGTAAATTTCATTACAGAACAAAATTAATGTAAACAAACCTGAGCACTGCATGCAATAGCTTTCTATTTTACGGTTTCTGGTTCTGAAACAAGGTATGTTACGAATGCATTTTCACATGCACGAATGCATGTGAAAATGTGAAACAGGCCGCATGTTTATTGGTCTCCCAGACTCATTACTTCCACTTACACACTTGATGCATGACTAATATCTACTAAGACATATTAATGGCACCAGAAAACATGTTTATGGCACCAGAAATTCACATTTATGGCACCAGAAATTATTCATATGCTGAAGCACTGTTAACATATTTATAAAGTCAAGCGGTTAATTTAAGCTCTTGTGGCAGATTTATGTGCAATGCTAATCCATCGTTAATCCGTGTATCTTGTATAAATCTGCTTTTCACAGAATAATAATTATGTGACCACCCAATTGAAAAAAGTTTCTTATATTCTGTTCAGTATTTGGATGATGTTTTGGTATTATGAGTTTTCATTCTGAAGATATTCAGTCATGTTGACAGAATATCGATAAAATGACAGCAAAGCAACATTGCTTTTCTAGAGGCCAATCAGAGCATAATAATATGACAGTTCAGTCATGGTATCGGTTTTTATTCGGGCCATATTCAGACGTCATATTTATTCATTCATTCATTATGGAGATTCATATAGCTCCACTTCAAGGCAACTACTCAGAAGCGCTCTCCATCCCAGCGCAGCTGAAGACAGTAGTCTTAAGATGAGAACTGAACATGTCAGAATGGATCCTGGGAAGCAGGCAAAGCGCCAGAGTAAGGCCATTGCAGACCAAAGGACCAACAACACAAAAGGCGCAGTTCTGTTGAACGGCAGTACGGGCAAAAGGAACAAGCAGTACACATAACGACAGTTATTGTAATCCAGTATCACCAAGTGACACGACAGATCTAACAAAACCTAAACTTATTTACTATAACGAAACAGTTAACATCTAAGTACAAATTTGTTTCAATGAATTTGTGAATACAGCACAGCAGAATACCTAGCTCACAAGAAAAGTGCAACTGGAGCCAGGTAAAGAGGCACAAATTACAAGACGGCGCCTGTTTGCAATCAACAAGAACTCATTACATAATAGGTATTTCTTAAATAATATAATAATAAGCAATACCAATGCCGTAGGCCAGGGATGGCGAACCTATGGCACGCGTGCCCAAAGGGGCACGCGTTCAAATTTGTTTGGCATGCGGAATTCAGAGTGTCCCCAAAATTGCAAACATAGAAATACAAAATCCATGTAGGAATCCACCATTTCTTTACTTTGAAGGACTTTATTTTAGCACCATTCAAAAACGATCTTTGAAATAACGTCTTTAATTCATTTTTTGTTACCTTTGTTAACTAAAACCTATATGAGAAAAATAATTATATATTGTGCAATATTCCGAAGGGCACGCGACGGCATTTTTAAAAATGATTTATCAGCATTTTTGGCACGCACCTTAAAAAAGGTTCGTCACCCCTGCCGTAGGCGTAGCTACATTGAGGCAAGAGGAGGCAGTTTTTATATGAAAATATTTTCCTTGGGTTATAGCCCTACTCTCGGATGTTGCCTCCACGGTGGTCTTGGGAAATACCCCAAAAAGGTCATCAAATTTTTGTTGAAGAAACTCCTACAAAAAGGTCATCAAATTTTGTGAAAATCATCCAAAGATCACTGCCAGTGTTGCCTCCTCTTGAATTTAAGTCTGGCTATGCTTCTGACCAATGCTAATAATAATAAATATTATTAACGGAATAACAATAGTTAATAAAAAATAATAATTAATGATAATAATATAAAACAGTGATGATGATGATGATGATGATGATGATGATGATGATGATGATGATGATGATGATGATGATGATGATGATGATGATGATGATGACGATGATGATGATGATGATGATGATGATGATGATGATGATGGAGAATACGACGATTTCTATAGCGCCGTGACATAACACATGCCGTTACAAGGTCGCTTTGACAAGTTCAACATGGCTCAGTAAAAGCCAGCATGAAGTAGTGTGTCTTGAGACTGGGGTTGAGTCTGGTCTTAAATGACTCCAATGAAGTTGCAGAGTGTATCGGGGGCAGAATATTGGAATATTGGAAAAATAATAATAATAATAATAATAATAATAATAATAATAATAATAATAACAGCAAATAATAATAATAATTTTTATAATAATTTAAAAATAATAATAGCAACTGTATTAATAAAAACAGCAAGATTAATAATAACATCATGACTACCAGTAGCAGACTTGGCAGAAACAGTTTTGAGAGGCCATGGAGGTAATCAAAATTTATCAGTAAGACCAGGTGAAAAACTAATCTCGAATAACTGAATAAATCTATCTAATGCCAACGAAAGCAAACAGTGTTATGCAAACCTGTCCCTCACAGACAGACAGCTGAGGTAGCTGCTTACATGATGTGTCAAGATAAACCTACCAATTCACACCCATGGCCTTAAAACTACACTAAATAAATAATTAACAGTCTCCAAATCATAACTATCGCTATCACAAGATCAGCTCCTGTTACTCTGCAAATAATCCTAACATCCTCATACACATATCCTAAAATCCTCAGTCGTTGGTCGCTACAAAGCAAGTCATTGCCCGTACCAAATTACACGGCAACCTTAGATATTTTCATTCTGTAAAGATACCAAATGAGCATTTTCGTGAGCAGAGAATCCCTGCCCTGAACCCCATTTGGAGCCTAAATGGGACTCACATGCAACCCTACAAAGTCCATGCGGGTCCCATCTAATGCCATGAATACGCTGGCAAAGGAAGATACTGCAATGGCACAGAATGCAGACCTATATCGATGATAAACTTAATTTTACAGCAGATTTGATGCTTATCAGCACACATCGATTAGTGCGGGTTTAAAATAAGCCAGTTCAGTTTTCCATGGCTGCAATGCATGCTAAAATGAACTACGTATGGATACTCATCAAATTCCGGGACTATTATACCACGCTCCTCAATCTCCAGTCAATTCCAGTGGCCTAATCGCAGGGCCAAGATCTTCAGGTTGATAGCAGCAGTTCACCCTAATTGCTCTAGTCACAATAGAGTTTCTTATTTCAGCAAACATACAACTCGTTCTATTATTCATTGCAATTCATCCAGAGATGAGTATCTGCTCAGAATTGATAGCTCTCAAAGCCCCAGTTCGAACAGGGCAATATCTGAAACACATGTTGCAGTATAGCTCTGTCCTCATATAACTACCACCGATGTACACATCTCTCCAGTAGGTCAGTACACAAGGGACACACAGGGAGATCCTAAGCCCAAAGACCTTTTGCTCTGTAGGTTTGTAAGACTGCCATCTACTTTTTAAGGTTAAGATAATCGTGAAATCCACAGTCTTGTTGTCAAGACCTTAAACCTCAAGACCAAGACCAAGACCTTGAACCTCAAGACCAAGACCAAGACCAAGACCTTGAACCTCGAGACCAAGACCAAGACTTTGAACCTCGAGACCAAGACCAAGACCAAGACCTTGAACCTCAAGACCAAGACCCAAAAAATCGAAATCAGGTCAAGACTTCAAAAAATTGTAAAGTCGGAATATTCGCTATTTTAATGAAAACATGAGTCTTTTATTTTATTCAAGCAAATTAACTTTAAATGCAAACTGCAGAGAAATCCGAATTTGTATTGAAAAGTCCTTCATGCAAACTCTTATACCAAATGCCTTTTGTATTTGATAAAAAGCAATTCGCTCAGAATTTTCTGACCAAGACGTGCCTGGTTGGCCTCATAAAAATTCCGCCATGTGAAAAAAATATGTTCTACAGGTGCTGAAGTCGCTGACACACACAGAGTATCTTTTCAAGCACTGGATGTAAATGTACAGAAGATAGTGAGTCCTTTTGAAATCTTCCCATGGTTTATCATACCGTCTGATACAGAATAACTGTTGCTGCTGCCAATGGGTTTTCCTGACCAACATGACTTGTATCCATCCATAGATATTGGTCGTATGATGCAAGCATGCAGGCTTGATACAGAATTCTTGAGTTCCGTTAAATGACTGTTCATATTGACAGCCGGTCTTGGTCTTGGTCTTGCGAGACCAAGACCAAGACTTTGAACCTCAAGACCAAGACCAAGACCAAGACCTTGACCCTCAAGACCAAGACCAAGACCAAGACTTTTAAAAACGAACTCGAGTGCACTCGAGACCAAGACCTTGGTCTCGAGGACAATAAGACTGGAAATCCATCTGAATGTCTGTTTGGAATTCATCACAAAACTTATCTGTCTTAAGTCCACTGAATTTATTTAGATAAGACTGACCTGAGAACTTCGATCTGTACGACCTCAGAATATAAAAAAATTTAAGCTTCATTTTAAAAGTCAAGGTTATAGATATCATGCTCGGTATCCATCGAAAATGTCGCGAAGAAAATGTCGCGGTAAAAATGTCGCAGAAAAAATGTCGCGGATAACAATGTCGTTGATATATAATGTCGCGGATAAAAATGTCGCGGATAAAAATGTCGCCGTTAAAAATGTCGCGGATAAAAATGTCGCGGATAAAAATGTCGCGGATAAAAATGTCGTTGATATTTTCCCCGCGACATTTTCACCATACTGGGAACCGTATGACAGTAGCCTATAACACAAAACTATGAAGAACGAAATTCGAAGACAATTTTTAACTTTGACCGTTTAATACTAAACTATTAAGAACGATATACGATATACGAAGACTAAACTATTAAGAACGATATACGATATACTAAACTAAAGTATTAAAAAACTATAATGTTCCTACTAGAAGGTTCGTACTACAGCCTACTAGAATGTTCGTATAGAGAATAGAATGTTTGTATTAAAAAACTATAATGTTCCTACTAGAATGTTCGTACTAGAATGTTCGTACTACAATGTTCGTACTACAATGTTCGTATTAAAAAATAGAATGTTCGTACTATAATGTTCGTACTAGAATTTTCATATTCAAATTTGCAATCTCAAGTTGTGAGCAATACCCCGCAGATAATCGGTAGTTGGACGAAGTCCATAGTCTGCCACAATGGTTTTGATTCTTTCGGCGGTATCTTTATAGACCCGTTTGCCGGGTGGAGGTTGCTGGCCGGCGACGTACTGCTCCAGTTTCATTTCGTTCATGCTTTCCTCTTTCTTGATTCCTTTAATGAACTTCCAGATACTGGGATGATGAGCACCTAGAAGTTGACTAAATCCTCGATGCCAACCCTCGACTGAGTTGTTGGTTTTGGGAAGATCATCAAGGGAGGCATCGTAGCAGTTCCAAAGCGCGTGTGAAAACATAGGGGCGTTGCGACCTCTTCCTCGTCGACCTGGCCGCCCGATCCACGTGTCTTCAAAATAATTTACCAAAGGTCTTAGGATTGTGCTGTGTATCTGGTAGAAATGAGTTTCCATCAGGTCATCGAAGGCACTCGAGACGTCATTAGGAGGAACAAAAGCCAATGCCGCCAATTGACGTATTGCTAATGCAAACTCAGCGTCAGTTGTGTAGCGTTGCTGCAGGCCTGGAGTCTGTTGCAGATGACGCCATAGACACTGACTGAGATGGAAAAAGCAACCACGTTGAGTTGCGTTTGGGAAAACGGTGGTCCAAGCAAGTATTGCAGCCTGTTCAAAATCTGTCATGACGGTTTTTGGATCAAGAGCTGGCTGTAAGCGTTTAAGTTCCGTGAAAACGCGGACGTAGCTAGTAGTACTACGATCAGACATTAAAATGAAGACAGTGGGTATTACGTCACTGTACCTCAATGCATGAATTGTGTAGATCTGCTGAAACAGTGGCGGCGAAGACTTAAACGTTCCATCAGCATACCAATTTTCGCATTGCACCATCCGATCCAGGTTGCGTTGTGTAGCGAAAATAAGAAAGCGATTCTGGCCAGGACCACTGTCATATGACAGGAAGTTCTCGCCCGAAGTAGTGGTCTTATATGCGTCCGGTATGATGAGATCTTGAAGATTTTCCGGATTTGGAAGAGGTATTTCTTTTTCCCGACGTTCTCGACGAATCGTTTGCTTGAGTCCGTTGACTGAAGGAAGTTGAGCAGCAACAGCCGCCGTTACTACAGCTGCTGTACTTGCGACAATCTGATGACCGGCTTCCTGAGTCGTTGCCGCGCGTAGTTTTATGTCTTCGACAGTCTTTCGAGCTGCTATTTTGGCTGCATCTGGAACATGATTATGGTGTCCAATATTCTTCACAAGAACACCGTCGATCGTATGACAACGCGCTAAGCATCTGGAATCGCTGTATTGCGAACACTTCCAAATAAGCTTACCGTTGACTCCTTTCCTCTCTCGTACAAAAGAAAACCCGTCCAGCACAAGCATTTCGCGTCCTTTCTGAGTTTTAATAAATTCCATTTCTACTGAGAGCGATAATAAATCTAGGCTACTGTTAAATCAAAACTCTGCAACTGCACCGGATTCGCAGCATGACAAACTGACAACTTTCTGATTTTGTTGGTTGCCTTATATACAAACTCAGACACATACACAATATTCGAAATTGTTGGACATCAAACGGTTTTGAAGTTTTACACAGTGCTGGCTGAATCGAGCATAATCAACATGCGGAATAGGCCTATATTGGACATCAAAAGATTTGGAGGTTTCTTACATTGCTGGCTCACATGAGCATAGGCTAAACAAGATGCGAAATTCTGGTACATCAAATTATTTAGATTTCGAGGTTTCAAGAATCGCTGAATTCGATTCAAGGCAAGACAAACAAGACGCGAAATATGTTTGACATCAAAAGATTTCGACTTCGAGGTATCACGCTTCGCTAATTTTGAGGTCAAAGACATTGCTGGCTCAATAGAGCAGATAGTAAACAAGACGCGACGAAATTGTGAACGGCGACATTTTTATCCGCGACATTTTTATCCGCGACACTATGTATCAACGACATTTTTAACCGCGACATTTTTATCCGCGACATTTGTATCCGCGACATTATATATCAACGACATTTATATCCGCAACATTTTGTCCGCGACATTTTTAACGCGACATTTTCTTCGCGACATTTTCGATGGGAACCATCATGCTCTGTATCATGTATTTAGGCAACTATAGCAGCTAGCCATATATATTATGTAGTATGAATCTTATCCATACATATATTTCTTTATCTACGGGGCTATTAACATTCCTTGTTATGTTTGATAGTTCTCAGTACTGCTAACCTAATACAGTATACTCTACAAGGCTAGTTAGTGGGTGCAGAAGGGTGCACCTAGGCCGTGATTACCTGCTAAATGAGCACAATTAAAATTTAACACTTTCACCACAAGCGTGTACTAAAAGTGACTGGGAAATCAATTCAGCTCGTTGTTAAAGTTTTAAGCAGATTGCTGTTGCTGTATTTCTCCAGACTAAGTCACCTGGTTTATTACTGCAAAGTTTTCGATCGATTGTGAAGCCATAGGGGTGGAGGCTGTGTCAGGTTGCAGAGGCAGAAGCATATTGAGTAATAGATTTCTTACGCCTCAAGGAGTCAACAGAAATTAGTACATTGCAGTATGCATGGGCGGGCTTGGCCAGCTTAATTCTTCTTCAGCAGTCTATAATGGAATTGTAGATGACAATGCCTGCCGGACATAACTGACCCACAAATCATTGAAGTTTGAATTAGGTCTCATTATGTGGATGTAAGACTAACAAGTGGCCAGTGATTTCAAAAAGTCGATTTTCTATCTCAGATTGAACTCGAGTAGCAGGCCGCATTTTACTAAAATTTGCAAACCTTCACTCTGCATTGCAGTTTTTTAGTTCATGGTATTGCACATGCATCCCAAATACTTTTAAGCTCTTCAATACATATGAAAATTCACTTTATGCTTGTAAAAGGCCAAGTGGACATTGTCTTAGCCATGTGACCACACATACGAAAACTCGGCTTCAGTAAGAAAATCAATTAATTGCTCAGACAGCGATGAGGTATGCAATATGTCCTAAACATTCTGCCCATACTATTTATTTACATATATGCTAATATATCACTCAAACGAGTGTTTAGTTGATATTTCTGCTAAACTTCAGACTTCACTATTTCTACACATAAAAAGTCTAGATATTTAACACCAGATAACTACCTTCAATTAAAATTCAACTGAGTTTTTTGTGAGAGCTGTGCATATTAAAATATTCATAACTATTTCACTATTTGTTATAAAAATATATATGGCTTTCACCAAATTATTCAACACTTCCAGCTATATCTGCTGCATTATTAAAAAAAATTTATGATTTAGGTTCGATTTTCTCACACATGCTCACATACGAGTTTCTTGTTTAAAAATTCAAGCCACCAGTTAGATGCCAGTGCTGTATAATTTAAAATAAACCATAATCCATACAATAAAACATCTAGATATGAATATGTAGATAGATATTTTGTTTGTAATATGACGTACTATGCCAGACAGACAGACAGACAGACAGACAGACAGACAGACAGACAGACAGACAGACAGACAGACAGACAGACAGACAGACAGACAGACAGACAGACAGACAGACAGACAGACAGACAGACAGACAGACAGACAGACAGACAGGCGACAAAAAAGCAAGACAATCCACGATACAGGCAACATTGGTCTACTCTGTAGTGAACGTCAGCTGAGCCGATACCTGGTTTCTTTCATTAGGAAAAAATGGTCTGGCATATGCAATCATACAACACTGTGAATTTAAGGCGATTAACACACATATATATAACGTAAAAACATAATATAAAACACAGTACACTAACAACCAGACTATATATATAATCTGAATATAATCATTCAGGCAGATAGTGGAATGTCTCTAAGAGGTTCTTATCAGATACATACATAAACATATATATATGCACGTATATCATATCAACACTAGAATTTATGTATATATAATATATATATATATATATATATATATATATATATATATCTCAAAGGGTGAAGATTAGAAACACTTGAGCTAAACCTAAGAGGCAGCCATGTGTACGAAGCATTGGCAACTTCATTTTCTCAGCTTCAGCATATGAGGATGCAGGTCAGTCCTTTCACTCTCTGTGTGTATGGTCAATTTCCAACACTTCCTATAGCTGAGTTCACTAGGGGGCGCAAGTGCTGCAAAAAGCTCCGACAATCTTTCTCCCATGGCAGAGAATTGAATCCCCAACCTTGGCAACCTTTGGGGCCAGTACACTAACCACTAGACTTCTGTGCTCATCTAAGAGAGTTAAAGGTTAAACCATTCACAAATCAAACTCCAAGATCAAATTACCGAGAGCAACAAAGTCCTAGACAGCGGAAGAATCCCCAGCTTTAGATTTTGCTTCTGATAATTCTAGATTTTATTTGCAAGATCTGCCAGATCATTTACGTCAAACAAACCAGACGAAGAGGCTTAGGATCTTAAGATGTTCACATTAGCAATCCATAAAGCATTTTCAAGTTGAACATCTTAGTTAACAGAAAAAGCCACAGAGAGTGAATGCTGAACAGAGGGCTGTTTTTCTTCCCCTTTAGTCATCACCCTTAAAGTAAGATCGAGAAACAGCAGACACTTTGAGAATTGCATGTATGTGCATATTTATGTATATATGTAAGTCTGCATGCATGCATGTGTATTGTGTATACGTGCATGTATTTTTTTATGCATGCATGTAAGTACACAAAAACTATGCATGTACAAATGCATGCATGCATGTACCAATGCATGCATGCATGTATCTAAGGATGCACAAATGCAAGTAAGCATATATGTAGGTATGTACGACGTTGTACATACATACGTATGTTACACATGACTATAAGTATTCTAGCTTCACTTGTAACTGCTATTAGCAGACAACAGATGTAGCAGGTAGCTTCTGCTATCTGACCTTTGCCACATCGTAACACCAGTTCCTAAGTGTGCATTTTATCAGATAGAATTGGTTCAGACCTTTATAATAATTATTATTATTGGAATTATTTTATCAATTATTGGAAACTGCATGCAGTAATTTATTGAACATTGAAATGAACATACTGAGGTTTAGGGAATCCATGTGCCTCGCATGCTAGCTGAACAGGTTCCAGCTCCTTATAGGCAACCTCTGACTTCGGATGCTGATGTATCTGCGGAGGATGACCACCTGACAAAGCAAAGCAGAAATCCAGATTAACTATAACTTCAAAAAGACAACACCCTACTTACCTCCCTTGCAATCGTCATGGTGTTAAAAGCAGCAGGAAGAGTTCTGCCCTAATTCCTTCATTTAGGTTATAAACGAATATATTATAACTAGGGCATAACCAATTTTGATTTTTTGCCAATTCCGGATACCGGATTGTATAGGCCATTATTTGTGTGTTCTGATTCCGATTAGTAATAACGTATGTTCTTAAATCAATGCGCAAAGGTCTAATTCTAAGTTAGTCATCATTGGCTAATGGCTTAGCGTCAGTTACAGGTGGTCAGTCACCCCCTTCCCTATACGCTATACATTTCTTCATTGATTGACAGGCCTAACGGTCACCGGCCCCGGCCGTCTGTGGGAGATGCAGGGTAGATTGAAAAACAACTGCTATTAATCGACGGGTTAGAGTTAGACATTCTGGATCTGGATAATTCCGGATAGTCCAAAAATCGGCAAAATCGGTTTACCGATCCGGATTCGATTATGCCCTAATTATAACATCACATGATAAAGTGACTTAAATAAAAAGGTAACAAAGAAACGGTTTTATGGCCCATATCCGCTAAAAAGAATATCTTCTATAGTTTTCTGCAACATTCATAGGTTCAATGCCTTCAACTAGCTGGTACCACATACCACATTTGTCTGTTGTTGTCCTACAGCCTTTCTTAGGGTTTAAAAAGCACAATAGCAAATGAAATTTTTTGGGTGGAATCACTGAATATTTCATCACAAGAAACTTACAGCTAAGAAACACACTTGTGATGATATCTGATAATAACAGTAATAATTAGCAATAATTGGAACAATCAACTATCAAGGCTACCACAAAAGCATATTTTAAATTATAACAGAACAAAATATATGAGAATAGTCATATTCTGAGCTGTGATGACCCAATACACAAATATTTAATTAATTTTCAATTATATCTAGGCATATTAATTTTTTTACAGGACAGCAGATCTACGAAAACAGTCATAAACCATCAGCTAATAATACTCCCATGATAGGATCATGCAAGGACCGCGTTCCCCTGTCTGGTCATTCTTCCTGATAAAGCCTATTAAATGTCACTTAACATAATTATGACAATCATAACAGCCGCCAATTATTTGATGATGGTTATATACGCAAATATGTGGTATTGCTTCAGATGTATGTAGATAAGCTTCCACATATGCAGAATGTTTAGTGAGTCATAGAGCCCAAGGTCTGACCACATGCAATTGCCAATACTCAGTGGAGTCTGCATGGCCAATAATGATTTAGTTTGCATTTTGTTTCATTTCCAGATATGTAAAAGCATTCATAACCCAGACTCTGTTCAATATTCCCAAACATACTGATCGTAAGCAGTTTTCCTTTAAAAGTATTCGTTATCGCAAACTCCAAATTTCTAAAGTGCTACTCAGTGCTTAGCGCAGGGCACCAGCTCATTCACGAGCTCTGCAAAAATATGACCTAGGTATGTTTGCATTTGTTTTCTTACAGTCTTTTTCACTAAAAAACATGACATTATGAATGATATTCAGCCCAAGTTACTGCACAGTAGCTGATTGTGGCCACTGTGGAAATATACAGACAATGTTGTTTTTAAGGGTGTATTCCACTACTGCTTAGAACACAAGTCACGGTTTGCCTCAGACTTTTAAGTTCGTGTGAAAAAAGATGAAGCAGGGCACGCAAACTGTGTATATGCTGATTATGCTGTTCATCACTTAAATTATTCTCGATGACGCAGGAACTTGCGGTGCCAGCAAATCAAATGCCAGCAACTTACGCAATTTCACGCAATTAAAGTAGGCACGGCAATTCTGAATACAAGATAAAGATGTGACTCTTGTAAACAGGAAAGGTGATTCATGTACAGCAGTGACCGCCCAAGGAGAGCCTGCAGCAACTGCTGATTTGACATTCCATTCTGAAGAGACCCTCTTGGTCTGTTAACCCTTTGTTGGCTTACTAAATATATTATCAATCACTCTGATACTCGTTATCATCATTGCATTGCTAATCATGGTTCCTTATCCCTCAGATTCTATGCACTTGGGATCATCTGTCAAATCGAGAAGCTGTTGGATGGGTTTTGAGTGTGAGCACAGACCTGCCACTGGCGTCTCTACTAGTTATCTGAGATTTTTTGCGAACTGCTGAATGTTCTGCTTTTACCGACATTTTACATCGTTTAGTTAGAAAGTGCCTCTAATTAGTTCTGTATTCGGCGGCACTACATAAATTTATAATTACCAATTAAGTTTCAAAAATCATTGTCATTATTCAATTCAAATTAATTCATAGGCTTTATGGTTCACCAAATACAAGTTCATGTTAATATTTATTGCAATAATTCACGGGAGTCAACGGGTAAACCCAAGAGGCAACCTGCTCCACCTGATCATCCTCTTATCTCAGTCTTTCTCGACCCCTCCCCCGCCCTGTGACTATTCATGTCAAGTTCTCCAACAGAGCCATATCCAAGATAGTACCACGCCTCTGGAACAATCTCCCACCTCAGTACAGCACAGTCTCAGTTCCTCTATATCATCACTGCAACCCGAGTGAACATTGCTCATAATCATCACCAAGATCATCATCGTGATCATTATCAAGATAATCATCACTACCATCACTGTCACAATTATTATTAAATATTACTTCGCATTTATTAAGCGCCACTATCTAATGACCAAGCATCGATCGATGGCGCTCAGAAATTGTGATCGAAGGACTTGCTCAAGGTCCCTACACAGTAACCATCTCAGAGGAGGCTCCAACCCGTACTCTCCACATTACAAAGCAAGCGCTCTAATCAATCTGCAACCATGTCATCACCACTACCACCACAGCCAACATTTACTAGCAGCAGCACAGTCGGCTGTAAGATAGAACAGATGTTCAACTTACCATTAGCACTCAGGACTGCAAGTGGCATCACCAACGAACATAAACATGTGATGAGGAGGTCGTAGTGGTCACTAAACATGTTTGCAGAAACTCGGAATATAACAAACAGCTGCTGAGATTAAACATCCGCGTTACATAAACTCAGACTCTGAAACAGTCCACTTCTGACTGACCAGTCCTACAAAAACAACATATTTTTAATATTCGTTTATTGATTCAAACTGACAAGTACACAGTAAGATTACATGATATAGTAGTAATAGATGATAACAAGTTTAACAAGAGCTGAATTTAACTGTGAGGCAGCCTGCAAGGCGCCCATCTGTCCTACTGCTCATTTTACCAGTGCTCATTTTACCAGTGAAAATGCACCACCTCCTTCCTTCACTTCTACTACAGCTACCCTCTCGTCATGGAAACCACTTGAGCCATCTGTAATCCGTTAGCTGATACTGGATTCTTCCTCGAAGTCGTGTGAACTAGACCTGCTTCCTCCATTTCTAGTTAAGGACTTTGTAGATGAATTGACTCCATTTTTGACTTTACTGTGTAATTCTTCTCTAGCTCAAGGTTATGTCCCGACACTGCACAAAAGGGCTGTGGTTTTCCCTTCCATTAAGCGCCAAGGCCTTGATCCTAACTCTCCTTCAAACTATCGTCCTATCTCAAACCTCTCTTTTCTTTCAAAGCTTCTGGAAAAATGTGTCTCTTGTCAACTGATCTATTACCTTGACTCTAACTCTCTTATGCCTACTCTTCAGTCTGGGTTCAGGAAATTCTACTCGACAGAATCGCTTATACTGCGCCTTCTAGCTGAAGTATTTCAAGCCTTTGATCGTGGCCAGGTCACTTTATTTGCTCTTTATGATATCAGCGCTGCCTTTGATACTGTAGACCATACCATCCTCTTAGACCGTTTATCTAAATCTTTTGGCATTGCTGACTCTGCTCTTCTTTGGTTTCGCTCATTCCTTACTGATCGCTCTGTTTCTGTTGTTTTTGGACCTACCCGCTCTCCTTGGACCCACATCCCGTATGGACTACCTCAGGGCTCTGTCCTCGCCCCCCTTCTGTTCATTTTGTATACCTCGGATCTAGCTGGGGTTCTTGGTCCAATGGGTGTTTTGTCTCACCAATACGCTGATGACACACAGGCATACCTCCATGGTCCAGCCAACTCAGCTGCTCTTATGGTTGAACGCATCCTGGAGGCTTCCTCTGCTCTTGATCTCTGGTTGTCCTCAAATCGCCTCCGTCTTAACTATGATAAAACCAAGTACATTTGGCTTGGCAATCGTGTCCAGCTTGCCAGGATTGATGCTGACTCTCTGCGCCTCAGGTTTCCCAATGTGTACTTCTCCTCCTCTGTCCGTGATCTTGGATTTGTCCTAGATCCTACTCTTTCTCTATCTGATCATGTCAATAGTGTCTCTCGCTCGTGTTTTTACTATTTACGCCAACTTCGTGCCATTCGCCAGTCTCTTCCGCTGCATGCGATTGTGACCTTGGTTCATGCTCTGATCTGTACTAGGATTGACTATGGAAATGCTGTCTATATTGGCCTGTCCTCTACTAACACATCTAAACTTCAGTCCATCCTTAATGCTGCTGCTCGCCTTATAGGGGGCATCATGAAGTTTGCCCATATCTCTTCCTACATCCGGGACTCCCTTCACTGGCTTCCCATTCACCAACGCATTCAATTTAAGGTTCTTTCCCTCATGCGTAACTGTCTTGTTGGCTCAGCTCCGCTGTATCTCAGGGCTTACTGCACCCCAGTTTCCAGTTTGCCTGGTCGGGCCTCTCTCCGGTCATCTGCCCGTGGCCTCTTGTTAGTCCCTTGGATGCGCACTGCTACTGCCCAGTCCCGTAGTTTTGCGGTTGTGGGCCCTTCCAGTTGGAACAGCCTCCCTCAGGGCTTTAGACTTGTCCTCCTCTCTCTGTCTCCTGCCCAGTCTCGCAAGCGCCTGAAAACATTCCTCTTTGTCAGTGAAGACACTGACACGGGTCGGGAGCACCTCTGTTTATGAGTGGCGCTATATAAATCCTCGATTACAATTACAATTACAATTACAATTACAATTACATCTAGGGAGTGGAAGGCTGAGTCTTGCTCGTGGGACTAGCGGGTAATGAACCCGCATCCTTCTGATCTTCTGATCATCATGCCAGCATGTTACCATTCAACCATCTCCTCGCCCCAATTGTCATTGAATGGCAAAAACACCGGCTGTAGATAATGGCTGTAAAAATGGCTACAATATGCCAGTTTCCTACTTAGCTCTGTAACAAGCACTGATACCGTTAAAACGAAAAGCTTTCAATATGGTTACTTTTATACACTAGAGGCTCATTATAATGCACTTTGTTATAATACAAATTCTGACATAACACAGTCAGGACATGGATCCTCAATTTAGCCGAGTTCTAGAAAATGATCTCATTACAACACAATCCACCGCAAATAGCCAGTTCTTCACATAGCTCCCAGAGACACCCTTATGGTCTTATAGTTAACTTTTTAATTATTATTATAATTTATTTAGTATTTATTACTTTTATTTTACCATATGCTTTGTTTTCGTTATTTCCAAGTTCATTTGCTATACTTAACACAAGCCTTGCAAATCCAATGAGTGAAACCAAATATTATAAATGAGAAGAACTGAGCAGTAATTTTCAATATTAGTTGTACTTAATACAACAAAATTGACAGACCTGAATCGGTTAACCTAAAATAATATTAACAATTTTCTTACAGACCTTAAACTGCATTCATTACTTTACTAAACAGGCACTCCCACTGACAAACCTGAAGCACCTTAGAAGGAACCTCACACTTATGGTGCTCAACAAACTGTTTCTACCCTTACCATTTCCTTCCCTTCCCTGCACCAGCTGCATTTTGGATCAAACAAGGCATTGTAACAAACACAGACTAGATTGCCTACTTTACAGACTGCCTCTCTACCATTTCCGTATACCTTTGCCTTCCTATCCTACAACCCAATTCAGTAACGCTGAAGACATCAGATGCAATAAACGTCTCAAAACTAAACATAAGAGGGACAACTGAAACAAATAAGATGTCGAGAGATGCAGACCAGACCATTGCAGACCAGACCAGACCATTGCAGACTCCTTTGTGATGGAGTAATGCATTCCCCCTATTCATACTCCAAACATGCCCTAGCATTTGATAAGAGTACTGGCGATAAGTGTATGGGTACTGATACCAAATGCATATTTCATCAGTAACCATTGCAGAATCTGCAGAAAAGCCATCATCGGTATTAAAGGTCAGTGATGTTGGAAACACGTGTCTCCCCTCTGTCTGGTGTGCACTCGCACGGAAATAGCACCAAGTGATTAAGAACGCAAGGGGAGAAGGACTGCACCACGATGATGATCATCGCATGGCAAGAGGACTGAAAGGCATGACAATGACTTGGATATGGGAGTGCATGACTTATGACTGCAATAACAAACTAATGCGGAAATTAAAACATGACTTCCTCCTCGCCAGCCTGATGTTCATCTGCTTTTGCTTCGTGTTCTGTTCGCTATCCAGTGTAGCAATTTGCCGCAATTTATCTATTTTATTAGGGAAAACGCTGAACATATTGAACAGGGAGTTCTTCCAACCACCGTGGTGAATAATGACGAACAGTCCAAAACCTCGTGTTATTCTCCGACATTTATGTGAGGGAAAACAATATTATTCATCTACTCTCTCCCCTCGTTTGTCTCTCTATCTGTCTGCATCCCTGTATCGATATGTGTCAGTATCTGTGGCCTCATCTAATCCGGAAAAACAATAGCAAAGAGACTCTGGATAACTAGATTGGAATGTGATCCATTAAAAATGGTAACGTCAATAAAAAGTCAATAAAACTGCGGCTCAAAAGCCCGTCCTGTTGCGGAATAATATACATAAATTGCAGCATATTTGTCAACAAACGTTTCATGGGATCAACTTTGCATTGATGCAGAATAGTAGCAGACAGATTCTGCAAGCGATATACATCAAGCCAATTCCTGAAGCAATGCAGCATGAAATTCATTTGAAAAATAGATCGAAGCTCCTGCAAGTAATGTCTACTAACGGCAGACACTAACACAGCTAGCAGTGGTCCTTTTGTAGCATGCATAGACCATCAATAATTATGGGTCGATAATCCCATGACTGTGAGTTTATGCTTGCTTAATGGACTCTGAGTAATGACTCTGGGCGCGTTGTTTGTACTGTATTGTATTGTAACATTCGTGAACAAATATGCCATTCCTCGGATTCACATTTGTTGACCTAGCACACATAACAAGTGCAAAATATAAATAAATTAAATATTCAATGACAATAAGTCTGTATGCCTTGTATGCCTTGGTTAGCCACAAGTAGCCATTGTGGCTAAAAGCCTGAGACTATATGGCCATTTCGGATTAAGCAATAGAAGTGTAGTTGTTGTAATTTCAGTTTTTGTTATATTTTCTCATTTTTTTGACAATTGTCCATAAGTAATAATAATCGTTGATACATGAATCAGAGGAAATCTCAAACACATACTACTTTGAACGACATGCATTTTCAGCTTAAAGTTTAAGTCACATTTACACACATCAATTGTGAAAGGTTCTTAGAATGACCAATTACATGCGTGCATTCAATTAGGTAGTCAAGTATGTTGCACTATGAGAGGTTGTCACAGGGTGCTGCATGAAATGCTCATACATACATGCCTAGATGTATCATGAAAAATTGTTGAACAGTATCAGGACAATCCTGCTGACCAAGTTTCGGTAAAATTGACAATTTCAGTTACGCATCAGCATCTTCAAATGAAATGGTCAGATGACAACGACCCACATTCGACATAGCAGATAAGTATCATCGATTTTTCCTATATCCGTCTCATGGAATTGAAGCCTTCGTAGACTTGAATTGAACTCTGTATCGATCTTAAATATGAAAGCATCACCCCAGAGATCCATTGGCTGAGGATGCTACTGTAGTTTAGCCAAACTACATTTTGACAATGTTTGCAACAACATGCATTATTTGTTGCACAGTTCCCCTAGACAACTCAAATATAATGAGTACATTGACCGTACACTGTCCGTGTGAAGATTAAGTGGCAAGGGAGAGGGCTGGCTACCAACCCTCATATGTTGAGGCCTAGAAAAATGAAGTTGCTAACACTTCATACCCATGGCTATCTCTTGGGGCTAGCTCAAGGGACTCCTTGTAATCCTTCATCACATCGAACAGAACCTTATCTATTTATGTATCAGCTCACTGATATAGTACCCTCTTGGACCCTATGAAAAGTGCAGCCCTGTAATGGGATTATATACAAAAATGATTGCAAATTTCAAACATAAATTTTAGCTCATAGATTTCTAGGTACACTCTGGCCATTTGTCAATGCATCTTGGATTTGATTTTGTATCAGGACAGCTTGCTCTTACATTTGCCTTTCACTTGTAGGTCAACGGCTAGTGAAATTAACTGCCTTTCACTGAGATGTGCATCTTATAATAAAAGATGTGAGGTTTTGGATTTCCTCTATTGTACCTACAATCCAATATTCAACCCAGGGCCATATATTTGGATCAGAGTCCTAGAGATATTATATAATAAGTGTTGTAATATATTACACTAGGGAAGATGTTATTTCATTGTCATCATATATTTGCATTACAGTCCTGTACATATTGTACATATTTCATTCTCATCATATACTAAGATCAGAGATTCAGATTCCAGAAGACATCAGTTCATTGTCATCAAAAGTTGGGATCATATAGACGTGAGGAAATGAGTTGTTATTTACAGATTCGGTGCTGAATAAAACATCATCCATTGGGCAAAGAAATGTAGTTACTGGTCTTTCAGTGTATTAAAGAAATACAATGTAATATATTAAATAATATAATATATGATTTGATACAATAAGATATGACATGATATGACATCATTGATATGATATGATATAGAACAGTATAATAAACCAGGGTTTAAATGGTTCATAAGACATGTAATCTGTGTTAGAACCACTGCAAATTAACCTGAAATGCTTACTAGCCCATCTAGCTTCCTCTTAAAGCTGTGACAGTGTCCACTGAGACAGTACTATCATCCAAACCACTCCACAAATCCACAATTCTTGCACACTGAAGAATTTCTGCCCTAACGTTCCATATCGGTCTGTTGCCTCAACAGTGGTCCATCAATACTTCCACCTGTCTTTTAGTATGGAAAGCTTAATTAGTAAGGCTAAATAATAAGGGATACTACTAAACAATGCACAGCATGCCTAAATTAGCCACTGGGCAACTGCCTGCTCTGACCCCACTCATCGGGCATATTCTATTAGTCACCACCAGATCAATAAACAGTGGCAATTTTGTCGATTGTCATTAGGATTGAATAATGAAGGCAGCCGCAAGTCCTAGATGTAATGACTTGGTCCCTTAATGACCTCCCTCCCTTCCCCTTTCCCGGAAAAATTACACAGTGATCTCTTACAAGGTTCTTGTTCCCAATATGATCAGATCAAGAGTCGGATCTAATTATCTGATCTGATGATCAGATAATTAGATCTTATACCAAGGTTCTTTGGAGCATTGAACACAAGCATTTCAGGAGAACGCGCTCACAGTAATCTGTTATGTCAGCTATCTCTTGCCATCCAATTTCTGGCACGCTTCTGCTCAAAAGAGCGGAAGATCAGCATCCCAATGCCAAAACGATTTCACTTCTTCCGATGACAGAATGGCACAACACAGATATCTTCATATATAATTTGGTCAATCTTACCTAATCGAATGACTTCTATCCCAAGCTATTAATCAAGGTTCATTTCAAATAAGTTGCCTTTATACCTTTAGTCAACAAATAACTAAGTAAGTAAGTAAGGATGGAAGCTGTTCAAAACAAAGAAAAGAATGAATGAATGAACAAACCCACAAAGGAAGGAAGGAAAGATAGGAATGAGCAAAGTAAGGAAGGAAAGAACAAAGGAATGAACAAATGAACAAAGTAAGGAAGGAAGGAAAGAACAAAGGAATGAACAAATAAACAAAGTAAGGAAGGAAGGAAAGAACAAAGAATGAACAAATGAACAAAGTAAGGAAGGAAGAAAGAACAAAGGAATGAACAAAGTAAAGTAGGAAGAAAAGAACAAAGAATGAACAAATGAACAAAGTAAGGAAGGAAGGAAAGAACAAAAGAATGAACAAATGAACAAAGTAAGGAAGGAAGGAAAGAACAAAAGAATTAACTAAATGAACAAAGTAAGGAAGGAAGGAAAGAACAAAGGAATGAACAAATAAACAAAGTAAGGAAGAAAGGAAAGAACAAAAGAAGGAATGGAGAAATGAGAGGAATAAAACAAGTAAGTAAGTAAATAATTAACTAACAGTAATGGATCAAGACATCAACTCATCCAAGTATGCTAATTAGACATCACAATAAAACCTAACAGATGTGTGATTTATTGCTATTATCTTCTAACTATATTCCGTAGCCTGTTCTGATCATCTGATCATCTCCTCACCTAATCCGTGTCTGATTTCATGTAGACATTCAAGATTCCAGTTGTCTGATAAGCAACACTGAAATAGCTCCCAGCAAAACTGTTCTTGACTCATCGATCACTTCAGCAAAGTAGATATGTGAAGTGTATTATTAAATCCACGGGTATACAGGATGGTATTAATACTCGGCTAATCATTGCTGTTGCCCTCTGGCAAGTGTTCCACCGGGGTAACGGTTCCGCCCCCTGCAGGTTCATCCGGATGCTCCCCACATGCCAGACTGATTAGTACACAGGATGGAGTCCATCAGTTCACCCCCTCCCGCTGAATGAAGGCGTTCAGTGCCATGGACGGTCATGGTTCTTGGAACCCCTGTGAAGGAAAGCCCTTTGTTTTAACCAGATCTGTAGTAGGACCCCAGCCTTTGACCTCCCACTTTCCAGCTGGATATCCACATCGTCTCCACTTTCAGTTCTTTGGCCGGTGTCTTTCTCCCTCGGCCCCCATTGCTCCGGGCATTTCTCCCTGGATGTTTGGAACAGTTTGACCGGCCCTTAGCCGAATGCATATACAACAGCATGCCCAGCCCCAGCGCTGATGAAAGATTTATGAAATATATCCAAGTAATATCCAGGCCATTACACACATCAAGCTGTCCAAATCTGCCGCTGCAACTCGGTAATCTCCGTAACTTAGAACCTATCACTCTGCTAGTCTCGCTTGGCAGACAGAAATGAACACCTCTCCAACACAATATGTCTGTGATGCTTTTTTCAGATATATGAGTCACGGGCTAAATTCTCATGGAAACAAATCAATGGAATCGGATCTCCAGTCCCTGAAGATTGATTAAGGGCTAGGGGTTAAGGCCTCTGACAGGCACTTACAGTCTGATAGGAATCTCAGCCACATATTCTCACAGCATTACACCACTTATCGAAGATACCCCTATCAGCCTTTTTCACAGGGATATTTTTAGTTTTACTGACTAAAATGCACCAAGGTACCTATAACCCAGATAGCAAAGAATCAAGTTCACATACTAGCAAGCAAGTTGATGGGCTGGTAGGTGAGTCAGTCAGCCTATCTCTTGACTCAGTCAGCCTATCTCTTGAGTCAGTTAGCCTATCTCTTCTCAATCATCAGAGGTTTCTAAACACCAGAAGATCATTTCTACTTATAAATGAAAAACTAGACATGATGACTAAGGCAGTACTTGCTGACAATAACATTGCTCATGATGGTGCTGATGCAGCTGATCAATTATATTCAGACATTTTTAAAATTTTCATTACCATGATATAGATTATGATAAAAGAGGCTCAAATAGATGGTGAGTTATAAACGAGGAATGCTTACGTAAAGTTGTGTACAAAGGGCGCTTGCATGGTGCCTTTACAGGACCTCTGAAGACTGCATTGTGTGGTTGTCATACAGATGAAGGATGCGGCCACCTACGTTGAAATGGACCGCATTGCATTAGAGATGGTAATGACTCATTGCTACAGATGCATTCATCTGCCTGAATCACTAAATCAATATCTGTTCATGTAATACTCCCAAATACTCCAAATGTGAATCATGGCAAGCAAGAAGACTGGATAAAAAAACAAAAAAACTCTTTGTAACAGTAAACCTGTTGGCTGGCGAAACACTACAAAGATTGATGATGGAGTATGGACTGTTATCTTGAGCTCATGGTGGTCTCCTTTGCTAACTGTTTTCCCTGTTTGGGGTATTAGCGGCAGGGCACACTTTATCTTCTCCCTGACCGGCCTCCTCATAAACTGCAGGAGTCTTTCCATCTGAAGTGGAGACAGATGGGAAAGACAGAAGAGGAGTTGAAAACTGATGAAGGAAAGACAAGCACAGGGCTATGTAAACAGTGGTTGTGTTCCCAGAGTGAGTTTCTTCATAGTTTTATATCCTCTTCATGTGGCCCACTTGGTTCTTCATATACAGCTTTATAAATTCATATAATAAATGCATATCAGTGCATTTTATTTGAAAATGAAGATGTCTGCATTACTGAGTGATTAAACTATCTTGGTAAGTAGGCCTCCTGAACGAAAGTATTTTTGAATTTGACCTAATAAAATCAAATACCTAAACAGGCAAGGCTAAGCTTATTCAGTGTGAAATTATATCAACAACAAGTAAACAAAATGAAAACCTTACACACACTGGCATTTTGCTTTTGATTCAGTAGGATGATACAGCTGGAGAGTAATTCAATAAGACTTGTGGTCTAAATAATCTAAAAGGACAGCAGCCCGCATTTGATCTTAGGAGTTTCCTTGGGGTACTTAATACAATAATCTCTCTCTTTAGCCATTAGCAGAAATTTCGAGCAATATGTACTAATATTTGTATTCCTGGTTGAGTCAAAATGGTCTTAATCCCACCGAGTTCAATACAAAACACCTTGGCACTCGTCAGCGGTAATTCACTTTTCTGTCATTTGTTAAGTTAATATAGTCTGTACAAATGTTAATCTGTCAGAAGAAACCACAACTCTTAGTTGCATTTGACTCTGGTTTTACTTTTAAGCAATGTGTCACAATTCTTGAAGCACATTTGACCTGTTCTTACTGTCGAAATGGCCACTTTCATTGCTGTTGCTCTTGTTCAGTCAAGACTGGATTGTTAATTACATTCCTTATCACTACTCTTCTCATACTATCAAAAGATTATAATGGAAGCAGAAATTGGCAACACATGTGGTTTGCCCTAGTAGCAAACTCTCATCTGCTGGTCTTCTGTGACAACTTCACTGGCTCCCTATCTCAAAACGTATTGATTTTAAAATGGCTGCTATCACCAATCAATTCCTTCGCACTCAGCAACCTGCTTACTCTGATCAACAATTGACTATCACGTCCCTGCCCATTCCACATGATCCAGTGATCTTCTGAAGCTTCTTCAACCTTTTGTTGGTACGGCTTTCAGTGCATGCGCTTTAGCTCAGCCTCTCCTACTGTCTGTAATAAAAATACTTTACTTATAAGGTCAGCTCCAGCAACCTCATCCTTGGAGCAACAACTTAAAACTTACTATTTTGTGAATCCATCACTTACTTAGCTTCCACCCTCGGTTGCCCATCTCCACTCTGCTTAGTGACTGACTGTGCTTCTGATTAAAGTACGTATGGATGCCTGGCACATAAATCTCATATTCATTTAGGGTCATTCCACGTCAAATCAACCAGGGGTGTACATCACACCCCTTTGGATTTTTCTGAAAATTTTTATGCATAAACTACATGCAAAATTAGGAATAACAGTGAAAAGTTTAGCAGAATATCTCAATATTTGACCAAGATATTAATTTTTGAAGTTAATAAGCAAAAACCGGATCACGAGAAAACGGCATGATCCACCGACTTTGGACAGTCATATCTCAGCTAGGAAATGAGCTAGAGGGCTGAATTTTTTTTAATGTATTCAGTTTCTTGTGCTGTTTCCAAATATGCAAGAATCTGAGTGGTGTTACTTGTAGTTTTTAATTGATAAATTTGTAAATATTGCACGGAGGCCAATTTTCACTCAAGTTCCAGACATCATATCAGCAGGCAGGAATGATGTATAGTAATACTTATACTGGTTTTATATTGAGGTACATAGGTGCTCATCAGACATATAGTCAGTATCTGAATACTTTCATTATGTCTGTACTTTCCAAGGACATTTTCCTTGGCATGATCGTCAAAATGGGGTTTAAAGCTTGCCCAAAAAGTGAAAGTGAGTGTCTAATGAAATTCATGAAAATTTGCACATATATTGAGGACACCTAGAACTGTCACTGGTGAAAAATTCAGGATGGTGTTCTGCTCCTTTACTTATAAATAAATTTTTGAAGTTGACCAATTTTACAGTGTCGCGAGTTGCTGTTAATATGCCTGGTACTGCATTATGGTAATTTCTTTGTTATAACTGGTCAGCTACTTTTAAGCACTTGATTACTAGCATAACTGATTTTATCATTACTATTCTGGCAATCAAGTTTACTCAGTTTGCAGTGTAATCATGCTATTCATACATGCAACAGGAAATAAAGCTATATTACAAGTTTACGCATACCGTGTGCTTTAATAATGGTCAATAAACAACAATATGCAGCAGACATACACGTTGCTTCCTTCACCAGGTAGTTACTGATACAAAATTCTTCTGATACTTTCTCCTGTGAGCAGCTTGCAGGTGTAATTTAATTTTTGCTGTCTGGTTGCCAACTCACATTTCAATTTTAGCTCTGGAGTTAATGTGGATAAGTCTCTACATCCATCACATTCCGCTTGTTTCTGCCGTCCTCTTAAGCTGAACATGCACAACTTTTGAAACTTTCTTTTGTGTTGCTGCTTTTGCCTGATCAACCTTTCTTTTGGCATGCACTGTTCATTCTGGTGCATGAACACTGTGAAATTTGACTGGAGTGTAGCCAACGCTTGTTATGCTTTCATTTAGTTGTCCTAATTCCACATCAGAATATATTGGTAGAATCTTTGCTGCCTTTAAGCGCTACTGATGAACTGGCAGCACACAATTTTTGTTCTGGTGATGTTTCTCTCTCTTTTTTTCAAAAACCATTTTTTTTGCGACTGATGCACGCACAACTGATCACCAGTATTGACAAGCTTGCTAGTCATTTGTCTAATATCTTTTGGATATTGAATAGAGCACTATATAAGTGACTGCTTTGCTTTTTGCGACTGTTTGCTCCTGTGCAGAAATTCATACTGGTGAAGCAAAACTTGACTGTGATAGCGACAAATGATAGCTTAAGCAATGTCAATGTCGAACTTTGTCTTACTAGTCACTACCAGCAATCAATGTCTTCATCAGAAAATTCTGATACACTGCAAAAGTCTGTGCTTTTTGTGTATACTGATTGGTGGCACTCTTCTTGTCATTATTCACCAAACGTGCATGCTGGAAGTTGGCTTGCATTGTGACTAATGAATGCAAGAAAAATTGTTTTAAATATTTCTATGGAAGTTGGTGTTAAGATGTTAAAATCTATTTTAAGGTTGAAATTACCAAACTAACAGTAATCCAATTTTAAATTAAAATTGTGACCTCATACCAGAAATTGGACACACATAAAATATGTTAAATTCTAAAAAGAATGAGCTCTTGAACAGAAATCTTTGATCCCATGAGTTACTTAACTTAAAAGAAAATGATCATGAAGAAATTAAGTATCATGAAATTAAGCAAATGATAAATCACGTCTTAATGCCCATTGTGTCTCTGCTGTTTAATTTCAATAGACACGAAATCTTACCTTTTGAGCTCAGTGAAATAAAATGAAAGACCTTTATATTAAAGTAATACTAATTTATACCAATATGCAGAGTCATAAAAACACAATTCTGCCATACTTTCAACTAGATGATACACACAAATATTTAACAAAAACACAGCCACACACAAGTAGCCCAAACATAGCACAAACTCAACAGCATTGACACAACCTATCAATTACATAAAGTAAGCTTGTAATTACAAATAATTACATTTGCTGTGGATCAGTAGCCTGTGCATGGCTTAAAATGTTCAGCTGATATTAGAAGGCACATATATCATTGTAAAAACAAATATACATGCCAGCAAACAAGCTGTGAATCAAGTCACAAAAGCTCTAAACATTAACTCGCGACACTGTAAAATTGGTTAACTTAAAAATATTATTTACAAGGAAAGGAGCAGAACACCATCCTGAATTTTTCACCAGTGACAGTTCTAGGTGTCCTCAATATATGTGCAAATTTTTATGAATTTCATTAGACACTCACTTTCACTTTTTGGGCAAGCTTTAAACCCCATTTTGACGATCATGCCAAGGAAAATGTCCTTGGAAAGTACAGACATAATGAAAGTATTCAGATACTGACTATATGTCTGATGAGCACCTATGTACCTCAATATAAAACCAGTATAAGTATTACTATACATCATTCCTGCCTGCTGATATGATGTCTGGAACTTGAGTGAAAATTGGCCTCCGTGCAATATTTACAAATTTATCAATTAAAAACTACAAGTAACACCACTCAGATTCTTGCATATTTGGAAACAGCACAAGAAACTGAATACATTAAAAAAAATTCAGCCCTCTAGCTCATTTCCTAGCTGAGATATGACTGTCCAAAGTCGGTGGATCATGCCGTTTTCTCGCGATCCGGTTTTTGCTTATTAACTTCAAAAATTAATATCTTGGTCAAATATTGAGATATTCTGCTAAAATTTTCACTATTATTCCTAATTTTGCATGTAGTTTATGCATAAAAATTTTCAGAAAAGTCCAAAGGGGTGTGATGGCATATTGTTATTTTACTGGTTGATTTGACGTGGAATGACCCTTTAATATGAATATGAGATATGTATATGTGCACGTATACATATGTATGCATTATGTATGTATGAATGCATATATATGTATGTACGTAATGTATGTATGTATGTATATATGTATATATGTAGCTTGCATGCATGTAAGTAGGTATGAATGTATGGACGAATGGATGTTTAATCCAGTGCTTTTTTTCAGCCGGAACGCACCGGAAAGGCGCTCCAGCACCTTGTTTCAGCTACTAAAAAATAATTTTTTTATTTTAATAATAAAAACAATAATTTAGTTATTTTAATTTAATTTCAGTGTTATGAACTGTTTGCAGTGTTTATTGAGACCCCTCCCAACCCCCAATTCCGCTTTTCTCGGGATTTAGCCCTTCCATAATTGTTCAGTTCCGGAACCTTCCTTTCTAGAAAAAAGCACTGGTTTAATCCTTAACGATGAGAGGGATTAGTTTCCCTGCATTTTAGTACATGCTTGTCATTAAACGGTTAAATGTATGTATTCATTTGTATATCAAAAGCACTTCTTGCTAACTGAGATAATTGCTCAGTCCAACAGTAAGAGCTGCTCAGTGTTTAGTGTAGCAATTTGTTCTGCAGAGGTAGATTTTCAAACAGTTCAATATGCAAATATTTTTTACAAATTTTATACATGTATATATTTACATATTTTATAATCATGTAACAGCACAAAATTGCATACCTATAAGATAAATTAACTAAGTTGATAAACTAAATTTTGCTTTCTTTCTGCGCTTTTAAATCATTACACAAAACTTCTTTTCTTCCCCAAACCTGGTCCTCAAAGCATTGCAATTGCTTTCAACTGAGCAGCATTCAACAGATTGGCTTCAGTTAGGCCAACAATGACCATTCAGTTATGCCAACGTCATTCTTATATCACTTGGCAACAGCGAAATAGGATAAGTAAAGAGAGACATTCACAGCCTTGGCTTTGTCCGGGCTAGACATCTCCCAATGATTGGTTTCCCATTCTCCTACTACACAGCTTCAAAGTGTGTTTACTAGTAGTCGTCCAAGAGCCCCAGCAAATCTGAAGCAAATTCTGCCTCAGTTCTGCAGCTACCAGAAGGTATCAACATGGAACTCTTGGACTTCGAGTACCAGCTGATAAGCATCAGCCCGCCAGCTTTAAAGCTAGGTTGGTCAACAAAGGAACTTGATGTAACACCCCACACAATGCACACTCCACATGGCGTGCACTGACAGACAACAGACGCCAATACCCAGTTTAAACACCACTTAGTTGTTTATATTAGCAAGGAGCATGATCTCGAAACAAGTTTACACTAATAAAGTATTGCGATTGGATTAGCCTTGAAATAAGAATGCTATTCTTCTGACCACATGTATTTCTTTTCATAACAGACCATAAGAATGCTATTCTCCTGCACAAATGTATTTCTTTTCATAACAGACCACAAGAACACTATTCTCCTGCACACATGTATTTCTGCCATCACAGACCAACAGCTAAACCTAGGGAATTCAGACAGTACACTTCTAGCAAGCTTTGTAATTATCTACCATAAAATAACAGTGGTATCTGAGATTCATTCACAATCATTAAAGACATGCATCAAATTACTAATTAATAACCGGTAATAGAATCAAAGCACTTAATATGATTGAAGAATTGTTTAATAACTAAGTACCGTTTATAGAAGTACAACAAATGCTAAGACTGAGAAATATGATTAATGACTAATTATAGTTATCAAATTACAATTTGTAAGATGGACGAATATGATTTATACCTTATTACTGTTTATCAACACATAACAATTGGTAAGATTCCAAAATTTAATAACTGAGTACTGGTAAAAAAATCAGCATTTTCGAGGAGTATTCAAGAGGCACTGTATTAAGCACGTCTTAATACATATATGCCATCAGTTTAAATTTCATGGCAAGGGCACAGTTGTAGCTACATTTAACTATGAGATGTACTGGGGTTTGAATCCAGATATAATTATTTTCTGAGTTACCATAAATCCATCAACGGAACGAACAAAAACATGACGCAAGCAGTGTGGGATGAAGACAGCTTTATCATCACATGTGGCCACCCTCTAAAATTGCCTGGCAACATCACGGTTGCCGTGACAACGCAATCTGGAGTCTGGACTTTAATCTGGCATCAAGAGCAAAGCAAACAAGCAGCAGGACTGGCGGCATACAAGCGCAGACACACAGAGGCCAATTCTCTCAGACTGTTTGCCATGGCGCTCTCCAGTGACATCCAACGAGGAAGAAGAACGATATCCAAGGCAGTGGAAGTGTTAGCACATCTCTCCAACGTTCCTCCTTATCATAAATAAATCGCAAGACTAGAACAATGGCTGACCAATATGGCTTCCTGTCACAGTTTAAGAAAAGCAAAATACAGCATAGCCTTCTAGTAAGACAGCCACTTGTTGAGAAGACACCCCTTTAAATAAAGCATCCATCATTGTTGTGGGTCTTGAAAGTTGGTTTGGCTGAAATGCAAACCTCACAACAGCAATCCAACAACAGGACCGAATGTCCTCCTCGTGAATTACATATTCAACTACAAATCGCCAACTTGACAGAGAGCACCACCAACAAATTATCACCCAGATGCAGCATCTGATCTCCCATTCATGTTAATCACAACGCACCACCAGTGTGAGAATTGTAGAAAAAAGAATGTGAGGGTTAGACTTTGATGAGTTTGATCCATATGGAGTTGAATATTTTATCCGTATTTTACAAACTGAGAAAATTCAACGATACAATTAGAAAGCTTAAACTCCTTAAAGTGATGAAATCACCAAATTTATTAGTATACAATTCACATGGTCAAAAATCTCACAATAAACCAGAGCATTACTGTATTAGTAACCCTCAAAGTGAATTGTGAAAGAAAATGCTAAAATATATGCACAATATAATCACACTAATGCAACCGAGAGGGTTGGAAACAACCACCTGGGGTGTGCAATGAAGACTTAACTTGGGGGTCCTAAGAAAGACTAGGGGGTTGAGCCCCAACCCCAACAATTCTCACCCTGTGAACCACACTCAATTCACAGAGGAGTTCCCAAAATAACTTTAGTAGAACCAGATTCTAAAATATTTTTGTGCTGACTTTGGGATCAAACTCAGACCCTGAGCTGGCAAGTCCCAGAGCACTAGTCACTAGATTACTAAGCCACGCCTGTGAATAAGTTGGACATAAGCCGGTTCCTGGGCACTGTAGGAATATTCGGCTTACAATTACGATGTCTACAGAGAACCAGTTGCTTTACTCATTCAAACACAAAGGCGATACAGACAACACTATGATGTTAGATGATGCAATGTACTCCAAATGTCTGGCAAGAATTTACGTCCAACTACAATGCTTTTGGCACTTCCGCTCACTGGCACACCCATATTGCATGAGTGGACGATAAAGCCAAACACTATGCTTGGCGCGCGTTGCCTTTGGCTGCTGAGTAAGTGGCCTTGCAGATAAGAGATGCAGATTGCTGTAGTGTGCAGACTGTACTACCTGGAACACTTACCGGTCTACTGCAAGAATATCTGCAAGTGAAGCTTCAAGGTATCTCAGATGAGTGTGGAGAACGGAAGAATGCTGGATTGGGAAAAGTGTTTCACCTTAGAATCTAGTATAAACCAGAGCAAGTGAATTTGCCTTCATCACAATGGCTACATGAAATTTCTAAACATATTTAATGTGTGATGATGACACTATCATGGGTGATAATTAATTAATATAGCTACTATTGGGAAATAATTCTATCCAAAGTCCAGATGCACAGAATACTACTTGATGGGAAAGACAAAATTAGTCTCAAATTAGTTGCAAGTGTTGCTCAGTTTGTGGTTTACAACTTTCTCCAATAGGAAACAGTTGATCAGTGTTTAAGAGCAAAACTTTTAATTCATATCTGTAACTCTTCTTTTCATATCTGTTACTGACTTTGACCTGTTAGACAAAGTTTCTTTTCCATCTTTTCCTTCGATATTAGATCTATCTTATCTTAGCCTATCTTGACAGGACCCATCAAATCGTATGCATTAAGTTACTCAGTTTCAGAAGTATAAAACTCTAAACAGTTCAGATATATTGTTACTCTGAAGGCTGCTGGTATATATATATACAGAAAGGACTGATCTTATATATGACCTTATAAATCATTGTGCTTCACAGTGAACACGTCTTTTAATAATAACATTAGTACTAGGTAAGTACATTATAAAAGTTTTCATGATGAACCGCTTCATTAACTAATGTTGGAATGACGCAAAATCATAAAGACTGTAATCTGGAAGAATATTAATTGTAGCACAGATTTTATGAAAAGGTTATTAAAGCTGTCTCCCCTGCCTGGCCGTAGCAGCCAGTGACAACATCGGCAGATCAAAGCAGTCGATATAGAAGAATTATTAATCTTTAATGGAGTCAATCCATCATTCCATGACACTGTGGGTCAGCAAGTGCAAAACTCATCAATACAAAATCAGAAGATCCAGATTCATGAATGCGACAGGAGTTGAGCAAAATACAGTGTCTGGTTCGAACCTCTCCAAGATGGGCACTGTAAGGCAATCTTGGGTAAGCAGTTCACACACAATTTGTATTTGTATAACAACATCAAATGATCTTAGTCATTAAATAAAGGGTCTACATAAATGAACAAATAATAACAACAACAGTTATGGGGCTATACCAGAAAAATGCACGAAAAATGTTCCCAAGTCCTAAGGGATCCTTTGTACCTTTGTTAATAGAATAATTTTTTAACCATTCCAGCAGATATTTCCATTTTTCAGACTTCCGTACATTCTGAGGGATGACTGTTTCTACCTTGAGTAAAAACATTACTGGTAACAAGAAGGATTAAATTAAATTAAAAGATGTGCCACAAGATCCTGATCATATAGTCTAAGTATGTATGTATGTATGTATATATCTAAGTATTGAATAAGAACCTTTTAGTACTTTTCAAACTACTATAGAAAATTATTATATAGTATGTCACTGTGATGTACACTACACACAAACACTCTTATGAATTCTACAAAAATGTTTCCATCCAATACACCAAAAGTTAGAATACTCAAGTGTGTGTGTGTGTGCGTGCGTGCGTGTTGTGTGGATTAAAAACTATAAATCTCTGAGTTGGCAGTTAAGTATGGATAATGGATCTAACTATCTTCTGCAGTGCATGCACCCCAAACAAACTTTGAAAGTCCTGGATAGGCTTAGAGTTGCAACCTTTCTAAATTAGAAAGTCGGGACACAATATCGGAGCACCCAAATCGTAAAACATCTCACGATGTGGGACCAGAGGCACAAGTCGCGCAACCCAGTAATTTTTTGGGAAAGTAAGTAAGTAAGTAAGTATGGACTTTAATGCTACGCCTGCAAACGCACTGTGGCTAACAAATGGGTTAACACAAGTGCAAGAAACTGAACAAATCAAGAACAGGCACAAGCAACCTAAATAAAAAGAAAAGAACAAATTAATTTAAATCCAATTAATGTTCAAATTCCTAAGTAGAGCATTCTAATGATAAAATGTTTTCTAGACAGTGTATCAGCCCTGGGGACCTCACGGTTATGCAGACCAGTCTTGTTGTCCTCGAGACCAAGGTCTTGGTCTCGAGTGCACTCGAGTTCGTTTTTAAAAGTCTTGGTCTTGGTCTTGAGACCAAAAGTCTTGGTCTTTGTCTTGGTCTTGAGGTTCAAGGTCTTGGTCTTGGACTTGAGGCTCAAAGTCTTGGTCTTGGTTTTGCAAGACCAAGACCAAGACTTTTGACAATATGAACAGTCATTTAACAAAACGCAAGGATTTTAAAAAATTTATCCAATAATTACTAATGCAATTGCTTTAGTATTTACATGGTGTGAGTGAGGCTTTACTGTTGTTTTGGACATTTATTTTGACCCGGTTATTTACCATTGAATGATTTCAAAACAGACTCACAATTTATAGGCCTACATTTACATCTGGTACTTGAAAAGCTGCTCTGTGTGCCAGTGAATTCAGCACTGTAGAACGTATTTTTCACATGGCAGAATTTTTATGAGGCCCCACAGGTCACGTCTTGGTCAGAAAATTCTGAGCGAATTGGTTTTTATAAAATGCAACAGGCACTTAGAATAACATTTCGCATGAAGGACTTTTGTAAATACGAATTTGGAATTCTCTGCAGTCTGCATTTGGAGTTGTTTTGTTTGAATAAAATAAAAGATTCATGTTTAATTAAAATATCGAGTTGTCCGACTTGACAATTTTTTTAGTAAGGAATAGAAGTCTGGATATGGTTGTGATTTTTTGGGTATATTTCTCGGTTTTGGTCTTGAGTTTCAAAGTCTTGGTCTTGGTCTTGGTCTTGAGGTTCAAGGTCTTGGTCTTGGTCTTGGTCTTGAGGTTCCAGGTCTTGGTCTTGGTCTTGGTCTTGAGGTTCAAGATCTTGGTCTTGGTCTTGAGGTTCAAGGTCTTGGTCTTGGTCTTGGTCTTGAGGTTTAAGGTCTTGACAACAAGACTGATGCAGACGGGGTAAAAATCCATAAGTAACAACTTATTTTAAAAACTGAGATTAAGATTTATGATTTTTAACACTGTAATGACACAATATTTATGATATTCACTTTGCTTGCGTTCCTGGGCGTCTGGAGAAGACAAGGGGGCATTCGCCCCTGGATTTTGCAAATATTAAAAAAAATAAAACCTTCTGATTATTATGATTATTACAACAGTCCCAACACGATTTTCAAAACAAAACAAAAACAATTATTTAGGTAAAGTCCTTCAGCATTATTTATTTTCAAAGTTGTCACGTTTCTGTGTTCATTAATAGCTTACTCAATGCAGAGTTATTTTGCTCGCCCTACAAAAGTTTGTCCCCTACAAAAGTTCCCACCCACCCCCCTACAAAAATTCCTGCAGACGCCTATGTCTGCGTTATAAATTTATAGTGGCGTTAAACAAATATAGTACGTTTAATGTGTTTAAAGCTACACTTTTTAAGTTCGGAAAATATTACCACAAATTTGAAAGTAGGGACATTTGGCTGTCCCGACTAAGTGAAGTAAGGACGCGGGACATTCACCTCGAAATCGGGTCGGTCCCGTCAAAATTTGGACGGGTGACAACCCTAACTAGGCCTACTATGCTCTCGGTCACGAAATTTGCGGGCTAAAAAGTTTACCTCAGGTGCGCAAATTTTCTATCGTCTGTGAAAACGGAGTAACCTATATTCTATACCTACAAGTGAAAATTCAGCTATTTGCACTGTGGTAAAAAGCAGTTATCTCGTCGATTAACACTTACTTTGATTAGGTCTTTAAATCTGGACGATTAAACGACGAACAAGTCAGTAATTAGTCATCCGACACAGACGCCGTCTGCTGGGCGATAATACACGATCCTACAACAACCGTCTAAACTTCGACCATAAATTTTATTTATGGCCACTTAAAAGCAGAATGTTTATCAACTCGTACTCTACGAGGAATGAAGAAAACTAGACTCGATCTCTACGCCGAAAACGAGATCATATTACATCAACCACTAAAAGAGAATCTAAACGACTTGAGCGATCATCTGCAACATTCACTTTGTCTGCTTCTCCTTCGGCAAATGAAGCCAACCAACATGCGCAATGGAAAGTGGAGCGGAGGTAGGCAGGTCGGGGAGAGACGCTTTGCTGACGGGCGTGTCTGGAAGAGTCATTTACTAGGCGCATTCGTATACCGTGAACAAAAGTGAAATAAAAATACGAATAGCCAAAGGAACAACCGTGCTGAAAGCCATGGACAGAATTTGGAAAGGCAAGGCAATTAGTATGACGAGTCATTTGACGACTATGTTGATTGTATGAATTAAAGGCGTGTGTGTTTAGTAGCCTAGCATGATGCATGGATGCGAGACATGGTTGCTAACAAAGGCCTCACAAAAGAGAGTGTTAGCATCCGAACGAAAATGCTATCGTAAGATTCTCAGAATAGGATGGACTCAGAATATCAGCGATGAAGAATTGTTACAGAAGAATCAATCTGACTGAAAATTTCATGCAAAAAGTTATCTAGAGAAAGCTAGACTGTTGGGACATATCTGCAGAATGAAGGAAAAAAATGAAAACTTGGATTTTTATAATAATGGAAGGCACAAACAAAAGAGAAAGACCTCACAGGGAATGGACAGATGACATTGAAGAATGGTGCGCAGCAAATCCAGGAACGGAACCACTCGGTACTGGACAGATTGGAGTGGAGAGACTTGTCAGGAAGGCATCAGACACCTACGGGCGCTGAGTCATGGTTATTGATTGATTGATTGATTAGTTGATTGGTTGATTGGTTGATTGGTTGATTGGTTGATTGGTTGATTGGTTGATTGATTGGTTGATCGATTCATTCATTCATTCATTCATTCATTCATTCATTCATTCATTCATTCATTCATTCATTCATTCATTCATTTACGTTGAACGGCGTTCCGGCACCTTTTTTGAGCTATCAATTTAGCTATTTTAATTTAATTTAAGTGTTTACAGTGTTTATTGATATGTAAATGGCCATTTTCTTGGGGAGGATCTCACCGAGACCCCTGTCCCCTTCCCAAACCTCAGATCTGTTCATGATACTTCGTGGGTTTTTAATTTTTGTCAAATCTCGTGACTTTTATAGGCCCTAGCTACAACCTATTTGTTTTTCTTGGAATTTTGATAAGCAATTTCTCACTTAGGGCCTAGCAACCAATTGAGTTTGAGACAACTCAGTGGTGCGCCTCCATCTCAGTGGTATAGTCCTGGCCTGGATAGGCTAGTCGGTAAAGCGTCCAGATCAAGCGTCAGTGTAAAAGAATGGTGATTAAACACTGACCTAGACCTATCGCTTTTATGACTATATTTAGCGCTCGTGAATAGGCTGGTGCCCTGCGCTTGACCTTCGAGTGGCGCGTTAGAAGTTTGGAGATTACGATTACGATTACTCAAATTTACATGCATATATAGGGGAATTATGAGGCCCACGTTTCCATATGGGCCCATATTTGTCTCAACAAATGTTCTTGGACATGATGGCAGGATCTTGAGCTTCAAACACCAGGACTGGCGTAGGCCCTCTACGCCATCTACGAGAATCTAAATTTTAAAACTAATGGCGGATCGCCTATTCAAACAGGCAACATACTGGAAATGAAATCGGCCGTAAACGCAATTGAAACTGAGCATAAAACGTACATAAGCCTGTATATGGTACTCAGTGGCGGCGATCTTGTCTGAGAGGTGGGGGGGACAAAGTCGGCCACGATCTCGTCGACGACCGTTTTTGGACAATCTTCTGCCACTTCATCTCCGAAAAATTTCGCTTTCATCTCCAACAAAATTGATGACTTTTTTTAGTCCTTCACCTCTTTTACGACTTTTTGACTACTTTTTCTTACACTCTCCTCTTTATTTTTCCAGACTTCTTCACTTTTTTCCACACTTTCATTTTCACCAATTCATCTCCGCCGCAGAATATCGATTTCATCTCGAAAACCAGTTGATGACCTTTTTTTAGTCATTCGCCACGTTTTACAACTTTTTCCTGTCTCCCAACAATAACCTCATAACCCTTCTGACCCTTTTCTTTTTATGATTTCGTCTAAAAACTTTTAATTCTATTGACTTTTTTACGAATTCCTTCTTCTTTCTCATAATTTTGGGGGGACACTTCTGCTCAAAAATTCTATTTTACCTCGTCTGGTCAGAAACGCTGCCAAAACCCTCACGCGCAATTACATTTCTCCGCCTTTTTTGGTGTTTCTTCAAAATGTGGGGGGCACAAATGTATGGAGTGTCCCCCCACTCTTAAAGGTGGGGGGACATGTCCCCCGTCGCCCCCTAGATCGCCGCCCATGACATTGGTACTATAGGCCCCATGTAGGTCTAGCTAGCTTACACGACTCAACGATATTTGACGCCTTGCTCGTTTCTCGAGCTGTGTGTCAGAAACCGCATTCCGAGTAAGCTCATGTGCTATAAAACTATAATGGCTTTTCTTTTAACGGGAACGATCCATGGTGTGAAAATCGATTACAGCGCATTCGCTTTGATCCAGGCATAGAACAACTTCCACGAGTGTTTTCTTTAAAATAAGCTAGCCTGTACAGTACAGAGAACCTGCGGGCTAATTCGGCAAGACGTTCCTTCCGGGGGATTCCTATGATGTTTCTCGTTAGCTACGGACCATGAAAGCAACCGCCAAAGGCAGTCTCGATTCACTGTTACACGCACGCACGTTTTGTTCTCATTATTCACCAGGTGGCACCAGCGTTTAACATCGCATACTTACACCCGTATGACGAACGCATCTTTATTCTATTCTATTGTTCCTTCAAAGGCTTAGACTGGCAGCCATTGTGCCATTAATTAAACAAGAGGAGATACCCGGTTAACTCTGGATGCCCTTGTGCCACAAACGAGGAAGGTCACCCAGGCAAACCCTGGCGGCCTTTGTGCCCTTAAACAAGGGAGGTTACCCTGGCTGACTTTGTAATCGTAATCATGATCTCGAGATTTGTACAGCCGTTTTTCTACATCCATGGGCGTCCGGATGGGGCAGGGGGCATTCCCCCTGGATTTTCCGCATATTTTACAAACATAAAATCTCTCGATTATTATGATGATTACAACAGTCCCAACACGATTTTCAATGCGAAAAACATTTAATTATTTAGGTAAAGTCCTCGACCGTTATTTATTTTAAAGTTGTGACGTATTCTGTGTTCATGAATAGCTATGCAAAAACGTCATCTCCTCTAGAAAAATTTTGCACACCTCCTACAAAAATTCCTGCGGACGCCCATGTCATCATCGTGCCCTAAACGAGTAAAGGCGATTCTCATGAGTCCTCTATAGAGGAAGAACTCATCAGCCTCACTGTTTGAAGACGAAGACATATATAAGGAAACAAGAAAGAAAGGAAGAGGTCAAGAAGAGCGAAGAAAGAAGAGAGACTGGCTCAAGTCAGTCACACACGGTATAAGTATAATACCGCTACCTGGAGTTTTACTTACCAGTTCAATTACAGTTTGACAATTTGAGGAACAGCGTGCAATTGAAATTCATGAGTAGGCCTAATAATACCCCGTGATCGATCGAGTCGAACTGCTACGATCGATTTGGCTCGGCCGACGATCGACTCGATCGAATTTGTCGACTAGTCGACCTCTCGTCGACTCGATCGACTTGGCAAATAAACGATCGATTTGGTCGACTTTGTCGAGTTGGACTGTAGCCTAGTCTATTGGCCAAAATTCCTTACGACTGTTGCATTCTTATATTCCAGTAGGCCTACCTAAATTAGGCCTACTTATGAATTTCAATTACACACTCTTCATCAAACTGTCAAACTGTAATTGAACTGACTAGTAACATTTCAGGCATTATAATGATATCGTTTATGTTTGACTTGAACTTATCGCCAAAAAATCATACTACACACTCCAAACAAACAACTTAAAACTGCTCAAGATTACTCAAGTTAGTTAGGCCTACTATAGTAGTCTGTAGGGTATAGGTCAAGGTTAAACAGAACAGCGAAACAAAGCTACCCCAGTTTATGACAGTTATTTCAACTAGGTCTTTTATTCATTGGCCGAACATTGTAAACGTAAGTAAGTAAGCAAGTATATTCATCATAAAAAGCACTGGCAAACGCACAGCGCTGTACATGGTCGACATATTATAGGCTTAATCAAACATGGTAGACTTGTTATATATTATATAATCAAACAATTATATAAGAGAGAAGTTATTACGAATCAAGTGGGGCGTAAGGAGAGTCGAACAGGAGAGGAGTAAAGTATATCCAGGGAGAGCATAGTTACATGTATTTGTATAGCATCCTAGCGAGGAAGCATCTCTGAGACAAGTTCTCGATCATACCTTGGAAGTTCACGGTTATGGGGCCGTGGGCGCAGAGAGTGGCAATTGAAGTGAGCTTAATCGGCGGCAGCATAGTAGGCCTTTACTAGCAAAGAGACTAGCGTCGGCATTATTGCAAAGTGCCTCAATTGAGGCGGATGATGAAGCACCAGCCTCCGGACTACATATTCCCTCTAGGGCCTCGTGCTCCTGTCCACTCGCAAAATCCACCACACGGGCGTGCAATAAAGCATTCTGCCAACTGCAGTGGCGCTTATAAGTTATCAAATCAAATAAGCAGTGCCCATAAGCCCATGTCACCGTGTGACCTCAAAACCTAGATAGTGTAGTAGGGCTGCCTTGCCTTAATGATAAAGTGTTTGATGTGACTATAGAGAACCCACATTTCTGATTAAGTTAGACACCAAGAGTAGGCCTATTAAGAGTGTGCTCCCTAGCGATACCATTTAGAATGGAAGATGTGGGCTTACCAATGGACTCTGAGGACGCGTGAATTTTAGGCCTATTTTACTGGTCTTGCTCGTAATATTAAAGCTTATAGGTTACAGTTGTGTGCCCAGGCAGTAGGCCTATTGTGCTCGAAATCCATCTCAGCGGTAATGATACTGCTGCAAGGTAACAATTATCGGCATAGTTAACAACGCGGTTGCTTTTGTTGATTGTTATTAAACCTCAGTTTAGTCTCCAGCTAATCTACACCTATTGTAAATTCTGTCAACTGTTAGAAGTTCTGCAGTTATGTGCAGTCGTTCACAATATGCACAGTAAGTTGTTGAGCAAAAGAAAACTATCGTGTACAAAGATGAGTTTGGGCATTGGGTGACGTAGCCGCAAAAAATTGTAAGTAAAATATTTCAGAGTCGAGTCAAGTCGAGGAAACAACGATCGACTCGACTTGTCAAAACATTTGATCGACTCGACTTTCAAGTCGATCGAGTCGAAGATTTTTCGATCGTCTCGACTTGGGCGAGTTTCGATCAACTTGATCGACTGACTCGATCGATCACGGAGCATACAACAGTCGTCAGCGGAGCTATCATTATTTTCCATATTTGTTTAGTTTTGCCATTATGCTTTATTGTCACCTAAATAGAAAAGCGTTTAGGGCCTACTACATAGCATAGGCCTACCCTGCGGTCGATCGAGTAGAGTGCTATGATCGACTTGGCTCGGTGGACGATCGACTCGATCAACTTTGTCGACTATATATAGTCGACCTCTTGTCGATTCGACCAAATTGGCAAATAAACGATCGACCTGGTCGTGTCAACTTTTGGTCTCTTTTCTATTTAGGTGACAATAAAGCATAATGGCAAAACTGGAAAACAATGATAGTTCCGCAGGGCGCATGTGCGAACACATGTTACGCCCTATTGTGAAAAAAGTAGGCCATCCGCGTGTGCAAACACAAACGCCTGACACAATACGCTAGAACAATGCTTGGAGCTTAAATAGGCCTAGTTAGTAACCAATTATTAAAAAAGCCATTAATCATCGGGTCTGTACGAGATCGGGTCAGATAATTATAGCTTCTGACTAACGCGACAGCACAACAGCAACAAGCCCGCCGAGGATGAGTTATATGAACGACTCTGTAAACAATGGTATGGTAGCCGGATGTGTGACACAGTAGCCAACTGACTGAATGGCCTAATATAAAATGTCCTTGATTGCATATCCATACACAACTTCAGACCTTGTCCAAATCCATGGGCCCCTTAAAATTCCTATTGGTGCTACAGCCTTTTCTTTCTGGTGCCAGAGCCTATTACCATTTACCACCCACGTACGTATATACGAGGGCTGTAGTCGAGGGTATACGCGGGTATACAGCGTATACACACCTCTAGAGACCGTATACTCACGGACAGTCATTATGCAGCGACGTTCTTTTTCGGTCGCTGGACCTGCAACCTGGAATGGCCTTCCTGTTGCACTTCGTCTGGTCCCTATGACTCACTCTACCTTGTTTCTTGCAAACTTAAAAACTACTCTCTTTAGCCGTGGTTGGATTAGGAGCGCTCCTGAGTAGATAACCTTGAAGGGCGCTATATAAAAGCTCATTAATAATAATAATAATAATAACAAAATATTTATATTTATTTATATTAAAATACTGTATTGTATACTCACAAAATACTGTAGCGTATACTCACCTCTAAGTTGTTTCGGCAAACTAACCGGTAGCGTGTACTCACCTCTAATTTTACCACTACAGCCCTGGTATATACCCTTACCATTTAACATTGTACGTGTTTAAACTGCTATGATATGAGTCATTCTACTCAGATTTCTTCAAGTTCGAAAGATGTTATTTAAAAAGTGGAAAAGTCTCAACCAATAATTATTATGTAACCGGTTCAAAACACTTCATTTGCAATATCTGTTGTGAACTTGTAATCACGGTCACTGTAAGAATGATCTTGTGGAAAAACACATTATGTTAATGCACAGTGGCGGCGATCTTGTCTGAGAGGTGGGGGGGAGGACAAAGTCGGCCACGGTCTGGTCGATGACCTTCTTTTTAGGAATTCATGTCCCCCCAAAAAAGGAATTCATCTCGACAAAAACTTCAGGACTTTTCTACGAATTCATCTCCAAAAAAGTTCATGACTTTTTTTAGTCATTCACCTCTTTTTACAACTTTTCTCCGGGTCTCCTATCAATAATGTGTGATTACCTTTTTTTCAAATTCGTCCCCAACAAATTTCATCCCCAACAAATTTCATTCCTTTTTTACGAATTTCTTCTTGCTTTCTGAGAATTTTTGGGGGACACTTCTGCTCAAAAATAGAGTTTATACCTCATCTCGTCAAAAATGCAGTGAAAACCCTCACGCGCAATTACATTTCTTCGCCTTTTTCGTGTTTCTTCTAAATTGGGGGGGGGGCAAATGTATGGCGTGTCCCCCCACTCTTAAAGGTGGGGGACTTGTCCCCCTCGACCCTTCCATGATCGCCGCCCATGTTAATGCATACAAGGTGAGGCGGAGTTGACTGCAGTCATTCATCAGCTGTTTTTAAATAAACGCAAGTGAAACATTGAGTGAATCTAGTTCAGTATTTTGTTTATTAAATTCGAACAACTAAAAGTCACAATATCGCAGATGCTGTTGCATTTTAACAGAGAATATTAGCTAAATCAAAAGCAAATGTTTTGATCTTTGTAAGAAGCAAATCAAACCAATAAGCCCTATCGATATGTCGAGTGCGCATGCGCAGTCACCCGACCCACTTAATTGTCCAAGAGGTCAATGCTATACCAACTTTGTCAACAAACCACGCAAGTCGTTATAGGTCGATTGCATTTAATGTTTAAGCCTTGTAGCATTGCTTCAAAAATATGAAAATCCATTCGTCTGGATCAACGAATCTGTGATCTGTGTTTAGCATAATTTCAACTCGAGTACTCTTACTTAGTGAATGTATGCGGGCAATGTTAAGATGTCTGAATTAAACATCTTTAAACATCATTTTTCGGACCGCGGTTCGCTTCCCGAAGGTGGCTTATTTCAGAGATTTAAATCTCGGGCTAGCACGGTCCCAACACGGGGACCTTAAATGGCGTGACACCAATTCAACCAGGCAGCGGTGGTGAAGGATCTCAGCCGATCAATTCATTGAAAAATGAGCAGGGTCGAAGCCATATACGGTTGCTATAGAAAATCGCATACATTTACATTTAATGAAACATTCACTACCAGTCATTGCAACAGAGTATGAAATGGTTACAGGTGTTGATTCTATGTAAAAAGATTAAATATACTGAAGTTTAATTTAATTAACTAATACTTTTAATATTTACTGGTTAAGTTTGTGCATTGCTCTCAGATGCTGCAACAGATGCCACCATGCTAGGAAAACGAAAGTATTAAATCAAGTCTCTAGCATTGATTGGCAAACATCCCAGCAGTCTTGTTGTCAAGACCTTATACCTCAAGACCAAGACCAAGACCAAGACCTTGAACCTCAAGACCAAGACCAAGACTTTGAACCTCAAGACCAAGACCAAGACTTTGAACCTCGAGACCAAGACCAAGACCAAGACCTTGAACCTCAACACCAAGACCCAAAAAATCGCAAATGGTCACGACTTCTAAAAATTGTCAAGGCAGAATATTCGCTATTTTAATGAAAACATGAGTCTTTTATTTTATTCAAGCAAATTAACTTTAAATGCAAACTGCACAGAAATCCGAATTTGATTTCAGTCCTTCATGCAAACTATTATTCCAAATGCCTTTTGTATTTTATAAAAACCAATTCGCTCAGAATTTTCTGACCAAGACGTGCCTGGTGGGCCTCATAAAAATTCCGCCATGTGAAAAAATACGTTCTACACTGTTTCTACAGGTGCTGAAGTCGCTGACACACATACAGTAGCTTTTCAAGCACTGGATGTAAATGTACAGATAGTGAGTCCTTTTGAATTCTTCCCATGGTTTATCATACCGTCTGATACAGAATAACTGTTGCTGTTGCCAATGGGTTTTCCTGACCAACAAGACTTGTATCCATCCACAGATATTGGTCGTATGATGCAAGCAGGCTTGATACAGAATTCTTGAATTCTGTTAAATGACTGTTCATATTGACAGCCGGTCTTGGTCTTGGTCTTGCGAGACCAAGACCAAGACTTTGAACCTCAAGACCAAGACCAAGACCTTGAACCTCAAGACCAAGACCAAGACCAAGACCTTGAACCTCAAGACCAAGACCAAGACCAAGACTTTTAAAAACGAACTCGAGTGCACTCGAGACCAAGACCTTGGTCTCGAGGACAACAAGACTGCATCCCAGAATGATTTGTTAAACAATTTTCTTTCAAAAAAGGAGCCACACTTACTGAAAAATCACACCACTGCCTATTACTGAACTGCTATCTGCATTTGAATATGTGTTACTTTTAATGCTGATGAGTGCGACTTAACATGACATCAGCAGTCACAAGATATGGCACAGGTGGTTTCAGCAGGATCTATGTCTGCAAAACTAATTGGACACTTAACCTCAAGCAATCCCTCGCCACAGCATCTATTAAGTGACAATTCTATCTGGTGAAGCACACAAAACTGAACGTTTCTTATGAATGTATAAGCCACATTCCTGTTGGAACTGCTAAGTTTTAATGATCCAAGTTTTGAACCACATATATGTTTCAACTTCTTCCACTTTCTTTTCATGGCCACATCTCAGAGATCAGCAGTAACATTTTTGCCCTCCATTATCAACTTGATAACAGAAGTGGCATCACACACTTTATCAGAAATAATTTTTTTGCTCGTGTAAAAACTTCATGTGCAAAACAAACCAAAGTGAACTTTTACTCTGACCACGTGTTTTCTTCAATCTGCTTAAGTTCAAACTCAAAGTATACAGGCAGAACAAAATCAGTAGCACAATAAAAACGTTTAGCATAATGTATGATGTGTGATGTCAATCAATCAATTAAATATTTGTTTATTGAAAGATTCCCGTCGACACGTGATGGGATTTCACAGTGTTACAAAGTGAAAATAAATCATACAGTGCATATTTTAACTATAACTAGGGGGACAAAAGTCCCAGTAGTTTTAGGATTTGTCCCAGTATAGTTTGGGTGATTTGTCTCTGTAACACTACTTTTAATGTAATATTACAATATTAAAACGAGTGATCTCTCTCTCTCACTATGACAATCTGAGAACGAGCCACCGACTGTTACTTGTTTTCTTTGCTTAACCAAATTGGAAAATAAAGTTGATCGTGGTTGCCGAAGTCAAAGCTATCATTGTTTGTTGTACCTGCAGCTCATCCACTGGGTCACAGTCACTCAGCCTGTCACTGACTTACTTTTATCAATTATGTTGGTAGTATGGTTGAACCAGGGCTGTAGTCGAGGTATACGCGGGTAAACAGCGTATACTCGCCTCTACAGACCGTATACTCACCTCACAAAATATTTATATTTATTTATATTAAATACTGTAGTGTATACTCACAAAATACTGTAGCGTCATTGGCGCCCGCAGCATAGGTCAAGGGGGGTCGCGTGACCCCCCTGAAAATCATGAAATGATTGCCAAGAGAATCATGGATACTGAAAACCTTAGGCCTACTCTCTGAGTTTGAAAGCAACAGCAAGTGCTGGCTGTTGACGAGAAACCCCAGAGTTGATGCACTATAGAATTAATAGAAATAACACAGTAGGCCTAATGGAACCTACCTACAGCCGGCCAATGCCAGCCCTGACCTTAGGGTCAGCAAGCTAAGGCGACTGCCCAGAGAATCATGGATACTGGAAAGCGTATACTCTCTCGGTCTGAAAGGTTAAACAGGTGTTGGCTAAACTAAACTGTTGATAGTCGAGACTGCATTTTTAAATAATTCGCCTAAATCTGAGCATCAGCAAAATTGACAAGCAGAATTACAGATGGCCATATTCCTTTAAATTTTACTTTTTTCCACACAAAAAAATCCATTTTGTTCGCAGTTTTTACTTGTAATCGCAATCGTAATCTCGCGATTACTTCAATGCCCACAAAAGCTATAGGTCGCGGGAACCAGATTATTCACAGGCGCTCAGACAAACAAAATCTATAAGCAGGGGGTCAAAGTGCAAAGGGGTCAGGCAGGCCTGGCAGGCAGTCAGACGGCTACAGTGGATGGAGTTGAGAATTGAAGCGGTGAGGGAGGCAAGTGGAAGAGGAGGAAGCAGGTTAAGATCTGTGAAAGAGCAGTGTTGTATGTTTTGAGTGAAAGTCGTGTGTAGAGATGACAAGAGGTAAGGTTTAGGTGAGTTCGTAGGAAGGATCAGATATTTGTTGTAATTCTGGTGACTTCCCGGGCCTCTGAGTATAATTACACTCTTCCAAAGTCCAAACTTCAGAAATGAGATTGTATTATTGGCCAAAATATATATAAAAGAAATGTACACTAGGCTGGATTCATTTCTTCTGTATTGCTGAAATTATTTTCTTTGGCGGTATGTAGTGCAACCGCTGCGAAAGATTTAAGCCTACATGAGGATCAGGGGCACACAGAGTTACGTGTCTTTGAATGCTTTGCAGTGAACTAATCGCATTCGGTGATTGATTTGAATGAATCAATGACATATTTATAAATTACACAACTAACTCTCCCGGCCATGGGCGGCGATCCCGAAGGAGTCGAGGGGGACAAGACCCCCAACCTTTAGCAGTGGGAGGGGAGGGGACACACCATACATCCGATCCCCAAATTTAGAAGAAACACCGAAAAAAAGGTCATCAAATTTCACGTGCGAAAAATCTTTTTGATCTTTTTTTTATCATATAAGTTAAAAACATTTTTTCCCAGATCAGTTCAAAAGTATCTTCCCCCTTCATCTGTCAAACAAGATCGCCGCCAGTGCTCCCGGCCGTGACTGACCTCCCCTGCAAAAAATCCTGCGGGCGCCCATGTGTAGCGTTGAACTAATTATGTCATATTTTCAAACTTCTATGCATGACTTTAATCAGGATATGTATAATAATAGAAAGGAAATTTGGTAAAATAAAGTGGCTAAAATGGGCTCCATTTGGCAGCCAATGCTGTAAAATGCGTTGTCCGCTGGGGCTTCGGCCCAGACACCCTAGTCGTGGCTGACTGTCCCACTAGTCAAAATTCATTAAAATATGCATTGAAATCAGAAAACAGTTAATGAAAGAGACTGAAGAGATTAATAGATTTTAAAGTAAAGTAGCCTATACATATAAAAGAAAAGCAGTATAGTGCTAAAATAGTTAATTGTTAATAAGTGTTTTTATAGAGCTTAAGGGAGATAAAGTTTTTGTCGTTTTTATCAGGTAGGCCTAATGTGAAATTATGAGCCCGTGGCCGGAAATTATGAGGGATATTGCGATCAGGTGGAAATATGGTCGCTGAACATGGCCGTGGTCTGTAATGGCTGTCTTAAGGAGGCGTTTATCTGTCTGTTTTGTCAACTCAAAAGCGAGTTGAATGGATGGGGAAAGTAGGCCAGAACGTCGCATTTTCTTCAGCAGTGTTTCAACCCTCTCCCTGTCTCCTACTTGGGTACCAGGCCTGGGTGTCGACTCGTATTCCTCTGTTCAAGACTGACATCAGCTGATCGGACATCAGCTGATCGGTCATACCGGTACTGTTGCGCTGCCGAATGTAGTTTTGGCTAAATGCGGCATACGACAAAGCCACCAACTGTTGTTTCTTACTACATTGAATAATTGTTAATCCCAGATTCCCGAAAATTTTCTTAATACATAAATATTCCAAATTCCAACGTTTGAAACCATCTAAATCATTAATCCTATCCATATTTACCACAGCAAGACCAATACTTCCGGTAGTAATGACCTATGTAGGTCGAGGTGACCTAAATAGGTCACTGAGATGTCGAACCCGCTTATTTACAGTACGTGATTAATAATGCGGATATTTCACAATATGAAAATTCGCTACAGAAAAATTTGCTCCAGAAAAGTTTGTCTCTGAACAAACTGTAGCATAGGGGTCACCCATAAAGGACGTCCGTAATTAGGGGGTCATTGAAATGCGGACAAGGGGAAGGCGTTATAGTCGCAATGTTGGCTTTGTTCAATGTCTTTCTTCATTGGCTTTGGAGTGCGGACTTTTGCAAAGGGGAGGGTGAGAGTAAGGTCAACTGCGGACAAGGGGAGGGGTCCAAATAGGTCATAATATTATTTTGCAGTCGTTTTTTATGGATTACAGTTCGGTGCTATGAAATAATAACGTGTAAGTAGATGTATATTGACAGAAAACGTAACGTTGAAATAATAATTGCATGCACAAACTGAGTTAGGCCCTATGTGATGTAGAAATAACAACAGTCAATTGAGTGTAATAGTGCTACAAAAATATGCAATAACAATTGCGATTACGATACCTAGAAGTGTTCAAGTAGTGTAACGAACGTGTAGGCCAAGTGGCCAACCACTGTTGTCTGTAGTGTTCGCAATAACAGTCTAGGTCACCCCGCTGATTTCATCAAACAATACAACGGTAGACAAAATAACAATGCATTATATATTATAGTCCATATATATACATATACATATACATATATAATTATGTGTTTAATGGTCTTTGATCAAGAAAAAACAAAAGCACGGACAGTTTCACGACAATAGTTTCTGGATACAACGTCGAAGAATACAAAGCCTATAAAGAGTAGGCTTACTAAATAAAATTACGATATGATTCTACGAACTAGGGGCCTACACATTATAAATAACCAGAAGATCTAGATTACTACAGTGTTAATAGAAAGTTAAATTGGGAAAGCTTATTAACAGACGCTCAGTCGACGTCTTGTGTTATGTGTCTGAAGTCTATGAGGCAGGTTTTATATATCCAAAAGCAAGTTTTGCGGTAGAAATCTGCATCGGATAGATGACAAAGACGAAAACAGATTTTGAAAGAAAACTACAAGAAGAGTTATTTAATATATATGCGCAACTTATGGTAGGAGAGTTGATGACTTGTACCACAGTATAAATAATTACACAGTACTTCGACTCACATTGCTAACTGTTGACTAGTTTTTCTGGTGACGCCATTTTGAAACTGGGATTTTGAATTATAGATTTAAGCTGATAATAACGTTAAAAATAATATTGTTAATTCTAATGAAGTCCTCGATGTTGTTGTAACGTTTAAAAAATATTTTATGTGATGGATTCCGGTGTATCGGCGTGTAAACGACTCAGTTTCAAAATGGCGGTCGGTCACACATTCTGACTGCTGCATCGGCCGGGAGTCGACGTACTGTGTAATTATTTATACTGTGCTTGTACATCGATGTGTCCAGACAATTAACCACAGGAGAATTATTGTTAATTGGTAACATTGGCAAGGTTAGAAAGAGAAAGTATAGGCCTAATCTGAGAACCACTACAACTTAAAAAAACAGATCCACTGGGTCATCCTTCCTCAGCCTGTAAGCTAGCCTATGCTCGGAATCAAGGCGCTATTTTCATTTCCGCCATTATGAGTGAGTGACAGTTCTGGCCGACACAATTCCACCAATCCATATTGGTCAAGCTCTTGCACGATCCTCCTGTAGCATTCGGGTATACGCCAGTGAGTATTGAATAGACGCACGTGGTGTGCCAACTACCTCCACAATGCGTCCGAGCGCAGTTGGGATAATCGGTGCTATGATCGGCGTCCCAGGTGCTGAACTGATGGGCATTGTGAATCGCAAGACTGTCACCTGAATAGAAAGAGAATAGGTCAGAAGGACAGATATAGGTTTGGGATATAAACCGATGTAATATAGGGCCTACAGTTATTTTTGTATGGACGCGAGCAAGGTCAAACCGGCCACACAAGCCGAGTTATCTGGTACACCGCCTGAATTCAATCGATCACAGCTATGAATTCACGATTTCAGTGGACAATCCTCTAGAAACTGCAGCGTGTGAGATGAGGAATCTCTGCTCTCCTCCGAAGTCCGGCGAGCTCACATCATAGGCGTAGGTACATTGAGACCTTGGTTTTTTAAATTTAAAAATAAATTTCCCATGGGTTATAGCCCTGCATCCTTAAGTAGGCCTACACCCGATTAGAGGTGGATGTTGCCTCCTCATGAATGGAAGAAATCTCCCCAAAAAGGTCATCAAATGTTTCGGTGAAGAAATCTCCCAAAAAAGGTCATCAAATTTTGTGTTGAAGAAATTCCCAAAAAAGGTCATCAAATGTTTTGGTGGAGAAATTCTGAAAAAAGGTCATCAAATTTTTTGACAAGCAGTAGTTGCCTCCTCTTGAAGTCTGGCTACGCTCCTGATTAATTCTGACATAACATCGATCACGCAAACCCTATACCTTGGTATACAAGTCCAGTAAAAGTGTCAGGACGGTAGGGAATCATAAATTTAAGATCATTCACTTTGATGAATAATGGAATTAGACTTTCTCACAAGGAATTGCAATGGTTAGTGCTTTAATCATTGAATTTATAGCATTTGACGCGAGTTGTAAGTCTGTTCCACACTCGTCTAATACTAATGCTGAGGGTGAAGGAGCGGACTTCAGAAGTTGTATTCTTTCATGTTAAATTAAATTGATACCAGACACAGCGATCGAAACCACAGGATTGTAGTTACCGTGTTACATACATACATCTAGACCTAATATCAATGGTATTTTGCATAACGTACACTATAGGAATTCCCAGAAGAAAGAAAGTTTTGCGATACCCGTAAAGATTGTTAGAAGCTGATGTAATTGGGCAAGAAAGCCTTTAGAAGTTTAAGTTAATTTTAACCAACGAAGTAAGTGATGTTGTATGAAAGACTATGCCTACCTGCTGTGCCTGTGTATCCAGCAACACTTAATCTGTAGTTGTCACTAGATGCAGCTACGGAAAACGTCGAGAATTCCGCATAAGTTCTCATTCCATCAGCATTTTCCAAATCAACGCGCAACTGGTAAGTTCTGCTCGACAGGATACTGTGCAGGATTTCGTTACCTAAACGACATAATTTATTTCAATTCGCAACTGAGAGTAGGTCTATAAGGTTCAGAAGGAAAATCAAGGACCTTCAGAATTTATTACAGCCCTATATGCTGACCACAAAAGAGACTGGAATGAGTTAGAAGATGTTTCCACTAAATTGTCTATGTAACAGAAAACAATTAATGAACTGTGTACTACGCAGTCATTGACCATCACAAGCATCCTTCATCATCACCGCCACAATCAGCATCATCAACCGTTTTATGAGACACATAAACTGCGCAATATTGAGTGTCTTGATATATTTGTACATACTTAGATACATGCATACATACATACATACAAACATATATACATACATACATACATACATACATACATACATACATACATACATACATACATACATACATACATACATACATACATACATACATACATACATACATGCATACATACATATATACATACATACATACATACATACAGATGGGCTCTAGTTGATGCATGGAAGCGTACGTGGCACCTGCATATCTCTACAAGCATCAGGGCGCAACTATCGCCGACCTGATTGACTTAAGATTGGAACATAAAACTCTTTGACGCATATTGTTGCTGATCAATGAGGCCTGACCTGGAAGGAGATTGTTGAATTTTACTTTCTTTCCCGACGGGGAATCAGTGGCGCGTGTCTCTCACAGAGGCGCGTTTACAGAAAACGGGGCCCTAGGCGCAAACATTTTTGGGGGCCCGAAGTGTCTGAGACTCTGATGGTGTTCAGCTTATCATCTGGAAAAACCAGCGAAGTTGAACTTAAAGCCGTTTTTGTGAGTGTAATTATGCTTATAGAAGCTATTTTCAAGGAATTTGAAGTTATGTGATTTCGGCCTAATGATTTTAGTAAAAAAGGCAAAAATATTTATAAGTGTACAGTACTCGTTTGTTGCAATGCAATGCAGAAAAGCTACAATATATAATATAGAAATGCTTGAAAAAATTAATTCTGTGAAATTGAACCGGTGTTAGAGCGACATATAGGCCACATGTACGACTTACAAATGCATCAAGTTAGCTTTTGTCTTCTTAGCTCACTTATCGCATGCTTACGCTTCTTTCGTTTTGCAAATCCAGATTCATAGCAAGGTTCGTTTCATTGCGTCAGATTTTAATCAATATTTATTATAAAAAAATTTAATTATTATTACGAGTTAACAATACTAGTTAAAGTTTTAATTACTTTAAAAGACTAAAAATTAAACAATCATCAGACTAAAACTTTCAACAAGTAAACTGCAGCAGACGGCCGTTGCGGATTCTTGCTAACAAGTTTCATACGTTATTTTGCACAAAGTCAAAATGAATTATTAGCCAAGGTGAACAAAACAATTATAAATTACAATAATATACTTTATGTAAACTGTAAAAATAGAAAATAGGTTATATTTAAAATAATTCAAAAATATCATTTTTCATAATTAAAAAATAATTATTTTCATCCGTTTGGGGGCCCCCTGAGATTTGGGGGGCCCCTGAGATTTGGGGGCCCTAGGCGCGCGCCTAGTGCGCCTACAGGTAAACGCGCCTCTGGTCTCTCATGTAAAAGGCTGGAGTTACTGGTACTATAGTAAACTTTGAACTTTGTGGCCATACTTTCCAGATCAGTACTCGAAGGTTACCAGGTACTCTATAATTACTACGCCATTTAGAATATGTTATGTTACTCTATAACGATCCGATTGAAAACGATAAGTAATTTCTGTTTCAGCTGCTCGTCTTAGTGAGGCTCTCAAGTGGTTGACTGGTTGATACGGTTGCTGTAACATATTTGTTACCATTTGTAATAGGTCAACGTATAAAAACTGACCGATATAAATTAAGGGTTTATGCAAATGATATATATATATATAGTGGGGTGTGGTGGCTCAGTGGTAAGTTCGGCGCCTTGTGATCGGAGGGTTGCAGGTTCGAATCCCACTCTAGCCGCTGCGTACGGACCTTGGGCAAGTCCTTCACTCGCAATTGCTCGTGGCGCTTCGGCGTGAAAATTCCGACACAGTATCAAATGCTGTAGTCGGGAGCGCCTCTGAGTAGTAGTAGACTTCGAGAGGCGCTATAGAAATATCCGGAATAAATAAATAAATTAAATAAATATAGGCCTACCTAGCCAAAATTCTCCTGTTAGATCACCGAAGCCATCCGCATATTCAGTCCAAGTTCTGTTGAAATCAACGCTTCCGTCCATGCGTCTCAGCAACACCTGATAAACACGCAATACTTCAGTCGAATTAAATATTACGAACGTACATCTTATTAAATAGGCCAAGTGTCAATGTGTGCTTGGCGAGGACAGTAAACGCCCTAATCCTCAATTTCCGACTCATCTTCACCGTCAGCAGCCCTTCCGAACGAGGGACCAGCGCAAACAGAACAACAGCGTTATCAACCCGCTATAATAGTCCACTCGCTTAGTAGGTAAAATGACCATCAGTTTCACACGATGCTTAGCATCTTCAAATTCGATGACTACACATGACAAACTTTATAACACTTTACATTACTCTCTATTATCATTTGGATGTGTCATGGTAGGCCCCCTACAATTAGATACAAGCATCTTTCAATAGGCCGGAAAAGGCGCTATAGGCCTTTAGCTGTTCAGATACATACACAAGACTTGTCATATGAATAGAAGCTTAATAAATAACATCTCATCGTGTAAGTACAGTTGCTAACTGGTAACCGAAAGAAACTGTACGAGAAAAACAACCACGTGCTACCTCTGAAGATCGTTAGGCCTACCAGACGAACTATATCATTAGTCCTCTACAGAGTTATCGCTCATTTGTGAGCTTCCCTTATATAACGAATATATATATATATATATATATATATATATATATATATATATATATATATATATATATATATATATATATATATATATATATATATATACGGCGATCTAACAGAAGAATTAAAAGCAGCAATGCTATATATAGAATTAAAGGCAGCTATGCTATATATAGCAAAAACCCACCTGTTTGCTAAGGCTTATCCTGCCCGCTAGAAGTTGTGAGGTGCCCTTATAGCGGTCGTTATCATCATCATTATCATCATATATTGTATAATTTATATATATATATATATATATATATATATATATATAGCACTGTTGCTTTTAATTCTCCTGTTACATCGCCGAAGCCATTGACGGAGACGCCTGGTTTCACACAAAAAAACATCCGATAAGATAACCGTTAATTTATCACATGGATTCAATAACTGAAAGAAATCCTTAAAGACTTAAAGATGCACTTCATGCCGTTGAAGGTGGTGGTACCCGTATTTACATATCACATCCAAGGAATAAAAATCATATTGTGTCTTAATGTTAATGAATTACCAGCCAACTCTTTGAGGAACTCATATTGCAGTAGACGCTTGACTCGTTATTGCTGTTACCCAGGTTAATCAGGTAAACGCCGCTCTCTGAGAATCCAGCCGCTCTTATGTCTGCACAGTCTCTCGGCGGGGACGAAAACCCTGCGCCGAAGATTAAAGAAGAAAGCATAAACATAATGTCCATGAAATCTCTGTACATAGTTGTTATGGACAGTATGTGTGTTTGTTTGTGTGCGTATTTCTGAGAGGCATTTTAAGCAACTTCATAACGGCGCTGGAATCAGTGAGTGATCTAGACGTCTTTGGGGGGAAATGTCCCCCCAGGATTGATGTTTCCCCTCCCAGAGGCCAGCAATATCACAATGTAGAGACCTTTAGGGGAGGAAAATCCCCCCCATGATACGATAGAAGAAAAAATCTTGTGTAAATTCTTTGCTCCCCCAGAAACCTTGTTTCCCCTCCCAGAAGAGGGGGACTAGATTAAACACTGCGCTGGAATCACCAACCTTGTCAGAGTTCTTATTTTCCTCATGTCTCGGCGGTCACGACTATAGAATCTGCCCTTCACCTCAGTTCCTTGTCTCATGTTCATGTTTCAGTTTCAGTTCCATGGTTCAGTTAACCTCAGTCCTTTCCTGATCTATCCACTGCTCCGCCTTCCAAGCGTTCTCGTCTTCAACGAAACTCGTCTTAACAACTTCTGCAACTCTTCTCTTTTGTCTCGTTGGCATCGCTTGTGATTAGCTGGTGCCCTGTGCTTAGCTTTGTAGTAGGGCTTTAGAAATTTTAGAGCGTACGATAAGGATTACGAACAGTCTGTTGTTCATCTTTGTACCAAATGTGGAAAAGATTAAGATTTAGTCTCAGGCGCTTAGCATTGCTATCTTACGCGTCTTCTTTTAGAAGTCACATATGTCAGTACAACGACTATTCAATGTAGATTTTCAAATGGTCTAGTTGAAAAGTAGGTCAATTTCTAATAGAAAGGAATATTGCTTTAGAACTTAGAAGTAAAGCACATTAGCATAATATATGAGAATATTAACGTAGGCCTAATATATGCGGCAGTCTGGCCAAGTTCCAAACCACACGTCCTAATATAGGCCTATATGCAACTTAATTAATATAGGAGTATATTAACGCAATATATGGTTCAGTCTGGCCAAGTTCCAAACCACACGTCCTAATATAGGCCTATGCAACTTAATTAACACCTTACAATGCCCTGCCGGTAAGCCCTACTCGTGACAGTTATCTAGCATTCTAGCAGATTTTATAAATAAAATTGATCTAATATGTAAAGAAATATACAAGTTGACCAGTCTAAATAGAACATTAGGAGACAGTTTAGAATAGCCTACCGCAATCTGGCTGGTTGCATCTCAGCTGGCAATCATTGATCTAAAATTACACGAGCACTCACATAATTAGCAATCACGCACTTCACAGAACTCTTAACTAAAATATAAATAAATGAATAATTGAGTCAATGAATGAATGAATCAATCAGTTATTCTATCTTAAAGTTAATGTGGTCACCAAGTCTGAAGTTCAATCAAGCAACCTACCTCCATCAGGGTCTATCTGTGCTCTCTGGGAATTTCTTCTTACTTTTCAATAGCGTCTGAATATTGTAAGTTAAAATACTTACAGTACGCTTAATAATAAGCTTCCAATTATAATAATAACGTATTAAATGTTTCATTATTTAATTGAATCGAAACTTTTCCGAAAGCTTTTGTAGGCCTATTATTCTACAATCTGATAACCGTGGGATAACTCGGATGGGCAAGTGAATATTTCACAGGTAGTGTTGTCGTAGAGATGGAAAATGACACCGTTTGGGCATTTATCGCAAAATCTTAGTCTCTGTACGTATTAATGTCTCTATGTCTGTCTCTCAGCGTGGAAGTTTCTGAATAAATCTCTCAATCAATGGTAATGCAAGAATAATGCAATGTTACGATATAATTATATAGCGTAATATTACAAAATTTAGAAACTGGAATCAGATTTAATATGCAATGGAGAATTTGACTTACGCGAAAGCTCTTACAGAATTGAACATTCTGGTAATAACGGGAGTTTGAGGATGGACATGTAAACATTTCGCATTTGACATCATCGTAGATATTGAAGGCGACACATTTTTGGTTTTCACTGCATAATCTTGCACATTCAAGGTTCCTCATCTTGGTCGACAGGTGGACTTGGTTTGGTTGACCGACTACGCACAGACGTCTCTTCCCAGAGTCGTACACTGCCGTGTATTCGGTGCAGTTGCCAAGGTAACAAGCAGCAACCACAAGAGACAATAGGATAACAATTCTCCTTATCAGCTTCAGCATACTGCCAACCAACAGACGAAAGACAGTCAGAGTATACAGCAGGTGACAGATAATGACGGACTGATTTACTTTTTTACTGATTTACTGGTTTACTTTTACGTTTCAATTCGGATCTTGACTGCAAGTGGCTACAGTCATTTCAGTCCTTGGCAGGAACTTTTATAGAGAGTTTTATTGGTACTACAGGTCAGCATCAGTTTAATTAACCAATTTTAACGTGTGAGAACTGGTGGTTTATCGCTAACACGTTTGGTCGAAGATCATCCGGTTGAGTGTTCGAATCCGTAGATAAGTTTATTGGCGTACACTTGTATCTCTCAGCAAATTGGGAGGGGCCGCGCAGATCGCACACTGCAATAATTTGCTAGTTCATTTAAAGTTGTTAACATTGTCTTGACCATAAAACCACCGAAATAAAATTTTCAGACAAACTATTTAGCATGAAAACGCAAGTTTCTTGTGAAAAAAAAACAGCCAAGTCGTCAATAGCAGAATTATTATTTCCTAAAATCAATCTTGAAATCTTTTATTAATTTCTTCAGTTACAAAACGTATAAACATTGCTTTGAATAAACACGAAGCGATAAAACAGACTTACTTGTTTGCTGACGGTGGCTGAGTTGTATTCGTTTTTAGAATGACAATGAAGTGAAGTCAGGCAATCTCTTGCTACTGTCCAATATATCTCGGATTTCCAACCGAATCGGCGTCCTATACCACGTGAAATGTAAGTCACGCGTCTACGTTAGCAACCGAGCTCGGTGTCATGCTATACAATTTGATCAACATCCGTTACTGAAGCGCAACAAAAGAATGGTCGATCAACTTCCCAGCATGGAGCTGATTTCGGATGGGTGCTAGGCCTATAGGCACTATATACAATATCGAGCAATAAGACTTGACCTATACTGAACCGCTCAATGCTTTAATTCCTATGCTACTGAGGACAATATGCGGGAAAATGAAACCCGTTGTAGTTGAAAACAGGCAATAATTATTGTCTGTTTTGTAGTGCTTGATTAGTTCGCACTATTAATCCGGCAACGCCATCGTGTCCATCTAAAACGCCGAACAATGTAACCCATTGTTGATGTTAAACAAACGGCCCAACTACCTATGCACAGTATTTATGACAGAATGAAAGAAATAGATTTAGCTTGTAGTCGATTAATGATTACAGACCGGGCTGTAGTGGTATACTTAGAGGTGACTACACGCTACCGGGCTACCCCGCCGGGGTGGCGTGTAGTCACCTCTAAGTAAACTAACCGGTAGCGGCTACCGGTTAGTTTTCCGAAACAAATTGGAGGTGAGTATAATACGCTAATGGTTAGTTTTCCGAAACATATTAGAGGTGAGTACAAAAATTTTGAGAGGTGAGTATACGGTCTCTAGAGGTGAGTACACGCTGTATACCCGCGTATACCCTCGACTACAGCCCTGATTACAGAGCCAGGGAGGTTGTTTGAACGTTGTTGCGCTTTGTGCTGCAGTGACAATTTGCTTGGTTTTAGAACCCCATTGCTTGATGCCTTATGCATTAGACATTGGCATCATAGAAGTTACTAATTAACTAACTAACATTGTGCAAAAACTGTTTTGGCCACAAACTTACCATAAATGCATACTGGCAAATACATATATATATATACAAACTGGTAAATAGGCCTACATACATATATAAACTTACACACTGGTAAATACATACATATATACATGCACATCAGCATAAATACATACTGCAGCTGCTACTACTTTTATTATTATTTTTATTATTATACAGAGTTTGACATTGACTGAAGCCAGACTAATGGTCCATTTCTTTTGACATTGCCATTCCCACGATGTCTAAAGAGTTTAATTCTTATAGGTCGTACTAATCTGTCCCATATTCACTGGCGGCGATCTTGTTTCACGGGTGGGGGGGGGCACTGTTGAACTGATCTGGTGAAAAGAGTGTTGAACTGATCTGCTCAAAAAAAGAGGTAAAAAATTTTACGCGAGAAATTTTTTTACCATTTTTGGGAAAAAAACTTGACCTTTTTGGGGGTTTCTTCAAAAAGTGGGGGAACAAATGTATGGCGTGCCCCCCACTCTTAAAGGTGGGGGACCTGTCCCCCTCGACCCCCTCATGATCGCCGCCCATGCTTCCTTTTAAAGGAATAGTGGTTGGCCGATAGGTGAATCTCAAGGGGAATTGAATTCCGTAATCTCGGGCCCGATGACTTAATGGAGAAATCCCTTAAATTGGTTCTTGCCCGGTCTGATCGGTAGGCGTCAGCGTTTCTCGTGTTGTGAGTGTGAACCTGAGAACTTAAGGTAAAGTAGTCCACTAACGAGGAGAGCAGTAATTTATGTTCATACTGGTAAATGAATTCTCAATCAATCAATATTCGTTTATTCGTCAACCATTTGACATAACGCAATTGGTAACAATCATAGATAAGTAAAATAATGAATAGAATTATAAGCTGTTTCTCGTTCATTTCAAAACTAATACAAATCATGATATAGAACCCTCGATATAAAGTTTTTATAATTTTTAGTTGGAAGGGAAAAATTGTGAGCCCGAGGGCGAAAAAGATAAGGAGTGGGTCGGCTCTCTGGGAAGTAAGGGTGAAGAACATGTTGTGGGTTGGACACTACTGCATTAAATAAGCGATCATCAGCCAGACGAGCCAGATCATCTGCTTTCTGAAGGGATAAAGGGAGAAAATCCCTTTTTGCGCATACGTGTTAAGAGCAGGGCTGTAGTCGAGGGTATACGCGGGTATACAGCGTATGCATACTCACCTCTAGACAGCGTATAGGGCCTACTCACCTCTAGAGCGAGGGTATACGCGGGTATACAGCGTATACTAACCTCTGGAGAGAGCGTATAGCCATTGACTAATGAAATTTCCACAAAAAGAAAGGTAATCAGAGGCTTTGAGGGTGAATGACTAAAAAAAAATCATCAACTTTTTCAGAGACGAATTCCTAAAAAAGTCAAGAATTTTCTGAGAATTCCTAAAAGGTCATCAATTTTTCTCAGACGAATTCCTAAAAAAGGTCATCACATTTTTTAGGGTTACACCAGCCCTAGTGACGCCGCTTCTCACCGGTTGCGTGTACTCACCTCTAATTTTACCACTACAGCCCTGGTTAAGAGTCTATCGATTCTGTTCTTTTCACCTTTACAGTAAGGCTTTACTAAGATAATCCCACCATGAGGGGAGGCAAACATAATACAGGATAATGTGGTTGCCCTTGCTAGGCTATATTATGCAGAATTGGCGATGGAAAACACATATTTGCATAGTTCTTATTTGCTCTAATCGCAGTAATTCAAACGGGCAGCGGTGGTGAAGGATCTCACCCGATCAATTCATTGAAAAATTAGCAGGGTCGAGGCCATATACGGTCGCTATAGAAAATCGCGTACATTTACATTTACAGTAAGTTAAATTCATCGTAGATAAGGCTGGTGTAATTAGATAGCTTCATGCACAAATGAGCGGCAAAGCAGTCAACCAGTAGATCTAACGCAGCCTAGAACATGATTGGATGTATGTTGCACGTGATAAAAATCAAATAACATGATTGGCTAGTGACAGAAACAAACACATGTGATGACGTCAAATCCGTTGCCACAGTAACCGGCAAAGGTTCGAAGCTTTCGGTAATAGACAGCTCCGAAGGTTTCATATTGATTCATATTTGCTCATATTGATTCTTTTTGTTGCTGAAAATTTATGAAGTTTAGACACAGAATTTCGACAAGGTAAAACAATAAACATATTACAATTGTTTTTATCGAAATATTTGGAGGAAACGAGACCATCGTTTGAGTGTAGTGTGAAAGAGAATGACTTCGTTGTCGAGTAAATTTTGCTTAGTTAGACCTAAATCTTGTTATAAGACCTTATAACCATGCTAGATCGTCCCTAAATAAAAAATTCACTATTAATGTTAAATTTGTTTAAGTGAATTTGCCCAGCTAATTAGAAGACAATTTGCTGCATTTGATGAAGTGAATAAGGAACTTTAAATCTTGTAGTCTATTATGCGTGAATTTTTCGATATGATTGTTATAGATACGCCTATGCCACGTGGCCCCGTTGGGTCGTCCGCTCAAAGAAACTCGATTGTCTGCTCAAAGAAACTCGATCGTCTGCTCAACGAAACTCTAGATCGTCAGTTGAAAGAAGAGTCCAACTGAAAATGAACTCAACCCTACGTTGATAATGAACTGGACAGAAACCCAACTCAGTTGAAACTGACTCGGTTAGCGCTCATCTGTAAGAATTAAATTTCTGTTGAAAATGCACTGGGATCCGTTGAAAACTGCTCTCTACCAAAATCAAACAAAGAATCGTCTACTGCAACAAACTGCAATGAGGCGACAGAGAAGAGGTGAGAAGCGTTAATAATAATCATACCTTGACTTATCTTGCACTGCTTTACTTTACCTTGCCTTAACCAGTGATGGGCAATAGTTAACTAAAAAGTTGCTAACTTTTAGTTTAGCTAAAAATTTAGGTTAGGGTGAAGTTTAACTAAAAGAAAATAGTTTAGTTAAAACCATAGTTTAGCTTAAAAAATTTAGTTGCTAACTAAAAAGTTAAACTAACAAAATCAGCAATACGCAACTATTTTCTGCAATGAACATTGAACAATGTCAACAACTCGAAGCGAAACTTATTGATTAACACTGCATTGTTTTAGCATTAAGGTGAGTTAAGATCATGGAGTTTATGTAATGTAAGTTTACATACGGTTAGGATTCATTCGCTGAGTC
>OY744610.1:44897359-44899859 GCA_963556255.1 Allolobophora icterica | reverse complement strand
AATATGGACCACGACTAAGTGCTATTCGGGGAATAGTTATTCCCGGCGTAGGCGCTACTCTTGGACTAGCTTAATCTTGTCTCATGAATACGGCCCCTGGTTAGGCCTACTATTCTACTTGAAGTCTTGAACTTCGATTTCTGTCATAGTCAGGATGAATGTACTGATTTACCATGCAATAGGTCTACAATTGGAGAACCATTCAGGATATGATTTGTTGTGCGTTGGTACGAGTTTGATTGAGAGGTCAAAAGTCAACAGTCGGCACCGCACTGGAACAATTGGCCGAAGTTACTTTTACATTTCCTCTACTAAGGTTAGCCCCATATACTGACACACATGCACTCTCTAGAGTGACTAGACTCCGCCATTCCCCGTGCTTCGACAGTGCACACCCCAATCCTGGATAAAGGAGGAGGGCGATGTCAACGTCTTAATTCAGAGATTTAAAATCTGATGTTAGTACAGTCCGTACACTGGGACCTTAAATGGCGTAGAACCCATTCAGGTGGCGAAGGATCTCACCCAGGGGCGTAACTTTTGTCTAAAAAGGAGGGGGTACCAATTTCTAACATACGCAAGGCAAGGCTGAGACTGCGGTCTCTGGGAAGCACAATAATAAAATATTGATTGGCATTGTTAAAAAAGTGGGGGTACGGGTACCCCTCGAGCCCCCCATGAACTATGCCTATGATCTCACCCGATCAATTCAGTAAACACTGAGCAGGTTGAGGCCATACGGTTGCTATAGAAACACGTGTAGGTCCTACATTTACATTTATTGACTCGGCAGTACGGAGCTTAGCGGAAAAAGCAGTTCCCGATATCCGCCTCATCGTGATCTGCTGTCTGGCTCAGAGAGAAAAGTAGAGAAAGAGAAGGAGATGAAGAAGGAAAAGGATGACGAAAAGGAAAGGAGAAATAGACAGAGTCTGACTACCTGTACAAAATAATATTCGGACGAAAGAGCGTCCAGGTAAATTGGGGATAGCGCAGGCTAATTAACGTTACCGGCGAAATGTCAATTGCTACTAACGATATTATATTAATGAATTTAAGTTTAAAAACTAGATTAAACCCTTTAGTTTTAAAGATTTTTAACCTTTTTCAAGTTTCAAATGGTAGTGCCAATATGAGATTTAAATTGCCAGCACTGATTTGAATTGGTTACTCATGACGGAGGCAATCGTGTGTAAAGCAGATTGCCCTTGTCTAAAACATCGTTTCGAAGTCTACCAGTCCAGCCGCGTCTCAGACAGGCGTGGTTCTACCATGCAACCGTAACTCCTGCATGGATGTTGTCCGTTCTCTACCTGCGACGTAGTTACTGAGCGCGAAATGCGAGTTGACCATGACACGTGACTGGTCATGTGATCGCTGCACGGCGGCGGAGTTGGCCGACCGGATATCCGGTCCTTCGCGCCCGTTGGCGGAAACGGCCGAGTAGGCGTAGGCGGAGGCGGAACTACGCAACGGGAAGCTGTGAGAGTTGGAACGAGATCTCGCTGCCGTGACGTCACAGGTGCTGCGCAGCTGTTGGATGTCGCTCAGCTCGACGATGCTCAGTCGCTCCTGCTCCTTGTGGTATGCCAACTGGTACTGCGATATGTACAGGTAGACGGACAGTACCCCGGTAAGTTCGGATGAGATGAACGAGACGACGGTCAGAAAGAACGATGACCCGTACTGGTAGGTGAACTTGGGTTGTTCGTCGATGGACGGTCGAGGTTTGTTGCCGACCTCTTCCGTTATTCCGCCGATGTAGATGACTATGCCGACCAAAATGAACAGACCTAGCTCAACACAGATACAACAAAAATATCGTCATACTAAGGCAACGCTCATTTAGCTTCATTTAACTCATTCCATGCAGGTCAATGTAGGCTAAATATACGTTATACACGTTTTGATATAACGACCATAGGCCAAGCCCGAGCAGGTAAATATAAAATGTATAGTCTACACGGTGGCCGACTGGTTCGAGCGGTTGACCTGTAACGCTGAGAGTACGGGTTCAACCCTCGTCCGGGGTGGTTTATTTGTGCACCATTGTTCTGCAATATAATTGCTTCTGCGCCGCCGAGGCGTGAGCACTTCTGAGCTTGGGGCCACCTTAGGAAGAAGGGCGATATCAAAGGCAGTTGTATTGTATTGTATTGTATTATTCTATAACGACCGTGTGGCCTCGACCCTGCTCATTTTCAGTGATCTATCTATCCATCTATCTATAATAAACTTATATAGCGCCCCTTCAAGGAATGTGGTGCTCGCGACCCAGGCCCGGTCAAAATGAAAGGTCTTAAGAAGGCCATAGAAAGTACCTGAGAGGTCTCTATAGGGAAGGAGCGATGCGAGAGACGGATGTCATTCGAGACGGTAGGAGAATGCCCTACACTATGCCACAGCAGTACGAGCATAGGGGACAAATGATCCTTCACCACCGCTGCCCATTTGAATGCGTGTCACGCCATTAAGGTCCCTGTGTAACAGTGTGTATACG
>OY744610.1:44872359-44894859 GCA_963556255.1 Allolobophora icterica | reverse complement strand
TGGTCTTATAATTACGCACCAGGCCCAGGCAATTGGCCAGGTATATAACACTCCTGAACGGAGGCCAGGCAAATTGCACAGACAAAATAAAGGCTGAAGGCAGGGAGGCACAGGCAAATTGTACACGTAAAACACCCTGCCCAAGGGAGGCACACGCAAATTTCACAGGTAAAACATCCTGCTGAAGGGAGGCCCAGGCAAATTGCATTGGTAAAGTACCCTGCTGAAGGGACGGTCGAAACCGTAGGAGAGGAAAAGCGACCGCCCGTTTGCTTTCTCAGCGCCTCTACAGAGTATACTTCGCGAGCGTCCCGTAGTAGTGACATTCTTAATAAGGCGCCATATAAATTGACAATAATAATAATAATAATAATAATAATAATAATAATAATAATAATAATAATAATAATAATAATAATAACAATAACACGGGCAATTTCTATAGCGCCGTAACGCGATCATACCGCTAAAAGGACGCTGTACAGACACAACCCACAGCCTAACATAGCATCCGGTCCTATTCATCAGAAGGATAAGCCTTGGAGATGAGGTGACGCTTGAGCCGGGACTTGAATGTCTCGACTGATGGTGCAGAACGGACCTCAGGTGGAAGGCCGTTCCAGCAACGCGGTCCAGCGACAAAATAATTATAAGGTCACATTTATACTTATCCAACTGTGCAGCTCCGCACATGTCCCATAAAAATACGCGTACAAGGTGAAGCTGTAGACGCTGACTATAGATGCATATAGGACCTATAGTGCCACATAGATACAAGCATAGGCCTATATATGTTACAGGCAATTCGTAAAACCAGGGATTTTGTAAAATGCCTGAAATTTTTAGGCAATTTGTAAAATCCCTGATTCACTCAGGCACTTTACAAAATCCCTGAAAAAACCAGGGATTTTGTAAAATCCCTGAAATCAGACGATGAAAATTTGACAGATTGCCTGAAATGAAAATTACGAACATAATCGAAGTTCATTATGCACAAAAACCTTATTTTCAAAGGATTAACATTTGTACATGGTATGATCATATATTTTAAGTTCAGCTCTCGAAAGCTACAGCAGTTTTCTGTTTTCACACGACATACTCGAATGACATCGACTGTTGCACTTGACTTTTTAACTTTTGACAGATTAATTTTTCAAAGGGAAAGTGAAGTTGTAGAGCCGGGTTAATTTTCGACAACTTACTATCCCTTGAAAAATTTGCACCTAGGGCTTATTTGTCTTGCAGCGCCCAGCGAACTTTGAAGTTGCAAGATAATTGAAGTTGTTGATACCTCACAAATTGGGCTTTCCCTTTGAAAAATTTGCACCTATTTATCTTGCAGCGCCCATTGAACTTTGATTGTCTATTTCCTTATTATTCTTTGATGTTCCGTCGCAGCAATTAGAAGTTGACCGAAATATCTACCGATTTGCTGAGATTAACTGTGGTCAGACGAGTACTCTATAGCTTGCTATAAATCAAAACCCAGCAAGCACTATTTCATTTCTGCTTTTCCTTTGGTTAGGTCAGTTCTAAGATTAATCTGTCAATTAATAATTAACAAGTCAAGGTCAACAGTCGATATCATTCGAGTATGTCGTGTGAAAACAGAAAAACAGCTGTAGCTTTTGAGAACTGAACTTTAAATAAAATGCCATCTAAAAATGTTAACCTTTCAAAATAGGGCTTGTTTGCATATTAAACTGTCACGCATTTTACAAATAATTTATATAAATACCATATAAAAATGCTAACCCTTTGAAAATAGGGCTTGTTTGCATAATAAACTTCGATAATATGTTCGTCATTTTCATTTCAGGCAATCTGTCAAATTTTCATCGTATGATTTCGTGGATTTTACAAAATCCCTGGTTTTTTCAGTGATTTTGTAAAGTGCCTGAGTGAATCAGGGATTTTACAAATTGCCTAAAAATTTCAGGCATTTTACAAAATCCCTGGTTTTATGAATTGCCTGTAACATATATAAGCCGCATAGATATAGCCATAGAGTAGCCGTATTGATATAGCCATATATTAGCCGCATAGATATAGCCAAATATATATTTGCTATATAAATATATATATAAAAATATAGCCACATATATACTTGCCGTAGGGCCTATATATAGTTGTCATATATAGAGTTGCCATATATGGGTACAGCCAGAGAGTATACAGTAATATAGCTATAACCATATATTAGCAGTATAGATATAGCCATTTAGTTTCCGTGTATACATATGTCCATATAGTTGCCATGTAGATATATACAGCCATGCAATTGCCGTATAGTTTTAGCCATAAAGTTGCCATATAGATGCAGCCATACATGTAGTTGCCATATAGGTTTAGCCATAGAGTTGCAATACAGATACAGGCACACAGTTGCCGTATATATAGATGCCATACTGCAGATTACAGATACACTGATACAGCAATACAGTTGCCGTATAGATAACCATATAGTTGCCACATAGATACAGCCACATGCAGTTGCCGTATAGATATAGCTATATAGCAGCCATACAGATACAGCCATATATGCCAGTATAGATACAGCCATGCAATTGCCGTATAGTTTTAGCCATAAAGTTGTTTTTATATATATATATATGTATATATATATGTATATATATATATATATATATATATATATATATATATATATGGGGCCCTAGTTGTCATATAGATATAGCCGTATAGCTGCAGCGTGGAATATTGGATTAGAAGCTGTATACGTTGGTTGGCTTACCTCCGACGACGAAGAGAATGCCGGAGACGAGGATGGAGACGCTTCTCTTGAGTCGACAGTAAGCCATGAGACAGACGACTTCTCCTGACAGAAGGATCGATAGACTGACGAGAGGAAAGAGCACGAAACGCCGGAACGACACTGACCTCATACACACACACGAACACACACACATATACACAACCGTATACATATACACAGCGATACATGTATACTATAGTATATGCAGAAGCCATAAACATTAGCACTGCTAAGACCTACACGTTTTCTGCGCCATGCTAAGTTATGCATCATCATATCGTACAAGGAAAACATCTCTACTGCTATGAATGTATTCAAATTCTCGTGCAAACCATTCTTTACCATTTATAGACCAGTGGTGGACTCAGATTGGGGCGCTATACAATAGTACACTGCAACTGCAACTGTATTTTATATTGTTCTCCTTCCAAAGTTCCGAAGTGCATACGACCTTACAACGAAACATCGATGGCGCAGAGAAGTTGCGAGTGAAGGACTTGCTCAAGGTCCCTGTATTGTACATAATTAATACGACATAATGCACATTAGCCATCATATATACTCAGCCTATGAAAACTCAGACTAAATGTACCAAACTAAGACCAGACTAAGACCTCTTAGTTCCTCGTGTCAGGACTACTATGGCTCAATCCAGGTCCTTTGCCTGCATAGGTCCCTCACTTTGGAACCGACTTCCTCCTTCTGTCCGCACCACCATTCTCTCTGGTAGCGTTGCGTCTTCCTTCTCTCACCTTTAATCCTGCTTTTTCTCTCGGGTTCTCGCGCACTGGGAGCACCTCTGAATGGTCTATGCCGCGAGAGGCGCTTTATAAATGCCCATATACAATACAAAAATGTAATGGTTCATGTAGCCTAAATTTAATTCCTCGCATCAAATGTCACCCCAACCCTCATCTCGGACCCTCGCAGCGTTCGACTCATTTTTGCGCTTAAATATGAAAACAACTCGTCGACTCTTATCTTCAGTTCCTAAAAAACACGTCCTATCCGTTCGTGCAATCGAATTTTGTGCAGTAATTATGCGTTGATGCGTTCGTGGCAGTCGAAGAACAACGACGAACGGATGAATTTTTCATCGGAAATCTTTATGCCTTTGATCTGGACGATGCTGTCGCGCATGCGTCGGGTGCGTTTTCGTCGCATCAATTTTGCTTTGCGCGGTTAAAAATGCACCGCACGGAGGTCGTGGTTTGTGCTGGCATTTTGTAATTCACGACGAAGCTAAAGGCGCACATCATAAAGAATGATAGCTTATAAGGGCATCCATAATGGATGGTAGCTTATAAGGTTATTCAATAAGGATGGTAGCTTATAAGGTTATTCATAAAGGATGGTAGCTTATAAGGTTATTCATAAAGGATGGTTGCTTATAAGGTTATTCATAATGGATGGTATACCTTATAAGGTTATTCAATAAGGATGGTAGCTTATAAGGTTATTCATAAAGGATGGTAGCTTATAAGGTTATTCATAAAGGATGGTAGCTTATAAGGTTATTCAAAAAGGATGGTAGCTTGTAAGGGCATCCATAATGGATGGTAGCTTATAAGGTTATTCATTGAGGATGGTTGCTTATAAGGTTATTCATAAAGGATGGTAGCTTGTAAGGGCATCCATAATAGATGGTAGCTTATACGGTTATTCATAAAGGATGGTTGCTTATAAGGTTATTCATAAAGGATGGTAGCTTGTAAGGGCATCCATAATAGATGGTAGCTTATAAGGTTATTCATAAAGGATGGTAGCTTGTAAGATTATTCACGACAGATGGTAGCTTATAAGGGCATCCATAACGGATGGTAGCTTATACCTAAGCTTATTCATAAAGGATGGTTGCTCATAAGGTTATTCATAAAGGATGGTAGCTTATAAGGTTATTCATAAAGGATGGTAACTTGTAAGGTTATTCATAAAGGATGGTAACTTGTAAGGTTATTCATAAAGGATGGTAGCTTGTAAGGGCATCCATAATAGATGGTAGCCTATAAGGTTATTCATAAAGGATGGTAGCTTTTTCTTGAGAAGAAAAAAGGAGCAAAAGAATGCGTAGACTTCAGGACAATAAGCCTAGTAACACATGCATCAAAGATTGTACTAAGGATGCTGACAAGAAGGATGGAATCAAAAGCAGAGGAATTCCTAGGTCCGGACCAATTCGGCTTCAGAAGGGGCCGGGGAACCAGAGATGGTATTGGCGCGCTGAGAACACTATACGAAAGAAGCTTGGAACACAACAACAGGGTGTACATTTGTTACGTGGACTATGAAAAGGCATTTGATAGAGTAAATTGGGTTAAACTGATGGAGATCTTACTAGATATAGGAGTGGACTGGAGAGACAGAAGACTGATATGGAATTTATACAACAGACAAATAGCTTATGTGAAGATTGGAGAAAACCTATCAAAAGGTTGTGTGATAGGGAGAGGGGTCAGACAGGGCTGCTCCTTGTCTCCGCTGTTATTCATCATATATGACGAAGCTTTAACAAGAGAGGCGATTAGCAACGTAGAAAAAGGGGTGAAGGTTGGTGGTAAGATGATAAAGGCAATTAGATACGCGGACGATAAAGCAATTGTGTCCAACACAGAAGAGGGTCTACAGGTATTAATGGACAACCTGAATGAAGTAACTAAGAAATATGGTATGTTGATCAACGTAAAGAAGACCAAAGTAATGTGTATATCAAGGAAAAAAGTCGATAGGATGATGATAAAGATTGATGGGCAATTGGTGGAGCAGGTTAACCAGTTCAAATACCTGGGTAGTGTAATTTCAGAGGATGGATATTGCAAAACAGATATTAAGAGCAGAATAGCTCAAGGTAAGTGTGCTTTCATGGAAAAGAAAGGGATACTAACTGGAAATATGAATCTAGAACTGAAGATAAGGATGATAAAATGCTTGATCTGGACAGTTGCAACATATGCAGCGGAGTGCTGGACAATGACTGGTACGGATAGGAAGAGAATAGAGGCTTTTGAAATGTGGACTTGGAGACGAATGCTGAAAATTAGCTGGAGAGACAAAGTCACAAATCAGGCAGTTTTGGAAAGGGCAGGGGTGCAGAGGGATCTACTACAATCAATAAGCAGAAGAAAGCATCGGTGGCTGGGCCACACACTTAGGGGGGAGGGTATGCTGGTGACGCTGCTGGAGGGGCGTATGGAGGGGAAGACAACGAGAGGCAGAAGAAGATTAAATATGATGAGTGATCTCGATAATGGTGATACATACGGACACACCAAGAGGAGGGCGCAGGACAGAACAGAATGGAGGAGGTCGGAGGGGAACTCGAGGTCGTCCATGTCACAAACCTGCTCAACAGCAGAAGACTGAGAAGAAGGTAGCTTGTAAGGTTATTCACGAAAGATGGCAGCTTTTAAGGGTATTAACAAAGGATGGTAGCTTTTAAGGGCATCTAGAAAGGATGGTAGATTATAAGTGTAGGTCTGGGATTGTAGGTCATAAGAGTATCCAAGAAACAAAGGCGTCCTGATATGTCACAAAGATAGCGATACAATCAATGTTATCTTCAGCTTAGAGGCGAAATTACTTTCGACCGCGAGCCGTAGAATAGCATCAGAGTTCGACTGATGCCAATCGTATCGCAACCACGAAGTCGTAATCTCGGGACTTCTACAACGCAGAAGAAAGCTAAGTCGCGGGAACCAGCTTACTCACGGACGCTTAGTCAAAATAAAATCGATAGTCATGTAAGGTCATGTCGAGCTACAAAGGTCAGGCAGGCAGACGGTCACACGGTTACAGAGGATGGAGTTTTGAATTGAAGCGACGAAAGAGATCACAGGAAGAGGAGGAAACAGGATTTTCAGGAAAAGTGAATCGCAATAGTTTAGCTTAGCATGAACTATGGATGTAGCAGCGATAGTAGATGCAGTTTGAAGTCTTTCATAGGGCCGATTCTGCGAAAGTCAACGATAAGCATGAAGTAAGAACCGGAAAGATGAGTAAAAGGCCTAATGATCGGAGAAGGTAAGTTCTCGTCGAAAACCAGGAGATTTATAGTGAACGAGGGAAACAGAGATCAGAAATGTCATTCAGAAGATTTGGATAACCACATGAAGAAGATGATATAATCCGACGGGGAACCAGCGTATTGTACGTCGGTCTTCAGTGAACCAGTGAATATTTCTCGCGAAGCCACAGACTTCCTACGATCAGTGTTGCCAGAGCTGGGGATTTTTCCCTAGATCTGGGGATTTCGACCTTCGTCTGGGGATCTGGGGATTTTTTGGCCAAATCTGGGGAAATTTGACGATTTTGACCATTTGCATTGACAATGTATGTATTTGTTTACATTGAGCATTAAACACTATGTTCATATTGTAATTAAATGAGAAAAATAATGCGCTATAGAATTTTTATACCACGAAATGTAATTCTTGTTTTAAACCATATCAATGACTACAATGAGGCATCAACTATCGAGTCATTCTAGTGATGGTAGGCCCTACTCTAGTTTCTGTTTAATTTGAATTTTTATTGATGGCTGCCATCTACAATACTTAGTCATTATTTGCTATGTTTCTTTAAATTATAGACTCAAGCAGGTATACAGTATTTTTTTGTCTAAAAATAATTAAAATAAGATTATAAGAAAATGAGCGATGATGAACGTACGCGAGGTAGTTGTAGTGGGCTAATGGCATAACATCAAGCACGCCACCACTTTGAACATATCAATTTGTCAAAAAAAACAAAAGAGGCCGGTTTCCAAGACAAAGTTGCTAAAGCGGAGATTTTGCTGACGGCTTTCATGGCAAAACATAATACTGCGTTTTCGCAAGCTGATCATTTGATTGAATAGCAAATGTTTCCAGACAGCACAATTTCTCAAAAAATGTCACTGAAGTGCAACAATGCTGCCTACATTATGCAGTACAGCATTGCCCATTTTGGGCAGCTTTAAGTAATAAACATTTGTCTGTCATTCATTTGTACTTTGTCCAAATGCTACCAGCAAGTACCGCCTATCAGCTTGGCTTGAAATTTTCAGAAAGAATGTCTGCTTCACTTTCATACAAGATGTAGTTCAGGCTCAGAAATATAAAGTGTTGAAGGTGTGTGAAACACACTGGGTGTCCCGTGAAGCAGTCATATGATCTTGACGAAACGGAAATTGTCGACTTTGATGCCGACTCGCTGACAACTTTAAGTCTTTGACAAGTGACAATTTTCAAAAATAAAAAGTCAGTATATTTTATTCCACTAATTTAAGGAATATTTTGTTATTAATGTAACTGTAAGTAAGTTACTGTTAAGTAGTGTTAAAAACCCTCAAACCTATTACTGGAGTGTTAGTAAAATTGTGTTTATATAATCTGGGGATTTCTGGGGATTTTTTTGACTGAAATCTGGGGAAATCTGAAAAACCTCACTGGCAACACTGCCTACGATCGAGTTCAGAGAACCTCACATTCCCAATGATCTGCGCATTACGCGAGAACGCTCTTTTATTTTTACACAGACATACAACCACATCCAACTGCATACATTAGTAAGTAAGTGACTAAGTATATTATTTATTTTAACCAGTTGACAAAACGCACTCCGGTGTGCATTATGTGTAAATTGGTAAGTTTGCAAGTTACAGTTTCCGGTTTAATTCAAATACGATATCCTAACATACGTAGGCCTACTACGAAACCTCGAATCAATTCACCTCATCTCGCTGACCGCATCATTTCATCACAAGTATATAAAATAAACTGCGTAATAAAATTCAGAGCTGGACGTTTTTTTAGATAGATAGTTCAGGAAATATATTTCAAACCAACTGTGACATACAGTAATGCCATTTTTTTAATCCGCAATTACATTTTTTCTGGTGTGTGTGTGCGTGTGTGCGTGTGTGCGTGTGTGTGTGTGTGTGTGTGTGTGTGCGCGCGCGTGTGTGTGTGTGTCGCAAACGGGTATTAACGACCCTGGGATTAGTACATAGACTATAAATCTTACTGCCTGCAGAAAATACATGAGAACAAATTCTGAGAGAGGCTTTTCGTCTTCCGTTCGAGGTCATAAGAAGGCAAAAAGAAACACCTGATCCGGAAACCATGGCAACTGAGAGGAACAGCCGCAGAGGAATATCCGATAAGAGGTAGTAAGCAGAGACAATTAGGCAGAACAGAAGATAAAACAAGATGCAGACCGACAAACGGGCAGACAGACATACAATAGGACAATCACGGAGACATTCAGACAGACTGACACAGACACTGAGTTATAGACAAGCATACAAACAGAGAAACAGAAACAAACGGAGAGACTTAGAGTGGAATAGGCGACGGTGGCTGTAGGATCAGTCTTATTCCTCTCGGCGGACAGAGTGGAGCACCGGAAGCTTTCATCTGCGGCACATCAGCGGTAAGTCGATGTCGGTCGAGAAGGCACAATGGGGGAGGAGGGAACTGGAGAAAAATTGGAGAGGGAGGGAAAGAGATGGGAATGTAGGGAAAGGAGCGAGATGGAGAAACAAGAGCCCTATGGGTAGCCGTGCGTTTTCGAAGGTTTCTCTGTTACATGCAATATTATAACAGAAGAGGAAGGGATGAGAAGAGGATGAAGAAAGATGTGGTAGAGGCACTTGGAGGTACGGAGAAGACAACAGGATGGGAAGTATAAGAACAGCTAGAAGGGGGGTTAGAGGCACTAGGAGATACAAAGAGGGCAACAGCTAGAAGGGGGTTAGAGGCACTAGGAGATACAAAGAGGGCAACAGCTAGAAGGGGGTTAGAGGCACTAGGAGATACAAAGAGGGCAACAGCTAGAAGGGGGTTAGAGGCTCTTGGAGGTACGAAGAGGGCAACAGCTAGAAGTGGGTTAGATGGGAAACGAGTCGAATAAATTTCGGCTGATATTCGGTGAATGGAGAGAGAGAGAGAGAGAGAGAGAGAGAGAGAGAGAGAGAGAGAGAGAGAGAGAGAGAGAGAGAGAGAGAGAGAGAGAGAGAGAGAGAGAGAGAGAGAGAGAGAGAGAGAGAGAGAGAGAGAGAGAGAGAGAGAGAGAGAGAGAGAGAGAGAGAGAGAGAGAGAGAGAGAGAGAGAGAGAGAGAGAGAGAGAGAGAGAGAGAGAGGCAGACGGATTAAAAGACGACGAACGAGCGATGTGGGATTGGAGAAATTGTATTTCGAACGAATTCGCCGGAATGAAAGAACCCGGATGAATGACTGAACGACGTCGATTTATACATTCCAAACCGACGACAAAGGACGGAATGAATGGCGAAACTGCTTTGGGAATGATGAATGAAGGACGAGGACGAAAGGAATGATGGAAGAATGGAAGAATGGAAGGAGAACAAGGAGTGATAAATGACAGAAAGCAAGAAGCAGGTAATCAAGAGAATTAACAAAGTTAGAGAGAAAACAAACAAAACTTGTCTCTTGTTGGGTGCTATATTAAGTGTTTTATATCTAGTTTACATACGCAAATAAATACATTCACGCAAATAAAGAAAATAAAAAATGGCGAGTTAATTATAAAGAATTAAAGAATGATAAAGAAACTTGAGGGTTGGAGGGAGATGGAATGAGAAAGACAGAAGCAGACAAAGAAGGAACTTCAAGGAAGGCACGAAGGAGGAAAGAAATCGTAATCTCGAGACTTCTACAGCGCCCAAAAAAGCTAAGTCGCGGGAACCAGCTTATTCACAGGCGAAGAAAGAATTAACCAGAACAACGCTCTGCGCATGTCCGCATCCATGTTAGTTGTTGACACGCATTCCGTGTCATTTCCGCGGATTATTTTGTCTAAATGCAGAATTTGCTCCATTATTTCTGACATGTTGGAGTTTACTCTTGCTGAGTTTGCGTGTCCGAACTATTCGTCGTTTCTGCTGCGGTTTTTGTACGTTTTTATGACATTTTCTTCGCAAATCTTCTTGGTTTACGTGACTGATCCTAACGTGCGGTCGACCTTGTCTGCATCCGGGTAATTTTCGTCTCCGTGGAGTAGGAGGAAGGATGTGGGTTTCTGGACTGACCTCGGTGGTTAATAATTGGTGAATCGACCGGTAGACGAAGGTATTGTTCAAAGTCTACCATGGTGGCTCGAGGGATGGCCGCCGGATATGCGTCATCCACCACTAATGAGGGACCGCTGAGTGGTTGTGTTACCGTGACCTTTGCTGGTGGTACGCCAACATTCGATTTCATGGTCCAGGCTATGCGTTGTATAAAAGCCCATATACATATATACATACATACATACACACATACATACATACATACACACACATACATGGGTACATTCATACAATCATACATACATACATACATATATACATACATACATACATAAATGTATACATACATACACACACACATATATATATACATACATAAATGCAATATACATGAATGCATGCATACATACATTGTTAGGTCCCAATGAATTAAATAGTAATAAGCTCGAACTAGGAGTATGAATTTTGTAGTTTTATTTAAAATTACAATAGTACGAATAAGGCTACCATTTCAAAGGAGCAAACCGTCCAGAACATCAGAAGACGATACAGCAAAGAAGTATTACAAACGTGTCTCTTCTTCGTAATTATAAGAGTTCAAATACGGTAAACTCGGTAATCAGCATTGTTGGTCACAGTGGACACGAAACAACGAAATATAACGCAGTTAAGCCTCATACGGCATTTACTTAATTAACATGCGTACAACTCGAGACTTGGCCTTTAAAAATACTCGAAACAGAAAAGACCTCGTCAGGTCACGAATAAAGGCCAAACTCGACAATCCTAGGGCCTCCTTCCCTTATATAGTACTTTCCCGGGCCGCTCCTCTCAAGGAGCCGGTCAAGTGCGACTCAGACACGGGAGAGTACATATGGACCAAGAGGGCAACATATAACATACCCCCGGATCCCAAGGAAGAGGAAACCACAGGGTTTCCGACTTATATGCACAAGAAATCTTAACTACCCAAAGAAAAAACTATACACAACAACTAATATACCTATTCCAAAGTATTTACAGAAGAAGTCCACGTATGGATATCTAATTAAGTGGGAACATACAAAGTGGTTGCCGGCCTACTTAATAAATCGGGAAGAAAGTTCAGTTTCCCAGGACGATGACGAATGTCCAATGAGAACTGAGCTAACTCCAAGCTCCATCGTAACAGTTTCTGGTTGTAGTTAGCCATGGAGTTTATGAACTGTAACGGACTATGATCCGTATAAACAACCACAGCCGCAGAACCGAAGTACACCTGAAAGGCTCGTACAGCCGTCACGAGAGCTAGCGCCTCTTTCTCCACTGTAGAGTAATGGATTTCGTGGATCTTCAGTTTCCGGCTCAGAAAGCAAATGGGATGTTCCAAGCCCTCGTGTACCTGAAACAGACAGGCTCCCACACAAAAATTAGAAGCATCCACTGCCATACAAAACGGTTTATCATAATCAGGCGGAGTCAAAATGGGCCTAGAAGATAAACGAGACTTCAAATCCACAAACGCCTTTTCAGCACCATCAGACCATTCAAATTTCCTGTTCTTCTTTAACAACTCCGTCAAAGGAAAAGTTAAGTCGGAATAATGAGGCAAATACTTTCTATAATACCCCGCTAAACCTAACAGCGACTGAACCTGTTTCTTATTAATAGGTGTCGGGAAATTCACCAAAACCTCGACCTTCTGTGTTCTAGGTCTTACACAATTCAACCCAATGTGGTGACCCAAAAAATCAATCTCAGCATTGGCAAAAACACACTTCTTAACATTCAAAGTTAAACCAGCTGTTGACACTCTCTGTAAAACCTGCTTCAAGTGATCTAAATGATTCACCCAATCGGTACTGAAAATGATGACATCATCCAGATAGGCATCGCAAAAGGATTCCAAACCCCTAAACAATTTGCGTACTAGTTTAGAGAACGTTGCAGGTGCGTTTCTTAAACCAAAACTCATATAGCGCCACTGGTAGTGTCCATTAGGCGTCACAAACCCAGTCAAAGGAACCGATTCAGAATCCAACAAAATTTGCCAGAATCCCTTCGTAAGATCCAGTTTGGTTAAGAACTTCATGCCTGCCACCCTATCAATTAAAGCCTCCACCCTAGGCATAGGAAATGGATCAGGCACAGTTACGGCATTTAGTTTGCGGAAATCCGTGCACAAACGTAAAGTTCCATCAGGTTTAGGTACCATTAGAATGGGAGCTGCCCATGGACTATCTGAATCCTCAATGATACCAGATTTAAGTAAATCAGCAATTTCTGTATTTACCGCCTTCATTTTCTCCGGATGCAACCGATACGGCGCTTGGTGAACAGGCTTGGCACCTTCAACCAATTGAATGTGATGCTGTACCACTGAAGTCGTTCCAGGACGATCACTAAAGACCTCCTGAAACTCCATCAACAACTGTCGCAATTGCCTGCTCTGTTCCACCTCCAGATGATCCAACACAACATGTTGCAAAAACAAACAATGATCATTAGCAACACTAGTACCAACATGCACCACCACATTCACATCCGCAACGGACTCACAATCAGATTCTCTTGTCAAATACCTCCTCATGAGATTCACATGTACAACCCGTTTAGTTTTCCTTCTATCAGGAGTACTCACAACATAATCAACCTCACCCAACCGTCTCTCAACCACATACGGTCCACAGTATTTAGCCTGCAAAGGCTTTCCAATTAAAGGTAACAAGAGCAACACTTTATCACCTTCATTAAACACAACCATTTGAGCCTTTCTATCATACCATAGTTTCGACTTGGATTTAGCAATCATTTCATTATCATTTACAACTTGCATTCCCGTTCGAATACGTTCTCGCAAATCCAGAACAAAATCAATTAAATTAGACTTCGACAAATCATTCACAATGTCATCCTTTAACCAACTTCGCTTGATTAATTGTAAAGGTCCCTTTACATCTCGACCAAAGGTTAAATCAAAGGCAGAAAAACCCAAACCTTGTACCGGTACTTCTCGATACGCAAACAAAACCCATGGCAGGATTTCATCCCAGGAACCAGGAAACTGCTCCCCAACTGCCTTCAGCATATCCTTCAACGTTCTGTGAAAGCGTTCAAGACATCCATTTGTTTGAGGATGAAATGGCGAACTCTTCATTTGGAAGACCTGACACTCATGCAAAAATATCTGCATTAGATCAGACATAAATTCAGAGCCACAATCTGATAATAACTCGTCAGGAAAGCCAAACATAGTGAAAACACTTATGAGTGCTTTAGCCACTTCCTGAGCGGTATGTGTTCGCAAAGGAAATGCCAACGGATAGTGAGTTGCCAAATCCATTATCGTGAGGATAAATCTATTGCGAGACCTATCACAAATACTCAAAGGACCCACCACGTCCATGGAAAGTCGGGAAAACGGCCTATCAACCACAGGTAAATTAATTAAAGGGGCACGAATCTGTTCAGCACCCTTTCCCAAACGCTGACATACATCACAAGTGCGACAATATTCTCTAACCTGTTTAAAAACACCAGGCCACCAAAAATGTCGCAACAGTCTGTCCAGCGTTTTCTGAGTTCCCAAATGCCCACTAGACGGAATATCATGAGCCACACATAACAACTTAGTTCGTAATCCAAAAGGTACAACTATCTGAGTCAACCCAAAATTCTCAGGCGTAACCCTATTCGTCCAATGTCTTGTCAATACATCATGACGCACCTCATAGAAATTGCGTCGACTCTCTTGTACATTCGAAGACGCCAAATCAAACAATGAACGAAGAGAAACATCCGCACGCTGCAAATTAATCAATTCTTTTCTTGAAACAAAATCACCAACACCTGGCATACTGCTACCTGACTGTTCGAACAATTCATTAAGACCGTATGTCTCCGATTCAAACTCGTCACACTTCAATGACCCCGACGAAAGGTCCTGAAAGTTCACTGCATTATTCACTGCATCCACACAATCCCCTACAGTCTGCGCTCTAGTAACAACAGCGACGTCCACTGGCGGTAAATTTATCAAGTCATTGCCCAGTAACAAGTCAATACCCCCAGGCAATTTCTGAACTAACCCGCACAAGACAGCTCCAGACACATACGCACTATAAATCCGAACCACAACTAAGGGAATTTCTATAGGCTCACCAACCACTCCCTGAATAAGACGCATGTCGTCCGTTTCAACATAGTCGCCTGGACCAAGTCTATCACTGCTTATCAAAGACTGTAATGCACCTGTATCTCGCAGAATTGTTAACCTACGCAGTGAACCCTCATTTTGACACAACAAAGCTTGTTCACAATAAGGCAAATATTTAACATGTACTTGAGAGGAAACCACCTCCTGCTGCATATCCTGTACTAGGCCCACATTAGGAGAATCCCAGCTCGAAAATTTGTCTACTCCTTGTGATCGTTTCTCATTCTTCCCGTTGAACTTCCAACATTGTGAAATAGTATGACCACTTTTATGGCAAAATCTGCAAGAAACTGCACCTCCAAACTCTTTACCAAAAGAAACCTGCTTCCTAGACCCACTTGGACTAATTGGAGGACTACGATATACCTGTCCCAAATTCCGACCACTGTCAACCACATGCAAATCTGATTGTACTTTAGCCTCAATCACAGGTCCAACGTTATATGGTTTAAACAAAACCGCATACTCATCTGCTAATTTAGACGCCACAGCCAAGGATCCGGGTTTCCTTTCAATAATCCATCTATGAATGTCCGTAGACAAACAATTCACAAACTGCTCTAATAGAAAAACCTCCCTCATTTTGTCAACATCATTGAATGCATTTTCACCGTCCAACCAGCTCTGAAAAGGCAGACTCATTCGAAAAGCAAAATTTGAATATGTTTCTAAATCTCCTTTCTTAAGTGTACGAAAACGTTGACGATAGTATTCGGGCACTCGAGCATATGCAGTCAGTAATGCGCGCTTCAAAACATCATAGTCTTGACACTCCTCAAGTGACAGCGCGGAAAACACTTTTTGAGCTTTTCCAGTTAACTGCGTATGCACGAGCGCTGGCCATTTATCCTTAGGACATTTATGAATGAGCATAGCTTTTTCAAAAGCCATAAGGTAATGTTCAACATCACCTTCATCGAATTTAGGCACAAATTTAACAGCCGTCGACATTTGAAACTTATCGGCCACGCGCACTTCCTCTGTTTCAACCCAATATCCTCCCAAGCGTTTTAAATCAAGTTGAAACTGTCTTTGTTTATCTTTCTCTTCAGCTTCAATTCGTATTTTTCGTTCCTCTGCCTCTCTCATTTCCTTTCTTTCCTCAACTTGTTTTTCCTGAGCCTCTCTCCTTTCCTTTCTTTCCTCAGCTGCAATTCTTTCTTTTCTCTCCTGTGCCTCAGCTTGTTTTTCCTGAGCCCTTTCTTGCGCTTCTTGAGCCAATTTAATCTTAGTTAATTCAAACTCCCTCGCTTTGTCTTTCTCCTCTTTTTGTGCTTCAAGTTCTAACGCTTTACACTTCAGGTCGTCTTTCGGCGAAATTACAGAAACTATTTTATCTAAGCCCTTCTGCAATTGTGCCTTACTGAGGCCTTTCGTGTCCTGGCCTAAACGCTCCATTTCCAATTTCAATTCGTCGACCGACATATCGAAAATATCGTCCCGCGTTAATGACTTCGCTGCCACTGGAGTTTCCATTATGAAAACTCAAATTCGCAAGCAAAAATATGTATCAAAAGTGCTACTTTGACCACACCCACTAAGAAATTTAGACTTTATATAAGAAAATCAACCGCTTCGGACGGGCCCCCATATGTTAGGTCCCAATGAATTAAATAGTAATAAGCTCGAACTAGGAGTATGAATTTTGTAGTTTTATTTAAAATTACAATAGTACGAATAAGGCTACCATTTCAAAGGAGCAAACCGTCCAGAACATCAGAAGACGATACAGCAAAGAAGTATTACAAACGTGTCTCTTCTTCGTAATTATAAGAGTTCAAATACGGTAAACTCGGTAATCAGCATTGTTGGTCACAGTGGACACGAAACAACGAAATATAACGCAGTTAAGCCTCATACGGCATTTACTTAATTAACATGCGTACAACTCGAGACTTGGCCTTTAAAAATACTCGAAACAGAAAAGACCTCGTCAGGTCACGAATAAAGGCCAAACTCGACAATCCTAGGGCCTCCTTCCCTTATATAGTACTTTCCCGGGCCGCTCCTCTCAAGGAGCCGGTCAAGTGCGACTCAGACACGGGAGAGTACATATGGACCAAGAGGGCAACATCTAACAACATACATACATAAATGCATACATACGAGTAAATATACATATATACATACATATATAGCCTACATAGTTATCGTTGGATAGGAATACGTTGGTTGGGATACACATGTGTGCCTGAGATAATCGCTGGTGATTCTTGCAGTTTTCTGTGCATTCTTCTGATTACTGACGAAATTTCTGTTCTCGATGATATTTTACATGATTTAGGCTGGCGTAGTGAAAGCCTCTAATTAGGTTTCTGGGAACGGCGCTGTAGAAATGTCTGATTAGGCCTATAATTGCAATTACTACAGAAATAGACACGAAGATCAGAATTTAGAAAGAAACGCGCAATAGAAAGCAAGAAATGAAGAGAAAGACTCCACAATAAACATAAATAAATCAAAAATCGATTAGAACAAAAGCAGGAACAGATGGACCTACGAAAGATCGAGCGAATTAGCAGAAGAAGCAAAACGAAGCAGTGAGGCGAAGTTATGAACGTTGATTGATTGATGATCAGTGGCCTGAACGTTGAACCTATAAAGCCACCGTCCGTCTGGCAGTTGATGCTTGGATGAATCGATGAGAAGAGTTCAATGAGAGACATTCAGATCGATTTATGCGCAAAGATTAATGCGATCGGCAGAACCTCGAATAAGATGAAAATCAAAACAGCGCTAGCCTATATAATTACGCGAAGAGTTCACATCAAACTATGACGTCATCTCAGAGCTCGGAATATTTCTCTAAAGTCGTTCCCATAAAGGATTGCACCTTGAAGGGGCGCTATATAAATTTCCATTGATTGATTGTTTGCACCATTGCGCTAAAGATCAACAGATTTTCATAGACAAACAAGTAGATTTAGAGAGGCACAGACCGATAGATTTACACGGACATGAGGACATATCCCTACATACCATAAACAAGATGTATGTATTTATCCATATGGGACCAATATAGAGTCCATATGGGTCTCATTAATGCCTACGGAAATGCTGGCAGGGTAAATACAATAATTATCATAGAACATCGGATATGAAAACACTGTTGACATGAGCTGGTCTACTTTATTGAGGAATACGATGAACAAAGATGGCGAAGAAGCTCAACGTGATTTATAGAACATGGATGGACGTTCGGAGGATTTAATTCGCCCATGTAAACATGCTAATGTCCGACATATACTAAATTCGTGCTCTTTCTGTCTGTCTGTGTATGTCTGCCTGTATGTCTGTATAAGTCTGTCTGTATGGGTCTGTTTGTTTGTGTCTGTCTGATTGTGTCTGTCTGTGTCTGTCTGTGTCTGTGTCTGTCTGCCTGTAGGTCTGTGTCTGTCTGTGTGTGTCTATCTGTCTGTCTGTCTGTGTCTGCTTGCCTGTATACGTGTGTGTCTATCTGTGTGTGTCTGTCTGGCTGTCTGTCTGTCTGTCTGTGTCTGCCTATATCTGTCTGCCTGTCTGTGTCTGTCTGTGTATGCCTGTGTCTGTCTGCCTGTCTGTCTGTTTCTGTCTGCCTGTTGGTCTGTGTCTGTGTGTGTGTCTGTCTGGCTGTATGTGTGTGTATGTCTGCCTGTCTGTGTCTGCCTATGTCTGTCTGCCTGTCTGTGTCTGTCTGTGTATGTGTGCCTGTCCATCTGTGTCTGTCTGTGTATGTGTGCCTGTCCATCTGAGTCTGTCTGCCTGTATGTTTGTGTCTGTGTCTGTCTCCTTGGCTGTCTGTCTCTGTTTTCTATGTTTGTCTCCTCTTTCTATCTGCCAGTATCATTCTATTAGTATCTTTCTTGCTGTTCTCTCCTCGTTCGCTTGTCATCCTCTATCATGTCTCTGACTCTTTCTTTGAGTCGCCGAATATCCAGTTTGCTAAAACTATTTCCGTGTTATTTGACAGTTTTCGGTTGATCAGGGATTGGAAGCAGTTCTAAGGAAGAAGGATGGGACCTTCCTTCTGTTTCACACTCTGGTATAACATTACATTTTCGTAATACATTTCACCTCTGACTACAAGTCTTCATGCAACTGTCGTCAATCACATATCATACTGGCCATGGCAGTGGAGGAAGCGGGAAGACGGGTGGACCGTACTTCACGAGAGGTATGACTCCCGTGGTGAGTGGATGGTCTGACTGATAGAGGGCTTTAAATTTCCCTAGCAATCCCACCCTGGATTTTCTCAACGTGAAATAGCTCATCTTCTTTATGGCTTTGGCGATGCCCCAGCACGCAGTAGCCGCTCATCTATATGGTGAGTCTCCGCTTCTCCCTGTCCTGTGCTCTCTGTGTAGCCTCCTGCACGGATAAGCTCATATTGACCTGTAATTCAAGAAACTGTACTCAGGATCGCACTAAGGCTAGTGCGGGCCCGGGTGCTGTGATTACCTATATAACCATCAGCGCGGTGCCCAATTACAAGTAAACAATTTTTTTTAATGTACTTCCGAAAATGCGGGCCTCAAAACTGGGGGTCCGGGTGCTGCAGCACCCTTAGCATCCACCTTAAGGCGGGCCTGACTGTACTCACAATTAGAACTCAGCATCAGTAGCCTATAATACCTAAAGAAACATTTGCAGATTATCTTGACGCCCACTGTGTTAGATCTGTTGGCTAGCAATATTTTAGCTCCTTTAAAAGACTCTTAAAAGGTGCTATATAATGTCAAGATAACTGCAAACATGCATACATATACATGCAAACATACGTGCACATAGACATACACACATGCATGTATGCGTATACATATGTACGGAAATGCTATCTTAGCATACTTGTTTAGATCTGTTAGTTAGTCATAGGTGTATACAGCGCTCTTGTGAAGTATTTAAAATGCGCTATATTAAGTGCCCTCATACATATACACATACATACATAGTTACATACATACAATACAATACATACATATATACAATATACATTACATACATACATACATACATTCATATATACTATTATATAGCTTTTGTCCATTCTGGCAATGCAAGCCGTCTCAGGGGCCCGTGATGGGACCTCGTGATGGGGGCCTGTGATGGCCTGCTGTTCGCTTAAAGCGTTTATCACTGAAAAGCCCTGTAGCCGTTTCCAACGAGGAGTGATTCACAATCTCATCGCCTCTTCCGTTCTCAGCAGACAAGGGATTTCCTTCAAATGCCACATCAGTTGTCAACGCTCGATCGATTTTGTTGTTGTTCGGTGTCCTCTTGTCAACGAATATCTGTCAGCGAACATCTGTCAGCGAATATCTGTCAGCGAATATCTGTCAGCGAATATCTGTCAACGAATATCTGTCAGCGAATATCTTTCAGCGAATATCTGTCAGCGAGCATCTGTCAGCGAATATCTGTCAGCAAATATCTGTCAGCGAATATCATCTGTCGGTGAATATCTGTCAATGAATAGCTGTCAGCGAATATCTGTCAGCGAATATCATCTGTCGGTGAATATCTGTCAATGAATAGCTGTCAGCGAGTATCTGTCAGCGAATATCTGTCAGCGAATATCATCTGTCGGTGAATATCTGTCAATGAATAGCTGTCAGCGAATATCTGTCAGCAAATATCTGTCAGCGAGTATTTGTCAGCGAGTATCTGTCAGCGAGTATTTGTCAGCGAGTATCTGTCAGTGAATATTTGTCACCGGAAGCTTTCATCTCTGTGCACATGATTAGACTAAGAAAGGGACTGGACATGCTTCTTCAATTCGTGTCTCATGGCATTCATTCCTACACCGTAGACTATGCATACATTTAAGCAACGGAAGTTAATTTTGACAATTGCTTCTACAGAAGAGAGTATTTTCAAAGCCTTGTAATAAATAGTAGGCCAAATCCTTTAACAGAGATTAGCAAGTTGGCAGATTAAAAGAATGAAACAGACACAATTCTCCGTCTTTTTTCATTTTCTTTCTCTCTTTTCTTCTGTTCTCCATCTCTTTACCCCCTCTCTCTATCTCTCTGTCTCTTTATATCTGTCTGTACGACGTGTACGTATCTTCAAATCAGTCTTTCCTTCATTCTCTTTCTGTTGCCTCTCTATATCTCTCGCTTATACATTTAAATATCTCTGCGTGACTCAATGTCGTCACTCTTCTCTGTTGCCCTCTGCTTGACCAGCGCATATTCTCGGCTCCTGTTTGTCTCTTTCTCTCTGTGCGTAAGTCTATGTGACTCTGCCTTTGTCTCATTTTGTATGCCTCCCTCGTCTTGCGAGTGGACCCACACACGCATTCGCGGCACGCTACAGCAAAAGACTATAAAGATGCGTATAAAAGCTGAAGTAATGATGGCAATGATAACAACCATACACGTGCGTTGCAACCATTCTACACCTGTCTATTGTAGACCAAAATACTTGTATACGTAGCCACAGGGTTTGAATTGTCACATTTGAACGGGATTGTTTTTTTTTTAATTCTTACATATCCGGGTGTCCAGACCAGAATTTCTTACGTACCTAATACTCGGCATACGTGCTAAATTGTAATGTGGGTGTACGCGTACTCGATCCAGTGTCAAAGACCCTGAGGGTCAAATGCGCGCGTGCACATGTTGAAAATATATGGATGCATGCGAAAAGGAAGATACATTGAACCACTGAAAACTGTGCTTGGGGGTTTAACTTAACCCAACTCAAAGGTATCTGTTGGGAAATAATTGGAGGGGTTGACAAATGAATTGGGGTTGGACCCTCTCAATCCCGACAATTCAATTTCTGCGTTGCCATAACCTATATATTATTCCAACTCCAGAGTCCAGACCCAGAACGATGAACACAGGTCAAAGAGCAAGAGCACAACATACGATCACACGGACGGACGCATACAGACAGACGGACTGAAGGACGGACACAGGGACGAACTGAAAGACGTACGGAGAGAAGAAGGAACACCCAGAAAGACGGACGGACGGACGGACGGACGGATGGACGGCCCTATCTAAAGAAGGAACTGAGTGGACAAAGAACGGACAGCAAAACCGAAAGACGGACGGTGAAACGCGCGGATGGTTCCTCTGGAGATTTGTTCAACAAATGTTTATCATAATCAATATAGATATTAAATGATTTAAACGTCGAGAAATGACTGCTGTTATTGTTCAATGCTAATGGAAAGAATGGCGAACGAGGAAGATTAGAATTTAGAAGCAGAGGGAAGGATTAGAATTTATAAGCAAGGGGAAGGATTAGAATTTAGAAGCAGAGGGAAGGAATAGAATTTGGAAGCAGAGAGAAGGATCAGAATTTAGAAGCAGAGGAAAGGATTAGAACTTAGAAGCAGAGGGGAAAGAATAGAATTTGGAAGCAAAGAGAAGGATTTGAATTTAGAAGCAGGGGGAGGATTAGAATTTTAAAAAAGAGGGAATGATTAAAATGTAGAAGCAGGGGAAGGATTAGAATTTAGAAATGGAAAAAATGTTTAGAATTTAGAAACAGAGAAAGGATTAGAATTTAGAAGCAGAGGGAAGGGTTATAATT
>OY744610.1:44862359-44867359 GCA_963556255.1 Allolobophora icterica | reverse complement strand
ACGGGTTCGAACCTCCCCATAGACGATTACTGTGTAGAGGCCTTCAGTCTTTCACTCACAATTGTCCAGCGCCATCGATTGACGTTTATTCGTTATATAGCAGCGCTTAATAAACGCATATATAATATAATAATATTCCTTTAAGTAAAAACCAAAGCTGGGCAACTAACGCAACTGGGGCGTGGTGGCTCAGTGGTAAGTTCGGCGCCTTGTGACCGGAGGGTTGCAGGTTCGAATCCCACTCTAGCCGCTGCGTACGGACCTTGGGCAAGTCCTTCACTCGCAATTGCTCGTGGCGCTTCGGCGTGAAAACTCCGACACAGTATCAATGCTGTAGTCGGGAGTGCCTCTGAGTAGTAGTAGACTTGAGGAGGCGCTATAGAAATATCCGAAATTGCAATTGCAATAACTGTCAATTACATTTACAATAGGTTTTTGCCTAGTTTAACGGCTCCATTATGGTAGGTGTTAAACAGAGGCAAACTTGCTCTCTAACGAAGAGAGTGTACTAAAGGTGTCTGGGAAACCAATGTAGATTGTCGTTAAAGTTTAAATAATTTCTTTAGCAAAGTTTCACTGCGAGGTTACACATTTAACCAGTCTTTACAGCAATGTAGTCCCTGGGCAAAGCAATGCGCTGGGCCCCAACCACGGGGATGAAAATTTAAACGGTCAATTAAACTAAGCCTATGGATAGATTGGTACTTTCAACATTCACTTTGTAACAAAATGAATGCCTAAACATAAATATACTGTAAAGCGAAGAATAATCAACGCAAGCTGTTGACAAATATAGGCCTAAGCCTTGAAGAACACAAATATTTCAACATATAGCCTAAGTGATAACTAACTGGTACACCGTACAGACAGAGATGGTACCGTATGAATTATTTATTATTAATCAACACATACTTAGATAAATTTCTTCGCAGAGAACTGATTTAAAACTGGCTTGAAGTCAATGTTTTCGGGATGTCATTTTCTATGCATTACCACAGAGCAATAATCAAGCGAGTTATTCCTAAAATCCGTTTATCATTCCTGCACTCGTAGCTAAGAAGTTTCATATCTACCGCACGTGGAGGTCGCGCACACATTAATTTTTTTGGTCTTTTTCATTTGGGGCCTCTAGAATCATGGGCCCCTGGCGACTGCCCAGCCTCCCCATGCCTTAAGACGGCACTGCCTTTAACGTCCAGTAGAGGTGATCCTCTCGTATCAGCCAGTGTAAATGCACACGTTTTCATCTAGCGACCCTATGGCTTCGACCCTGCTAATTTTTCAGTCAACTGATCTGGCGAGATCCTTCACCGTTTCAATGGGTGCCACACCTTTTAATGTCCACCTGTACGGACCGTGCTCTGTAAATCTCCGAAATAAGCCACCACCGGTATGCAAATCGTCATCCTAACGCTCTGCAGAGGCGTCTTGAGGTGCATGTATACGCTTTAATTAATGTAGGTAACTGGGCAAACGTATCGATCGTAAATACCGGCGATGTACCTGCTGCAAGTCCAGAAATCCCCACGGCCAATCGTCTCTTCATGAAATCCGCTCCAGTGAGAAGAAAGCCGTTGACAGGAAGCAGAAGGAGGAGCGGAGGAGGAGGAAGAGGAGAAGGAGGCGGAGATGAGGAAGAGACGGAGGAGAAGGAGGAAGAAAAGGAAGAGAAGATGGAGGAAGAGAAGGAAGAGGAGGAAGAGGAAAAAAGGAGGAGATGGAAGAGGAGAAGGAGGCGGAGGAAGAAAAGAAGGATGTGGGGGAAGAGAATGAGGAGGTGGAAGAAGGAAAGGGAGGAGGATATGGAGAAGAAGGAGGAGCAGCGCTTGAGAAAGGGCATCAATATTTCCAAAGACAGTGGCGCAGAGATTACAGCTGCTGCTGCTAGCTGCTGCTGCTGATAATTGATGAAGATGCTGATGATGGCATTCATTTAATATCAGAGATGGTGGGCGTAATTGGATATTAGGAACTGGCTGCGTTTAAGTAAGCCGAAGCAGCCATCCATGGTTGCTAGGGAGATACCAGTCCATAGCCACAAATCAGATCTTGAACAGTGGCCAATGTCCTTCTGTGAAGACTTCCGAGTCCAATAATAGATATGCCTAGGGGCTATGGCCATCCAATACAAAGCAAGTAACTGGCTAAGTTCAGTTGCGCATACCGAAACCGTACACGTTAAGAACCATAAACAGAGACCAGTGTCAGAGGTATATTGTCAGACTACAGCGGGCCTTTATGGGACACGGTAGCCGATTGGTAATGTAACTGTAAACGTTTTTCTACAGCGACCGTATGGCCTCGACCTTGCTCATTTTTCAATAAATCGAACGAGTGAGATCCTTCACCAGCGCTGCCCGTTTGAATGGGTGCCACGACATTTAAGGTCCCCGTGTGTGGACCGTGCTATCCCGAGATTTAAATATCTCAAATAAGACACCATCGGCAGGTGAACCGGGAACCGCACGCAACCATGGGCGTAGGACGTACGCTGTAACCAATGTAATTGTTAGGACCAGAATTGATCAGAACGCTTGGCTGGTAAACACACACAAACACAAACAAGCACACACATATACAAACGCAAACACAGACAAATACACAACAAGCACACAAACATACACCTAAGCACAAACACATACAAGCACACCTAACAAGAACACATACACAAGCACAAACACACACATACTTACACAAACACACACACACATACTTACACAAACACACACACACAAGCACACCTACACACAAACAAACACACAACCACACACACCTAAGCACACACACATACAAGCACACCTACACGCACAGGCACACATACATGAACCAAACACACAAACAAACACACACAAACACACAAACAAACACATACACCTAAGCACACACACATACAAGCACACACACACACACACACACACACAAACACAACAAAGAGACAGATAAAATTTTATGCGCTCATACGTATCGCCCTACAGTCGACAAATAACAACTATGCCTCGTCTGCCGCGTACGTAGAAATTATCACCGACAGATCTTCGCACATGATTTAGCGCCAACCGAACAGTCCACACTGGGTGCTAATATGCATTTAGGAATTTATGTAGTGCCTGTGTCCTTCTTGCAACGCGCCATATAAATATCCAGAAACGAGCCTTCATATAAGAAGAAGGAAAAGAGAAGTCCCTTAAGCTAGCCCTCAGAGACAGCCATGGTATGAAGTCTTAGCGACTTAATTTTTCTTAGCCTCGGCATATAACGGCAGGCGGCTAGTCCTCTCCCTCACTGGATCATCTTCCCATTGACAGTGTATGGTCAGTGTACTAGTTATAGTTCAGTTTGCTAGTGCCCTAGCTGGGATATAAATAAACTCAATATTAAAACAGCAATGGGCGAAAGCACCAACAGCAACCAAGATGAAGATGATAACGACGATGATATTGAAAAAAGATGATGACAACGCAGACAACAATGATTGATTATATTGATGATGATGATGATGATGATGATGATGATGATGATGATGATGATGATGATGATGATGATGATGATGATGATGATGATGATGATGATGATGATGATGATAATGATGATGATGATGATGATGATGATGATGATGATCATGATGATCATGATGATCATGACGATCATCATGATGATCATGATCATGATGATCATGATCATGATGATCATGATCATCATGATGACGGTTATGATGATGATGATGATATGATGATGATGATGATGCTTATGAGAATGATGATGATGATGATGACGGTTATGATGATGATGATGATGATGATGATGATGATGATGATGATGATGATGATGACGACGACGACGATGATAATGATGCTTTCTGCCCTGGTTCCTAGATGAATATAAATATCTGGCGAGTTTTTCCGTTGTTTACGCTGATAGTAGTACGCCTAATGATAAAAGTTAACAGAAGAAAAAGGTCCAGAGTATAAAACGGTGAAAATTCGAAATCACTCCCATGCAGTCGGTCTAAAACTTCACATGTGGACATCCATGATTATTTCGAGGCCATTATGTTCGAGACCGTTATAATTAACATTTATTATTTCTACATTAAATGAAGCGTCACTATCTACCGACTAAGCATCAGTCGATAGCGCTGAGCAATTGTGAGTGAAGGACTTGCTCAAGGTCCCTACACAGTCACCGTCTCAGGGGAGGAGGAGGAGGATCGAACCCCTACTCTTCGCATTACAAGGCGAGCGCTCTAACGGTCTCTCCCTGCCGCTATCTGTCTGTCTGTCTGTCTGTCTCTCTCGTCATATCTCTCTCTGTCTCTGTCTCTCTCCCTCCCTCCCGGCCACGGTCTCCTTCTCCTTGCCCCGCACACTGACTGCATTCACCGTCTAATTACGAGAACAAATGATCTATGGCTTTACGAAGTCTCTCGAGTCCATCAGTTTGTCTGTCTATCCGTCCGGTCCTACGACCGTCTGTCTGCCCAATGTCTACAATACTCAGAAATGTCAACTGAACAGTATTCCTAAAACTGTCAAACTGTAATTGAACTGGTAAGTAAAATTGCAGGTATCAGAATGAAAATCGTTTGTAGTTGATTTTAGCTAATGTCTAGAAATGCCCAGTAGGCCTACGCATTGTACACTCCAAACAAGTCAACTGCACACTTGACAATGTCAGCTGTAATCGACAATGTCAGCTGTACATTTGACAATGTCAGCTGCAAAACTGACGATGTCAGCTGAACTAATGTGAGACACACATTAGTTAGTGAGACACATTAGTTAAGGCCTTGCGTCTGCCGGTTTGTTTGTTTGTCTAGCTGTGTGTCTTATGACCCATAATTAGGTCACCCATGAAGTTTAAACAATCATCAACCAAAGCATAAAACCGAACATTTTCATAGTTCCCTTAAGCCAGTATGACCTCAGAAGTCTTTTTCCACAAATCATGACATCCTGTCTTACGAACTAATTATCTGGATATTGACCTGATTATGGCTTGGT
>OY744610.1:44792359-44859859 GCA_963556255.1 Allolobophora icterica | reverse complement strand
TTTAGAAATCTCGAGATCACGATGACGATGAACCTCTGCAAGACTAGATATACAGTAGTTGAAGAAAGGAAGATCAACCTCTTTCTTATACAGTAGTTCACTACTGCAAAATATTTAGAGTAACCGCTTTATTTATTTTAGCGTAAATTGATCAATTGCACAAGGGCAGAGTCGACTGCTAGATTAGACATAGTTTTAGATATATAGGCTACGACGCCAAATCTGGTATCCTAGTGAAAGGGAGCAAATCAAAATATCACAATATTAGTATAGGCCTACTACTTTGCATGCTCCCTTGTGATTTTTGCCCTATATTGTTGGCACCCTTTCGTTCTACGCTCTTTCAATTTCATCCTTTGATTGTACATTGTTTATTTGATTCCCACCTTTGAATAGTGAACCGTCAAACCTGTATAGGCCAGAGTCGGACTGAGACCATTTGGAGGCCTTGTCGTTTGGAATATTTGTATATTGACGTATATTTAATTCCTTTCTGCCCTGAGGGGCATGCACGCTGAAACAAGAGAGCCCCATCGTGGCACAGGGCACAATGGCCACTGTTACAGGCTACTAAAGTGGATTCGAACCAATTTATTTAGGCGGACCAACCGAATCAATACACCTGACTGTACCAGAATTCCAAATTTTCCTGCAAGTATGTTTGAACATCTGATTCTGAAACTGATCGCGAGGCATGGTAGTCAACTGGTTTGAGCTCTCAGCTCGTAACAAGACGAGCATGAGTTCGAGTCTCCGCTGAGATTTCTGTTTATATAGGGACCTTGATCAGGTCCTTCACTCACGATTGCTTCGCGCCTCATATTCGGATTTACGAACTTACGCGCGAAATAAATGCAATAGGGCCTATAACAATAGTCAGTGCTTTTCTCTCGAAAAAAGGTTCCGGAACGGGAGAATTATCGGCGGGCTAAAATACCAAGAAAACGGGATTGGGGGTTTGGAGGGGTCTCATTAAACACTGAAAACAGTTCAAAACACTGAAATTAAATTAAAATAACTAAATTATTGCTTTTATCATTAAAATAAATAAATTATTTTTTAGTAGGCCCCTACCTGAAAAAAGGTGCCGGAACGGCGTTCCGGCTGAAAAAAGCACTGACAACAGTAACAATAATAATAAACTAGAAGCGGAATTTAATTATTTAAACGGAATCTAATATGGCGTAATTATGTGTAGGGCCTACATCGTTTCTTTTAGTCATAAATTGTCAGTTTTATTTTGTCGTGGATGGAACCATATAGCCTATCCATGGAAGTTTGGTTGTGTAGCGGGGCAGACTGGGTCTAACATTAAACGATACTTCAGGGAGATATGAAAAATGGTCTAATGAGTCTAAAGGGCAAAATTTATGTAGAGCCAACAAGACATACATGCTCGCGCTGTGTTTGTATATAGGCGCAGTTGCAAATTTTGCCTACATAACATCGCATTGTAGCCAACTATAGAGTGTTTAATGATCCTTCTTCCTCAAACTTATAATTATTCAACTAGGTCGTCTGCAGTGGCTGCGCTATACAGTGGGTCGCGGTAGGTCATTTGACCCGCCAATTTTACTCTTGACCTGCCCTATGACCTGGGGGCCGTCCATTAATTATGTCAACAAAATAGGGGGGAGGGGGTTTGAAAAAGTTTGACAGTTGTTGACAAGGGGGAGGGGGGTTCAAGATAAATTGACGTCAACAATAATTATTTTTTTTAATTAATTAATTTTTATCAAAATGCAACCATAGATTCGGTAAGTCTTTATGAGTGATCTATTTCTGTTTTGTTTGTAATTTAATCAAACGCGATATTTTCTTTTTTTCGAATTATCTTGTTTATTGTTCCCAGATTAAATGAGAAAATGTGCTACAAATCTCTTAAATGAAATATCCTGGATTCTTTTAGATATCTATGTTCGAAATCTAATATTTTGAGCTTATCTTCAGTGAAAGAACATTTTTCTTTGAATCGGTGGTTAATATTAAATATGAGAACTGTGCAGGCTTATTTAAAAATTGTCGATTGAACATATTTATAGTAAATATAATATTCGAGATAACAAATTTGGTTGTTATTGGTTAAGCATGATCTTTGGAGTGGGTGGTCGTACTATATTTACGCTTGGCACAGGGCTATTTCAATGTGACTTCGTTTCTTTGTTACTTAGGAGACCCTCTGAGGCTCTGACTCCGGAGTGAAACATTAAATGCGTCCTCTTTTTTCCTTCTTTCCGTGTCCTTTGGCTACCCATGTATCTGGCAACCCTTCACAGGGTTCATTATAGCTTGCTATGTTCCTGAATTTAACAAATATTAAAGATAAGTTTTAATGTAATATAATTTTGTTAATTTATTATTGTGCTATTTAAACTGAAACAAAACTGTTTTTTTTTTATTTTAGTGGCGGAAGGGGGGGGGGTAAAAAATGTTTGACATAATTTTTTATGGGGGGTTCTTGAAAGTTTGACAGTTGTTGACAAGGGGGGGAGGGGGTCAAAAACTGCCTAAAATTTGTTGACATAATTAATGGACGACCCCCTGCCTATTATACTCTTGACAGGTCTGGTTGACTGTTTCTGTAATGTCGTGTGTCTTATTAGCATACATGTTCATGATGTTCTGAGTAGGCCTAGCTAAAAAGTACTTCCAAATCTTTAAAGATTAGTAAAGTAACTAAAGTTAATCGTTTTAATTGCTGAAATGTTTAAACTTTGAATATGCTACAAAAATTGGGCTAAAAGCGTTCAATAATAATTTTCTTCGTTTTAGGCCTATATATCTAAGTCAAGGTGCGACCGTACGTACGGTACGTACGTTATTTTTTTCGATAACGTACGTAGGCCTACGGTACGCGTACGTTATTATGCCGTACGTTACCGTACGTTCACACCTCTTTATGACAAAAATAAAATACATAACATTATGCACAAGAAAAGTCAATAGCTGGTGATTGACGGTAGTAAACAATTTTAACCATTACAGCTGTTTTGTGATCTCTGCTTTCAAACTGTTAAATTCCAAATTGCTAATATTCTGTCTAATGTATAGGCCCTCCTAGTGTGAAGAATATTAAGATTTTAACGTACGCGTACGGTACGCGTACGTTATAAGACTATAGCTATATTCAGGTTCTTTGTGAATGATCAGATAAAGTTGTGGCATTTTTAACGTACGCGTACGGTACACGTACGTTATTTTTTTCGATAACGTACGTACGGTACGCGTACGTTATTCCGGGAGGCAACATACGGTCGCACTATGATCTAAGTTATGCTGCTTATGTTGAGGTTATGCTACTTGATGCGTCAAACTCAAACATTAATTTCTTCGGCCTGGTGAATAACTCCCATGACCCTGACGCGACCTGCTGAAATTGTATAGCTGGCGCCGCCACTGGTCGTCTGACTGCCTTTATCTAGTTTAATATTGCCAAAAGATAAAACCAGTAATATACGGCTCTGGATGAAACTATAGGGCTGTTCTTGAGTGAATTTTTCTGTTGCTAGACATAAATTTTTGAATCCTCTCTCGCATCTGCTCGCTTTGGTAAGTCTCTTAAATTCTTAATGTGTGTTTTCGGTCTCAGCTTAAGACTTATTTTACAGCTGGCTTGTCCACCATTGGCTCACATAGCGGTATTTAGATGAAAAGTGCATGTTTACCTTAAGTAAATAATAAATGGGGTCTAGCAGTCTCTTCCAACCACGCAAATAGGCATGGTCAACAGCCGAGAAGTAAACGAGATCTGGCGACAGCTGGACGCCATCTTGGTTGACCTAATCGGCTTAGTTCTGTCGTTGGTATACGACTATATAAAGTGAATTATTGATGAATCGTTGGCAACAACACGTGATCATTTTGCTTTGCACTTTGCACTTTTCCTTTCGGCCGTTTCCTGGTGGATTTTATTTGGCGCTCGCTTTTAAACGATTCCACGAATCGTGCGTGCACTTAAGTGAGCACGCATAGCTGCAACCTTGATTGTAAAGTATCACTAGACGTTGAACACGGCTGAATCTATGCTTCCGCCGTCAGGATTCGAATCCCGGTGTGTCGAAGGAAATTGTCAATGCGTTTTCAACCCGCAAATCGTTGATTATATGTGTCTGGATTGCCAATTTTGCCACGTTGCACTTTACCTGAAGAATGTCAAGGCATATAGAAAAGAAGAATATCTGCGTTTTTTGGAACTATTCTGAAGTCGCGAAGTTTTTCATCGATGGAAAAGAACCAGTATACAATATGGGTGGAGTAGTTTGAATGAAAATCTCTGTCAGCGATGCGTGCAACACATCACAGAACAGAAACTGCCAATTTAGCAGGATCCTCGTGTTCTCTTCTTCCACTTCTGACAGCTGTAGGCCCTACTCCCACCTTTTGGAATGGAGGGTACTGTACAATCCCGCTTTTCATACCCTTGCACTTTCTACAGAAGAAGAAATATGTGCCCATTATTATTTTCTCGCAGATAAGGTCTTCATTTGAGCATTTAAGACTCAAAACAATTAGGCTATTCAACATCATCATCATGATCATCACCATCATCATTGGGGAGGGGGATAGAGTAATGGTAACACTCATGGCCAGGAGAGCATTAGGTTCGCGGATCGATTCCCGTAACCCCCCCCCCCTCTAGGGCGGCGCCTTGCATGGCTGCCAAACCGTAGGTTTAGTTAAGATTTGATTGTACTTTCATGTTTCAGTGTAATCTTACTGCGTCTGTCAGTTTGAAATAATAAGGAATATTATTATTATTATTATTATCATCATCGTCAATTTCACTCTTGTTGTTGTCATTGTCATTGTTATTGTTTTTGTTATTATTATTATTATTTTATTATTATTATTATTATTATTTTTATTATTATTATTATTATTATTATTATTATTATTATTATTATTATTATTATTATTATTATTATTATTATTATTATTATTATTATTCATGTAATATAAACGGCGCCGGTATAATTATTTAAAATTAACACTCGCGAAGGGGAAACGATGCAAAAATTGGTAGCCTACCCCACTTTCTACAGTCACAAATTGATCTCCACTATCCTCTGGCACACTGCAAACCCGATTCAACTAGATCCATACTCTGCCAGGACGCCTGCACGGAGACCATGTAGGACCCATATTCCCATACGAGACCTGTATCGGCCCATATGGGTCCTTCTAATGCTCATGGACATGTTGGCAGGGATGCTTCTATCTCGAATTTACACTTGAACGACGAGTCCCTAGTTGACACGGTTCGCTTACAATTTAACGAGTCTTGTCCCAGCGCGTCTAGAGGCTTACGATAGGGAATTCCGAGGGCCGTCACACGCAATTACCTGGCGCCGTCGTTCAGGGAAGATGTCACCAAGAATTAGGCGACAAAAAGCCCGAAGGTATTAGAGCCCATCGCCATGATAAATGGCGGTCGAAGGACATTAACGGCTATCCAGAGGTAACTTAAAGTAAGTTAACACATCGTCCTTGCAACACATACTCGGACAACGTATTCAGCAACCTGGAGGAAATTGTTACCCTCCTCTGAGGTTTTCTGGAACTACAAGTGATCGAGACAGACGTAACTTTTGTCTCTATGATGGGTTTCCCCGGTCTAAAAGTCAAATAAGCTATTTATGACATTGTAGGAAAATCGGACGACCTTCCTTTTCAATGTCGTTTGACCTTTATTGTCAAATATTAAGGCAAGGCATGTATACAGGGTGGTCCAAAATAAACCGCACAGTGACAGTTTTCTTGATATAATGTATAACAATTCAATGTTTAATGCCATTTTTCTTCATTATTTATACATTTTCTCTGACGTCATGGTGATGGTCTTTTACCTGACATCCGTGCAATATGCCAACACCACACTTGGACCCTACAGCAGGACGGCGCTCCATCACACACCGCCAAGAACACTATGGAGTATCTGCGACGTGAGAACATTTCTTTCATTGAGCCTGACATGTGGCCCCCAAACAGCCCGGACTTGAATCCAGTCGACTACGCTGTTTGGGGCGCCCTTCAACAGATGGTATACCGTCGTAGAAGTTTCACTACAGTGGATCAGCTGAAAGAAACAATCGTCACAGAGTGGACCAAGCTGTCACAGCGTTTCATTGACCGCGCAATTTATCAATGGCGTCGTCGGCTTCAATGCGTTGTCCAGCAGCAAGGAGGACACATTGAACATTTTATGTAACGAAATCCATCCATGTAATGTTACAGTAAAAATAATTGCTGTGTTTTTGTGAATTTTCACGGTTATATTTGAATTGGTCTGACTAAAGTACTATCAATTTATCATTGTGCGGTTTATTTTGGACCACCCTGTATGTGCATCTATATCCCCAATGTTCAGCAACGTCATTTGTAGAACATACGAAGTACATTTGATAAAATGGACTTCATATATACTATATATGATCTCATATGATAAGATATATGGGATGAAATGTAGTACATCATGTCCTATATTTATAAGACATCGTGTCCTATATATATATATATATATATATATATATCGTGCATTTTATCAAATGTACTTCGTATGTTCTTCGTATGTTCTACAAAAGACGAAGATCGACTACAATCCAGCAGTGTGCGGCAAGGTTGTAGGCCTACTATTCGGTAGCGAGCAGAGTCTGTATCCTAACGTTAGCAGGTTATAGGCTGCTGAGCGAACTCCGTTTAGCGACCTCCTGAAAGTTATTTGCGCACACTTGTCTGGCGCCCCAGATTCAGATTTACTGACCAAACGTGCGTAATCTTCCTATAAATATACAACGACACTCATAGGCCATGCTAAGCCACTGGCGAATGTATTGTATTGTATTGTATCTAGAAATTTATAAAGCACCTCTCGCAGAATAACTATTCAGAGGCGCTCTCAGCACAGAAGCCCCGTGTACGGTCAGTGTACTCATTATAGCTGAGTTCGCTATGGATTGCAAGTGGAGCAGAAATCTCGAACTATATTTCTGCCCTGGAGGGGATTTGAACCCCCGACCTCTCGATTGACAGTCCAACCCGCTAACCAATACACAATCGAGCACCCATATGGCGGACATAAACTTAATAGATGTAGGCCTATATGTGTTACATTAGGTCTAAATATATGTTTACGTGTAGGCCTATAAATTATCTAATATTGAGGTGTGCGGCATCTTTAGCAAGGCCCTAACTCACACTTGCTTAATTTAATAAGCCCTAGCGCTATCTATTGATGCTTCTTCGTGGATAGATAACGATGCCAATATATTCATGCAGCATCGATATAACAAATAATATCATAAATAATCAGAACAATAATAAAAAAATGGTCTAAATGAAACACAACAAGTGGATCCATATAAATTTTATAAATGAAAAAATAAGCAGTGTCGGATTTAGGCATAAGCTGAAGAGCTACAGCTTAAAGCCTCACAGTCTACAAGGGCATAAGAAAATCAAAATTTGGGGACTTTTAATTTTATGTGCACTTTGTATATATAGGCCTATATAAGAAGAAACTAGTCTGTTCTCTTATAACAGTAACAACGCCCAAAAACTCCTGTGTGACTCTGCCGACAGTCAGGTCCGCACAGAATGCAGCAACGTCCAGTCTTCCAGTCTTATATCTCAAAACGTCCTATAGCGAGTCCCCTAAGCTATCCATAGGCTAGCACCATCCTCAGGCCTACCGGTATTCCTCAAAGGAACCTCTCTGTCCTATAATTATCTTTTGCCTTACTTTCCTTACTCAGAGGATCGCCTGCTACTCCTCTCAGCCCATATAGCTTCTGCCCTTGCTATACTGTCTTCTAGATGACCATTTTAAGTCTTGTTCTTCCATCTCTGGCTGGCTAGACCGTTTGCTTACCTCATACAGGTCTGAGTCATAGCTCTTACTACTACCACGCCTGATTCTAACCTACGGCCTCATCCTCATTGGCTGACCACTGTTCCAATTTGAGCTCTCCCTTAGCCCGATCCTAACTAAGGCTGCCCACTGAGTATCTCTCAATCTCACTACCTATACCATTAGGTGACCACTTATCTTCCGACTTCCTAACATTGTACCTGTGTTTCTATCTGCCATTACATTGTTGACTTCGTCTGTCCTCTTGCTTCCTTTCCAATCTCTCTGTCAGTCCATACTGTCCGTCTGTCTGTCTGTCTAACTGTCTAACCAACTCTGCAGCCATATCCCTATACCCGCTTGACCGAATGAATGCCTATCTATCTCACCCAGAATTGCAGTCCATAAATCACAACTGATATATCGTTTCTTACCAGTCAGTCTGTGGTCTATTAACCTACATTCACCTAGCTTCTTATACTATGCATTGCTGTCACTTCTATATCGCCTGTTTGTCTGTCTCATACATTGATACGGCAATCGATCAGTTTGAGCGCTCGCCTTGTTACGCGAAACGTCCAGGTTCGAGCTTCCCCGAGTAGGGGGTCGTCCATAAAGGACGTCCGCAAAATATATGACCTATTTTGGACCATCCCTCCCTCCCCCTCCCTCCCTTGTCCGCATTTGTCCGCATTTGACCTTACCCCTCCCTCCCCTCTGCGAATGTCCGCACGCCATAGCCAATTTTTAATGTCATCATCATTATTTTTACAATTATTCCACATTAACTTTAAGTGACAGTTCTGGTTTCATATAGCAGGATGTGCAGCAATAAAAGCCTCTTTAAAATCGCAGTAAAGGTTATACCATGCATGAAGGTTTACGCAGTCCCTTTACTGACCTTTTCGTCTTTTGGGGGAGGTTGAAACAAGGTCGTGGTTACATAAACCATAACATTTAAAAGTTTAGATGCGTACGTCCGCACTGGACATAGCCCCCTCTCCCTTGTCCGTATTTTGATGACCCCTCCCTCCCCCTCATTGCGAACGTCCTTTATGGATAACCCAGTCTTGTTGTCCTCGAGACCAAGGTCTTGGTCTCGAGTGCACTCGAGTTCGTTTTTAAAAGTCTTGGTCTTGGTCTTGGTCTTGGTCTTGAGGTTCAAGGTCTTGGTCTTGGTCTTGGTCTCGAGGTTCAAGGTCTTGGTCTTGGTCTTGGTCTTGAGGTTCAAGGTCTTGGTCTTGGTCTCGCAAGACCAAGACCAAGACCGGCTGTTAATATGAACAGTCATTTAACAGAACTCAAGAATTCTGTATCAAGCCTGCTTGCATCATACGACCAATATCTATGGATGGATACAAGTCATGTTGGTCAGGAAAACCCATTGGCAGCAGCAACAGTTATTCTGTATCAGACGGTATGATAAACCATGGGAAGATTTCAAAAGGACTCACTATCTACATTTACATCCAGTGCTTGAAAAGCTTCAGTGCGTGTGTGTGTGTCAGCGACTTCAGCACCTGTAGAACGTATTTTTTCCACATGGCGGAATTTTTATGAGGCCCACCAGGCACGTCTTGGTCAGAAAATTCTGAGCGAATTGGTTTTTATAAAATACAAAAGGCATTTGGTATAATAGTTTGCATGAAGGACTTTTGAATACAAATTCGGATTTCTCTGCAGTTTTCATTTAAAGTTAATTTGCTTGAATAAAATAAAAGACTCATGTTTTCATTAAAATAGCGAATATTCCGACTTGACAATTTTTAGAAGTCTTGACCTGATTTCGATTTTTTTGGGTCTTGGTCTTGGTCTTGGTCTTGAGGTTCAAGGTCTTGGTCTTGGTCTTGGTCTCGAGGTTCAAAGTCTTGGTCTTGGTCTTGGTCTCGAGGTTCAAGGTCTTGGTCTTGGTCTTGAGGTTCAAGGTCTTGGTCTTGGTCTTGGTCTTGAGGTTTAAGGTCTTGACAACAAGACTGGGATAACCCTATAGGTTACTGTACAGAGACCTTGAGTAAGCCCTATAGGTCCTTCACACGCAATTGCTCAGCGCCATTGATTGATGCTTTGATAGTAAATAGGGCCGCCTAATAAATGCTCACAAAAACAATAATAATAATCTATACATATAGTATCCATATAACGTGTGTCCGTCGTAGGACGCTACGTCACAAACGGCTTCTGTTCTATTGTCTTGACGACGGCGGTCTTGACGACGGCGATAACCAACGATAATATAGGCCTATATACACTGCCGTCATAATATGACGTCATAATATGACGGGCAAATACACTAGTTATTGTAATAAAATAATAATAATATATGTGAAGACTATACTATGAGTATAGCCATTCCAGAACAATGCTCCCCTAATTTTTGCAATCCCGAGGGATCATATGTAGGCCTACCTCGGAGAAAAATAATAATACGTTGATATGGTTACGATTGTCGTCAAACAAAATAATAGGCCTATACGTAGAGAAACGGTGACGATTGCTTTTAAACAAACAGCATACGTAGATGTATCGTTACGATTGTTTTCAAACGAAGAGAATAGGCTCTATGCGTAGATATACGGTTATTGATTGTTAAAAAACGAGAATTACGTAGACATGGTTACAATAAATTGTTTTCAAACAGAAGAATACGTAGACATGGTTACGATTGTCTTCAAAGAGAAAATACGTAGACATGGTTATGATTGTCTTCAAACAGAAGAATAGCCTACGTAGACATGGTTAGATTGTTTTCATACAGAAGATAATACGTAGATATGCTTACGATTGTCTTTAAACAGAAGAATACGTAGCTATGGTTACGATTGTCTTTAAACAGAAGAATACGTAGATACTAGCTGTAACCCGTGAAAAATCACGGTATATAAAACAATTATTACAGTGATAGCAATTAAGCTTACTTCCCCGTTATATTATGACGTCATATTATAGGCCTATAGCCGTCGTCAAGACAGCCGTCGCCAAGGCGGCAGTATAGTGACGTCACAATAGTGTTTGTTACGGGACAGACAGACGTACATCGGTTATTATGTTGTTTGATGGTTACGACTGTCTTCACACTAAAGGATCTCGTGGTCTTTAGAGTGGATGACAACATCGGCCAACATCTATCCAACCTTGTCAATCTGCTTTTGAGGTGAGGTCTACCTGAAGGGTTGAATGAGATAATCTATGGGGCGCGAAAAACTGCAAGCAATATTTAGGAAATTGATTAGATCTGGTTATCTTCCTGTGTCCTACACTAGCTTTGAACAGTTGATCCAATCTGCTGGCCATAAGCTTTTCACGGCCGTCCTTGGGTGTCCTGCACATGTACTCCATGCTCTTTTACCTCCTCTCAAGCACACTGGTTATGCTCTACGACCCCCCGTTCATGACCGTGTTCTCCCGTTTGCGGACAGTTTAGCTCGCAAATCTTTCATTACCCGGACCCTTTACACCGGAATCTAGGCCATAATTATAACTTTAACACTGGACATGATTAACATGTGTAAACCAAAGTGCGGTTAGCAGTTGGATTAATAAAGGATATACTTACTTACAAAGCTTTTAGCCTTAAGCCAGAATGACGGATGCGTAAGACCAATCGCTGTTGGTGGCCTACACACGTGGATCCGCCTTGCGGCGAAGTGCGCTTATTCGTACGTGGTGACAAGACTGTCTCAAATGCTTGCCCCATTCAGCTTGGGGTAGGCATTCCGGGAGGCGCGGAGGCAGCTGTTCATGCGACACGTCATTGGGTGACCACAATGCCTGAAGTGACAATGCATGGTGACCTTCACCATGTCCTGGTGAAGCTTAATTTCACTAACAGTACTGTTACTGTTGGACTGAGGCTTGGGATTCCCAGGGCTCGGTCCAACAGTCCACTCTTGCGTTATGACTCGAACATCATACGATCTTAAGGGTGATCGCCATTCTGGTGATTGGATGCTAGCATGATGTAGCATCCTCTGTGACCGCTCTGGGTCTGCGACTCAGACGAGGAGGTACGAATCAGTCGGGATGAGGATATATAGGCGTACGACACTGGGAAACGCATTTGTGCTACCACTGCCGAGAAAAAAGTCGACGCAAGTGGGCTCCATGGACTAGTTTGTGGAGGAGGAGGACGAGGAGGACGAGGACGAGGAGGACGAGGAGGAGGAGGAGGAGGAGGAGGCGGCGGCGGGAAACAACAGCGACACGGTATGCTGAACGATGTCATTGGAGAGCACTAAGCAGAGCAAAAATCCCTGCCCAAAAGAGTCTCGACCCCTCAAGAGAAGACGGAAAGCGACCAGACGGTGTCACACTGATCCCTTGGTCACGTGGACGATGCCTGACATGGGATGTGACAATACCCGACACCTACGCCACTTCTCATCTTACTCACACCTCCATCGGAGAACGCGCTGCCGTGTCTAAGAGGGTAAAGTACTCCACCATCACTAGCACCCATGCCTTGTAGCGGTCGCAATATCGGTGGCTCTTGAGCAGGGAAGGACTGCAGTTCATATTGGAGTTGGGAAGCCGGATAACGGACACAACCCATGATCCACTGAAGACCTCATACCTAATCCAGGTGATGATGACGATGATAATGATGATGATTATGATGATGATGATGATGATGATGATGATGATGATGATGATGATGATGATGATGATGATGATGATGATGATGATAATGATGATAACGATGACGACGACGACGATGATGACAATAACAGGAACAACATCAATAATAATAATAGCATTTCAAGGCACGTTCACTACTGCCATAGGCGTAGACTCTGGGGGGGGGCAGCCGGGGCACCCCCTATAATTGAGATGGACTGTACATCCAGTGCAACAAGTGTAGAATGAACAACCAAATGCCTCCCCCCAATATTTTAGACACGTTTACGCCAGTGACTACTACCGTGAGGACAATGCCTGATTTTCCAGATACCCGTTAGCAGCTCCTAGCGTAATTTTTAATACACCTCGGGTAAAGAAAGAAAACTACTAACGATAGCACCTACCGTTTTCCACACACTTCCTCCACAGCCCAGTAGTCGTCGTCTTGAGGTAGATCGTTCCATTCTCGTGCGCAACTCGTTCGAAGGCATACAGCCAGTAGCTAGTGGCGACACCTATGCACAGGCAGCCGAACGACGCTCCAGAACAGACGCTCGTCAGAACAAGAACGACGTGTTTCTTCCCTCGCCAGCACATGATCCCTAGCCGCATCCGAATCGACGAGATGCTACCACGACCACGAGCACCGCCAGCTGCAGCAACTCTATCCTAAATCTCAGCCGCATGCGACTTCATTGAGAGACGATCTTCCATCGTCTGCCTGCGCCACCGTGTTTATTCTATTTGATCCAGTGTCGCCGGCTGTTTTGCGGCGCTCCGGACATGAATATTCATCTGGCCTTTGACCTTCTGCACTACGACCTCTTTGCTTATGGCTGGCGACAAGGCTTGGCCGATAGATCTGCGGCGGGCGGGCGCGCGTCGTGGATGGGGCGCCGACGTTCGAATCTGCATATTATACGGAGGGAGGCTTGTGTATTTTCGTTGTTATTATCGTCATCATCATCATCATTGTCGTCGTCATCATGATTGCGTCTGATTGGTGGCCGAGGGGCGTGTGTCTGCAGATGCGACCGGCGATATAAGGGTGGTCGACACTATGTCGGCGCCGGTAAATCGTCTTTGGCTGAGGCGGCAGCGAGTTCAATTACGTGATCTAGATGCACCTCTCTAGTTGTCTGTCTGTCGGTGTCTTTCTCTGTCTGTCTGTCCCTCTGCGTGGCTCTTGGTATGTGTCCGTTTGCCTGGCTTTCTTCAACCACTGAGTGTCATCATCAACAACAACCGCGGCCATATTGCCGAGCGATGCTCTGTAGCTGCTGCTGCTACTGCTGCTGCTGCTGCTGCTGCTGTTGCCTAGGCTGCGCTGATCACCGTAAGCCTTACTTGTTAGGAGGCTCTGCCGTATGTCTCTGTCTTAGTTTCCGCCTGGGTGTATGTGTGGGTGTATGTGTGTCTGTCTGCTTGTGTCTGTTTATCTCGTGGTATGTCTGTAAAGACTCTGCATGCCTGTCTGTGTCTTCGTCTGTCTATGTCACTGTGGGTCTGTCTGTCTATCGCTGCGTTCCATGTGATAGGCCTTATTATGCGGCCGAGTGAGGGGCGGGTGAGTTGTGGTCGTTTGAAGCCAGGTGTCTTCCGAACAGAAGAAGAAGAATACGAGGAGCACGACAGACGACGGTCATTGTGTATTCGACGAAAGAGGATTCAGAGGAGGACCACCGTCGACAACAAACGATTCCTCACTCTCTCGTCTCCGTCCGTCACTCGGCTCCCTTTTACGCCCTCCTCCACTATCCATCTCCTCATTCTCCTCCTCCTCCTCCTCCTTCTCCTCCTCCTTATCTTCCTTTTCTTTCTCCTCCTCCTCCTCTTTATCTTCCTCTTCTTTCTCCTCCTCTTTATCTTCCTCCTCCTCCTCGTCCTCCTCCTGTCCTCCTCGTCCTCCTCCTTATCTTCCTTTTCTTTCTTCTCCTCCTCCTCCTCTTTATCTTCCTATTCTTTCTCCTCCTCCTCCTCCTCCTCCTCCTCCTCCTCCTCCTCTTTATCTTCCTTCTCCTTTTTTATCTTCCTCTTCTTTCCCCTCCCCTCCTCCTTTTTATCTTTTTCCTCCTCCTCCTCTTCATCTTTCTCATCTTTCTCCTCCTGCTGCTGCACTTCCTCCTCTTCCACTGTTACTCTGCTCCTCTTTATGTCTCTCTCCTTTCCTCCTCGTTGTCTTCCTTTGTTCTGCTCCTTCTCTTCTACCTCATCCTGTTGCTCCCGTACAAATGTAGGGCGGTGGTAAACATTTCCGTGAAAGGCATAACCTCGTAAGGACGACCGACTGGACAGAAGCATTTTCCACTGGTCTCCACGCGAACGAATGCTATGGAAAAAGAGGGAAAGGGAGTGGAATTATGCAGGAATAGAGAAACACGACGAATGCAGTGAAACGAAGGATGGAAAACAAGAAAAGAAAGTAAACGCTGAAAGAGCTTTACAGAAGAAATGACGGAGAGAAAGAGTATATAAATAAAAACCCACGGAGAACAAGAATCGTGAAAGCAACAACAGAAAGTCTTTTTCAACGAAACGGCAAATCACGTTCAAGGACAGATTTAAAGAAGCAGAAGGAGGAGTTGAACGGAGTGGATGACGGGAATGATAATTCAGTTAATTGGGAGCGAAGATAAAACGTAGAGCATCGGGAGATGATCAAAGTAGTCGCTGCAACTGTACAGAGACGCGAAACCCGATGATGTCCACGAGGGAGGATTTCCGCAAGAGATAGGCCTAACAGACAGACAGACAGACAGACAGACAGACAGACAGACAGACAGACAGACAGACAGACAGACAGACAGACAGACAGACAGACAGACAGACAGACAGACAGACAGACAGACAGACAGACAGACAGACAGACAGACAGACAGACAGACAGACAGACAGACAGACAGACAGACAGACAGACAGACAGACAGACAGACAGACAGACAGACAGTGGAAGCGACGGAGACAGACAGTGAAACAGACACAGACAGACAGGAAGAGAGTAAAACAGTACGCTGATGCAGTGGAAGACAGACAGACAGACAGACACAGAGACAGAAAGGCAGACGCAGAACCAGAGGCCAATATAAAAGATAAATGAGGACGATTTGTATTCTAAACGACTCGAAAGAATCGTTTAATACGCGTATCAATCACACAGCTGCCTCTCCTTTCGTCTCTGTCCTTCTATCTTTGCGTGCCCCTGTCTGTCCCACTGCCTCTCCTTCTGTCCCTCTGCCTTTCCTTCCAGCTGACTCTCTGCCTCTCCGTCTGTCTGTCCCTCTGCTTCTCCTTTCATCGCCCTCTGCCTCTCCTTCTGCCTGTCTGTCCTTCTGCCTCTATCTGTTCCTTTGCCTATCCTTCTGTCTATCTGTCCATCTGCCTCCCCTTCCGCCTCTCTGTCTGTCCCTCTGCTTCTATCTCCGTCCGTTTGACCCTCTGCCTCTCCTGCTGCCTGTCTGTCCCTCTGCCTCTCTTTCTGCCTGTCTGCCTCTATCCCCGTCTGTCTGTTCCTCTGCCTCTCCTTCTGTCCCTCTGCCTGTATCTCCATCTGTATGTCCCTCTGCCTTCCGTCTGTCCCTCTCTCCTTCTGTCTGTCCCTCTCTCCTTCTGTCTGTCCCTCTCTCCTTCTGTCTGTCCCTATCTCCTTCTGTCTGTCCCTCTCTCCTTCTGTCTGTCCCTCTCTCCTTCTGTCTGTCCCTCTCTCCTTCTGTCTGTCCCTCTCTCCTTCTGTCTGTCCCTATCTCCTTCTGTCTGTCCCTCTCTCCTTCTGTCTGTCCCTCTCTCTCCTTCTGTCTGTCCCTCTCTCCTTCTGTCTGTCCCTCTCTCTCCTTCTGTCTGTCCCTCTGCCTCTCCCCTTTCATCCGTTCCTCTGTATCTCCTTCCGTCTGTCCCTCTGCCTGTCTGTCCCTCTGATTCTCCTGCCGTCTGTCCCTCTGCCTCTCCTTCCCTCTGTCCCTATGTATCTTCCTCTGTCTCTTTGTCCCTATACCTCTCCCTCCGTCTGTCTGTCCCTCTGCTTCTCTCTCCGTCTGTCTGTCCCTCTCCTTCCACCCGTCTGTTCCTCTCTTTGCGCCTGTTGCCGAGGACAGATCCTGAGCGGTCGTCGTAGAACGAGATTCCAATTGCGACGGTGCTTACTATTGACGGCTTCAAAGAACGAATTCAATTACGACCGATCAGAATTCCAACCCACCGGCGCATATCATCCATCGCTGCCTTAGATGTCATATCAAAGACGACGACTTGTACACGCCGCCACATCCACAGCCCTCTCGTCCCTCTGCTCCTGACGAAGCAACACACCTGGATTCGAATCACGAACGCACAGCTTCAAGGCAAATTGATCAGCAGTCTGTCATTGTACATTCTGAAATATTCACACACGCACACACACACACGCACGCACACACACGCGACCCTCGATGCTCTTGTTTGGTTATCTTCCACATGGTTTCCGCTTTTATTCGTTAGGTGCCGTTTCAAAATAAAGGAATGTCTTTCCCAGAAGCAAATCTGACCAGGGGTCATCCATAAAGGACGTCCACAATGAGGGGGAGGGAAGGGTCATCGAAATGCGGACAAATGTGGACAAGGGGGAGGAAGGGTTATGACCAATGCGGACGTCCGCACCTAAACTTTAAAATTTGGTAGTTTTTAAACACCGTCTTGTTTCAACCTTCCCCGAAAGACAAAAGGTCCGTGAGGTGATTGCCTAAAACCTCATGCATGGTATAAACTTTACTGCGACTTGAAAGAGGCTTTTATTACTGATATTAAACCCGAACTGTTACTTGTCACTTAAATGTGCCCAGGCACTGTGGAATAATTGTAAAAATAATGATGACATTAAAAATTGGCTTTGGCGTGCGGATGTCCGCAAAGGGGGAGGGTAAGGTCAAATGCGGACAAGTGCGGACAAGGGGGGAGGGAGGGGTCCAAAGTAGATCATATTTTGCGGACGTCCGTTATGGACGACCCCCAGACAATTTTATCAAATAGCTTGATGATCATTTCCATCCATCCTTTCTGCAGAAATGTTATTGGGGTAAGCCAAGCCTTACAGGATTTACCTTGTCAAATGTCTCAACACTATCTTAGGTTAACTTTAATTACATTTAACTGAATTGGTGTGCCATAAACAACTTGCTTCTGCGCTGTCCCTTGGGTATGCAAGGTGATGCCTTCAGACACAAAATTTCTGGGCGAGTCATTCTGCAGCATAAATATCATAAAAAGCCTAGCAAAGTAATCATACTACTAAATCTCTTCAACCAATTTACATAACATTTCAAGACAGCAACTAAACCTTTTTTTGGACTTAAAGGTTCCGAATGAGTTATGTAACTTCAGTACGAAGCCGCATTGCAACAAGTGACTTGAGATTGATTTTTGCAGCAAAGGCTTCTAAATCCGTCCCTCTAGTGAGCCACCATCGCTTGCCTTGCAGTTAAACAGGAACTAGCACTACAGCATTTCTCGTAAACATCAAATGCATGGTCTCGTGAATTCACAGGGGATCTCAGGCTCCAGTACAGTAGGAAGCCATGAAGCAGTCAAGGATCATACATCACTAAACAACAAAGTGGTAAGGCATGTAGCAATCTGACTAAAACACTGAACACCCGTAAAATATGCTTCACTATAATGCAAACTCTGGTAAACAGTCAGGACACGGAATATCTCAGTATCTTAAGAAAATGGCTTCATTGTAGCACAACCTGATTATAATGCAATAATTAGTCTGACTTCCAAAGGGGTCATCCATAAAGGACGTCCGCAATGAGGGCGAAGGGAGGGGTCATACAAATGCGGACAAGGGGGAGGGAGGGCTATGACCTGTGCAGACGTCCGCAACTAAAATTTTTAATGTGATAGTTTTTTAAACACCACCTTCTTTCAACCTTCACTGAAAGACGAAAAGGTCGGTGAAGTGATTGCCTAAAACCTCATGCATGGTAGAACCTTTACTGCGACTTAGCTTTTATTACTGCACATCCCGCGATATGAAACCTGAACTGTCACTTGAACGTGCACAGGAACTGTGGAATAATTGTAAAAATAATGACATTAAAAATTGGCTTAGGGGTGCGGAGTTGCGGACGTCCGCAAGGGGGAGGAAAAGGTCAAATGCGGACAAGGGGGAGGGAGGGGTTCAAAGTGGGTCATAATTTGCAGATGTCCTTTATGGACGAACCCAAAGGCAACGTTATAAAGAGGTCCCAGAGTGTGTGACAACTTATTTCTTCCATCATCCATCTTCACGACCTGTACAAGATCGGCCGGGAAGTTTTTTCCAGTTTCTGATTTTGTGTCCGACAGGGAAATTCACTTAAACCAACAAAAAGAAACCATTACCGATCCTACTGATATCCATTACAAAACTACACCAGACCACAATTCTTAACAATCATTGCAAACTCCAGACACCACTCCATCAGAGACACATTTATCTTTGCTTGAGCCAAGTACTAGAGCAAAACAAATAGTTTCAACAAATTTCAGGAATTCTTAATCTAGCCACCTTTCCACAGGATACCAAATTCTAACTATTAAGTCAAACATCGAACTCAATAACATGAAATCAACTGCTCCAACCCCATGTTCTTTATTACCCATTACAATGTCCAACAGGTATACAGGTTTCCCAAAATACTTTTTATCATCATAGTGCCGGTTGCATATATTACAAAAGTTCAAAACCTTTGTGTCTCAACTCCATAGCTTCAGTTTTTATGACTGTTAACTGTGGGTCATGTATTGTTATATAATATATAGCCTTTGTATGTTTCCAGTTTTAAGTGCAAAGTGCCAAATTCTAAAGAGCCGCTACTGAGAAAACATACTACAACATCTTACGATTTTGTAGCAAAGTACTCTGTAATGCACAATTTATATATTGCCGCTTCAAGATATGTATTCTGAAGTACTAGGACAGTCCTGCAGACCAGAACATCTTTAAATGCAATAGCAGAACGTTGGAGAAGATAGTTCCAGTAGTTCACCTTGTCAGGAGAAGCAGAGATCAGGAAGCAACTATTCCCGACAATTGGTGCCAAAATGATGCAAATAAAATCAGAAAAATTTCAAAATTACTAGCAACATTCAAATGGTAGTCAACAGAATTGAAAATTAAAGTATCCATCTTGTCGTTCAAAAATAAACTTAACAGAGCCATGATGTAATTTTGTTTTTACCAAGATAATGAGACAGGCTTTAATCATCGAGTCAAAAACACGGCAGAAAAGTTCTGGTATTTGTTTTTCTGAATCATATTTCACAAAAACACTCTCAATCCATCACTGTTTGCTCGAAGCAATTAAACCAGTGCTCACAACTGCATTGTTCTTTGCATCGCAATTCAAAGTGCGACTTCAGTCTGTTCTGAACTTCTTGCTGAAAGTTCAGGTTTGTGTTTAAGTGAAGAAATCTTCGCGGTCGGCGCCAACTGCCTCGCCTTCATCGAGGCTGCGGAAGGTGCTGAAGTGAGCTGGACGATGGATCTCATGATAGAATTCCTTAGGATTGGCCAACTGCAGTTCATACTTCATGTTTGGATCATGAAGGACGCCTGTAGCAAACGACAATTTTAGACAGATACAATTAGCAGAACAATGCAACTGGCATTAGAAAAGTGTGACATGAAAGTATAACCATCTAGAAAGGATCAAAAGAAACAAATGCTAATTACTTCACCTCATTTAATCTTTTAATCCTGTTCTCACTTGCGAAATTGTTTGCAGAAGATAGTTCTGGAAAATTCTGGTGTTAACTTGTTGTTCGTTTGTCAAAAATAATTCCTAAACTCAAGCTTCAATACTGCACATCGCACTTAGCGTGACGTACAGATGTGTATAACAACATCCTCTGATCCACAGTTGTGCTTCTGCTCTGCATGCAGTAACTTTACTGCATGCAGAGCATTGGGGGGTCCGTAGAGTAATGGATAACACACTGGCGTGAAGAGCTGAAGGTACCAAGATCGAACCCGGTAGACCCCGTAAGGTTTTTCAGCCTTCCACTCGCTAGGTGGCAGTGGTTAAATGAATGTAGACCATGATTGGCGCCGTGTAGCTGCCGCTTAAAAACAGTTATATTCGACTCCTGTAAAACTGTTATCGTGTGCTTCTACTATATACATGTATGTAAGGCGCCCTGTGTGGCTGCCGTTTCTACTATATGTATGTTCATTGTACAGCGCAGTGTGTTTGCAGGCACTTAATTAAAGAACAAATTATTATTATTATTATTATTACAAATGAGATCAGTCTTCTTACTATTCTGGAAAATTTAACTCGCTAGTACAGAGCTCAAAACAACTTACACCAGTAACATGACTGAATTAATTTACTAACATCTGACCAAGCAGCAACGCTATTTAACAGTTTGGTTCTGCTTGATATGCTATTGCAGATGATAAAGAAATATGCTAGAGAATTTCAACCAGTTATAAATTAAGGATAAAAATACACTTTGTGCTATCAGCCAATTAACATACACAGCCAACCAACCGAAACTTCATTACTTAGAGTAATAAAGTATGCTTAGGATCAATGCAATCTGAAAGTCAATTTTACCCGATGTTCAACTCTATCTGAGGTTTGAATCCCTACTCCAACCCCAACCACAGACAGTATGGTAAATATCCCTAAGTACCACTCATTATTTCAATGACCAAGAATATTCCATGCTCTGACACTCATCCACTTACCCATGAAGTTGTAGTTCCATGATCCCTGAGCCGGCGACATGAAGAAACCGAGGAATCTGTCCGACAGTAGCATCTGCACTTTCTCGTAATGTGACGGTAGGTAACCCTTCGGATTGTTGCCAGTGTCTTTGTTCTGTCGTCCCCACTCGTAGCCACTTGGAGTCAGCTTATAGGCCATCAGGGAACAGGAGCCAGGAGTGAAGCTGCAAAATTCAACAACATCATCATGCACTGAGGGAGGGAGGGAGGGAGGGGTAAGATATTGCGGCTAACTACAACAAATACAATACAACTGTATTTTGATATTGCCCTCCTTCCAAAGTTCAAAAGTGCAAACGACCATATGACGGAACATCGATGGAGCTGGGTCGCTACGCAGTGGCTTGAGGTAGATTTGAACCTGCGACCCTCAAGGCACAAAACATACCACTACACCACCGCGTCCACAGTAATTTAAAGAGGCTCTTAAAACTCTGGACCAAGTTTTTCACTCATTTAATAACTTGCAAAATTTCATACATGGCATTCACCCATGGAGGCTACTTTGTGAAAACAAAGCTGATTTTCAATATCTGAAGCATTAAGTTACTCAATCTTTCAGATCAATACCTAGAGAGAGAAAAGGAAAACCAAACTGAGAAAAAACACACGTTAGGTTTGCTTATGGAAGGGAAAAGTACAAGGGGAAGACCTAAAGTGATGTTATTGGATTGGATGATGAAGGAGAGGGCTAAACAATGCAACAAAAGTGACATTGGAAGTACGAACTGCCTAGGGAGGCACAGAACCGGAAGAAGGTTTGCTTACTTGTAATTGGCAGAAGTAAACAGTTTAAACATCACTTGTCCATTGATTTTCATTAATCAGCAAATTGAAAGAGTTTTAGAAAAATAAATAAAACCTGAAAGCCAACAAACTAACAGCAGCTACAAAAGTCAATACTACTCATTACTACTTCATCGAGGTATGTAATCTTGCAAGCTGAAATAGCCACTGATACATTACGAAAAAGCTTAATGATAGCAGACTATCTGATAACACAGTCACCTGCAGGTGATGACAATCGTTTTTTCTCCATCCCAGACCGAATTATCCGTCATGATCTTTGCATGTGTAGTGATATCCTGAGGAGACAGCTGGGGCTGTTCATTCGGCTGTGTGTGAATCCATCCCAGTGGCTCCATTTCCTATAATTTTTCATCAGTTAACAGTGCTAATGAATTCACAGGCTGCCTCAGAAGAAATGCAGAGAAATGTTAACTGTGAGCGTGAAGACAATATATATAATAGAGGTTCTGGCCCTGATTGTGCACCTGTTAGGCCCAGTTCTCTAAAAACATAACCTAATATAAAATGTGTTAGCACATCCAGCATCCAGAACAATATGGATATCCAGTGGAATTAGATAATGAACATACCAAACACAGTTTAAACCGTTTAAACATCACTCATGTCACAGGTGATAAAAACAGGAACTGAAAATCTTATTTCTGAAGTTGGTGTATGGAAGGGACTGAGACAGGCAAGACTCGATTGGAGGAATGGAGGCAACTGCCAAATGACACACATTTCATAAACAATAACTATCTGAAAATACATAAATAATGAAAATATCAAATGTTGATGTATGTTTGAAACTGAAAGTAATCAAGCCAGACCTTAAGATAATCGTGAGTTGGAAGGATGTTTGGCAGGTGGACCATCTGATGAGTTCCCCACTGAGGTGGCATAACGATGCACCTGATTTCCTTCACCTGAGGGTTATCAGGTGGACTGACACCAAAAAGGTAACCCGAAATCTACAAAAGAATAACAAAAAGTTTGTAAAATGATCGCTTCACAGTAATTCAACAAATGCAGAAAATGTAATGCCAAATCTAAAAGAATCAATATGTTAAAGTGATACACCTGTATCACTAAGGAAACTGAATATATTAATAGAGACAACTTTTGTATCATTAGTGCTAAAACAGTTAAAACTTAATTTTTTTATACAAATAGTACCCTGAAACTGTTAACTGTGGTAAATGTATGACACTATGTGTACTTAAGTAGCTATGCAAGTAGTAGTAGTAACTTGGACAATTGCAATTTTTAAACTGAAAACTACAAAATAAGCAACATCACAACCCATGCTCAGTCATTAACAATTTTATTAAAGGCTGCAGAGAAAAAAGCTAATGGATGCTTTGGTTTTCTGGATATTCATGAAAAATGACGAGTGCTTACCTGAGCACGTAGATCAGAGATAATGATGAATTTCTTGAGGATGTTCTTTGGCAGAATGTACGTGTAGCCAGTTTCCTTAATGTCATCGGAAGAAATGTGAATATGGTTTGTCCGAAGATGGAGATTGGTCGCCGAAATAGCACGGACCCTCCATTCCGTCTTCGACGCAAAGGTCTGTGTCTCGTAGTTGCTGGTCGTTGACGTGATTATATCGTCACCATGTTTGTTGACTGTGCGAGTTGTGGTTGCGGTCAACTGCGACTGTTCCTTTGTCTGCTTTTCGATTTCTGCGATCTGTTGGCGCTGAGCAGACGGTGCTGAGATTTCCATACCGAGGATGATGTCACGAATTTCAGACTGTGTCAGTGATGCAACGTTTACGCTGATGAGAATAGACAGAATACTAGTCAGTATTTGTTACACTTTAACAACGAGCGTGCACTAAAATATATGGACAACTAATCCCTCTCGTCGTTAAAGGGTTAACCAAAGTTGAATGGTCAAGATTCGATTTCAGCAAATTGATTTATGTATTAAATGTGAATTCAACTGTTAAGGTTTGATGCAACTGACATGAACTAGCTAATTTTAATTAATAATCACAGCCTACAGCAGTTAAATTGCAGACATTGACAATAATGGACGCTTGGTAACATAACAGGATTGAAAAGTTCCACTGCATGGTTTTTCCATATGGTTTGTCCATCAGTTTGAAAAGTTTCCCAAGTCCATCATGTGGCTTTAACACCTTGGCAGATGAAGATCATTCTGCTAAATTGTATTTAGCATTGACACATTAGAAGAGACACTGTAAAAATGCCTCAAACTACGACTCCCACATCCTAATTTCCTTCTCCTAAGGCCTTCAACAAAGGACAGACTGAAGACATGGACTTGGCTGTATTGCACTGCAAGCTAAACAAATAGACAATGAAACCACAGAAAAGAAATCAATTGTCACCCACTTGTTCTTTTTGCCATAGTCTGCAAGTATCAAATCCTTGAGCTGGACTTCAATCTTCATCCACTCCTCGTCTGTAAGCGTCGGCCAAATGTGATGCGGCTCAGTGATGGTTGTCTTGTCTGGCTTAAGGACCATCTTCGTCCGGTCGTTGTTGACATGTAGAGCTCGAAGGATCAGAATCAATCGGGAGAACGCCGTATAGGACGAGATCGTTTTCAACCAATCATCATACAGGTTGAAGAGAACCATCTGCGGTTCTGTTGCTTTCAAGATCAGGTCACCAAACTTCTCCACCTGATAACATACAACGAACATTCAAGCTGAGCAAACACGTCTCATGCTCTTAGGGTTGACCTCTTCACTCTCCCTCCTGCCCAGTTCCGCAAGTGGCTGAAAACCTTTCTTTCATCAGTGAAGACTCTGACACAGGTTGGGAGCCCTCTGACTTTGAGTGGCACTATATAAGTTCTTGATTACAATAACAGTTGAGTCTTGCTATAACATGATCCAATATAACATGACTTCTGAAGTAACAAAAGTTGCGGATGTTGATCCCAAATTAAGTTCAGAGAATGACCTCTTTATAATATGATCTAGTTACTATCGAAAATGATCTCATTATAATACAATCAAGTTACCAGACAGTTAGTAATATGGCTCCCAAATACAACAAGACAAGTGATAAGTTTCAGGAATATTTGTACTAGAATCACACTGCCTAATTTTCACCTGTTTACTAAATCACTGTATCTAGGAATGCTGCTTTGTTCAACTTGGAATAAGAGACTTCAAATTAGCTCATAATTATAACTTAACTGCAGATATTCAGACAAAATCCAGAGAATTTAAATCTTCTTGTGCACTTGCTGTTCACAGAACATAAAATGAACCAAGTATAGTAAATTCCAATTTACCTTCAGACAAGCCTGGAATGGCAACTGCAGTTCACTGCCTTTGATGACAATGTTGGGGAAGTCAAGCAAGTGGACCTATACAAAAAAGCAAAATCTTTATACTTCATACATATAAGAAAACAATAAAACATGAATAATACAACATGCTTAAATGCCAAGAAACTTAGCATACTAAGTCTGAAGTGAAACAAATCTGCCAAAACGCAAAAATTGAATTGGATTCACAATGAAACACCTAAACAATCAAAATCAATATGTAAAGTATTGTAAGTATGATGCCAACAACCAGCCAACACACCCATCAATGGTCTACATAATCATTCGATTAAACCATCCACTAACTACCAGCACAACAAGCCTCTGTTACCCATTCGAAGAACTAAGAAACTTCGTTCAGAATCAATGCAACAGGGCCACAAAAATTCAATAAAAACTGCAATTCATTGGCAGCCTACCTCTAGAGGATCCAACATTCCCTTTCGTGTCACAATAATCTGCTTGGGTTGTTCCTCAACAGGCAGTGAACGAATCAAGGCTGCGACTTCTTCTGCAGTCTTCCACTTGGCCAACTGTTCAAATTCATTAAAATACATCAGTAAAGTAAAGCAGGAGCATTCTTATAACATGCTTCAATATAACATGAGTTCAGATGTAACATGGTTGGGGATATAGATCCCAAATTTAGTTCAGCTTGAAAACTTCTCTCATATAATACAACCTCAGTATAGTCTGGTTCTTGATATGGCTCCCAAAACCAGCAATATAGAGTTTTCGTGCATAAGCTTAACTTTGTCCTCGTCACGTCAAATCATTAAGACAAAAGTAAGAAACCATTTAACCTGCCAAAAAGTTCTTACAGTTGTAAAGTTGTAAGCTAATAATTACTTAGACAGCACCTTTCATGCTCCAGTTTTCAGTATGTACAATCCGGTTCTTAGTTGGGCCTTTTAAACTCGTTAGCAAGAAACTCTAGTGTTTCAGTGAACTGATCAGCTGCATTTCATCAAGACCGACAAGATATTCTGGCCTGTTTCATGGTTGCACTTATTAGTAACCACAGAAATGAAACACTAAGGACTATATAGTGTAAACAAAATCAAATCAAAACAACTACATTACCTGGCCAAGACGTTTCTGTCCAGCCCAGACAGACGTGTGAATGATTTTCAAGAACAGTTGTCCAGTTCGTGGGTTAAAGATGAAAATTGCTCCATTTATTGGCTTAGTTGTCAAGTTTCCCTCAAAGGTCTGTCACATAGAAAAATAAATTATATATTATTAATAACTTTTCTGAAACTTAATTTATACATATAACTTCTTTGCATGATAAACTGCAAGTAAATTGCAAAAAACCACAAATGCTACATGCATTTTATTTCATACTACACCCAGGGTCACTCAGCCAGTCAGACGAATTCAGATAAATCTTCTCAAAATAAGAGCAAGGCTGTATATATATATATATATATATATATATATATATATATATATATATATATATATATATATATATATATATATATATATATATATATATATATATATATTAGGGTGTTCCCATCTACTATGGAAAAATTTCATATCATTTACTTATCTTTCCCCAACCCGGCATTTGGTGATCCATGGTATAGAAACTCTATTGCCAAAATTTTGTTAGGATACAATAATATTTAGGACTTGCACAATCCAGTTGAAGTTATGACAAAACTAGGTTTTTCAGATTTTTCATGAAATATTTGTAAATTATGACTTGATCACGATAACAATGGTGTATCTTCTGACAGCAACACATCCGATACTGTATATCATCAGAATCTGAGGTTGGACCTACAATGCCAAAACTTTCAAAACTAAGGTTTAGATTAGAGGAGAGTCGAAGTAGTTACATCTGAAGAGCTGCTCTTAATGCACTTGATACTAGACATCGAAAAGCTGTTTACATAATTTCAGCAATAGCTTCTACAGGACAACTCTAGCAAGACTAGGTCATCTTAAGTCGTAGTGCCATCTTTAGAGCACGAATAAAACATCGTGAACATTTTACTTCAGAAATCAAGGCTTCCTTTTATCCAGTTGTGCCACTTGTCCTGCACTGGGATGGAAAAATAATGGATGATTTCACTGGTTCTGGACGAGAACGGATTGATCAAAATCAGGTTTTGGTATAAGGAAAGAATGTGGTAAAGTTACTCACTGTCCCAATCATCACAATGGAACAGCGGTTACCATGTCAGGAGCAGTTAATTGTGGAAATCATGGATAAATGAGGATTGCAGAATCGGATTAAAGAACTTTGTTTTGATACTGCGTCAAATACTGGACTTAAGGGTGGAGTTTGTATTCGTTTAGAGACTGAGCTTGGCCAAGAACTTCTGAACTTAGCTAGTCGTCATCATGTGTCAGAGATTATGATAGAAAAAGTTTTTAGCCTCCATGATGTTACGCAATCTCAAAACCTGGAACTGTTTGTCCATTTTAAAGACTTCTGGCCAAGAGTAGACCAAGCTTCATTTTGAACAGCGATGGAAGACCAGAGTATGTTGGGTATAATTGCTCCATGGAAAGACGGTGTTATTAAGTTTGCTATAAACCAACTTGAAAAATACCAGCCAAGAGACGATTATGGTGAATTGCTGATGCTGTCGATTAATTTCTTAGGCGGCCTTCCTCCGCGTGGAGTACATTTCAGATATCCAGGAGCTACACATCGTGCTAACTGGATGGCTAGGGCCATTTATTCTATGGAAATGTGGCTATTCCGTAACCAATATGAACATTTTCAAGCAAGTTCAATCGGGTTAAGAAAACTCATGGAATCTCTTACAGTAACAAACTATGTAAATATCTCAAAGATGTACGCCTTTTTGTTACTGCGATTTATATCAAATCTTGGTTCCAAAGTCCGCTATCAAGAAATAATCTTGCCTTGCTCTGCGCACTGTCGTCATATCACAACAAAAAAGTAGCGATGGCTGCTATAACAGCATTCAATCGCTATTTGTGGTATCTCTCTGAAGTCTTGGTTGGAATTGTTTTTTTTACAACGAAGTCACAGTTGAAGAAAGGAGTTTAATGGTTAAGACCCTAAAAAAATGAAGGATCTGAGGAACCACCCAAACGCATTCTACATTCGTCTGAACCAAAACTAACAGGATTACATGATCTGGTCACAAAATCTACTGTGAGATTTTTTACCGATCCTTAGCTTGTCTGAAGATTTCATGCAGTGTGATCCAAGCCAATGGGACGAAACATACAAAAGAGACCAGGATATTGTTCAATTTATCAAAGTAGTTTATGACCTGGCAGAACGAGGCGTCGCTCTTATCCAAGAATTTAACTCTTCCCTAACACACAATGAAGACCAAAAGCAGTTCTTGCTGCAATTGGTAGAAGAAGAAGAGCAGTCCCTTAAGCTAGCCCTAGGGCAGCCATGGGCATGAAGTGTTAGAGACTTCATTTTCTTAGCCTCGGCATATGAGGGCGTCTCATCTTCCCACCAACAGGGTGTGGTCGGTGTACTCATTATAGCTGAGTTTGCTAGGGGCACATGCAGAGCAGAAATCTTGAACCAAATTTCTGCCTTAGCGGGGATTGAACCTCTGATCTCTCGACTGACAGTGACGCATTCTAACCACTACACCATCGATCAAGTAGTAGAAGACCACAGATATAAGTTTTCGAAACCAACGAAGGCCAGTGTCTTCGAACGAATCAGGCCAGTTAATGTTGCTTGACTGAAATAACGAACTTGTAACTATACCTCGTATAATAGACTAATAGTATTTAGTAATATACTAAACATAGTACTATATTACTATATACAGTACATTATCCAGTGACACACATTAAACAGTATTAATATACAGTATACACTAAACTCACTAGCGTAATACAAACAGAACTGAATAGTTATATAGTATACACTGTAGTATACAATAGTATATTCAATTCATTGATCAAACTTTTCCGGTATAGATTTTCACATTAATAAATCGAAATTCACAAAAACTTTGATTGATTTGTGCAAGTCCTAAATATTAAAATAATCTGTTCATATTTTTACTGAAGTTTTCCAACATCTTGTATCACATAATAATGGGTTGGGGAATAACTTTGCGACACTTTCATTTTTTGGGAACACCCTAATATATATATATATATATATATATATATATATATATATATATACATGGATAAATGGCATTCCTGTCACTAACCTCCTATGATCATTTCTGATGAACTTTCAACAGCTAACAACACAATTCCTAACTTAACCCTTTGAACCCTGTTCTCCCACAAGAACATAAGCACTCCATCTAAATTCAACTTATCTGAAATCCTAGATATTCCCAGATAAACAAATTCCTGCTATATCAAACAGCCATGGTACTACTCGGATATTGTTGCTGCCAGGAGGCTGTGCCACCAGCTTCAGAGGTGTTAGTGATGCTGAATTATGCTAACTATCTCAGTGTGAGATTTTAAACAGAAAGCATCAGCCTATAAATATATATACACTGCTCTGACCTTATGGATGGTAACTCTGTAGACATTGGTGTCATCCACGAACCAGATGATTTGGTTCGAGAAGAGTTCTCCATAGTTTTGGGATGACAGGTACGGCTCAGTTGGTTCTGACGAGTAGAGCTGAAGTGCTTTGCGGATGCGCTCTCGCAAGACGTAAAGTGCAGGATTGGCCTTCATGATCTTTGCCATTGACTGCTGAATCAATGGTTTACTTCCAGGGAACCAGTTTCCAAATGCACTGAACAAAAACAACAAACCTTCTCATACAGATTCCATTGGGGTCGAGTCTCCTCTGAGATGGTCACTGTGTAAGGAACTTGAGCAGATCCTTCACTCACAATTGCTCACTCTCATAGATCAATGCTTGGTCATTAGATACAGGCACTATATAAATGCACAGTAATCCAAATAATAATAACATTAATAAAATACCACATTTTAAAAGCATAGGAACCCTGGAAAGTGTGATTTATATTTATAGTTTAGAATAACATTATCATAGTTGCAAACACTGAATCACAAGATTTCTATTTAAGTCCTCAGAATTGTAAAATCATCTACAAAGAAATGCCTTAGAAAAAAAAGTAGAAGCACATTTTCACATAAGAATTCTTGTAAATTTCATTGTATTCCTCAAGATAAACTTTTAATACCTGCATATAAACAAATTGCAACAATTTACAAGGAAACAAGAACACGATATATACTCAAAGACATTTAACTTACCTGTGCAGATTGTAGGCCAGATCCAAAGCAATGAGGACACCGGTTGGTGATGGATATATGCTCATATTGTCCGTGGTGTAATCCAAGAACTTGGCACGAGCATAGCGCTCAATGTCGTGCGAGTCGTAGTCTCCCCATCGCAGTTGAATATCCAACCAGTATTTCTGAGTTGTTGTGTTGTCCATTACATCCCTGCAGTTAAACCCCATGATATATAATTTCAACAATAAATGGACAGAGATTCTGAGCATTTATTTACCTTAGTTGTTCCAACAGATGGAATTCATTCACTACGAGCATTCACAAAGCCTTTCCTCCCACAGCTACCTGCTCAGTTCCAACTGTTTAGTGTTTTTAGGTTTAGCAGCATAGCTCTTGAGTGTTTCATAAGTGCTTTCTATTAATGCCTAACTGCAAAGAACTGCAAACATAATAATCAGCTCTTGAAGGCACAATCAATTTCATAACACTCAGATTTTAAATGATTATTGAAAAAGAAAGCATGATAATTTCACTAGACTGAATCTGCCTTACAGTGAACAGTGAAAAGGGAATATAGCACATGGCAGTCTGCGATCCATTCCAAACTAAACAGTGCCAATGAACTGTGACTCACTTTGAGTCGGCCAAGAGAGATGGACGAGACACATTCCACTTGTAGGCAGCAAACAGAAGGATGTCAGCACAAGAGCTGTTCATCTTGTACGATTTTCGAGGGTGAATTGTCTCCTTCTGAACCGTCTCAACACCAAGAGCATCAAGTTCCTGATCAAAAACCTAATCGAACAAAATTTTTTACAAAAATATTAAACACAAATTGCTAACCAACACTAGAAAAACTAACTGTCAAATTTGTAAGACAAAATATAATGATGCATATGCTTAAAAGCTCAAGTGAAGACATTTGCAAAAGAACTATTAGATGTTGACTTGGAATGAAAAAAGAAACTTCCAGGTTGGTCAATATTTTGGTAATTTCAAAAATAGCAATGAAAATCAGTTGGTGTAGAACAACTCAAACAGGACCATTATAGTATTAGTATCACTGACACTGGCTCCCTACTTAACTACATAAAATCTGTGGAAAACACTTAAATATCATGCATATTATAATTCGTGCATTTCTTCTGCAATATATGTAACAGTTAAAATGTCCCAGAGAGTATACTTAGTCCGTACAACCACATATTGTTTTATCTCAAATTCATAACTTATAATTCTTTACTGTTGCTTTAAACTAGAAAGTCTACAAACATATAACATACGCTGTAAATACACTGGTAAGTCTGACTACCTGACAGAGATCCATGACAATGCTCTCGTGTATTTTCTGCCACAAATGGGCCCTGAAGATCTGAATAAGGGAGATCTTCAGAGTTGGAATCTTTCCGTGCATGAATATGCCGGTCAAATCGAGCTGCACTTGGAAGCCAACATAAACATTAGCCCTGTTAATTGTCGGCGACCACCACAGAGTAAAACGACGGTTCGGAATCTGATTCAAACCAGATCGCTGGGCGTTGGTCAGCTTCTTGTACTTCATCGACTCTTCGAATCCACTGGCTTTCTCCCTTTAACAGAAATAACAAATCAGATCTAGTTCACACTGCTTCAGACAATAAATGCCAACTTAATGCCAACAGTATAACACAAAATCATCAGTAGCATCTGAAGAAATTCCAATAAATAGAAAAGGCTATTCGGAGAATACGTGCAGCTCACTTAAAAAGCTTTTCAACACAAGATCACATCAAGCACAGAATTTACTACTCTAAATAACAAGAATTCACAACTCTAAGCAACAAAAAAAGTTGTGTCCTGTTGACTGAAGCCAGTAATATGTCAGTACAGGTTTTAAATAAGGCAATTAGGAATTGCTATAGCAAGCATCTAAAGTCTGACTAAGCCACTGACACAGACTCAGCACAGAGTGCATACTTGCAACGTCTGCTCTTCAACTCAGTTTAAACTTGTAAACACATTATAAACAATCTAACCTAATTATAGCACAATCATATTTTAAGACAGCCACTGACAATAAAACACTTATCTCAAAACTATCTTTAACTTACACTGCTTTGAAAATAGTGCAACAGTGAATGTATCTAATTCACTGAAGTCAATTAAGCTTTTGCTTTCATCAGCAAATTAGGAATTGCTCTAGCAAGCATCTAAAGTCCGACTAAGCCACAGAAAACGACTCAGCACAGAGTGCATACTTGCAACGTCTGCTCTTCAACTCAGTTTAAACTTGTAAACACATCATAAACAATCTAACCTAATTATAGCACAATCATATTTTAAGACAGCCACTGACAATAAAACACTTATCTCAAAACTATCTTTAACTTACACTGCTTTGAAAATAGTGCAACACAGCAACAGTGAATGTATCTAATTCACTGAAGTCAATTAAGCTTTTGCTTTCATCAGCAAATTAGGAATTGCTCTAGCAAGCATCTAAAGTCCGACTAAGCCACAGAAAACGACTCAGCACAGAGTGCATACTTGCAACGTCTGCTCTTCAGCTCAATTTAAACTTGTAAACACATCAAAAACAGCATGTCAAGCACAATCTAACCACAATCATACCTTAAGATAGTAACTGACAACAAAACAATTCTCTCAAAACTACTTTTAACTACCTGTGCTTTGAAAAAATTTTGGGCAACAGTGATTGTCTCTAATTTACTGAAATTAAATTCAATTAAGCTTTTGCTTTCATCAGCAAATTAGGAGTTGCTCTAGCTAGCATCTAAAGTCCGACTAAGTCACAGACACAGACTCAGCACAGAGTGCATACTTGCAACACCTGCTCTTCAGCTCAGTTTAAACTTGTAAACACATCAAAAACAGCGCATCGAGCACAATCTAACCTAACTATAACACAATCATACCGTAACATAGTAACTGACTACAAAACAATTCTCTCAAAACTACCTTAAACTTAAAATGTTTGAAAATAGTGTAACAGCGATTGTATCTACTTCACTGAAGTCAATTAAGCTTTTGCTTTCATCAGCAAAATTAGGAATTACTCTAGCAAGCATCTAAAGTCCGTCTAAGCCACTGACACAGACTCAGCACAGAGTGCATACTTGCAAAGTCTACTGAAACCATCCAGTTCAAACTTCTGCTTAAAACTGCTTTATTACAACATCGGTTAAAGAAACCTATGATAAATGAAATTTCTAGGATCACACAAATCCTACATAAATCAAATGCATTAAAACACTCAGCACACATTGCACACATACTTGAAATGAAAGACAAGGAATTGTAGCTTAGATCTAAATCTACTGATTTCTCAGAAACAAAGCCTTAAGCATTGCCAATAGAAATTATGAAGTCATCTCATAATTACTCTTTAAACCAATACAAATGATTAAAACCTAAAACATCATTATTGCCGTAAACACAGAAAAGAAAGAAATAAACCAGTAATACTGTTAATAACAACATACACAAACACATTTCATAACTCACACATTTAAACTCTGATTTAAGTGGCGCTTTAAACAATGCGCAAATGTGACTGTATCACATTTACTGAAGCCAATTTAAAATTTACTTAAATTAGCATTGTATCAGTAAATCATGAATTGCTCTTGCAAGCATCTAAAGTCCGACTAAGCCACTGACAAAGACTCAGCACAGAGTGCATACTTGCAAAGTCTACCGACTACATTTCAGTTAAAACTTATTAGTGTGGAGCTTCTTTACACAGCAGCAAAATTGTGTGCTGTCTGTTTCCAGTTGGTTTTCTTTATTCAGTCAGTTTTACTTAGAATTAAAAATGCAACCAGACCACAGTCAACTTGGCTACTTATTAAACAACTGACAAACAACTGCACAAGACAATTAGCAAGGAAAGGTTTGCAGGTCCAAATACAGTATCGCAAAACTTGTATCGAACAGGCCAATTCCTTTAAAAAAGGTTCACTCATTGCACGTTATTAGCTGGCTAGTTACGATTTGTTCAAACAAGCATCCAACTATGCACTGGACAAGAACTACAAGCATTTAAGCGCAAAATCCACAATTCAGTTAAACCCTTCAGGTTCATTTTCAACACTAACTGTTTTACTGTTTTAAACTCCATCTGTTTACTGTTTTAAACTCCTTCATCCACTTATGATTAAACTTCTCAAAAGGCACTACCCAACCAATGAATGCAAACTATAACAGCCTAACAAATCCAATCTAATGACTTCTATAGCACCATTATTATAACGCTGAAGACATAACTGTTGGTCGCTTCAAGTGAAATCATTATCGAAAATATATTAAACGTAACAGAACAACATTCATAACAAAGAACATAGCCATCAGACCAACACACAACTCAATTTCATTTTGTAAAACCAGAATGTAAGGTTGACATGTAAGAACATGTATCAGCATGACTGATACTTGTAAAAAGGTTAACTGAATACAAGACTTTAGTCAGTCAATTCTGAGTTGCTCTAGCAAGCATTTAAAGTCTGACCAAGCCACAGAAAAAGACTCAGCACAGAGTGCATACTTGCAACATCTACCAAAAATAGCAACTCAATTCACGCTTACAGAAAAATATAAAGCTCCTCTGCTAGTTGATTTTAAAAACCAAGGAATAAACAGCAACCACCATTCAAACCTGGCAGCATCATTAGTCTAAGCTCTATGTTAATTGACTAAAAGTAACATCCTTACCAGAATAGACCCTCCCATGTTGGAAAGTAGGTTCCCTTGAAGAGCGTGTGTTCTAGGATGCCTTCAACTCCACCGAGGGCTTGTATCATATCTGTACGATAGTTATTCAAATTCCAGAGTTTTCCATCGTGACGTTGATGAGTCCACCAGAAGGGATTTTGCTTCAGAACCTAACAGAGAAAACCAGCCACACTCATGTTATGCTCTCAATTCAGCCATCAAATTACTCTTCATACTGCCACACTGGATGTAATGTAACATAAGCACTAATTCCTTTCAAAGACAGAGCAAGTGATGTAAAATGTTGCACATCAAATACAAGAACCACTGGTAAAACAATTAAAGTACTGATTCAAAACAAACCAGCATTTAAACTGCACAACAATACAAAAACACTGCAACTAGCGAAGTTTCATTGTACAAGAAAACCTGTATCAAACCGACTCATGCCTATAATAAAACCTTACTTTAAAAAGGATTTTCAGCCAGCCAGTTATGAATTGATTTAGCAAGCATCTAAAGTCTGACTAAGCCACTGATCAAGGCCCAGCACAGAGTGCATACTTGCATCAGTTCATCAACAAGTCCATATGGCTAAAAGCAGATCCTAGTATTAATCTCAAAGAACTTCCAAACTGCTAGGACTCCTATAAATACATGTAAATGACTATAATGAAATTCTCCGAGTCCAACTACATGTTTATGACTCCAATAACTGGGACTCCTATAAGAATAACTCAAAAAGAATAACAACTGGGAAAGCTCTATTGTTTGGTCTACCATAAAAATAGTAAATGCAAATGCTCTGAAAAACTTGCCTGGTACTGTTTAAAATCTGTTCGGACTCTCCAGCCCTTGTCATAGGCCAGTGTGTGTCGATCCTTCTGGAAAAGCGTGTTGATACGAGGAATTCCTCGATCCCAGCTGTCCTCGAGATCCTCTAGAGTCAATCGCCTAAACACATCAACGGAAAACACAGACATAGAAATATGTAACACAAAACAAATCATGTAGCTTATTATGCACAAAGGTTGACTTAAAAACCTAAGCCAAAGAAACAGCTCGATGGAGCACTCCAGGCAAACCAAAAAAACAAATTAATTACGAGCTACAACTTCTTCAAAGCCTGAAGCATAGGGGGCACACGCTGGATCCACCATATGTGTACGACTTTTATTATCAGAAAACAAAGGTTAAAAAACTAAAAGAACCAAAGTCTTGAATGTGAAATTACTTGGTAATTCTAGAATGCACGTTTTCTGCTACATATGAGACTTAATTGCATACATTACCTGTTCTGGGCATTGGCTTCCTGTCTCTTCAGAGCATACTCAGCCCAAACACGCTGTGAATCAATGAACTCGCTCTCCCAAGGCATGATGTATCTGTCAAAAAATAAGCACACTATATTAATGACTATAACTTACCTGCACTGTCTTGTCACACCAGGCAAAACACTAAAGTTTTAGGAAAGTATCCACTTATAATAAATCTTGTTGCTAAAAATAAATTGAGAATTAATCCTTATAAATGGGATTTTAGTAAAAATAATCAAAACTATTTCCAGCAAAAACTGGTTCATTATTCACACAGGCAATTTTTACAATATCAAAATTAAATAGAATGGAAAACAAAATCGTTACACTGCAACGATAACAGAGAAAAGAATAATTTGAACACCTGTATAAATTTGGAATAAGCTGATCTTCTTCATGGCTCATTCCAGACCGGAAATGAGTGATACCAACATCCGTCTGCTTGGACCACCGCAGATCTGACTGTGGTATCAGCACGTGTCCCATGGACAACATGCCAAGACCGCCCAGCTCCTTTGGAGTGTAGAAGACAACCGGGGGAAAGCGACTCGGCATCTTCGAGTTCAGACCGATCTTGATACGTGTCTGGATTTTGTTCTCGCACTTCACCAGCAGGTCCAGCAATTCCTGCGTGTTGACGACTGCCTCACGGAAGTATGTCATCAGGCCGATAAGGGCAGTGTTCCACTTGTTCACAATCTGTCAAACATACCAAAGTTCAACATGACAAATAAACCTTTAAGTGTCATCGATTTCACGCAATACTGACACTATGTTCAGTATTGTGTTGAGTAGGAATTATTTGATATAATGTGATTACCCAAAATAGTTGCATCTGTTCTGAGACTTTGAAGTAGTTCAACGTCAATAGAAAAAGAACGAGAAATGGATAATAGTGAAAAAACATATAAAGCTAACCTTAGTAAAAGTTGTTGAACCAGAGGCCATCAGAATCTGACGAACTCTGTTGTGGAAACGCTGGAGTGATTCGTCATCAACACGTAGGAAACACCGTGACGTTCGCTCTTTTGTAACCTGAAATCATTTTATTCTACATATGCATTGCCTTTAGGAATCTTGCATCTGAACCATTATATTAAGAAAGCCATTAGCTTTGCCAGCTGGACAACTGATACACCAAACATCATTACAACGCTGTCTTCAAGGACCATATCAAAGGCCACCTTATAGTAAGGTCATGCTATAATGAGGTTGCTTTCTAAAGATCAACTAAATATGGGAACCAAATGCACAACCATGTTATGTCAGAATCCCTGCTATAAGCAGGTTATAAGGAGGGTGTAATGAGTTTTCTTAAACTTTTTTATCCAAAAGACTTTTCACTGGAATAAAACAACAATCATTCAATTTTCATGTTTGTATGTCTGAACACATAGTAGCTTTAATCCACAGCATCAATTCCCCTCTTGCCTAGCTAGATGAACAAATGCATTATTCCATTACAGACAGGAAACATTTCAACTCATCTTAGGACACACCTCAGTCAGATTGCCATATGCTAATGACCTCTTATCTGATCCAACCACAAACTTTTACTGTGTCGTTACCCTAACATGCCAGACATCATTCCGTTGCTGCTTCAAAACCATATCCCAACAGCATAACCAATTCAACAAAACCAATCAAAATCTATGAGGTCACTGAGACTGGAAGAAAGATTATGGAGGATAAGCAATCCAAAAATGAAGAAAAGTATTCTCTTAAGCTAGCCTGAGAGGCAGCCATGGGCATAAAGTGTTACTATGTCTTTCTTAGCCTTGGTATGGTGGCCAGTCCTCTCCTCACTGCCTGATCTTCCAAATGCTAGTGGAGGGTGAGTAGTCGTGATATGTCTCTAGGGTTGCAAATGAAGCTGAAATCTCAAAATAAATTTCTACCTGGGAAGGATTTAAACCCCTAATCTCTCACATAACATTCCAGTACACTATCTACTAGTTTACTGTGCACTTCTTACTTTTAAGCCAAAAATCGTTGCATAAAATTATAGAAACACACAGAAAACAGTGCACAGCATATTTTTGCTATTCCAATTATGCACAAGTTTACTTCTCTGTGACTTGCAAACAAGCCAAAAGTCAAGAAGCAAATCAAAACTTTTATATGTTCTTATTGTTACTCAATCACTGATAGATGGCTTAAACAATTCACCTTGCTACTATGTAGCGTCTTCCTACAAACATATGCACATAAAACATAAGCCAAAAAAGGCAGAAATTTAAACAAAAAACCCACTTCATTCTGGAGATTCCAAACACCATCCTTGTTGGCCAATTCTTCATGGGTCATTCGACACTTTGGCAGAATGCGGCACTCAAAGCCGCACATGTTGAACAATAGATTTGGATTGTCTTTGCTGTAGACTGAGACAAAACTGTTCTCCCACTGAATTGTTGTGACTGATCTCGGCAGACGATTCTTAATGTCCCAGAAAACTGCTCTTCCCCTAAATCATGCAGTTTTACATTAGGCTAGACCAATAAACCACAAAGCCAAGGAATAAACTATTAAAGCAACATGTACCACAAAATATTACGCCAGGTACTGATGCAAGTGACTAAGTACAAGAACAGCTGATGATAGGAAGGAATGTAATCAAGAGATACAAGAAGAGATTCTTACAGGTTGACATCGTGTTTCATCAGCCTCATTCGTGAATCACGTGGCCAGCACTTCTTGTTGTTGTAGCCAACAATGTTCTCGTTATTCGGATCTGGATGTTCTGTGAGATAGCGCTGAATTAGGTCTCTCGCCTCTTCTGCAGTGAACCTACAAAAGATAGAGTAGCGTTTTCTTAATTAGCCTTAAACTTTAACCACACCTTCAATTAAAATGGAACACGAGACACAGATGTAGCATTTTTTAGCAAGAATACTCATACAGAATTGTCTTGTAATAAAGTGCAATACTTGTGGCCCACAGTGGCATATCATAGCGGCTTTTAAATATACACTGCAATCACACAGAATTATCAAGCCCCAATGATCTACTTTACACCATAACCTTTATCATGTTTGTACAGGTGCTATACAAATAGCCAATTACTTAATGCCTGCTGTTAACAGCCATTAATTACTTCAAGTGTATTTCACAGGCTACCAAGAAGATCATAGCTTTTGGCATGGCGATAAAAAAACAGTGTTACCACTTGGTCACACGTCTGAGGCAGTAATTTCGTTACCTGAAGAACATATGTATTCGGTCAATGTATCTGGAGTAGAGACGGATGGGATGAGATGCTTCTGTGACAACATCCTGGAAGGTCAAGAAGTCATTTGGCATTTGAGGTGGTCCAACCATTTCGCTGGCTCTCTGCAGGCCAAGCACCAACAGGTCAAGGACAAGGCCGTAGAACTGGACAATGAACGATGCAAACTGCAGACCTCGGATGATGCCATACGAGTTGGTGTGATTCATGTCCTGAAATTCCATTGGAAAACAAAAGTCAACTATGCAACATCAATGCATAAAATTCATTTAAATGATTCTTTACCAATTAGAAAATGTTGGTAAATATGCAAAACAGATGTCTCCTACTTGTCTTTATATAATAAAAATTGGCACTTCATTTCATTATATGAATTTCTATTCTGAAACTCTGATCTGTGCAACTTATGCTTAACTGCTAAATGACAATACTTAGTCTATGATTACTTTTCAATACATTGATTAACCAAGCTCTGTAGATTGTTACATTTACTTATACACAATAACAAAAGCTTGAATCAATCACCATCCTGTTTTACTTTTACTCAACCCAAATTTGATATCACACCTGATCTACGAACTCAATACACTAGAGATGCCAAAATGGAAAGTCAGTGGGAGAGAATAACAAAAAACAATCAAAGAAAGTGAAAACAAGAATAGTGAATGAACCAAAACTGCTTGAAGCTACAATAAGAAGCAAACACAGGCAATGGAATGGTCACATAGTAAGGGGGGGGGGGATTCCCATACACTGATAGAAGAATGGAAGGAAAGAAGGATGAAGCCCACTGATCCCAAGGTTGGGCTTCATCCTTCAACGAGCTGAAGGCAGGGACTCGTCCCTTGAAACAGCAGTCTCCCCAATAAACAGGATCACCTTCTACTACCTGCTAGCGCCAACAGTACATTGACCTAACAGTTTAGACATCCAGTTATGTTATCTGCAAAGAATCAGTGAGAAATAGTGAAACCAGCCTTGTAGTTGATGACAACGTTGTTCTTTGCAGTCATGTAGTCAGCGATGTTGTGGTCGACAATAAGTCGAAGCAGACGATTGAGAAGAGTCAAATCGATTTTTTCGTACATCTTCTCAAATCGTGATTCCAACATAACGTTGCACTCACCCTCAGCTGTATCCCAGACATCCTGAAGATTGTTGATACCTATTGACAAAAAAAACAATTTCACAAAATGCTTAATGACTTTTGTATTGCTGGTACCAATCCAAATTTTGATACAGTGCGACATATCATATGACCACATTTATGCCCTACATACCAAACTATAAATCACTACACTCTAGTCACAACTTTAAGGTTTTCAGGCAGTTGTTACAAAACAAGGCCCATCGGCTTTCAAGAAAAGGCCTCTCAAGAAAACAACAGCAAAAGCTGATAATGCAAGCAACACATCAAACAATACAAAAAGCCCAAAGTTAGAAATTTTATCACAAAATGAATCTGTACAAAGATGCAACAACGGCTATGTCTGATACGAAGATATTACGACATATCTGACTATATCTCGTGATCGTCTTCATGAAGACAAGCTAAGAATGTTACCACAGGATTTACTTACCCTGACACCATTTATAGGTCAGAAGCGGAGGTGGTTCAGTGTCAGCCGGCTTGAGCCAGTGTGGAAACAGCCGTCTCTTGTCAGCCTCGTACCACAAGTACTGGTCGAGGTAGGCATCAGTTATCTTCTCCAGTGGTTCAATGTCATACACAGGTACGAGGTTACTATACAAATCCATGAACTCGATGCCGACCTGTAGAATACAGAGAAACAAAAACTAAATGATACAAGACAATAAATTGGCTCACCAGTAGCTGCAAACTAGTTGACCACATAATTCGCCTGATGGCACCGGTGTTATGGTGCACGTATTTACACCTATCATTATAGGCTTAACATGTCTGAATGTGCGCCCATTCCCTGTCTCAGTACAATGAAATTACTTTGTTCTAACATTATTTATAATTGCAATTAATAACTTCTATTGCACCGCTGGTGTCTGATGAACAAGACATCGACCGATAGCACACCAAAACCAAGCCGTGATCAGGTAAATATCCAGAAGATCAGTCCATAAGTCTAGACTTATAAGACTTGTGAGGTGGTTCTCACACATTGTTGCCACTCCATTGAAACTCCAGACAAAGACATCAAAGGCTTAAAATCAGAGGTTTCTACTATATAACAAGAAATGACAGCAGATTCTGCGCTGTCCAACTGACCTCTTTGAACGCCCTCTGGGTCAGAAGGTGACGCTTGATACGTGACAGAGCCTCGTGAGGATTGTCATACGCCTGTTCTATGAGACCAAGCTCCTCTCGCTGCGACTGGTTCAGACGACTCTTGACACTAAAAAGACATGAAAGTAGCAGAATGTAAAGCAAGTAATTAAAATATATCTATTATCACTACAGTTTGATGTTTGTAATGGATCGTCAAGAAGACACCAAAATAGAAGAGCTAACATTTTGTACATGTGATAATAATCAAGTTTGATTTTTTAGCATCAATTGTTTTCCAGATACATGTTCCGCTCATTCAAAGGATTTCTGCTCATTCAAAGGAATGGTTTCTCAGATTCCAAAATGCTGACTGTGCATGCACAGAGTATGGGTTTAAAATAGTACATTTTGACTTGCTACACAGCACCTTACTTTATTCCAGCAGTCTCAAAATGATCCAGTAATTTCAGTATACTTCCCAACTGAACCTAAAGTGTAGTCATATTCGCCAGAGAAACATAATATTTTGGTCACAGCTTCAAAATAAACATCGAATCTAAAACTGTATTTTGTACCCATCTGACCAGCAACGCACCTGTATGCCTCTTTCAATCGCTCCAAAGCAAGGATGAGCAGTTTCGTGTCGTGCTTGTAAGACAGTGGAGGGAAAACAATCGGAGAGAACTTCCTGCTCTCGAGCCAGTGCACAGTTGTTGTGTAGATGGCCACGGCTTCTTCAGCGGTGATGTAAGGACCATCCTATCATTTGAACAAAGAATGTTCAACTATACTGTATCTCCACCAAAACAACATTCTTTTAACACCAACAGTGTTGTTGCACTGCACGAATATTAACAATGGCACATTAAAGGAAACGAAAACTTGCATCATCTATGTTAATTGTCAAGAAAATCATTGTGATGTTTAATTACTGAAAAATCCAACAGATTTTCGCACAAGGCTCCCATGTCCCGTGCTTAACACGAGGGCACTCGTTTTCTGCACTTTGGTACTTGAACCAGCAACAGATGAATTCCAAGATCCTGTACATCTGGCAAGAGCACATCAAGACTTGCCGCTTACTTCCTAGCATTTTTTTTACCCAGCTTACGCTCGAGTCAAATTAAGTTGCTAGGCGACAGATAAAAAAGTCTGCATGAACCAGCTGTCCAGGGTCATCACACATTTAAGTTAGACAAATTGTTACATAATCAGTGACACTGATTAATAAGATTTCATAAAAACTAACCTTGAGATAATTGTGTTGTCGTTCCTGTTCCGATTTCAGATACAGACGCGTCAGTCGACCTAAGTTCTTCTTGCACACAGTCTTATCAACAGTCGCACCACGACGGATTCGTTCTCGGTTGTAGTGTGCCGTGTTTGTCCACCAGTCAGCCTTAGCCTTGACATAGCGGAGGATCATGTTTTCTATCGGAATGGGCAACCCAGGCACCTTCCATGGTATGTTCGCCTTCCAGCAGCGCCATGCCTCGCTCAGATGTTGCAGAATTGTACGTGCCTTGTTCTGCTTGATGCTCTCGGGCATCATGTCCATGATGTCGTGCATTGCCTAAAACAAAATGGCCAGTTGCATAAACAATAACAATAACTAATAATAAAATAATTCAAGAAACATGCAACACACAGCTGGTAACACATATTAGAAATTTCACACAGCATTATAATGCAATTGAGCTATAATGCATGTTTGCTACTATGCAATTGGTCATAATGCAACTTAGTTATGATGCAGAACTTCCCTTGATATAGCTCCCAATAAAAAGGAAATAGGAGTACAGAAAACAAGAGACTGAACAAATAATCAGTTAATGACAATCAGTCACGAATTAACTAACAACTGACAATAGATCTGTTAATATATCTAACAGCAGATAAGCATTGTCATTTAAACACTTCCATCATAAACTAATAACAAAACTATAGTGCAGCAGAGTACATTCAGAAGCTCTTGTACATAATGAAAGTAACAAAGTGAATTCAAAGCTAACTCCAAGATAATTCTGCTTTGTTAAGATGCCAAATTACTCACTGCAGCGCGTAGTTCAAGATCGTAGTGACTTTCGACTCGTTGCTTGGTGACAGTTTTTGCAACTCCCTTCGAATGACGACCTTCGAACTGTCGAGACAGCAAGTTTCCGAGCCAACGTTCCAGCAAAGGGGTGATGCCTCTCATAAAGAAAAGCCAGACACGCCAACCAGGAGCCCAGATTCCACATCCAGGTCCCTTTCCAACTGGACCCTTAGTACAACAGAAAAGAAAACAGAATGTGAATAATAAAGTACTATGGATTATGACACTCAACCTATGGCACATTTCAAGTAGCTCAAAAACGCACTGCCTACGCTGCCCCAAATGGTGTTGCAGTTAATTAAGAAGAAACCACATAATCAGGAAACACAAAATGCTCACATCACTAGATAAGAATCACTGAAAGGCTCCCACACTTATGCAAGGCTCAACCAACAGATTCCCATCCAGAGAAAGTTTTGTCACAAGTCCCAGCCAGAGAAAGTTTTGTCACAAGTCCCAGCCAGAGAAAGTTTTGTCACAAGTCCCATCCAGAGAAAGTTTTGTCACAAGTCCCATCCAGAGAAAGTTTTGTCACAAGTCCCAGCCAGAGAAAGTTTTGTCACAAGTCCCATCCAGAGAAAGTTTTGTCACAAGTCCCAGCCAGAGAAAGTTTTGTCACAAGTCCCATCCAGAGAAAGTTTTGTCACAAGTCCTTTCCAGTACCACAGGTCCTGCATCATAACCCTCTATCAAACATATCTGCATGAACTGGTTTTTGATCTATGGCTTAATTACGAAGCACGCATTAAGGGTATGGTAATTACTGAGCTGTTACCCTACAACAAAATAAACAGTTTGACTTACAGTGTTGAAGCGATAGTAGATGAGGTGCTTCAAGTCCTTGCACATTCTGATCTGTCTCATGAGCTTGTACTTGTAGCGATACATGCCAGTCAATTGGCCAACATGAGCAAATACATACTGCAGTCCATCAGACAACTAAAACACAACACAAACCCAATCTTTATTGAAAATATCAAAGCTTAGTTTCTTCAAAATATTAAAGCTTAGTAAACTTCATTGTAATCCAACCATAAGCATTTCATTAAAACTAAAGGATATTCTTAAATTAAAACTCATAAAGATTCTATTGTATTCTCAAACAATGGCGTTCAGTTGTTTACATCTGCATTCATTAATTTAGCTTGAAGCTCAGTTTACCTTACGCTATAGAAAATTGTAACCCAAGATATTTGTCACAGGTTTCTTGCAAGATAAAACAAAATCTGAAGCCCTACTATTTTATTCAGTAGTTTTGAGACAACAACCATTATGGCATATGTAAGCTCACATTATTTTTGCCTGCAAAGGCAGGTCAATACTTGTCTAGAAGCACACACATACTGAAGGCTGCCAACCATGACGATTGAAGACCTTTTTAGTTATGAAACCAGGACTAATCATTCTAAACCTCACCTGAAATGCATCAACATTGCCAAGTCTGTACTGCACGTGGCTGTCTACAATCAGTTTCGTCAAGCGAAGAATTTCTCTGCACAGATGGAAGGCATTTCCGAACCGAGATTTCTTTCTTTCCTGTTCAGAATAAAGCAACACTAATCTAAACTCAGGAAAATTTCTAGTTGTACCTGTAGCAATGACTTTGTAACAATCTTGCTGCACAAATTTGCAAACAATACATAAATAATTATTAAAAATTATTATTATGAATTATTTATTGAGCTTTGCTAATAGCCGTTAAGCAGTACTATGGAGTCTGCATTCAAAACATCTAAATCAGTCTGCGAGCAATTCTAAGGTAGCATCATCTAAGTAAAGGGGACAAAGGTTCTTCCTTTGTCATCAAAGTCAGCCTGTGAGCAATACCTTGGTGGTGAGTGTCTTAACAGGCTTCAAATTGAAATTAAAATCCAGGTGGAGGTAGTTGAGGTTCTTTCGGTGGATCAAAAGGTTCAGCATGTTGTAACCTTGACGACAGACTTGCAGTCCGACTTCCACCCAGTCGAGTGTTGTCGTCTGGAAAAACTTTGTTCCTTTGAATGACCGGAACAGATATCTGTAAAATCATCGAAAAAAAACACTAAGAAATATCAAAATCAATACATTTCATCAAAATGTAATGTCACTTTAATGAAACCAATTCATAAAAGGCCAACAGACTGGCAAGGAAACAAGGATTTCTGCAAATATGTAGCCACACAAACATGTACATGATGTTATACACCAAGAATAACTTTTGGAAATTCTTAAATTCTTGTGTTTTATTATTTTATTAATCATAAAACTGCTATTTCGATTTAAAGACTTAGACAACTAGCAAGCAGCACTCTACGCAACACTACGGATGTCACTTGTACCATAGGAGATTCTCAAATTTCTCAATACATATATTTGCCATTCACCTGTGCATCTAGGGTTCAAAACTCAGAGCAAAACTGAAAGCCAAACAGTTGCAATACCTAAACACAATAGTTTCTGTGCTTTTCAAGCCTGTGCTTTAAGCATATTTAATTGGCACTAGGAATAACTCTAATCACATTACACAGTGAACCAATTCCGCAGCTGCCGTTTTCGGGTGGTGGTGCCAGTTCCAAGCCTGGATACAGAAGGATGATGCTAGTCACCTTTGTTATAACACAGCATTGTTAAATATTTACACAACCAAACACAGTGAACCAAGAATGGAAACGGACCTCTTCTTCTGTGCCTTTGGTGGCCTGTGTTTGAGCGCATTCAAGACATAACATTTCAGCAGCTTCTGGTAAGAAACCCTCACTTTGACAGGCATTCCAGCAGGACAGTGCTCACGATACCTAAGGCAGAACAGCACAAGCACATCCTCATTTCATGTGTTTCAAGTTAAATATTGTGAAATATTGGAGGAAATCCATGTTTAAGATGGGATTTCAACCCAGGATGTCTGAAAAGACACATCAGTCTTAAACTACTTCATGATTAAGCTCATCAGCTATTTATTACAGTGATACATTTAGATTTTTAATATCATAAATTTATAAGGAAACTGTGTAAATGTTGTCGTAAGGATTTTTCTTTACTAGGATCAGAAACAAAACTCAATTAAATAACCACAAGTTCTGCTCTAATAAACATTGCTCAGCTTCAGTTCTTTTATCTGAATGGGTAACAATGAAAAGAGGTTTCTACCATGACTTGACGAGAGGAACGTCGATCGCTCTACGACATCGCCCTGAGCGAAGGCTGAAAGGCCTTGGAGCCCAGAGCAGAGCTATGCCATTGGCTGTGTTGTCAGTGTACAGTGGGACATCGGACATGAATGGCTGCACATACTCAGGCAGTTCAAATTCTTCATCATCATCTGGCAGCGGCTCAGAACCCTATTATCACATATACCACAGCACGTCAGCAAAACACATTTCAGACTTACTTCACTAACTCCATACAAAGTAACATTGCAACACATTTGCACGGCACCATTTCGTGTCACAGTAGTGGATTGGTTGAGCGCTAACCTGACAATGCAGAGCAAGCAGGTTCAAGTCGCCTAGAGACAATTACTGTGTCTGGACCCTGGGCAAGTTTCTTCATGAATACAAGTTCAGGACCATCTATTGATGCTTTGTCTTTAGACAGTGTCATTAAACAAATACAGAAATAATGATAAAATGTTAAAGAAACCTGTGGTAGTACTCCTAATCTACTACACAATTACCAACAAGGTTTCTAGCCAGGCAAGGGACTGTCATTTCTGGTTTCAGACATTTCTATCAAATCTATTTCAGAGTTACTGTTAGCACAATACACAAACTCCGACCCACAAAAGGAGACTTACGCAACTGAACAATGAATGCATGTTATTACAAAAAGATTCAGACTCTAACCTAAACAAAACTTACAAACTTACGCATTAGAAATAGAGGCACATCATTAAAAGACAATATATTCTCACCTACAGACTTATCACATATCTAGCACTTAAACCCACCAAGTAAAACAGCAATTACAATACAATAACTACATTGATCAAGATGCTGTTATATCATCAACTATCAACAACTCCAACATTCAGATGTTTTTATACTGAATATAACAAACTCACAAGATACATTAACATGTTGTTTTACTCCCCTACTACAATTGAAAATAACAAACCCAGTCTAAACATCTCAGGCGATAACCTTTTTGGGATTGCCAGCACTACATCAAAGTCATGCTAAAAACCATCAATGTAAGCATATTTAAAAAAATTAATTCGAGAAATACTTAAGAACTGTGGTGTCACAATATACCTTGACAGCATGACGCTGGGAGATTGGGTTAATGAGTGGATCGAAGTAGAAGGCTGGTAGGTCAGGATCTTCCGTCTTGATGAAAACCACGTTGGGCATATGATACCTGCAATATAAAACAAAATATACTGGATTGTAAGCTATCAGCAGCAACAGTAATATGCTCACAGGAAGAGTGCAACAGGATCCACATAGAAAACCACCAGTTGATACAAAACTTGGCCCCTATTTCAAGTTAACAGTAATTTTATCGCAAGTGTTTCGTATGTAGCATGCATAATGAGTAAAATGCAATAGAGCAAATAAATTTATCTAATTTTAGTATAATCTAGACACTGTAATAGAAATATTACACATGAAGATAACTGAGATAAAAAAAATCAGAAATGAAAGAGAAGAAATGAAAGATATAAAACGTCAAGCACTGAATAAGAAACCACAGCACCTGGAAAGACTCATTCCTAACAAAGGATTTGTCTGATGCGCTCAGCAGTCGACAAATTAGGCTCCAACAACTTCCCGACTAATATCGCACATCAGATAATAATCTATCACAATCATATTCCTACCAAACTCATCTCAGTAGCGTTGGTAGGCACGTTAAGACTGTGAAATAAGATAGTAACTCTTAAAATTTGTGCCAAATAAGACGAGTTACTTCATTATACAGCAACTGAAAGGGAAATTGTAACATCAATACCGGTAAAAGCATATTCAGATACAGCAGTCTAGCGGTTTAGAACTTTCTTCTTCATAGAAACACAATCTTGTGATAACTGATCGCTGGGCTGGGAGCGCTTCTGAGTAGGTTTCTTGAAGGTGCGCTATATTAAATTTATGAATGAATGAATGAATGAACTACACACACTAGAGACGAAAGTATAAATGCTCACACCAACAGCACTACCTGCCTCAGTTTTTACAGCAACTGAACAAGCATTGCAAAAAACAACAACCTTGTCACAACTCGATTTACTACAGACCACAGCATAAATGCCCAAACTAACAGCCAGAAAAACAACAATCTTGTCACAATTCGATTTACTATAGACCAAAGCATAAATGCCCAAACTAACAGCCAGAAAAACAACAATCTTGTCACAACTCGATTTACTATAGACCAAAGCATAAATGCCCAAACTAACAGCCAAAAAAACAACAATCTTGTCACAACTCGATTTACTATAGACCAAAGCATAAATGCCCAAACTAACAGCCTGTCTCAGTTTTGACAGCTAGTGAACAACAACCTGTAAACAAATAATTAAAACAGGTGGCAGAATCTACTCACCAGGACAAGTGCACCTTATAAGGTAAGCTGTTGTAGAGGTACGGAAAAGCTATGCGATACTCTGTTCGAACTGGTTGGCGGATGATGATTTTGTTTATATCATTGAACTCATTCCAATCTTCATCCCTTAAAACAAAATCAACAAATCCATCGGTCAACTCAAAAAGCTGTAGGTCAAGTAACCAAGTGAAGTTCAAGATAATAAAAATATTAATAACATTAATTTAAGAACTTCCATAGTGCCACTGTAATAATGCTCAAGGCATAAGTCGATTGTCACCGCTAAGCAAAGTCCATGGCTCCACGTGTATATAAAATTCCACAGCAAGTCTGGTAAAATGCCACGACCGTTATCAGAGAAGATACAGAAACAGTAAGAGTCCAAGAAAAGATGGGCCATTAGGCTATATCTAAAGGCCAAAAACTCTTAATAGAGACATTACATGTCTGAGAGACCTTTCATCTAGGTCGACTTTCAACATGGTTCTACAGACTTTTTGAATATTACAAAACAAACTAAAAGATAATTATAAACAATAAAAGAGGATAATGTTTTGCTTTGGAACAACTATTCAGTTTGTTCAAGTCCAACTCTGTACAGAAAACCTGTTAACTGTAGCTTATGAACCAAGCAGCTAACTTCAGGTAAGAACAGAGTAGCCAATTTCAGATATAAACTGATAAAAAAAGCGCACTACAAGTTCATCACGTGTATTAGAATATCTTAACTTGCATTACATTAACATTTTCATTAATCACACTTTGCATTACATATTACATTACACTTTAGTTTACACACAACTCACAACCAAACAGGAAACTTACTGCAGTTCTTTATCCTTTACAAGTGGTTCAAACTTTGGTCCACCTGGAATGGCAAGGTTCAAAGCCTTTGCAGTGAAGAACGACTTGATATCGAACAAGTAGAAGTAGTTCTCATCTACGAGATCAGTCAGCAGCTGATTGGCCAAGCGATAAAGCGTTGACATCTGCGGCAAATTCAGATTCCATCGGCGGTAGGTTGACCCATTCACGTGTCTAACATAACAGCAACAGGTTTTGACAGACTTTTAATTAATTTTTTGTATTTACCTACACACATTATTCAGCACATCAGAGCAAAACAACTGTCATAGTGTTTCACCAAGGTATGAGCACACTAACAACCATAGAATTGTAGATCGCTGATCAACCTAATTTATTGTGGGCTAATTAACAAACACTAGTTGCCTTACTTTCAGTGGGTTAATCAAGGGCACCCGTAATGTTGTACCAGTGTGCCAATAAGCAAGGTTTCGAGTTCATTGGTGTCCCATGAAAGTGCCTGTGACATGGAAAACTGGTGATAGGGTGCAATTATAACTGTAATCAAAAATTGGTATCTAGTTTCATGAGGAACAAATCAGAAGTCCACATGAGAAGTTCATCAGGAAGCAAAGGATGTTCAGAGCTCAAATAATAATGCTCAGATAACCATATTTGGACAACACGTGTTAAATAAGAAACTACAGAAACACAAGATTCAAAATCTTTAGCTCGTACTTTGTGTCAACGAGTGGTTTATGATCGTAGAACCATTCGGCAACAGCCTTGTCTTCTTCATTGTCCAAGTCCATCTGAATTGGTTCCAGAGGTTCCACGTCGAGGATGTTGTCAGCGTAATCGAGTGGCGGCTCTTCATCGTCAAACGGAGGAAATCTCATCCTCTTGAAGTGTCGTCTGTCTCTCTTCTCACGCCTCATCATGATCCACATTGAACTACAATCACACATTGCCAGCAGCTATTAAGTTGCTATTAGTGAATTAATTTACAAGGATTTTGTGTTTCAGTCAATCCATGCATACGTCGAAAACTCAATTTGTGGACAAAGACGTTAAGATTTTCTACCTGACGGATGAGTTGGGTTTAAAATTTACAAAATGATGTTAGAAACAACCGTTAACAATGCAAACAGGAAAGCTTACCCCCACTGTCCAATGTAAACTGGCTCAATGACCCATGGAATTTCATTCACAAACGTAATTGCTCCAGTTATATGGTAGAGGACTTTAACATCGCGTATCTGTTCCCAAGGCATTGGCATGTTCTCCAGTAGCTTCAATACTGCATGTGGCATGTACTTCAGAGCTCTACAAACAAGGAATTCAAGACAAATAAACAGAACCATGTAGGCACAAGTTTGTCTGAAGTAGTTTTTTTAAACTAGAATAACACAGAAACAGTAACAAAATTAATTTCACTTACAAGTCAGTTATCTAGACATTTAATATTACACACACCTGCTTAATATTTTGACATTATTGACAAGTACTATAAAAACTGAAAGAATGGAGGTAATCTTTTCACATCTATTGCCACCAAATGCCTGACATCACGAAATGAACAACGTTTGTGATAAATAGCTGTTGATTTAATCGGTAGTAGTCATGATCTGCTTTGGGATAGTACTAGCAAGGTGCAGTAGAACTTGGCACGCTAGTTTTGGCTGACAAAGAGTAACTGCCTGGATGCTGTGAAAAAACTGACAGATAGAAGGCACATATAGCCGATTTATATGTAAAAGTTAGCAATTACTTTACATGACTGACAATGCACATACTTAGGGCAATGCTATTGGGTATGTTGTAAATTACCAGATTGTACACCTAGTCAACCAGAAGAGTAGTACTATGGTAGTGAGAGATTTGTCTCTGGGACAGTCAATATTTAACACTCAAGGAAGGAGGTTATATGGCTCAAGGTCAAATTATGCTAGTTTCCTTCAACAGATTGAAAAGCAAGTCTTGCATTTTTCAGTTTTTATACTACTCATCTTACAGGTATTGTTTAATTATGTTATATGCTTTCATTGACAGTGCAATCGCATTCTGTTCCTATGGCCATTTAGTGGTGGCTCAGTGGTAAGTTCGGCGCCTTGTGACCGGAGGGTTGCAGGTTCGAATCCCACTCTAGCCGCTGCGTCCGGACCTTGGGCAAGTCCTTCACTCGCAATTGCTCGTGGCGCTTCGGCGTGAAAACTCCGACACAATATCAATTGCTGTAGTCGGGAGCGCCTCTAGTAGTAGACTTGAGGAGGCGCTATAGAAATATCCGAAATAAAATAAAAAAATAAAGGCTATTAACATCTGTTACAAAAATTTAAAACAACAAAGTCTAACCTGTTTCTGATTTTTAACCAGATAAGAAAAGCTACGCTTTGACAATAAATATAAAACTAGCGCAAGGTAAAAATATTTACTAACCCCAAATAGACTCTCTTGTCATGCCTGAACTTGCGACTGCTCATATCACCATGATCACGGATAATTTTCCTCACAGCCTCTGGTGGCATATCTTCCTTCTGAGCATCAACAAATCCAAATTTGCGTTTCTCCGCATATCTCTTGGACTGAAGCTGTTGCCATTTTCGAGCTAAAAACCAAACCAAACGACACTGCTGTTAAGTTTGGTATTTCGTAAGTAAATTTTAAGCTGTCATGCACAGGTTAAAATACTGTTTTGTTGCCAATTTCTGAAAAAATAAGTTATAAAATAAGTTACATTGTCTGCCATGTAATGTACTAATAGCAAAATGGGGGACCCTTCCTAGCGGGATCTTATCCCTTCTGGGTTCCCTTTTGCGTCCAAATGAATCCCTCCGTTAAATGAATCCCACCATTGGACCATAAGTCACTGTATATCTCCTATGTACAACTAAGAAAAGCCAAAAGCTTTAGTATGGGACATGACTTTAGCCAAGTGGCTTACTATGTCACATGCGAACTGAAGTGATGATTGTTTGATCAGTATGGTTCTGTTCTGCTTATTTTTGTTCTACTTTGGTTTAAAACATGACTGAGGTCAGATGTAAACAAAATAATCGATATGTACAATTGTTGTTTTGGAACAATAAAACGCTATGTTATGTTATGTTATGTTATGTTATGTTAATACTCAACTTAGCTTAGTTCTGTTGGAAAGCAATTACATCAGTGCCTCTGAAAGATTGCTAAAAGGTTTTTAGCGATGATTTCCTCAACTGTCAACAATTTTGTAGCAATGCATTACCTCAAGATAAGTCCTTGATTTTGCTATGTGTAATAAATTAATTAACGACAGTTCAGTGACAACAGTACTTCACACTTTTACATAAAAGCCTCCACACCACAAATCAATCAGTGACATTTGTAACTCAAACTATCAACAAAATCTTTTTACGCTCTCTTCACGGTGCATTTAGGACTGCCTCTAATGGGCTCTATATATATGCCACTGCACGGTTTCTCGCATGAACGCCACATGAAAGATTGTGTGTTATCCAAGGTCCTTCCACGCCTACAGTTATCTGATGTGTCAAAGCTTGACGTATCCAGCAAGCCAAGGCAGGTGATCAGGAAAAGTGAACACAAAGAAGCAAACAAAAAGATGACATCACAGACATTTCTGGCACAGGAGTGCTTAAAACTTGAAGACTAATTAGTCTAATATTTATGCTAAATTTTCTATATGCAGCAGCTTTGTTACAGATTTTGACAGGCGCACTCCTGGAAACCATTCGGTTACTCACTGTTAACTTTAAGGTTATGCCAAAATACCTTAGCAAAGCACTAAACCTTCAAGTTCTTCATCCAGATTAATTACCAAATACCTAACATTGCTCTAAGAAAATTATTGCTTACAGTACTAAAATTGTTTGTCCAATGTGCATCATTGTAGCTCATATCTACAGCACACTCGAGTAATACAAGCACTACCTCAAAACATATAATACATAATAATGCCAGTAATACAACTGCTCAATTCATGCACTCTTACGTTACTCCAACAGTTGTGATCTGAACGATACATTCCTTACACTTATAGTAGCTAAAACAAAATCAAAAACTTTACGAACCTTTATCTTGTAATTTTTCCTCTGACATGTATTCCGGCACCTTTTGGTGCATAATGTGCTGTTGTGAAGACACGGACTGTGGAATTATTGGTACCTGTGGAATAATTGGCACCTGTCCAATGATTAGTGGAGGGCCACCAGGCCCAAACATGTATGGTAATGCCATCCACTTGGCTGCCTTCTAGACAGTGGATCTTTCTAAACAAGAAACATATGCATCTACACATTAAACAATACACAAAGGAAAACAACTTCACTAATGGCAACATTTAATCGCAAACTTGGCTTTTAAAAGGCACCTGTTTGGAAACTAACTTTCAACTTGCCAGAAGATGACCAGGGGTGTAGTGGTAAAATTAGAGGCGAGTATGCACTACCGGTTAGTTTTCCAAAACAAATTAGAGGTGAGTATATGCTACAGTATTTTGTAAGTATATGTTACAGTATTTTAATATAGATAAATATAAATATTTTGTGAGGCGAGTATACGGTCTCTAGAGGCGAGTACACGCTGTATACCCACGTATACCTTCGACTACAGCCCTGAAGATGACCCCTGGTTTAGATGTGGCACTAAATTTTCCCAAACGAGTACTACAGGTGTTCCACATGTCAAGCTGTTATACAAGCATTTACACCCACTGTGAGAGGTCATGGCGCTCTATTATATCCGAATCTGGGACAGTCATATTGGGTAATTGCGAAGACTGAGTGCCTCCCTATATAAACAATAATTGCCACTGACTTCGCTCCAGTAGAGCGCCACAATCCCACAATGCAATGCGCTAAGTAAGTAAGTAAAACGAACACTTGCAGTCAAATGCACACTTAAGTAAAATGAAGTTTAATTTGATTGAAAATTGAAATATATGCATACATCTTAAGAAATGGTTTAATCCGTTATATATAAACAAAATCATTCAGTTGTGTTTGTAATACAAGTGCTCGTTTTACTTACTTACTTAGCACATTGCATTGTGGGAAGTTTCTGGTAGGTAGCATTTATATATATATATAAAGTAACGGATTAAACCATTTCTTAAGATGTATGCATATATTTTTATTTTCAATCTAATTAAAGTTCATTTTCGTTTGACTTCAGGTGTTCGACTTACTTACTTAGCGCACTGCATTGTGGGATGTGGCTGGTAGGCAGCGGCGCTCTATTGGAGCGAAGTCGGTGGCAACCATATTGTTTTTATAGGAGGCACTCAGTCTTCGCAATTACCTCATATTGTTTATATTGAGCACATAAGCAGTTAGACGCCAATCTAAACTCATATAAATTTTAATTGATGAGTTTTGATATCTAAGTTTTAAAAGTTTTACAACAAAGTTGTCAATTTATTTCATTTATGGGAAAAAACCAAGTGTACCTATTTCCATAGCAATTAACCAACTCACCATCATTACTTCATCTTACAGATTTCAAAATTACATTAATGACACCAGAACAACTTTGAATGCCAGGCCTGGTTGCTTAACTTAGTTATTCGCTTTCTCTTTCTTTAGTGAAATCTGGCCACCAGAAATGAAATGGCTGAGCACAACTGGGTCTTCTACAAAACAGGTGTGTGTTGAATACCCAAAACCCCAATCCAGAATTTCCACCGAACCTCGAAATATATTTTCACAGCACTTGAAAACAAAATTATTGGGAAAATTAAACCTGTCAGTATATTTTCAAATATAGCATTCAGGATAATGGCCGACTAGTCCATACTAGTTTTCGGGAATAGAGCGCTTGGTATAAAAAATTGTTTTCGGGATTTCGGTCAATTTTTGCATTTTCACCATTTATCAAGGTTTCGGGGGTTCGAGTAGACCCTACAAAACACCGAACCCACGCTAGTTCGCTTTAATACGGACATACATATTTAGGTGTTGAGTTATGCAATTTAAAAAAATTAAACCCTACAACGAACCAGAAGGCTTGCTGTTGGTCTGTGCGTCCAATATTTGCACAATGAAATAAACCCAAATTATTAGAATTTTCCAATCATGAAGACCAACTATGGCGGATTTCGCAAAACGCACACCTAACGCACCGGAAATCACGGGACCCTCATGAAAACATAGACATTTCATTTCTTTAAAATTTTATTATACATTTATTAAGCGCTATTTATTAAGTGACAGACATCAATCGATGGCGCTGAGCAGTTGTGTGTCATGGCCTTGTTAAAGGTCCCTACACAGTGCGTAACCGTTTAAGGGATTCCCGAATCCGCACTCATCGCGTTACTAAGCCTGACTGATTTTTTGGGGATCTTGACCACCTCCACTGCCTATCGATTTTGATTTGACTAAGCACCTATGAATAAGCTGGTTCCCGCGACTTCGCTTTTGTGGGCACTGTAGAAATCGAGATTACGATTACGAACACTAATCAATCAGCTACCGTATCCCATAGCCTACAATAAATTTAAGTGAAGGACACTGCAGTGTCAACACAACTGACGAATCAAAAAAGGTTGTATTATGCCATACGAACAGAGAGAACTGTTCAAAAACTTTTCCAATCGACGCCAATCGCCTTTGATGCCGTTATACTGTTGGATCCATCTAACACAAAGGTGCACACATGACTTATTTCAGATTTAAATCTCGTGCTAGTAGGCCTACGGTCCGTATACTACACGGGGACCTTAAATGGCGTGGCGCCCATTCCAACGGGCAGTGGTGGTGATATCACAGTATAAATAATTAAGTAATTATTTATAGGGCCTACTGTGGTGATATGCAGAGTGCCCAAAGAGAGTCAAAAGAATTATCGCTTTGGACCTTTTTTGGGATTTTATAAAATTATAAAAAAAAATGTATAAACAGTTTTGGGACCTTTTTTGGGATTTTGTATATTTTTGCTTTGTTGGATTTGGCTATATCTGGGACTAACATTGCAATTTTAGTCCCCAGCTATATTATTATCACACGGGACAAGAGTTATCATGAAAAAATGCAACCCCCCACTTTCAGTCAAAATATGTCAAACCCCCCACATTTGAAGTTCGATGGAGATCGTTCTCCACTGGTAGACGCCACTGATCTCACCCAATCAATTCATCGAGGCCATACGGTCGCTGTATAAAATCGTGCGCATTTAAATTTATTTATTTACTGACTGCAACATCACCAGCAATATTCTTAGGCCTACTTGGATTGCTATACATTTAATCGGAATCGGACGTAGACTTACCGCATTTCTTTAGCGTCGAAACAGGTTTTGCTCGAAGCCCAGTTAAAACGAAATCGATACGGCAGGTAGACTTACTGTAGGTTCGGGTTGGTTTTAAAAAAGCAAATCGCAAAATGGCTACAGATGTACAAAATCTTGGGAGGATTCTGGGCGCAGATGGATGCGTGGCGAAATTTAACAAATTTCTGTTTATGTTTTCCATTTTTGAGTGGAGTCCTATATATATAGCGGTCAAAAAACAATAGAACTTTCTAGTCTATACAGCAGTTTTGCACAATTCCAACATTACTCTACTGTTACAATGGCACCATTTAAATTTAATTGCTATTAAATTAATATTCCATCTTTTTATGTTCCTGCCGGTCATCATGGTGCGATGGCAGGACCACGCTATGATGCTCCTAGTCTCATTTTCAGTCCAAAAGATGCTTAAGAGACAAAGCACACAAAGATGCCAATGGTAGATGTAGAACTTCATCCACCAATATTTTGAACCAGGCGATCCAAAAACTGGACCTGGCAGAGCAGTGAAAATGATAAAGCTCTGGAGATGTGCATGCCATTGAAGATAACAAAATCACAAGTTAATAATCAGGAATGGTTATCATAAGCAAGTCATGCCCATGCACAAAAAAACTCTGGCAAATTCCACTGCATTTCAGCAGACCATTAAGACCTACACATGTTCTACCTGTATAAAAAATAACACAACTTCCAAAGGACAAGGATTTATTTTATATATTAAAATTAAGGACAATGGATCACATACTGACTGTCAAGGGAGAAAAAACTATGTATCTGTATCTCAGCATTCAATGGACAATAATCAACATCTGGAATAAACTATATTTGGTAGTTGCCAACAATCCAGCAGCCATCTTGAAAGCGCTACAGGAATGTCCCAAACAATAAATGCACATTATCTGGCAGTAAAATTAATCTTAGAAGTAGTTAGTTCATGATTGAAAATTAAACAGTAAATAATGTGCTCCTGGTTTAGAGCTTCCTTTTCGTAATCTCCGATGTTCAACGTGCACCAAAAACTGTTATAAGCAGGATAGATGTCGCGAATCACAGAAAAGCCATCTTGATAGGATTAACTAACAATCAGAAATGTGTCACTCATGACTCCTGATAATACCTGACTGGGTTTTACAGGTAACATCAGGCTAATATTTATCACTAGCTAGTAACATGTCATGATACAATAACAAAAACTCAAATCTTGTAGACACACGAATCCGAAATCAGTCACACAAGTCAAACCCCTCACTGGAAATTTGACAGGCTTTCTCTGGCTGAATTGGTTTGCTGAAGTTAATGTGGCTTTATAGGCAACACATCTAAAAAGCTACGACCCGACACACGGCTAAATATAAATTGGAGAAATATTTTCAGACGATCTGATCTGAGGCTGGAATTTTATGCATCGGACAGAGCAGCCACTCCTGGCAAAACCTTTCCTGAAACACATAATCAAGGTACAGTATGAACACACACTGACAAATAATCAAGCATAAAAATTAAACATCCACCGACAAAAAAGTCGACAAGGTATAGAAAGTCAAATTAGACGATCAAAGCACATCAAGTAAATGACAGAAAGAGGAGATAGAGATATAGACAAAATACAGAGAATAAACAGAAAGCTTTAAATGTAATCATAGATTTATACAGCGCCTTTTCAAGAAAAACTCATCAGAGGCATTCTCGACCTAACGATAGAAAAAAAAACAAGTGTATATAAATGGACATAAAAGACCTTTAATACACCTGTTTCAATTTGTTCAGTCATCACAGCCCTGATTTCTGGTTTTATTCATCCATTAAATTTTGACTGAACTGCTCCAACAGATTATCAGTATAGACTAAGAGATCACTTGAAGCATCCAACAACTCACGCTTTGTGCATTATGATACTCATGCCATAGAAGTCATTAGATTGGACGAGTAGAAATCAACATACCTTCAAGTAATTCAAGACTTGCGCCACCACCAGTACTGACGTGGCTCACTTTGTCTTCAGTATTATACTTGGCACAGCAAGTAGCAGTATCACCACCACCTGGTAAAGAAAGAATGAAGTTTATCAGTGTGTTAAATATAGGAAAGCAAAGAAATGAAATCAACTGATCAACAGCATAGAGTAAATAACACAAGAAATGTAAGCCTTGTAAGGCAGCGTTTCCCAAACTGTGGGTCGCGACCCAAAAGTGGGTCGCGAAGCTCTGCCAAGTGGGTCGCCAAATTTTTTCGAGAAACATTTATTTTTTCCAGCAACAATATTTGGCTATGATTGGGCTATAATTACCTGGATTGCAATAAATTTTGAACTGTTTTTACCTAAGTTTCCTTTAAATGCTTTAAATTTTCTAAGGGTTGTACGTAACTCCGCATATTTCGGAACCAATTTACGAAGCAAATTTTAGTACACAATGCTTAATTTTACACAGTGGGTGCCGCGACTGTCAAGATATTCACAAGTGGGTCGCGACCCAGAGAAGTTTGGGAACCACTGTTGTAAGGTAATGTTGGGCGGAATTTGCTCTTACTGTCAAAGAATGTCGTTTAACATAGAACCACCCACATACATGACAACACACACTGCCCTATCTTGTGCAGAGCACCTACACACTATTTTGCCAATTTTCCTTCTGATAAATACCGTGCCGTTCTCTGTTGCTCCGCATTTTTGCCCTCAACCTCTAACGACCTGTTCCTCTCTCAGGCCACTTTGTTCTCAATCTATTTGCTTGATGTTGTCAAAACTTATACGATTCCTGTTCTACTGGTATTAAATGAACCAGGAACTAAGGACACCTGCATCAGTGTGAATTACTATAATTATAGTAGACTTGTTGGCACAACATACCAATGATTGTGATTGTTCCAGCAGCAGTGGCCTTTACAATGGCATCCATCATACCCTTTGTTCCTGCTGCAAAGTGCTCAAATTCAAACACACCTGGAGGTCTGCACAGAAACAAAACCAGTCTGTCTACATGCCTTAGAAAACATGAAATATTTTTTGCAATCCTTTTTCAATTATTTGTAGAAACTGAGAGAATGCAACAGTACAGAATGGAAATGCTGATTTTACAAGAATTTCACACGCCTTAAACGGACTTAAATAAATAAAAAATAAAATAAAGCAATCCAGTTAATATATTTGTCATGTTTCCATTCATCAGTTCCCTTATTAAATACTCTGTACCTATACAATACAAATGTAAAGTAACTTAAGCAGACAATGATTTAAGAAGTAACAAAGTTTGATTCATTTCATGAGATGTTGACTAGCATGAAGATGTGCTATTCTGGACTTGCTAGTACAGTTAGTGCATAACTAATATCAAACCTATTATGACATGAATAACTAAAGCAAAGCCTATTCTAGACTATTTGCAGCCACAAAACTTCCAAATTCTTACCCGTTCCAAACGATGGTTTTTGCTCTCAGCACAGCCTCTGCAAATGTGGCAGTTGTCTTTGGTCCAATATCAAGACCCTGTTAGAAAGCACAACGTACAGCATGTGGGCAACAGTAGACAATTGGTTAGAGCGCTCGCCTAGTAATGAGTAAAGGTTTGAGCTTCACGAGACAGTTACTGCGTAGGGACCTTGAGCAAGTTCTTCACTAATAAATGCTGCATTGCTAAGTGCCATCAATTGATGCGTGGCTGTTAGATATTGCAAATAATAGTGATTTTTGAAGGCATCACATTGCCAAGCAATCCTACATCCAAGCACAGCCTTCCAATTTCAGTGTATAGGGTCCTAAACAATAAAACTCATGTTGTTCACAGGGAATAACTGTGAAGTAACTAAATTTTTTCATATGAAAGTGCCGAGAAAGTCTATAAAACTTTGCTGCACTGGTGCCCATGTTAAACCGAATCTGAAGTATATCAAACATTATGAAATAACCAGCACAGAAATCATTTGATTACAAGTCCCAATAAACAATACGTGCTGCACCTCTGATGCAAGATCATTGAATAGTTCTCAGTTCACACACAAACAATAACCCAACCTTTTCAATGCGCAGTTAAATGCTAAAACACGTAAATGCCAACACCTCTATAAGCCTTTACAGATATTCCTTGTGGTTTCAACTCCACCACTGTGGTGCAGTCCCAAGATTGGATGAAGGAGGAGGCGCCAATAATCATCTATGCTATGTCACAGCATCCTGAAACAGCAGCTAATTACCCGTTTCAAGGATCTTTTGGTTGATATGCAAACAATACACCAATATGGCACAAGGACTCTCTTAAATGTTGCAAATTTACCTGATGCTAATAGAAAAAAACAGCAACATAAAGTAGCAACTGTACTTGCCAAGTGACCAGCAGGAACTCCACTCTCGACAGTTGCATGGCCAACAGCTGCATCTTCAGCAAACTTGTCTCCGGTTACGAAATCGACCGGCAGATGAATAATGACACCTTTAGCTTTGGCTTTGTCCACCAGCTTCTGCACGATGTGTGAACCAGCCTCATCATACAGCGACTTTCCAATCTGTTGCAAAGATAACGAAATAAAACTGCAAAGCAGATCTCAGAATACAAAGATCAACGATCAGTGATCAACACTGAATGGCTGATGCAATACTAGACTTCCTGCTTGATACTTAAATTCCATTTTATAAGGGAGTCACTGCAGCAGCCAATGATTACAGTTGTCATGAGCATATATCCAACCAACGCTCGCAATATTAGGAAAAGGTCCTCATCTACAAACCTCCATGTTGTTCAGGACTTTAAGGAAGGTGAAGGCCATTCCACCTCCAATGATCATCTCGTTCACCTTCTCTAGAAGATTCTCGATCAGCTGGATTTTGTCGGCAACTTTAGCCCTGAACAGAAAAACACCTAAATCAATCAGAATGTAATAGTTTACCTGCTAGGTAAGACCAGGTAGGCCTAAAACACGGTTGTGAACATAATTATGCTTTATATCAACTTTCTGAAAAGGAAGCCCATGTAGATATGTAGACAATCATTCAAATAAATATCTGAAGATCACATTCTCCCTTCAGCAGTTATTCACAATAGGGCATTAACATTTAAATCAGTAAAACATACCCTCCCATGATGGCCAAAAATGGACGATCTGGATTTTCCAGTGCCTTCGCAAAGTACGCCAATTCCTTTTTCAACAGGAATCCTGAAGCCTTCTGTGGCAGCTGACAACCAACCATTGAACTAGTCAACAAACAAACAGAAGTTTGGTTTGCAATTTAATACACATGACAAATATTCAAAGCAACAATTTGTTTCATTTAGGCACAGCTGGTGAATCACTCTTTTTGTAGTGTGCAAAGAATAACCCAGCGCTTGCATTTTACTATGTATTTGTCACCTTCAAACCCGCACAGTGATTACTGTGCTCATTTTTTTCATTGTTTCATGCAATTTGCTCATAATTTATTTAGGTTATTAATGCATGCTTCAGCATAACTCACCAATGGTTTGACAAAAACCTCTTGGTTCATAAGCTATATGAATTTGGCAACCTGTGCCCTAGAATTTTAATAATTATCATATAGTATCACAACACTATTTGCCCTACAAGCAAGATTGGCCTTGCCAGTTACTGCTTCTGCTAGCCACTAGCCTTGTTGTCACACACTGAGGGTTCACAGTAGCTTCCCTGTGGTTGGTTGAACTTTCTGGGATAGGTTGCCTTGCATCTTAAGACATGAGCTCCTTGATCTTTCTTTCCATTCTCTAAGCGCTTGAAAACCATTTTGTTCAATCCTCGTTTTCTGTCATAGGTCGCAAGCACCTCTGAAAGTCTCTCTTGAAGTGGTGCTATATAAATATGTGATTACAGCTACCAACAACATGCTACAGGCTCAACACGTTACTGGTGCTCTAGAATTACCTGTGTGCCCTGTGGGCTGTACCAAAAGCATCATTCACATAAACATCGCCGAGTTTGGACAGAGAAGCCCTGAACTCCTCCACTTTCTTTGGATCTGCCTTCACCTAAAACAATTCAAGACCAGCACTCACATCAGTAAATGCTCATCAAACCAGAGAGGTGCTTAAGGATACATGCATACACATCAGTGTCTGGGTACATACATCATACCTCTAAAGAAACCTCTTAATTAAGCCTTCTGAAAACTTCTAAACATTAAACTGTTACGATTGCTAACATTCATTACTTTCTCAACTTTGACCTTAGCCAAGGGATTATTCTAAATCTGCAATTTTAGAAGGTTTGAAATCCTAAACCCATTACATTATTGACTTCTCCACTTCTAATCTTCTGTGATTCCTGAGTGATTTAATCCTTTTTCACTCAACAGTCCTATCTTGTACTCCACACTTCCTCCTCTCTCAAATGACTGTAAGCCAGAACTCATTTAATCTTCAAGAATGATACATGGCACTAGTGTCCAGTGGAATCGAAACAAGCGCTTCCTGAATCAAATCTCACAATAATATAGTTCTTTTAAGAGTTTTTAAACAGAGCTATAATCAGGTACAACATTCACAAAAGAGACTGTTTTCATAAAAGCAGACTCAACACTCAAGGCAGGAGAATTTGGATGAGGTTCAGGGCAATGGACAGCCACAGTAAGTGGATGGCCATCCAACTCCAATGAACCTAAAGTGCATACATACAACAACACTGAAACTCCTATACTTTATTTATACCTTTGAGCCATCGGCAGCCGTTACTTTTCCCTCCTCTTCAATATGGAACCGTAGATTTTCCAACAGAAAGATAGACCCATGAGCTGGATTGGCACATGCAGCCTCCACTTCAGCCCCAACGCAGTCATTCAAAAAGGTCACATGCCTATACAAAGAAGACGAAACCGTTAGAAACAGCACATCCATTCAACAACAATAGATAGACATAGAGACACAAGAGTATAGACAGCACCATAACTATAGATACTCCAGAGGAAGCCTTAGATAAGAAAGGCTAGCAATTTCATTTTCATAGCTTTGGTATTATGAAGGTTGGTGACACCTAATCAGTCCTGACTAAGCTCTAATTAATTACCTGTGAATAGCAAGTACAGCATACTATACTAACCTAACACTACCACTACAATGCACTGTAAATAAATTGCTCTACACGATCCTAAAAAACACACGAGACAGATTCAGTCTCCTATGTTATCCATGCATCAATTATGCTAAATTGCAGCTTTGTTTTGCTCAAATAAATATATATATATATATATTATATATATATACACACACATATATATACTGGAATATATGTACATATATATGTATATATACATATATATTGGCATAAATAGAACGCCTTAGAATAGTTTGAATAATTAATGCGATCTTACTTTCCAAACAATTTATTGTTTTTATGCTGTGATTTACACTGTATAACGCTCCAGTTACAATACATCCCGAGATGGAGCCAGAGCAGACTTACTTCCCAAGCAATTTGTTCAGCTCATCTGCAACTGGCTTCAGAGAATATTTGTCCACCTTCTTGCCGTCCGGACGACCCAAGTGACTCATGAGGACGACAGATTTTGCACCGTGCTCCAACGCATACTTTACAGTAGGCAGGGCAGCTACAATTCTATACACGAACACATATTTTATTTTATTAAAGAAAATATAATTACTGCTGCCACTATATAACAATTAAATATCTAAAATATTATACCAATTATTTTGATCGCTTCAAACATTTCGAAATTATTATATTTTACAGAGATTAAATTAGATTAACCTAAAATAATGAAATCAAACACAACTGAAACTACATAATCAACTGGTTCAGATATCAACTTCTTGCAGACAGCTTCTGGAACGTTGATGGTTCTCATCTACCTCCATCAACAAGGTTAATTTTTTAATGTGGATAAGGTAGTGATTGGCAATAAATCCACTCCACAAATAAACTGGCAAGAAACAACAAAAAAGTGCTAAACCGATCAGCCAATGGTTGAAGCAATGGTTGATAAAAATGGCTCATCATACTTGTTATGACATTTATGCGACCGAACTGTACTACACAAATTCAAGAAACATTTCTACAAGTAAACTACATTTTACAAACGGAACGTGATATGGTGTCTATTGAAAACATGCTTCTCTATGATCCACTATAAGTTGTGGAGAATTTTTCACTCATTATACACAGATAGATTTCTTTTCAAATAGATTCAACTTAAAGTCTGTACTTGGAATAAATGGAGGTACAAAACTTTTCTGCTAACCTCTGAGTATTTGTTATCTTTCCATCTTTCATAGGGATGTTGAAATCTACCCTGTAATCAACAGTAACCACATGATGACAAACAAAACAATACAATCAATCAATCAACTAGACATTTATATAGCGCGCTCTTCAAGGCAACTATTCAGAGGCGCTCCCAGCCCAACCTCGACGAAAGAGAACAGTTTTAAGAGCAGAGAAGAAAGAGGTGGATGTGTCTCAAGGGAGACCGCAGTCCGACAGGAAGGCCATTCCAGATAGTGGGACCGACAACGGAGAATGCTTGCTGTTGCATGGTTGCAGTGCGAGCGAAAGGAACATGCAAGTCACCGCGGGCAGTGAAACGGAGTAAACGGCGACCAAGAAGTGCGGACGCTGGAAAGCAGAGCTCACTTAGATAGAAAGGAGTGTGGCAAAGCTGACACTGCCAGACAATAGAAGAAACCCGGTATACAGCTAACTATCTGCACATGCACTTAAGTGTGCATTTGAGATTTACAAAAAACTACAACAGTCTATAAAAATTGATAATTTAAACTGTTATAGGCAAGCATCTCTTACAATCAAGATGCAACATATGGCAGCAGTTACTTAAACCTATGGACATGAGCGAAATACACTTGGACAAAACGTGTCTTCCATGGCAGATAGTATAAACCACTACAGGGGAGTTTTCCTTTCTCCCAATAAATCCCACCCTGCTTACAAACATTAAAATCTAGTCTGTCAAGTGGACATCTCAATTCAATCCATGAAAAATAAACCATAAAATAAACAGCACTTTAGCACCAGTAAATTTGAATGTCACCACTTGTGTAGACGCTATTCAGACAGCTGACTTTAACAATTTAACGATGAGAGTGTACTAAACGCGACTGGGAAACCACTGCAGCTCATCGTTAAAGTGTTAAAGGGCGTAAACTTACAGCATATGACACGACATCAGATACCGACAGTGACCTTTCTGTGCTGAATGTGACCCAGGCAACCAAACAAAGCATTGCCAGTAACACATTCACAGATATCAGATGTTAAATCTAGACTTTTTAGCACTGTATACATACATTTTGATTTAAAATAAATATGGCAGTTGCATACGTAGAAAGGTAACAGTTTGCCTCATGAAGGTGGCTATTTCAGAGATTTAAATCTCGGGCTAGCACACGTGGACCTGAAATGGAGAGAAGTGGTGAAGGATCTCACCCAACCAATTCGTTGAAAAATGAGCAGGGTCGATGTCATACGGTCGCTATATAAATGCGTGTACATTTTATATTTACTCTCAAACATAATCAGCTAAAACAAGGTATGCACGACACCACTTGTGTTGTGTTGCCAAAAGGTAAAGCAAACAATGCCAAACATCTCAAATGCAATGTCGATTGCATAAATGCAAGCAGGTCACAAGTCGATTCTACCGAAATAAATTATTAAGGCTTAACCATTTTTACTCTTCAGAAACGCATGGCACGCGCCCAAAGTCCGTCCAACAGAACAACCTTCAATTGACCTTGACATTACAACGCTCGCAACATCATCGCGAATTTACACCCTTTACATACTTTCAAACTAAGGGCATTAAAAAAATT
>OY744610.1:44717359-44789859 GCA_963556255.1 Allolobophora icterica | reverse complement strand
GGATAAAGGAGGAGGGCGACGCTAATCATCTTTGTTATGACACAGCGTCGTTAAACTGAAACTACTACTATTTTATGACAGACTGGAGCCATGCAGAGGAAGCATACGGCAAGCGAGCCACCGTGGTCGCCCGCACTGCATCGTAGAGCCGAGGGCCAAATAGCCCGTGGGCAGTCAGTATTCGCAGGGTACACATAGATTGTCTCGCCTTGCTACATATCTGGGCTATATGCGCCTCAAAGTTAATATCCTATTTCCGATATGGATCGTCTTTAATGGGGATATTATTACTAAAAAGTTAATCGGGCCTAAGCCCGAGCCCTGGACAATGCTGGAGTTAATGTATATCATAGAAGAGGTGGCTCCATTGAATTTGAACGTAGTTCTATGGCCCTGATCCTCCAAGAAGGCCACGATCGAATTGTAGATATTATAATCGGGTATCTGCATCCCTGCAAGCTGCGCAGCCAGGCTCGAATGATTCGCTGCATCAAAAGCCTTGGAGAAATCCAACGTCTGACGTGGTCCTAACTCTTGACACTCCTATTATGACTAGGCCTATAGGGCCTATACTGTACGTACGGATTCGCACTGAGAAGCAGCACATTTGCATTCGTTATTATGGGCTGCTTTATTATTTATTATTAGGCCTACTGTTATTATTATTATTAGGTATGGCGTATAAGCTGATCCGTAATAATTACTTAACATTCACGACGAGGAAACGATGCGAAATTTGGCACCCTCGACTTTCTAGACCAAAGTTACGCCTGACGTGGTCCTAGCTCCTGACACTCCTATTCTGACTATAGGGCCTATAGGCCTACTGTTCGTAGGCCTATCACTCAAGCTATAGTTCAGATCTGTCATTTTACTGTGCATAATTATAAGTCGTTTTAATGCTCAGATTAGTCACCTAATGTTAAGATCTGTAATTTAAATTCGTATATCTGTCATTTATAATGTTCGGATCAGTCATTTTAATACAATACAATGCAATACAAATGTATTTTGATATTGCCCTCCTTACAGAGTTCAGAAGTGCACACGACCATACGACTAACATTGATGGCGCATGGGTCGCTACGAAGTGGCTTGAGGTAGATTCGAACCTGCGACCCTCAGGTTAGAAGGCACCGAACATACCACTACACCACCGCGTCCCCAGTAGAGCCCTGCGCCGGCCGCGCCGCGCCGCCGCCGCCGACATTTCGTGGGCGCCGCCGCCGCCGATTTTTGTTTGTCGGCGCGCCGCCGCCGCCGCCGCCGACAATCTGTCGGCGCGCCGCCGATGCCAGTTTGATATGCTTAATTGTTATTGTTGCATTTTTCATGTATTGCATGATATTTCAAAGATAAGCAAACTATTCTCAGAAATGGCACTTTGATTGGTAGGAACTCGTGTGTTAATGAAGAAGATAAAGAGTGAACATAGCTGATTACAATGTGTGTGGTCTTTATCTTGATACCAAGAATGCATTGTCTTCCTGACTAAATTCGTTTTCCTTATACTTTGATGATCTTGTCCTTGTGCCATGATACACACAGTAATTTAAAGCGATATCTTGTTACAAGTAACCATTGTTTTGATACACCTGTTCCTGTTGCCATTTCCTTAATACCTTGACAACAAAAGCAATATGCAACGCATGTCTTTGTATGTGTACGCATGCTTTGTATGTGTACTACAGTATTCCCTCATTCGTTACCGTCATGTTGAATAGCTTCTATAACTTATTGATTGTTGTCTTTGATGTCTGTGGTCTTACTACAATGGTGTAAATTTTTGGCTTAATGTTGTAAGGTTAGAGGAGTTTATGAGTGCTATTAATATCAAGATATGCCATTTAAGTAATAATCCTGCAGAAGGGAAGGTATAATTGATTAATACTTTTGGCTGGAATCTATTCAGGTAAACAATATCAGTTGACACAGGTTTTGACTTAGTACGTATAGTATCAAGAATGGTCTTTCTCAGTTTAGTCTGATATAAACAATGGTCTATATATGGAGACCTCAAATGGCATGGCACCAATTCAAACGGGCAGCAGACCACCTGGTAAATTCATTGAAAAATTAACAGGAGTGAGGCCACTCGGCCAATGTATTACCATAGGAAAACGTATATTTACATTTCACTTCATGGCTTCAGCAGCCTCTCTTACTGGGAGGATGCTGTTATCCAGCATCTGCCATGAGACTTTGTGTGTAGGCCTACAATGTATCAGTGCATATGCAAGTGTATAAATACAATATGCAAATGCCTGTTGCTTCATCTGTTTACAATTTGCCAATGCCTATACAGATGTGCAGTGTAATTAAGGATGTTCGTATCTATAAGGAAATGTCTGAAGGTGTCTTCTCTTTCAGTCCCTTTATATGTAGTTGAGCTTCAGTGTGATGGAGTGGCTTTAGAGAACTTGGCCCTTTGACTGGTCACAGAACCAACGGCTGTTCAACTCTCATAGTGACTCACATGGGCGTCCGAAGGAGGGGGAGGGGGATTTTCCCCCCTGGATTTGTGAATAGATTTTCCATGCAAAAACGTCATTTTGCCCCCTGGAAAAATTTTATCCCCTTAGAAAAATGTTGCCTCCCGCCTCCGGAAAATTCCTGCGGATGCCCATGGTAACTCATGTTTCTGATTAGGGCACGCCGCGCCGCGCCGCGCCGACGCCGACATTTTGTGGGCGCCGCCGCCGCCGATTTTTGTTCGTCGGCGCGCCGCCGCCGCCGACCAAAAATGACCGGCGCGCCGCCGCCGACACTATGACGTCGGCGCAGGGCTCTAGTCCCCAGTGTTTAATGTTCAGATAAGTTGATATAGCCTAGCTAGGCCTAGCTATAGTATTAAGATCTGTCATGCATTGTTCGATGACCTAATTATGTAACATATGGGTCTTCAGAGTACAAAGTATCTATAGAAAAATTCAGCCTCAACTAAAAGAAAACCACTCACTAGTGACTAGTCATCAGACAGTCTGTAACTATATGAGGTCAGAGGTCAACACACTTCTTTAAGTTGTCAGTCAACTCAGATTAAGTACTTAAGAATTTCGTTCGTGAATCAGATAATTCTAGTCAAAGTGCACATGCACTTAGATGAATGTAGGCTAACGTAACAGTTACTAAAGAGACTATAGCCTAGACTTACTAGACTTATAATTAATTCAACATAAACACACACAAAAAACGCAATAATAATGTTTTTGCATGCATGAAAATAAAAATATACAGTATCAATTATTAACTGTTTAACATAGGTTTGATCATTTACATAATACATATAATACATGCTTCCATTCAAGAAAACATTCGAACGTAGTCAACTGTCAAATCTAATCTAATGACTTCGATATTGATACAATATATAAATATATATGTTGCATATATATAGATATTTGTATATGTTGTATAATAAATATATATATATATATATATATATATCAATTTATATCAAATGCATTTATAAAACATCAGTCGAAAACACTGCTATAACTTCAGTCGATATATAGGACCTCTGTGGGATTAGTGGAAGACAATATTGGGCTAAATAAGGCACTAACTAAGTCGAGAGAACTTGTTCATGTAGGTGACAAGAATAAACACCAACAAACTCACGGCAGAAAAGAGGTAACAGACACTACATCTGTGAATAAATCATCATAATTTAGGTACAAATCTAAAATAACGATTTACATAGCCATGGGCGTCCAGAGAGGGGGAGGGGGGACAAGGGGGCAATTGCCTCCTGGATTTTGAAAGTTGTCATGTTTTCTGTGTTTGTGAATGCAAAAACGTCATTTCCCCACCCCAACAAAATTTGTTCCCCTCCTAGAAACATTTTGCCTCCCTGGAAAAATTCATGCGGACAGCCAGTAACTTTAATACGCATAGGACATTATTAGACGTCTACCAAAATGAAATATTACTGTAGGCCTATCGCAATCTATTATTAAATTATTTTTATTAAAGTTTATATAAATAAAGTGTTTTTGTTCAGATTAAAGACAGGCTAGTAACTAAAGATGTCTAAAAATAGTTATTACCGTGCCCACATGGAGCCCAAACAGGAACCATATAGGCCTACTCATATTGAACCTGTATAGAGCCGATATGGGTTCCTTTTGATGCCCATGGAAATACTGGCAGCAAATATCGAACGATATCTAAAGATCTTTGTACGTCTTGGTCATAGGTCAGTGTTTGTAAAATCAGTTGTTGTTCTCATTGTTGATTATTTTAACCTCAACTGGTCTTACAAACATTTTTTGATCCGTGACTGTCGCATTCGTTTCATCGTCGGCTGACTTTTCCATTTCGGCAAGAAACAGCCTCTTGTTTTCCGTCAGCAGAATAGAGGCGGCGATCTGGCTGAGGACAAATGCGGTGCAGGCCAACGAAAAGGACCAGGACAGGAACCACTCTGTCGCCGCCATCTCTGAAATCTCTTCGGCTACTTTGAACCCGAAGACGAAGAGAGCAACGACCAGCGACAGACCTAATTAAGAGGAAAGGAAAGAAAACAATTTACATAGCGCTAGATAAACAAAGAAATAATAATAATAATAATAATAATAATAATAATAATAATAATAATAATAATAATAATAATAATAATAATAATAATAATAATAATAACAATAATAATAATAAGGGTAGCATGATCGAGCAGCATGATCTTGTCGAGTGAGTCGTTCCAGATACCCACCGCACAGTCTTCGGACATAATTTCTTAGCCCGAGGGAACAGAACTACCTCGGGTGCCAAAAAAATAATAATAACAATAATAATAATAATAATAATAATAATAATAATAATAATAATAATAATAATAATAATAATAATAATAATAATAATAATAATAATCTTTATTAATTCAAACTGACAAGTACGCAGTAAGATTACATTGAAACACGACAGTACAATCAAGATCTTAAATAAGCACATGTTTTGGCAGCCAAGCAAGGCGCCGCCCTAGAGGGGGTTACGGGTATCGAACCGCGATCTAATGCTCTCATGGCCATGAGTGTTACCATTCATCAATACCCTCTCCCCATGTACGGGTTAAACAAAGGAGAGACCAACTAAATTCTAAATATTACAGCCAGTAGGCCCATGCAGTCTTCTTTTTAGTTCTACACGAAGCACAAAACTCGCTAAATATCAGCAGAGGCATCTCCTTTCGTTGCATCTAGTCAGATATATATATATATAGAGTCAGTGGAAAAGAGGAAGTTAATGGTTTATTCGGAGCTTTTGAGGTGTGCTTTAGCGATTGTGAGAGATTGGACCTACAGGTGTACAGATACATACATATCTGCCTATGCATATGTACTCATGGTACGTATTTCATTCACATATTTAAGTATGGCTTAGTTGTCTCTCTGATAACATATATGTATATATATATATAATTATATATATATATATATATATATATATATATATCATGCATATATAATATAGAATATGCAGGGGTTAAAGTGGAGTGGGAACGGTGGGAACGGCGTTCCCACTGCTCTCGAAATTCTTTGCTTGCGTTCCCACTGCTCACGCATGCGTTCCAATTAAACTCTTCTTTGGCATTCCCACTGCTCACCCAAACCACTTTAACCACTGAATTCTGAATATGCACATTATACAGAATATGTATATTTTCAGAGAGACAGAAATCCTGGTCAGACGGAGACAGATTGTCATACTTTATAAATAATCATATAAGATAAGATAAGATACTGATCGACTGATTGAGTAACTGACTTACTTACTGATTGATTGATAGAAGGTGATAGCTTACCCGAGAGATATCCGAGTCCTATAATGGCTGACATGACCATTCTGCTACGATAACATCTATGGAGGAAAATATAAAGTAAGAGAAGTAGGACAGACGATAGCATACCAGCCAGGGCCAGCGTCGTTAACACCTGTGTTACAACGTACCAGCCTACAACACAATCAAACTATTTCTATCTGACGTAAAATTAAATTATTATTTTTATTTGATTTTTTATCCTTCAGGAATAAAAAACTATCCGGATAATATTTTGTTGTTGTTGATTATTATTGTTATTATTATTATTATTATTATTATTATTATTATTATTATTATTATTACTATTATTATTATTATTATTATTATTATTATAACCAACAAACTCATATGCAGACGAATTGTTAAATGTAGCCTATCTAGGGATTCTAGGCTATAGACCGACATTCAGTCCTGGCTGCACGGTCTCCTTGTTGTTCGAGTCCGACGTGCCTAGAACAGATAGAGAGTTTCCAGTTTGCAGGGCAATTGATAGACGCTGCAGCAGATGGCAGCAGATTATTATTATTATTATTATTATTATTATTATTATTATTATTATTATTATTATTATTATTATTATTATTATTATTATTATTATTACTGTTGTTCTTATTATTGTTGTTGTTGTAGGTGCTGTTGTTGTGGCTGTCGTTGTTGTTGTTGTTGTTGTTGTTGTTGTTGTTGTTGTTGTTGTTGTTGTTGTTGTTGTTGTTGTTGTTGTTGTTGTGTGATTCTTGAGACCAAATGGTCATATGTTGCAATGACCATTTTTTCAGCTCTCCGAATAGCCAACGTGAGTGAGAACCAGCTGAACCAGAATTCAATGGAACCAGGTCTGACGCTTGCGCTCAGGGACAATAATCATAATATTATTATTAATATAGTAATATATTCCCCCAAAGTCTGTCTCACACCTCGCCGTGGTGGGGGGCATAACAGCCGAGTAGGGGATTGCCTGCTGAGGCTATGCCATCAGTGGTGAAGGTTTCTGAAGTACCACCTTGGGCGCTACGCGAGGTGGAAAGGCTCAGCAGAAACCATGAAACAGCTGGCTAACGTGAGCGGCGTAGAAGGCCACTACTCAAACCGCGATGAAGACAACGGGAAACCACCTCGGCTATTTCCCAAGACATGATGTGGACAAATCAAGTGCAACCCTAACTGACGTTCGTCATCAAGCGAAGTCCTCACAAACCGAACAGGATGGAGGAGGTCGGAGGGGAACACGAGGTCGTCCATGTCACAAACCTGCTCAACAGCAGAAGACTGAGAAGAAGTAATATATTATTATCAGTATTAATATTTGTGCAATATTGAGGCAGGAACTGATAGAGGTCCCGTTCTGGGTCGAGAAAAACTTCCAACACTGTTGTAGTTCAAACACCACCAAGTTACCAACTGTACCTTAACTTATCTTACATGAAGAAGAAGTAGAAGAAGAAGAGCTGTCCATTGAACTAGCCTGAGAGGCAGCCATTAGTATGACGTGTTAACAATTTCATTTTCTTAGCATCGGCATATGAGGGCGGGTGACCAATCCTGTTTCTCGCCGTCTCATCTTCCCACCAACAGTGTACACTGTACAGTCAGTGTACTCCTTGTAGCTGAGTTGGCTAGGGGGCTCAGGTGGAGCAGAAATGTCTAAGACAATTTCTGCTCTGGTGGGGATTTGAACCCCGACATCTTGATTGACAGTCAAACACGCCAACCACTACAGTGACGCGCATCCTGTTCTTACCTGATCTCACCTCAACTAATCCTCTCTTACCTTATCATGTCTTAATTTGTCACCTTACTAACATTACGTTACGTCAGTAACGTCACCTTAATTTACCTTAATTATTCTAACTTATTTTACCTTAGCCTACCTTAAATAATGCCTACATTGCCATGCCATGCCTTACTTTATCCTAGATTACCGTAACACTGCCTTACCTACCTTATTTTACCTTAGCTTACTTTAGCTTATATAATTATAATAGTACCTTAGCATTGCCTTAAATATCTTGGGGCCATCATCTTGGCCATGAGTGCTCCACAAATTCCAATAAACAACAACATTATTTATCATCTCTGACGCCATCTAATACCTATCTCATCGTATCTCATCTTATCTTAACATTACATTTCCTTGCCTTATCTGCTTACGTTATATAAAAAAAAACCGACCTGGGAAACTGAGATCCGCCATTTTCTCCACGCACTCTGCATCGCGATTTTTATAGGGGAAGAACAGCGTGTTCTTTGGACGGACCTTAGCAACATCAACAGATCCTTGCACCACCCCCGCAGCATCAGCAGACTGCGTCTTCAGTGAACAGTGCCACATCATCCAGAGACCGTGACCGCCGTACTCATGCGTATCCGACCGGGACCAGGTGGCCCAGTACCCGGTAGTGAAGGCCACGATGAGGTCGACACTCGCTGTGACGAGTAAACCCGCGCCGCCCTTCACAAACGACGATATGTGGCTTCTCCTTCTTTTCAGGTCGGTCGTAGTCAACGGAAGAGTATCCTCCATTGGAATCGGAGTGTTGGAAGTGCCTTTGGAAAGTAACTACACTGCTGCATCAGATTATCAAGTGATATCAGAGCCTGATTTTTATGATACAACTCCAGTATCTCATAAATTTACAACAACAGTACTGCATTTAAAGGCCTAGGTGGTATAAGATCTACTGCAGCTTATACAGTCTCTTACAATATGCTTAGGGCCTATATTACACGCTGATTAGACTATAATAATTGACATCTCTATTTTTATTTGTCGTCGTACATAGGCCTGCTCATAATGTTGAAAACGCAATATGAAAGTACAGACAGTTTCAAAAAATCGCTTCAGGGTTTATTAATTCACGACAGTGTGACATAACATCGGATTAATAACCTTAGCCTACTTAACCTTTATCTTTATTAACAACTTTAAAATGATCCCAACTCTCAAATGAAAATTATTTTATTTATTCAGTCTCAGTTTTATTTCTGTCGTTAAATAGCTTCAATTAAAAAATTACTAAATATCGTAATCGGAATGGTAGACTCTGATTTCTAAAGATAAATCACCAGCTTATTCATGAGCGTTAATTTGCGTCTTATCAGTTTTATTTTAATCTCAGTTAATCAATCTCAGCCAGAAATCGACAACGCTGTCTTCATAGTGCGACCGTGCGTTGCCTCCCGGAATAACGTTCGCGTACCGTACGTACGTTATGGGAAAAAAAATAACGTACGCGACCGTACGCGTACGTTAAAAATGCCACAAATTTATCTGATCATTCACAAAGAACCTTATAACTATAGTCTTATAAGGTACGCGCACCGTACGCGTACGTCAAAAATGACCAGTTTAGCTCTACACTATAATTTGGTCTCCCTGTACCAGGCCTAGTTATTTACGAACGGTACTGAAATTTAGTATTAGGCCTACCAATAAAGTGACCACTGGCACTGACCATCCTATAAAGTGTGCCGTAAAATCTTAATATTCTTCACACTAGGGGGCCCCAACAATATTATCAATTTAGAATTTAAAAGTTTGAGAGTAGAGATCATTGAACTGATGTAATGGTTAAAATTGTTTACGACCGTCAATCACCAACTATTATTGACTTTTCTTGTGCATAATCGTATGTATTTTATTTTCGTCATGAACAGATGTGAACGTACGGTAACGTACGGCATAATAACGTACGCGTACCGTGCGTACGTTATGGAAAAAAATAACGTACGTACCGTACGTACGGTCGCACCTTGGCTGTCTTTATTTTCTTATTCAAGTTTTGCTGACGAGAAATTAAATTACTTTAGAGTAACTTTCTGAAGTTTCTAAAACTTGTTGAAATCCCATTCAAAGTGTTGCTGCGGATTCCTCCGTCCGATTTGTACAATAGGCCTACGAATGGGTTACATTTCGGAGAAGAATAAGATAAGGAGGTGTAATTAGGTGCTCATCATGCGAAAACTATGTATACCTAATTCTATGAGTCTCTTTTTACATTAATCTATGCATTGTTTGCTTTAAGTGTATCTGGTAAAATGTAAATAGTACGACAGGGTGGTGCGCTTGCTCTATCCAAGAATTCTGTTTGGAGTCTGCATGCTGAGCGGACTCCATTTTGCGACCATGAACAAGTTGTTTGCGCAAACCTTTCACTGTCACCGAGCAGTTGAGTTTCACTCCGACCCAAGCTTGGAAGTAAGAAGGAAATCCTGCGATGCATTGACCCTGAGTCCAGGAAGCTGGGATTCATCCACTACAGGATCAGAAGCTAAGGAGTTGATAAAAAGAGATTTTATATATTTTTTTACTTTGAACATTGATTAAAAATTGATTAAAGTATCAATTAGCGGGGATGACTCGATGAGCTGCTTCAGCTTCATCTTCTCGCATTTCGACTAAGGCCTTGATATTGGTTACTGCTAATAAAACTGATTACAACCTAGAATTGCACTTGGACACTGAATTTAGTTTTTTTTTCTGTCACTGTTTTACACTCTGATTGTACACTGAATTGTTAGCATGCATGTATTACTTCGAAATAAATGATTGACTGATTGATTGATTGATTGATTGATTGATTGATTGAACATGTACAGGAAACCGTAGAGACTGATGTACGAAGCTATTGCGGAAGTTATGGAGGACTTGTTAGACCTATCCAAGACTCATAATTGTAAACTCCACATTTTGTAAAGAGCTATTCTAAAGCAGAGCACAGGGCACCAGTTTATTCACAAGCATTGCATCGTGTCAGAGATGTCCACTGGAGATCCGAGTCGGGTTGCCAGAGAGACCAGAGAGAGGAGGTACAGGAGCTGAGAATGAGTTGATGATGCGAAATGATGTTAGGACTATCGGATAAGACATGCATAACCTGATTCTGATGGCGCACGAAAGATTTATATGGGGTTATAACATTTGCAGTGGCCACTTGTGATGTTACTCATATATTATATCCATGGTGTTCTTGCTGATAATAACTTAATAGCCTTCGAAATCTTTGTATGAAAATTGTTCCACGTGGAATAGATCTATTTTTTTAGAACACCGTGTATCAAATTGTATACTTTCTTTCTGATGTAGGCCTCTACATTTATCTATGCCCATACGTGCATCGTAGCTTACCTAGGCCTCAGTCCTCAGGCCTCAGTCCTACTTCAATGATCTGATAATTTAGCTCAATATTGGCCTAAATGAATGACGAAAAGATAAGAAAAGAAGATAAGAAGAAGATAAGACTCGGGCCTGTTTGACTCTGTATTATGGCCGGGATTGAACAGAATCGAACGGTATACAGACCGGTCATCTGGTCTGTGCAATCAAAGTTACAAAGAACGTGTTTCCAATTAAGCAAATGCCGTTGCAAGTCCAACTTCAGAAGACTGGTGAATAATCTGTCGTTGCGATGGAAACAGAAGACGAGGTTGGATGTTGAAGGCCACTTATTTTCCTCTGCCCACCGACTGGTTGATATGCATCACCGAAATCTGAACCTAAAGCCATCCAGTTGGCGTTTTCCCTCTTCCTAGTCTTCCTCCTCCTCGTCCTCCTCTTCCTCTATCACCTTCTCCTCCTCCTCTTCTCCTTCCTCCTCGTCCTTCTTCTCCTTTCCACTCATCAAAGATCGATTGCAAGTCGTTTGGAGGGTTCGAAGCTGGTTCAGCGTTTGCTTCAGTGTCATAGAGAGCCATTGATCTTATTCCGCGTCATTCTGTTTGCCTATTTGTATATGTAAGTGTCCGCCTATACATGTACCTACCTATGTATATATGTATGCATAGTAGGTGCGAATGTACGCATGTGCCTCAACGAATGTATGCATGCAATATACATGTACGTATTGTATTTGTATGCATGTTTGTATTAATGTATGTACGCACGTATGTATGTATTTATTCATTTATGCACGTCTGTATGTATGTGTGTACCTACGTATGTATGCATTTGTTTATTTATGCATGCATGTATGTATGTATATTTGTATGTATTCATACATGTATGCATGCATGTATGCATGTATGTATGCATGCATATATGCATATACATTGTATATATTTATGTATGTATGCATGTATGTAATGTATACATGCATGCATGCATATATGTATGTGTGCATGTATGTAATGCATGCATGCATGTGTGTATGTGTCTATGTATGCATGCATGCATGTATGCATGTATGTATGTATGTGGCATGTATGTGTGTATGCGTGTATGTATGCATGTATGTAGTCATACATGTATGTATGTATGATTATACGATTCATGTATTATGAATGTATGTATGTATGTATGTATCTGGAATTTTATAAAGCGCATTTTAGGAATTCTCAAAAGCGCAATGTGTATGTATGTATGTATGTATGTATGTAAGTGTACTTGCATATGCATGTCCGTCAGTGTGGCTATCGATGAATTGCAGGGTAACTGAGCGGGGGCGGGTATTCTGTGGTGACTACAGAAGATGCGGAATTGATCCACGAAATTAAAATAAATAATTCAGTAGATTGGGTTTCACTTAGGCGTTGGACATACGATCCGCGCTATAGCCGACCAATCGCTTTCCCTCCCATGCTAATAGATTTTGCTTGGCTAAAAGCCAGGATCAACAGTTTAGCAAACTCAGAGCGACACCTAGAACCTCCCAGACGTACGCAAACACACAGCAAGAAACGGAGAAGTAGACATACAGATAGACAGATAGACGGATGGGTGGCACCTGTATTTGATAGCAATCGCCGACCACTTGTTTTCCCGCCGAAACATTCTCGATGGAGACCCATATCTGATTAATACGGGGACATTGTTTTAAATTAATCGCCTCAGCTCATTTAAAAATAATTTCTCATAGGAACAAAGACTAATGTCAGAAGTTTATTTATGTGTTTATTCAGCGTCGCAATATCTAGCGAGAAGGCTTCTCGCTTCCGCATATCCAGACGAGCTCACTAACCTATCATGTGCATCGCATCTTCGTGTTGGAAAAATCTTCTTCTACTACTACTACTACTACTACTACTACTACTACTACTACTACTACTACTACTACTACTACTACTACTACTACTACTACTACTACTACTACTACTACTACTACTACTACTACTACTACTACTACTACTACTACTACTACTACTACTACTAACAATAATAATAATAATAATAATAATATTATAATAATAATAATAATAATAATAATAATAATAATAATAATAATAATAATAATATTCCTATTCCTGAGGAATAGAGGCAATAGAGGCCGTTCCAGATGATTTACTTATTTTAATTAATATTTAAGTCCCCAAGGGATCATATGTACCTTGGGGCATAAAAATAATAATAATAATAATAATAATAATAATAATAATAATAATAATAAATAATAATAGCTAGTTCAAATGTTCATTTTTCTCTTTACCTTAAGCTGGACTAATTTAGATCAGTTGGATACTCCGTGTATGAGTAGCACCTATCTTTAAAGTCGCTATATAAAGGTTATATTACAAATAATTACATTATATTCTTCTTCTGGTTCTAACGTATTCCTTCTTCATTGTTTCTGCTGTATCCATCCTCCATTATCCAGTACAATCAGTCCCGGATTTAGACTTGGTGAAGCCCTCAGCTATAACTCTGAGGCCCCTGCTAAAAATTACACCGAAAAGTCTGACATAACTGAAAACACATATGCCTTTTAATTATTAAAAAAGCAAGTGAAATTAATTATTTCAATGAATCGGTGATCAGAAATTTGCTACACAACCGTTTAAAAAGTTTTACATAATATACAAAATGGTTTTCAAGAAAGGCAAACAGTGGCGGCGATCTTGTCTGAGAGGTTGGGGGGGGGGGGAGGCAAAGTCGGCCATGGTCTGGTTGATGACCTTTTCTTAGGAAATAATCTCCCCCAAAAATGTAGCTGATTGATCTCCACAATAAGTTCTTGACTTTTTCGCGAATTCATCTCCTAAAAAAGTTGATGACCTTTTTTAAGGGTCTCGCATCAGACTGATTACCTTTTTCCGCAAAACATTCCCAAACTATTTCAAGACTTTTTTCCAATTCTTCTCCTCTAAAATCTTTATGACCCTTTTTAGGAATTTCCTTACTCTCACATAATTTTGGGGACACTTCTCCTCAAAAATTGAATTTTTACCTCATCTCGTCAAAAAAAGCCTGTGAAAACCCTCACACGCAATTACATTTCCTGGCCTTTTTTAGTGTTTCTTCTGAATTGGGGGGGGGGAACAAATGTATGGCGTGTCCCCCCACTCTTAAAGGTGGGGGTCTTGTCACCCTCGACCCTCCCCAGATCGCCGCCCATAAAGGCAAAGAAAGAAATAGCCCGACAATTAATGTTACTTTCTTACAAAAATGCTTCAAATACTTTGGTCTTGAGACAAGTACATGTACTTAGGTCTCAAATACAAAGTACTTAGGTACTCAAATTCAAGTAGTAGTACAAGTACTTAGGTCTTAAGTACAGGTGCGAGTGCAAGTACTTAAAACTGTACTCGAGTTGTACTCGAGTACGAGCACCAAGTATAACATCTCTGCTTTCTAAGTAGCCGAACAACAAAGCATGAATGTCTGTGTATGTCGCCAGTCGATCAAGTAGTGCCTGCTGTTGCAAGACATCGGCAGCCCCATTTGTGCATGCAGATATAAAATTTTACGGCCATATTAACGTAAGCTTTTCCAGACATAAAACTTTACAGATGACATTAGTGTGTGCTACTGTAGATCACCGACTCACCGATCACATTAATGGCCCGTGGTGTTTAGAGACATTAGATTCTGCTGATAGCAAACGGAGAAAGCACCAGCGTATAGGGTCCCATCTGTCAGAGCACGATGATCGCACTGCTGATTATGTGCGTTAAGATCTATGTTTTCTCACATATTTTCTAGCATATTTTGTACAACGGTGTTTCCAAACGTTTGACCTCACAGGTGAGATAGTTCCTGCCGTATTTATAATAGCCGTTATTGCCTCCTCTGCAACAGGTTAACTTCTAATTGCCCCATTGGCTTCCTTTATTTACAAGTACCTAAACGATATAATCATATCTCCGCTGATCTGCTACTCCCTCTTCAGGTCCTCCACTTCACAGTAAATTTCCTCGGGCTTTACCATCTCGTCTCATTTGCCAGCTTCATACCTATATATCCACTGCCAACCCACGATATGGTCCATTCCCTCTGCTTTATCCCTTCTCGGTTGCCGTTCGAAGCTATACACCCATCAGCCGCAAATCCATTAATATTACTGCTCACGATATTACTCTGTTGTGATATCCATCCCAATCCCGGCCCGCACAGCTATGCTACACCTAGCTCCAGTGGTGTAGTGGTAAAATCAGCAGTGGGCATACTGTCAATTGTAGTGTTCGAGTTCTCGGGCGCGGAGCGCCCAAGAAAATCCGACTAGGGGGTCTGGGGGAGCTTACGACGCTCCCCCAGCGGGGTCCGGGGCAGAGCCCCGGCCACAAACGATTATTTTAAAGGAATTTAGTTATCAATTCTTGCATGGAAAACTGATTTGAAAATAAGTATTTCTCACAAATGAAATAGCTTAAGAAATAGCAAGACCTTGACGACATCATGAAAGAATTTTTAAAAAGTTGAACTTGTTGAAAACAATCAATATAAAGAGAATATTGAATAGTACAGTCGAATAGTACACCTGTTAGCTACAGCTTATTTCCAAGTTCCAACTCTGTACAAGTCTACAACGTAGAACTGGAATTACATATTTTCCATAGTGCATGCAGATTGCTGTCATAATTATGTTGGTACCTTGCATTGACGTGAACGTGTATCTGTGGCATCACGGTGGTTTATTTTCCACGATTTCACATACGGTTTACAATCGAACAAGGCTAGCGGTGGTCCATTGATTTTTATGAACATTATGCTACCCACAGTCGCAATAAGCAAAGAATTTCTGACATCAGTTTGAATGTTATTCATCACGCTGAACGCCCTCTCACATTCACTGGAGCTGCATGGTATGCTACGGATACACAGTGCCATTGGTGGTAGATCTTCAGGCTTAACAGAAGGGTCTTCAACATATTCTCTCATACCTCTGATGGTCTTCTCTGTATCAGTGTTCGTATACTCGCGTTAATCCGGCGTTATTCACCAAATTCCAGTGAGTATACGGTGCTAGCTAATAATTTTCAGTGGGTATACGCCGTATACCCGCGTATACCCTCGACTACACAACTACCTAGCTCTACCTCTTTCTCAGCCTCTTTCATTAACCGGAAATTCCTTTCCCATTCTCTTAACATATATACGGTTACTATTAAATCATAAAAATTGCACCATATTCAGATATCTTGTCTCCTGCCGTCGCCTACCTCATCTCATCGACTTAACAGAAACGTTTATCACGGTCTCTTCAGTGTCTTCAGCTCCGCTGCCCTGTTTCGTCTCGTGACAGTCACTACCACCGTTCCGCTGCCCGTGGGGACCTGGTCGTTCCTTTCGCTCGCACAGTTACTATGCAGCGCGGGGCGTTTTCTGTGGTCGGCCCGTCGACATGGAATGGGCTTACTGGGCTAGGCTCCCTCTGAAGTTGCGTCACCTCCTCAGGGTTCCTTCCTCTCAGATCTATCAGTTACTTCAGACTACTGTCTTCCGTCTGACCTGGGTCGGGAGCACCACTGAGTAGAGATCTTAAGAGGCGCTATATAAATTCAGATTGATATCCTCATCTACTAACTCCCATCTCTCAGACTGCACTCCTTCTGGTTATCCCCTACTTATTTCTTCTCGCATAACGTCCTCAACTAAAGTCCTGCTCAACTCTTGGCGGTGGTTTGTAAATTAATCGGGCGGCGTCCTCGATTTCTTCCGTCATCACTTTCGCTCCTTTGATTGCGTCTCTCACACTCTCCGACTCGTCTTTTACCCACTAACTGTCTTCAACATCTAGCATCCTCCTACCTTGTCTTCGTATTGCTGAAAGTCAACCCTCTGTCTTTCCTGACGAAATTGCCTCGCTCCTATCACTAGCTGCCCTAAATTCTTGACGAGTTCCTACTCACCGTCGACTTCCAAATCCACGTCGACAACCCATCTAATCCTCTTGCATATCTGACTAATTGAATCTTCTCTCCTCAACTTCCCGATTCACATGAAGAACCACAATCTTGATCTTATTATCACCTCCTCACCGTCACTCTTATCCCATAAACTGTCTCGCTCTATCCTCAACATTACCGATCATTACTTAGCCATTGCTGATTATTCTGTGCATGTATCTATACAAATATTTCTTAATCTTCGTCTGTCTTTCTTTCTGAATTTCTGTCTGTCTTTCTGCATGTCCTTCTACCTATCGCTCTGACGTCAGTCGACTCTATCCTTTGATCGTTGATCGTTTTGAGTCTACAGCAGTGTCTGTAGTCTGTCTTTCTGTTTGTCTGTCTGTCTGTCCTTCTCTCTTTCTGTCTGTCCTTCTGTCTGTCCTTCTGTCTGTCCTTCTGTCTTTCTTTCTGTCCTTCTGTCCTTCTGTCTGTCCTTCTGTCTGTCCTTATGTCTTTCTATCTGTCCTTCTGTCCTTCTGTCTGTCCTTCTGTCTGTCCTTCTCTCTTTCTGTCTGTTCTTCTGTCTGTCCTTCTGTCTGTCCTTCTGTCCTTCTGTCTGTCCTTCTGTCCTTCTGTCTGTCCTTCTGTCTGTCCTTCTCTCTTTCTGTCTGTTCTTCTGTCTGTCCTTCTGTCTGTCCTTCTGTCTTTCTTTCTGTCCTTCTGTCCTTCTGTCTGTCATCTGTCTGTCCTTCTCTCTTTCTGTCTGTCCTTCTGTCTGTCCTTCTGTCTTTCTTTCTGTCCTTCTGTCTGTCCTTCTGTCTGTCCTTCTGTCTGTCCTTCTGTCCTTCTGTCTGTCCTTCTGTCTGTCCTTCTGTCCTTCTGTCTGTCCTTCTGTCTGTCCTTCTGTCTTTCTTTCTGTCATTCTGTCCTTCTGTCTGTCCTTCTGTCTGTCCTTCTCTCTTTCTGTTTGTCCTTCTGTCTGTCCTTCTGTCTGTCCTTCTGTCTGTCCTTCTGTTTGTCCTTCTGTCCTTCTGTCTGTCCTTCTGTCTGTCCTTCTGTCTTTCTTTCTGTCCTTCTGTCCTTCTGTCTGTCCTCTCTTTCTGTCTGTCCTTCTGTCTTTCTTTCTGTCCTTCTGTCCTTCTGTCTGTCCTTCTCTCTTTCTGTTTGTCCTTCTGTCTGTCCTTCTGTCTGTCCTTCTGTCTGTCCTTCTGTTTGTCCTTCTGTCCTTCTGTCTGTCCTTCTGTCTGTCCTTCTGTCTTTCTTTCTGTCCTTCTGTCCTTCTGTCTGTCCTCTCTTTCTGTCTGTCCTTCTGTCTTTCTTTCTGTCCTTCTGTCCTTCTGTCTGTCCTTCTGTCTTTCTTTCTGTCCTTCTGTCTGTCCTTCTGTCTGTCCTTCTGTCTTTCTTTCTGTCCTTCTGTCCTTCTGTCTGTTCTTCTGTCTGTCCTTCTGTCTTTCTTTCTGTCCTTCTGTCCTTCTGTCTGTTCTTCTGTCTGTCCTTCTGTCTGTTCTTCTGTCTGTCCTTCTGTCTTTCTTTCTGTCCTTCTGTCTGTCCTTCTGTCCTTCTGTCTTTCTTTCTGTCCTTCTGTCCTTCTGTCTGTCCTATCTTTCTGTCTGTCCTTCTGTCTTTCTCTCTGTCCTTCTGTCCTTCTGTCTGTCCTTCTGTCTTTCTTTCTCTCCTTCTGTCCTTCTGTCTGTCCTTCTGTCCTTCTGTCTGTCTTTCTTTCTGTCCTTCTGTCCTTCTGTCTTTCTTTCTGTCCTTCTGTCCTTCTGTCTGTTCTTCTGTCTGTCCTTCTGTCTTTCTTTCTGTCCTTCTGTCCTTCTGTCTGTTCTTCTCTCTTTCTGTATGTCCTTCTTTCTGTCCTTATGTCATTCTGTTTGTCCTTATGTCTGTCCTTCTCTCTTGCTGTTTGTCCTTCTGTCTGTCCTTCTCTCTTTCTGTATGTCCTGCTGTCGTTCTGGCCGATACACTTATTAACCTAAGACAAGTCTGTCGGGAAACACCATCGATCTCGATATCTGACGCTCTCTAAGTACATCACTGTGTCCGTGAATCGAGTCCCTACTCTGTAGGTCCCTATGTGTACATCGATTTCAATTGGAATCGCCAACTACGAAATTTCCAACTGCAGCAGAACCATTCTGCACTGCGCCCAACTGAACCGTTAGAGCCCCATACTGCATAGACCCACACAATGCCTACACGCAATGGCCTCCGTGGCAGGACGTTTGACGCAGTTCGATTCTTCGGCCGATTTCAAAGTAAAACATTCCAATTCAAAGTCGCCTCGAGGAGTGGCAAAAACTACTTTCCGTCCATCGATTTCAACCACAGATTTGTACTCCGGGGATTTTCTCGTCCGTTCAGAAGCGACTCGATTGATTTCCGAGGTCTCTATTGTCGGTCCTTCTTCCAAGTCTCTGTCGTCCGAGTTTCAGGAGTGACCATTGTCCATCGAACGGTCGATGCCTTCCCAGAGATCGATCCGGACCTTGATCAGAATCCGTCCAAACAGCGGTCGACGGTCACCAATCGCTTTACGCGACACAAAGGATTCCTGCGAATTGGAAATAGATTTCGTTAGAGTACAAGTCAGACGCATACCCCACCCACACTTGAAAGTAGATTTCTCAGACGGAATGATTAGACTGGAATAGTGGCTTACAATAACAACAACGACAGCAGCAGCAACAACAACAAAAACAACACTGCTACTACTATTATTATTGTTATTGCTACTATCACTACTACAATTTTTACAACTACTACTACTGCCACCACCACCACCACCACACCACCACCACTACTACTGCTGCTGCTGCTACTACTACTACAGCAACATCAGTAACAACAACAACAACAAAGAAGAGCAACAGCACAACAAAGCAACAATAGGCAAACAACAAGACAAAATTCGCTCAGTGTTCTAATGATAGATTCAGTCATTTACAACGAAGTGCGTTCGTGTCTCAAAGCGCTACTTTGCACTGCGCAGATTGGTTTTTAAAATAAGCCTACTCCGTAGTTCTAACATTATGCATTCTCTAATGCGATCTTATCTGATCATGTTATACAAACTGATTGGATCCAATAAAATTCAATCAAATCCAATCCAATATAGCTATCTAATCCAGCGGTTTTCAAACTTATTTTTATTGTACCACCAGGTAAAAAATCGAATGTTGGATATTCAAAATAGCAAAGGCCAATCAAAAACAACAAGCGAGTGCGAAGTTCCATTGAATTTAGATATGGACTGTAGGCTAGGTAGACAAATTTAAAAACTAATATATAATTTTAAGAATGTAATCATATCAACAAAAAGGAAAAATAGAAAGATGGGCATAAACTCATAGAAAATTTAAACTTCTAAGAAAAATAAAAGCTAATCAAAGAATGACGGGCATAAACTCGTAGAAATAGAAACATAGAAAATTTAAAAAAAAATTGTTTTTTCGCGTACCACTTACCGACACCTGGTGGTACGCGCGCCACCGTTTGAAAACCTCTGCTCTAATCTAATATAATCAATATATAATCTAATCTAATCTAATCTCTCCAATCTAATCTAATTTAATGTGTGACCTAAATGCCTAGGGGGGGGGCGGTGACCGTTGCTCAACCACAGCCTGCGGTTGTCATGGTGACTGTGCACTGAGTCGTGGTCCATTCCTCATTCATCGCAGCCGATTCACTTGCGATTAATGCGTACATTCAGTGTTACGTCTGCTGTGATGGAGTAGTTGAGAGTGGGGCAATGAATGAGGCTACAGAAAATTCCCCTCCTTCTCCTCCTCCACCCCTTCTTCCTCCTCCTTCTCTTGTTTTTCTTTCTCCTCCTTCTCCTCTTACTCATTCAACAGACCAGAATCGATTGTCACCGATCTATGTGGGAGTCTACCTATGCAGGTATTCTTTAATGGCACCATGCCAAGTTTTAAACACTCCCAAAGAAAGCAGCCTAATGGCTGATAGTACTGTACCAGGCTTATATCGCCTCGCCGTTCTTTCATTCGTTTATTCGAAAGAAATTCGTTCAATCATTAATTAATTCGTTCGTTCGTTCACTCATTCATTCGTTTATTCTCTCGTTTATTCGTTCATTCGTTCGTTCCTTTATTCTTTCGTTCGCTCCCTTGCTCATTCGTTTGCTCGCTCATTCATTCATTCGTTCATTCATTAGTTCGTTAATTAATTAATTAATTATTTCATTTATTCATTCATTCATTCATTCATTCATTCATTCATTCGTTTATTCATTCGTTCGTTCGTTTATTCTTTCGCTCATTCGTTCGTTCGTTCCTTTGTTCATTTGTTCGCTCGCTCATGCATTCGTTCAATCGCTCATTCGTTCATTCATTCATTAGTTTATTCATTCATTCATTTATTAGTTCATTCGTTAATTCATTCGTGCGTTCGTTCGTTTATTCTTTCGTTCATTTGTTCGTTTGTTCGCTCGCTCATTCTTTCGTTCGTTCATTCGCTCATAGATTCACTAATTCATTAATTCATTAAGTCATTAATTCATTAAGTCATTCATTCATTAATTCGTTCGTTCGTTCGCTCATTCGTTCATTCATTCATTCATTCGTTCGTTTATTCCTTCGTTCATTCGTTCGTTCCTTTGTTCATTCGTTCAATCGCTCATTCGTTCATTCATTCATTCATTCGTCCGTGCGTTCACTTTTCTATTCCGAGCAATTATGTAGCGTTATTTGAATATGTCTACACAGATGTCTTCCCCCTTCGAACCCGGCCCGGCGAAAGAGAACATTGAATTGATGACAATTTTTAGCCAGACAATTGATTTGACTGTTTAGGATAATCAGAGGAAAACTGTTCGGCTGTGGTTACGACGACTCGGTTTCGTGACGGTTCGTAAGCTCATGAATCAAAAGACAGTCAAGAGAATTATTTAGAATAAAGACTAAATGACGTAGGCAAACACTGGATCGGTTTACATCTCGTTGCCGTTGATGATCGTTCTGACCACGCCGTTAGATGTCACTAGTGTGATTGGCGGACGCATGCACGCTCCAGCCCACAGACGGGCAGATGGATTGATGGATGGATGGACAGTTAGATAGATAGATGGTTCGATAAATGGATAGATTAGGCAATTGATGGGTGAACGGATGAATGGATTAATGAGCTGTAAATTGGTTTCAGCGCTCGTCTTGCAATCAAATCTAATTGATTGACTTCTATAGCGCCCTTTTAAAAGGCACAAGGCATCAATCGATGATTGATTGAAGAATGGTTGATTGAAGAGTAACTGTAATCAAAGTCATCACAGAGAAGCCAGGGCGAAGTCAGAGAAACCAGAAGTGAAGCAACGGAGAGATATAAGCAGGATAAGACAGATTAATATTGTTAGTTCTTAATGATCCATTAAACAACTATAACTAACAGAACGCATGTAATTAGGCAACGAATTCAAAAACTACGAACCAAACGTAGACAACGCCGGAGAGCTCAGGAATGTTCTGAAATAACAGTAAAAGTAGTAGTAGTAGTACATGTAGTAGTAGTAGTAGTAGTAGTAGTAGTAGTAGTAGTAGTAGTAGTAGTAGTAGTAGTAGTAGTAGTAGTAGTAGTAGTAGTAGTAGTAGCAGGGATCTCGTCCTAAAGAAAAAAGAACCGGAACGCCGGCGAAACGGCGATTGCCGAAGGCAAGAAGCCCCTAACGACTAGAGGGTTTGGGGGAGCGTCGTAAGCTCCCCCAGCGGGGTCTGGGGCGGAGCCCCAGAAGCTGACGCAATTTTGAGCATTTGATGCCAAAATGGAGTACATTTTAGGCTCTTGTTTACCTCAAATTTTTCAACAATGATTTTGAAAAAACTACCTAAACCAGCTCTTCAAGCGCCATGTTAATCTAGAAATTTCTAGCTAAACCTGGATGACACGAAAATGTTCATAACATAACATTTTGTTGATCCCAAATGCAAATATCTGCATAATACAATTACATCAATTTAACAAAATAGGGGTTGCGTAATGCGAAGCAGTAGTCTTCAGAGGTGAGTTTATAGGGCGATCTCCAGAAGCATAGAATGCTAAACAATCACGGAATCAACTTTTTCGATAATACTTTCTTATTTTAACAGATTTCACAGAGGCTGCGAAACACTTAAGGTTTAACTTTGTAAAGGCATAAGTAATGTTCCACAAAGTGAAGCAGATTACTTATGTAGAGCCTACTACTTTAAAGAGCAAAGCGACAACTACTATTCTGAATTGGTACTGCATGGGACCCTGCTTCTCTCTCTTTCTCTCTCTCTCCCTCTCCCTCTCCCCCTCTATCTCTCTCCCTCTCCCCTCTCCTTCTCCTTCTCCGTCTCTCTTGTTCATCGTTTAAAGTCTTTTCTGTTTCCGCGAGAGGCTGACATGCATGCTGAGAGCGCCTCTGATAGTTCGCACTTTGAGAGGCGCTTTATAACTTCCCAGATACCATATCATACCATTCTGAATTAAGAAGTTCGTGGTGCTAGGCCACGCATATGATTCTGGTGGAGCATAGAATTCGGTCAGAAATCGAAATTTGTCTGCATCAGTTAACTTAACTTTGCACCAACGGCTAGAACAAAATCATTCTGATGACCAACGTTTTTTACTGTGCCTAAGTTCTCTGATTGAGCAACTGAGACTGTTTTCAGTGACACAGGCTCACACACAGCTATTAAATCGTTTTCGTTAACAATGCCAATGGAATATTTTATTATCTGTAGTGCAAACCTCTTCACTCCCATTTTGTCGCAATCGAAGGTTTCCAGTCGATTGTTTGCCGTGTGTTGATGTCGACCCTCGATTGCTTGTTCTTTTACTTGCACTTTTATTTAACGTGCCTAACTTTTCTATAGAAGATTCACGACGAACTTTGTTTAATTAATAAATGAATTTAATTAAAGAAACAAATATATATACACTAACTCTACGGGAACTTCCACGTAGTATTAAAGCGTTTAGATATTAAATCGGACTATCTCAAATGTTGCTTCGTACAGCCTAACTACAGATCGTTCTTTCGCGACAGTCTCTGAATCTGACGGACTAATACTCTGCCGCCGCCGCTGGTCGCTCCTCTCGATGTTGTTCGCTCGACCGATGTTCACGCGTCGCCCTCGTCAGTAGTACAAGTCCCGTGTTCTCCTTTTCCTTCCGTTAAGTAGGAACTTCAGCGTGCACCGGTCAGCCCCCTCCCCACGTCAAGCTATCGTCAATTAGTGTCAGATTGCTCCTCGAGACGCGGGTCGTCGCTCGCCTGCAGCGCGGGCGGCGTCTGGTTACATCATAGCCGCGAGGTGTCCTATTACACCTTGGCTGTGTGGTGTCCGATTACACCTCGGCCTAGCTGCCTTCATTGTTGACCCAGTGGAGACTGGCTTTTCGTCCGTCATCATCCTATCTCGACCGGCAACGACGCTTACATCATAATGATGATGCCATCTCGTCGTTGTCGTCGATCTCCTCACGCGACACCTCCCTTCCCGGGGGAGGACAAAGCCAGTCATTGGTTCGCCTCCCGGCTGAGAATGATGTCGTTCCCTCCATTGATTTCCTCCAGACCATGTCCTCGTCGTTCCCATGAAAATACAAAATATCAGCACAATTAGCAATTATTATTTACAGTTGTCGCGGTGCCTTACATGGTAGTCCGCCTTCTTCCTCAATCATAGTCTGGACAAAAGATCAGCGGGAATATTCAGCGCCCCAGGACGATATTTAAAAGCGATATCAAAGTCCTGGAGTGCCAGAGCCCACCTCGCAAGTTTAGCACTTGTGGGCGTAGAAGCAGTTAGGAAAGTCAAGGGATTGTGATCAGAATAGAGGGTGGTCCTTGACATAAAAATCCAATTCCTAAACTTCTTCAACGCAAAGATTACAGCATACGCTTCGCGTTCCACAGTGGACCAACGCGCTTGCGTAGCATCTAATTTAGAACTGGCGAAACATATTGGCCGTTCTGTTCCATCGTCTTGAATTTGGAATAAGCAGCAACCGACTGCTTTGTCTGAAGCGTCAGTCGATAAACCAAACTCTCTGCCGTAGTCAATTGTCTGCAAACATACAGCGTTATTCAAATCGTGCGTAAGTTTATCTAGCGCACTTTGATGTTCAATTCGCCAGGGTATCTTAGCAGGCACCGATTTCTGGGTCAAGTCAGTGAGAATTCTGGCTGTCTCAGCCAGGTTAGGGATGAAGTTCCTAAAATAACTGAAGAAGCCAATTAATCTCCGTATGTCCTTTTTGGACTCGGGTTGAGGGATTTTCCCTAGCCCTGCGATTTTCATAGGATCCGGTTCAATGCTCCCTGATCCGATCAGGTGACCTACAAACGTTGTTTGTCGCCTAGCAAACGAACTCTTCTTAATGTTAAGGGTCAGACCCGACTGTTGAATAGTCATTAAATATTTCTCTAGGTGTTTCATGTGATCCGGCCACGTCATCGAGTGTACTGCCATGTCATCCACAAACGTCTCAGTGAAGTCGCGAATGGGATGAAGGACCTTTGACATGCATCGGATAAACGAATTTGAGGCTGATTTTAAACCAAAGGGTAATCGCACGAACTCAAATAGGCCAGCGTCACATACGAAGGCTGATAGCCAACGAGAGTCCTTGTGGAGTCCAATCTGGTAGTATCCTTGACGTGCGTCAAAGCAGGATATGAAGTTTGCACTTCCTACCTTCTGTAACACTTCCTGGATGTCGGGGGTGGGGTATGCGTCACCCGCCGAGAACTTGTTCACATACCGGTAGTCAATGGCCAGTCTTAAACCGCCTTGACCTCCCTTTTTCACAACGCACACAACGGGACTAGCCATTTCACTATGTGAGGGAGTGATGATACCTAGGGCCAAAAGTTCGCGGATCTGCTTCTCCATCTCCGGTTTGAGCAGTTCCGGCACCTTATAGGCTCGCAAACTCTTCGGCCTGAACTCCGCGCTAACAGTGATTGTATGTTCTAGGACGGGACAGAAACCTGGTTTGTCCGAGAACACATCTGGAAACCTGTCTAACAGATTAAACAGCTGTTTCCGCTCGGGTACCGTTAAGTGTGCAACGGCAATAGGGTCTACTTGTGCACTGGGCCTTGTCTGACTCGTGACGAAGCTACCCACTGCTTCCACGTGACCGAAGTCTTCGTCCTTCTCGAACAGAATGGAGCAATTGTTAATCAATGCTTGCTGTATTCTTTCGTTATATTTGCGAATACGATTTGCATGTAATAAGCGGCTTTTGCCCCCTATTTCCACGATGTATGTGTAGGGCGATTTCACCTGAGCGATGATGGCCGGGCCTTGCCATTGGCCCTCCTTCTTTGCTCCTCGCGCTTCCGGTGATTGGATGATGACTTTATCCCCTACTTCGTAACGCCTGTCCATGCTTCTTAAATTGTAATGAGTAGCATAGCGCTGCTGTTCAATGTCTGAATAATATTCGGCATATAATTTAGACATTTCAAGGTTATCCCTTAATTGGTCCAAGTAAGCTGCGGCGCCTGTGCCCAGACTTAATGGAGAATCCCGCTCTCCCGCCCATTCCTCAGAAAGGACAGATAGAGGTCCTTTAGGCAGGGTACCATACACCAGGGTGTAGGGACTCACGTGGGTGGTTGCCGAGGGGCGTTCCCTTAAGCTCCAAAGCACGTAAGGTAACAGTCTGTGCCATCCCCTCGGGTTTTCTTCTGCCAATTTATGAATCATGGTCTTCAGTGTGGCATTGCAGCGTTCCACTAGACCTTGTGACTCGGGATGTGCGACTGGCCCAAAGCGTGGTGAGCACCCCATACGATGCAGAAACTCTTGGGTTAATTTGCTGTTGAAATTCGACCCGTTATCGGACCTAATCGTTTTTGGAAAACCGAAGGTCGTGAAGATTTGCATGTATGCATCACATGTCGCTTTTGCCGTTAATGATTTCAGAGGATAGGCCATCGGCCATCTTGAAAATTGGTCAACTACCACTAAGGCGTAGTTGTACTCGGGTTTTGGGCTTGTGGGGTCTACGTTGGTAACTATAGGCCCTATACAATCTGCCACTAGACAACCGAATCTGGTCTCGTCGTTGCGAGGGATAGGAGTTATGGGGGTTCGCTGCGCCACTCGCAGCGGCGCATGCCTTTGGCAAATGTCGCAAGATGCACAATATTCCTTCACTATATCCTCCACGTTGGGAAACCAGAAATTCAGTTTGATTCGGTCCTTAGTCGTTTTCAACGCCATATGACCTGCGAACGCAGCGTCATGTGCTAAGTTTAAGACCTTGTCTATTCTTTCTTTAGGTAAACACAGTTGTTTTACAGAATGCCCAGCTATTTTGTCTTTATGAAAGAGCAAATTGTCTTCAATGAAGAAGTTCTTCGCCCCAATTTTCCCGTGGGCCAAGAATGGTGCTAGTGTCGAACATTGTGCTTGTTCGGCCGCCATCTTGCTTCTGCCTACTATTGTGTCTTCCTTGGGTGGGGGTGGTATCTCAGGATTGAAGAATAGCTCTTCATTATCCGTTTCTTCGGGACCGATTTCTCCTACACTCCCACTGTCTGCTTGAGCGACCGTGAAGTAATCCTCGCCTATCAGCGTCCTAAGTCCCTCTACCTCCTCCCCTCTCTCCTCTTCCTCACTCGTCTCAGTCCTTGCGACCGCCTGCGCTTCTGAAATTTGGTCTATTTCAGGAGCGCTGGCCGCGTGACTCGAATACAACGCTGTCTCGCGCAGCAAGTCGGCTGTAGTGGGCGTGATAATTAACGGTTCATTAAGGTCTTTAATGAGTGCCGCCCATATCCGAACATCAGGGGCGTAATTTACCTCCCCCTCCCTGTCCTCGCCGGCCTGAGACCCCTTTAGTCTCAGCCGCACCACGTCCACAATCATTGATTGACCGTTCAGCCCCTTCACCTCTATCTGCTTGACCACAGGTAGGTTGAGCGGCCTGATTAGTTCTGCTCGCGCACAATTGTATTCGGCCCCGCTATCTATTAGAGACGATGTCACAGGGAGTCCCGTAATATACACTTTCATGTACTCTCTTACATAAGTCTCCTCCACGTCAATGCAATCCGGGCTTGTCGGCAATGCATGCTGTTCTACCTCTTGTATCAATGGCGGCCCGTCTTGTCGCGTCTCGCTTTGTCTGTCTGCCTGTCTGCCTTGAGCTCTGGTCACGGTTGGCTGGACCGCACACGCGCTCACCTGCTTGCTTTTAGTTTGTTTGTTCTTCGAACACAGTTTAGCTCTGTGGTCTGGAGAAAAGCATAGGAAACAAAGGCCACGCTTACTAATCTCGTCGGGGGTTGGACGTCCGTCTGTCCTGTTATTTGTCTGTGTCCCTCCCGGTCGGTCAGTCCACGTGTCCGTCTGTTTAGCTGTCGTCTGAGGAGGTGCTGATGCTTTCGCATAGCGAGCCTCCGTCTTACCCGTGCCTAGACTATGCTTCGTATAGTCACTTTCCCAAGGGTGTGTGGCGGCGTAAGTGTCAGCCGCTGCAGCTAACTCTTTGTGCCCTAACCAATTCTGTTGCTCTTGACTGAGGATGAAATTCAAACATCCTCTGGGCAACATTTCTTTCATTTTATCTGCAATCAAGAGGCTTGTAACCTCATCAAAAGTCATTGCCTTGCGATCTTGCAGATAGTAAGAAAGTAAGTTATGCAGTCTCGAAGCTAATGTTGTGTATGATTCATCTACCGCCTTTTTTGCGTTCATGAATCGCTCTCGTAAAGAGACTGCGCTCACTTTGAACTCTTTCAACAAGAAGGTTTTTAGCTTCCCGTAATTATCAAGCTCCTCTTGTGTGAGTCTGGCCGTCAATGCTCTGGCCTGATTATCTAGACAGGTCAAGAGTAATCTGCTTCGAAGGTCGTCCGGGACAGCGCAAGAGTCGAATAACCTTTCGCAATGCACAAAGAAACCAGGGATTTGCGCATGGTCGCTGGGGAATCTCGGTAAGAGTCCTCGCAAGCTTTCACTATACGTTTTCATTCGTCCTACGACCGAATGCCTCAAGTTATAGTCCCTTTCGTCTCTGAGTCTCCTCTCTGCGTCCCTTTCCTCTCGGACCTCCTTCTCTCTCTTCTCTGCCTCCTCCTTTTCTTCTCTCCTCCGCTTCTCCTCCTGAAGCCTGAGCTTCTCAGCTTCCTCTCTCTCTTCCCTTCTCCGCTTCTCCTCCTGAAGCCTGAGCTTCTCAGCTCCCTCTCTCTCTTCCCTTCTCTGCTTCTCCTCACGAAGCCTTACTCCTTCTGCTTCCTCTCTTGCTTCTCTTCTCAGCCTCTCGGCTTCCTCTCTCTCTTCCCTTCTCTCCTTCTCCTCCTGAAGCCTGAGCTTCTCAGCTCCCTCTCTCTCTTCCCTTCTCTGCTTCTCCTCACGAAGCCTTACTCCTTCTGCTTCCTCTCTTGCTTCTCTTCTCAGCCTCTCGGCTTCCTCTCTCTCTTCCCTTCTCTGCTTCTCAGCTTCCTCCTTTTGTTCTTTCCTCAATCTTTCCTCCTTCTCTTCTTTTCTCCTCTCTTTCTCTTCCTCTCTTCTCTCCCTTCTCTCCACTTCCTCTCTCGCTTCTCTTCTTAGCCTCTCGGCTTCCTCTCTCTCGTATTTTAAGCGTTTTAATTCGTATAACTGCGTTTGCGCTGCCGAATCGATACTGCTTTCTATGCTACCCGTGCTTACTTCCTCACTTACTTCTGGCGGGGTTTCCCGTCCAGACACAATTATTTCAGCACTCGCCTCTTGGAGTTGGCCCGTACTCATGGAACCCAATTCCTCCTCTCCTAGTCCCATCTTTATCAGATATGCGACTAGTCTGTGACGGGGCATGTTCTGCACCCTCACTCTTTTCCCTACCGACAACTTATCCATCTTCCAACAGTCCGCTCACTAATAGAAAAAGATAAGTAAGTTAGAGGAGAGTCACCGCTGGTCAGAAATCAAAGAAAACAACGTCCTAAAATTCTACCACAAATACAACAAGAACAGAACTGAGCAAAAGGAGCTACGCAAAAGCCTCGGCTATTCGCACACCAATCCTCATCCAGACCTCAACCGCAACCTCACAGATTACCACGACTACCAGTAAGGACTTACCCTCTGAATACGTCGAGCGTGCTCCGTCTTTTGGTATCTTGGCTGATCCGCTGTCCTCCGTTGCCACTCCCGTCCGTCGTTGCTAGCGATGGTCGGTCGTCCGTCGGCGCTCTTGTTCCTCGTCCTTGCCTGTTGCTGTCGGTTCCTTCGAGTCCTTCGTCTCCGGAGTCCGGCACTCGATTTCTCCAGTTGCGAAGGGTTGTATTCGCCGCTGGTCCCGATCTGTTGAGATTCCTCTTTTCCGTTTCCGGTTCCGCTCTTCGTCGTGACGTCTTCAGTTGAAAATCCTGTCGACTGCGCCAATGTCGCAATCGAAGGTTTCCAGTCGATTGTTTGCCGTGTGTTGATGTCGACCCTCGATTGCTTGTTCTTTTACTTGCACTTTTATTTAACGTGCCTAACTTTTCTATAGAAGATTCACGACGAACTTTGTTTAATTAATAAATGAATTTAATTAAAGAAACAAATATATATACACTAACTCTACGGGAACTTCCACGTAGTATTAAAGCGTTTAGATATTAAATCGGACTATCTCAAATGTTGCTTCGTACAGCCTAACTACAGATCGTTCTTTCGCGACAGTCTCTGAATCTGACGGACTAATACTCTGCCGCCGCCGCTGGTCGCTCCTCTCGATGTTGTTCGCTCGACCGATGTTCACGCGTCGCCCTCGTCAGTAGTACAAGTCCCGTGTTCTCCTTTTCCTTCCGTTAAGTAGGAACTTCAGCGTGCACCGGTCAGCCCCCTCCCCACGTCAAGCTATCGTCAATTAGTGTCAGATTGCTCCTCGAGACGCGGGTCGTCGCTCGCCTGCAGCGCGGGCGGCGTCTGGTTACATCATAGCCGCGAGGTGTCCTATTACACCTTGGCTGTGTGGTGTCCGATTACACCTCGGCCTAGCTGCCTTCATTGTTGACCCAGTGGAGACTGGCTTTTCGTCCGTCATCATCCTATCTCGACCGGCAACGACGCTTACATCATAATGATGATGCCATCTCGTCGTTGTCGTCGATCTCCTCACGCGACACATTTCCACCTTAACAGTCGTTGCTGGCTTGCTTTTTTTGGTGAAGAAATTCAACAGATCGGTTTCTCTATAACGCTTCGTCATCTATTTATTAAATTTAAGCAACTAGACTTAAAAATGTAATTAGAAGTCGTTCTTTTCTGTTTGAAAGTAAACGAATGAAAATAGCGACTGTATTCTCAACGTGAAGGACTACTATGATACTATCACAGCAGGCCGAGTAACATGAAGAACGAAGACTGCAGCCGTATACAACAGGGTTGTAGAGAGACATTGAAAGAGACATACTGCGACAGAGACAGAGCGAGAGAAAACGAGAGAGACAGACAGACAGACAGACAGACACGGTAAGACAGATAAAGAGAGATAGCGAGTAAGAGCGAGTAAGCGAGGGAGTGAGAGGGCGAAAGATCGGAAAGACAGACGATCATATTTCAGGCATTTCTTAGCGCTGGAGCTGACTGACATACCCTTACAGTGTATGAAGTGGTTGGGAAAGGGAGAATCTGGGTGTATATTAGTGTGCATGCGAATGAACATAGGGCCTAATCTCATATATACAACTGCCATGGGCGTCTTTGCTACTGAGGGTCACCCAGGGTCAAATAACTCAACCCATTAGGGTGAGGGTCACTTACACAGACAAATAGTATATTTAAATACGTCTGTGGCCCTACATGTGTATATAGCGTATGCACCCTACAGGGTATATTCTGGCTGCAGAGAGGCTGAAATCTACATGGGCCATTAATAATCCGCAAGAAAAGTATAGGAAGTAACGAAAAGACGCTCTAGATACTAGAAATTTTTTCCAAGAAAGAACCGGTACGGCGTTCCGGTCGTCAAAAAAAGAACTGGAACGCCGTTCCGGTGCGTTCCGGTCCCAACCGATCCCTGAGTAGTAGTAGTAGTAGTAGAAGTAGTAGTAGTAGTAGTAGTAGTAGTAGTAGTAGTAGTAGTAGTAGTAGTAGTAGTAGTAGTAGTAGTAGTAGTAGTAGTAGTAGTAGTAGTAGTAGTAGTAGTAGTAGTAGTAGTAGTAGTAGTAGTAGTAGTAGTAATAATAATAATGATAACAACAACAATAACAATAATAATAATAATATCATCAACAAGGATGATGATGATTATGATGATGATGATGATGATGATGATGATGATGATGATGATGATGATGATGATGATGATGATAATAATACTAATAATAATAATAATAATAATAATAATAATAATAATAATAATAATAATAATAATGACAACAACAATAATAATAATGATAATAGGGGCCTAATAATAATCGGCACTGAGAACGATATCAACAAAGACAACAACTACTACTACTACTGCTAGACTACTACTACTAATAATAATAATAATATAAATAGAGGAGGTCGTATAATAATAGTAGTAGTAGTAGTAATAATAATAATAATCACCTTTACACCACACCCCGGAAACGAGAACGGCGTTCTCCAAGCTTAATTACACTTCTGTTTTATAGTTTCTTAGAGCCTGAGGGATTTTCGTACCTCGGGCGTTAAAAAAATTAATAATATTAAAACAATAATTAAAAAGGTAATGATACTTATATTAGTTGGGTAGATGGAAGGTGAATGTACGGATGCATGGATAGAAGGGGAATGGACAGACGAACGGATGATTGGACAAACGGACAAACGAGAGGACGGACCAAACGAATGAACGGACGAGCGCTTGCTGCAGTGAGTCGGGAGCGATGATGCGTCGCGCCATCTATGCAGATGGACGGGGAGATTGAAGAGACGGACAGCCTTCGTCGTCCGATCAACGCATAGTAGTTGTCGCTTCGGTCTGCTACGACCATCGACCTGGCTCAGCCCTCTCCCTCTCTCGTCTCAGCCAGTGTCTCTGCTGCTGCTGCTGATGCTACTGACACCTAACGAACGAAAACAATGCGTTCTAAGGCGTTCAACAGTCGATAGTGAATGCGTCTGGAAATGAAGAGAGACGAGGAGTCTATCGACGAAGCTGTTTAGACGTTTTCGTCGTCTTCCACGGAGAGAATTTTGCGCAACAGACGGTTGGTTAGGGAGTCGGAAGAAAGAGACTTAGAGGAACCATAGTCAAAAGAGTCTCTGAGTTGGAAAGAAATATACAGCGATAATAGACAGATCAACAAAGACCTGCGCTAAAAAAAGGGTGGATTAGGAATCATAGATATGAACGTACAATAGACAGAAGCTTGTGGGAGGAACCGTTCAATAGTTACGACGCATTCAGAGGGTATGAAAGGAAGGAGGATCGTCTTAGGAAGTTGTGAAAAGCCCTTGAACACCCTCGCGGGCATCATAAGGACAGAGATCGTCAAGTTACCCCATTCAGTGACTAGGGATTATAAAACTTCGCCCTATTTCGTCTGCTAAGCACCCTTGTCGTGGATTTATTGTTTATTTCTTCAACCAAGACAAACTCTCGAAGGGTTGGATAAGACTACAGTTGAACCGTTTTCATCCGATTTGGACTGTTTTCACTCACTTTTATTTTGGAGCTAATTCGAACAATTAAAGGAATTACTGAGCTTTATAGGAAGTGCGCGAATAAGATTAAATTAGGAGAAGCTGCGCCCGATCACGACTATTCTCGTTTCACTTTGGAGCTATTTGTGGCAGACATATTGAGCGTGTGCTAGGAAAACGTGGGCGCTTTAGAAGTCACAGTGGGAATGAGAATCGATTAGGCAAAAGAACCGCATGCAGTGTCACGCTGAGTGCTGTTGATGCGTGTGTCACGGCTTTCGAACGGAATGGATGGATGTTGTACCCCGGCCAGAGTTGCACCCTATCTTAACAGTCCAGACGATCCAGGGTAAGCCAACGTCATCTTCTCTCTTTCGTATTCATCGTTGTCGTCGTCATCATCATCATCATCGTTATCAACATCACCATCATCGCAGTCATCATCACCATCTTTGACGTCGTCATACTCAAACCATCGCCATGACCATCGTCGTCAACATCATCTTCGCCGTCATTATCATCGTCATTATCATAATCAGCAGCAGCATCGTCGTATTCACCATCATCATCATGCAGTAGCGAGGGGTGTTTCAGCGGTGCCATGGAACAGGGCGCAACTCAAGAGGAGGCGCAAATTTTGAGACGGATCGATTTAATTATTAAACTAATTACTTTATCTCTGAAATATAATATCCATTTAAAATAAAATAAATGCAGTAAAATGAAGTAACAACAAATAGAAGTGAATGTATAATATTAATAGATAGATGATACCTGACAGTGCAGGCTTATTTAAAAACTGTCGTACTTTGAACATATTTATAGTAAATATATTCGAGATAACAAATTTGGTCGTTATTGGTTAAGTTGATTCTGGGGGCATTATATTTACTCTAGGCATAGAGCGCAATTATAGCTTGCTATGCTCCTGTCATCTTGACTAACTTCATCATAGTCGTCGTCATCATCATCATCATCATCATCATCATCATCATCATCATCATCATCATCATCATCATCATCATCATCACAATACTGAAGTCGAACAAAGAGCAGAAGTCGTGCAATCTGTTGCTATTATTATTATAAAAAGGAGAATTATAACACGCCGAGAGTCCCACAGGCCTGAAGACCTTGGTTGGTCCTTATCCTACTTTTGTCTTTCATGTCCTTATTGTTGATGTTGCTCTTGTCACTGCTAATGATGCCGCGACCTAATGGCATCCTGGCAGTCTTAGCGAGTCGATGCCCGACAATATCCATACATCGCCTGTCGTAGAAGCAGGTTACTTGGACGCCTGGATGCAGCCATGGAGATGCTATAGTGCCAGCCAAAGCTTCAGCAGCAGGCCGACATCTCCGCCTTAATTAGAAGAGCTCAGCGTAAGATGTAGTTCCTAGGAAGACAAAGACCCTATTGGCATTCATGGCCTTTGCTGACTTGATCGACTCGCCCAACAGACAAAGAGGTAGTGGTTGGCGGAACGCTATAGCCTAATACTGTAGTGACCGTGAAAGAAGGTATACGAATGTATACAATATAAACGCACGCAACAGTTCATCTCGTATTAGGTTTGTCTGGAGGGGCGTATACATCTAATATCAAGATTGTATCGTGCATATACATATTCCCATAATACTGTATATGTAGCTCTATGTATATTTAACTTAAGTCTGTATTAATGTGTGTAGTGTAATATAGCTAAACATTTATATAGCGCCCTTCAGCGCCTCGTAAAAACGCTGCTTGTATGGCTATCTTACTGATCTATAAACAAGTGCGAATTTAGACAAAAAATCAGTTGAAACAACATGTATATTTAAAGCAAGATTGTATATATATATATATATATGCATATGTTTATATATGTATGTACATATGTATGCGTGTATGACAATATTTAATATAGCATCCTTTAGTATCTCACAAAAACGCTGCACGGATATACCTAAGTACTTATATTAAGCTTTAACTCGCGTGAAATAGACAATTTCGTGCTTCAAACGAGTGTTATTGAAAATTCTTGCTCCATCCACGTAACTCAGAAAGAAAGTCTATCATCTGGTTCGCATCTGCTGCTTGTCCCATTCGCTCTTCAATCGCCATACCGTGGTACGATTCAAGGCATTTTACTGCGTCTTTAGGAACCTATCACACGCGACTTTACGGCCTCAGCCCTGTGACATACCTACATACATACATAAACATACATGCCTTCTGGCTTTAAAACAGCTACATAGCTATGCAAGCAGCGTTTTTGAAGTCTGAAGTTGCACACGTAGGCCCCTAGCAAATTAACTGATTGTCCAATAATATCTATTGTGCCTATATAAATCACTACATATGAAATTTTAAAGTAAAGGGTGGGTCTGATAACAGATTACAGCATCATTAGAAACGAAAATCAGAACCATGCAGTTAAAATGAAAAAACAAATTTTTTGAACACGTACATAGTCAATCCTTGCTTTCGAAGTACCGAATACAGAATTTAACAACCTCTTGGTAGAACTTTCAAGTGTGTCAACTCATGTACAATATAAACTACAATATCGACTTTTCTTGTGGGACGGAAGTAAGTTTGGTTCCAGTGGTAAGCTGAGTAGCCTTTTCAACAGTCATCTGATATTGTAGAAAGATCGGCCATTTTCCTGTCAGTTGTTCATTGATATAGATGGGTTGGGGTGTCTCAGAAGAGGTAAACTGTCGCAGAGAACGACACGCTTGGTAGAACTCATTTCGAACTCGGTACGAAGTGAATTAAACAAGGATCGGGCGATATGCTTCGTGTTTCCAAAACGATTTCGATAAACAAGCGCTATATCTAGCCGGCTGATTTTGAGGTCCACTTTCTCATTACACAGTTCAACAATTCGATCACACGTAGCTCACGGATTATCATCTGGTTCTCCGATCTTACCAGGAACAATTTCACCCGCGGATGTTTCCGGAAGGCCGTAAATAATTAATTCATTAGAATTCAGGTAAATTTCAAAGAATTTCCAGTATCGGAGTTAGTACGATGTTATCGTGTGTCTTCTCGTATAGCTTAGTTTGAGTATCACTTACTTTACCAGCAGCTAGTTCGACCAATTCTGTTAAAATTCAGTATTCCTGTTTCACCAGCAACATCTTGAAAACACATAAACTGCTCATGCTGGGGTTAATCCTGTTTTCGATAGGTCTAAACTCAATCGATGGCCCTATATATTATATTCTCAAGAAGCACTGACATCAGCGCTGTGAGTAACAGTGCCTGATTTGCAAAATACCATTATTCGTGCATTTGCTTCCATACTAAACGTAGAGCAGTGCCGGCCTTAGGACATTTCGGGCCTCGTGCAAAGTATAGGCCTATACTGTACGGGCCCCCATGACATAAGTCAAATTGCTTTTCTTTGCTAATCATTTTATTTTATTATGCTGTTAATAAGTACAACAAGTCAAATTTAACTATACACGAGAATTCTGGAATACATAGAGCAGTGGTTGCGAACCTTTTTTAAGGTGCGTGCCAAAATGCTGCTAAATCATTTTAAAATATGACGACGCGTGCCCGTCAGAATTTTGCACCGTAAATTATTATTTTTCTCATATAGATTTTAGTTACCAAAGCGTAAAAAATAATTAAAGACGTTATTTCAAAGATCGTTTTTGAATGGTGTTAAAATAAAGTCCTTAGAAAAAGAGAATGTAGATTTATACAGGGAATTTGTTTTTCTAAGTTTGAAATTTTGGGGGACGCTCTGAATTCCGCGTGCCCATAAAATGTGAACGCCTGCCACTTTGGGCACGCGTGCCATAGGTTCGCCATCCCTGACATAGAGGAAGTTGACTTATTTCATTGACGAAAGAGAAGATTTAATTAAAATCATAATATTATTATTGAGGTATATTCTGTGACATTTCGGACCCCTAAGTTGCGGGCCCCATGCGACCGCATGGTTCGCACGCCCCTAAGGCCGGCACTGAGTAGTGGAATGTTAAGCTAGACACTGAATGCAGTTGTCTACGACCACAAGACCCAACAGTGACTCTTCATCATACTAAGCACACTTTCCCTTGACAGGAATGAGGAAGGAAAACACCATAAATTCTGTACTAGTGCGGAACGGAAACCAGGCAATAACGTTTGATAAATTTATAGAATATGAAACTGGGAAGATTATGAGAAAACAAGAAAGTCGATTATGGAAACTCCACTCACTTATTCAATTACTCATTCTGAGAATTTATATAGCGCTCTCAAAGATAACTGCTCAGAGTCGTTATACTACAGTATCGCAATCCTTGTAGCCTATATAGGCCTAGTTTGACGCCATAACATTTTTATTCCTAATCCCTTCGCCGGTGGGTGGTAGGAAGCCGAATATCGGTTGCATCAGTGCTTCTTAAACTTCCTGATGCTGAGGACTGGTAATTATTTTACCAGCATTACAGGTGCTTTTCAGCATCAGCGTACATTACAAATATATTAAAATTTAAATATAATAATACTGTCACTTATTAAAACTATACTTTTGCTACGTTTACATCATGCGACAACAACAAAAGTATGGCAATTGCATGTTTAAAGCTTCTTATTATGCAGTGGTTAAATTTGAGAGCAATCCAAATTGGTTCCGGTTATTATTCGGCGGCCGGGTAACCAGTCCCTCGCGGACCGGCACCGAGCCGTAGTCCACGGTTTCAGTAGCACAGGATTAAATGATTTCACACTCGATGAGCGTCGATCTCATTATGGTATTACTATTAATAATAATTATTATTATTATTATTAAGTATATTGGTGATGCACAGTACAAAGGTGTGGTTGGCGTCGGCGATGAGACAACATAGACCGCAAGCGGGTTTTAACGCAAACACGGTCTAAGGCTTGTATGTATGTATGTATGTATGTATCTATATTGTAACCGGACACTTAATAGCGCGTTGTTTGAAGTAAACCTCACAAAAGCTCAAAGACAAAAGACTTGGCACCATTCATGGATCATGACATAACATAGGCCTATATTTAGTCCGACATATATAAATGTTGCGCTTGAACAATCACTCGGACTATTGTGTGTGCATAAGATATTTCACGACCAGAGGTGACGACCACCTGCTCACTATATATCTACTTTCCGGGCCCAGACGATGATTGCATAAGAGGCGTTTGATGCTCTGCTGTCCATTCTAGGCGGCCATTACAACGTGTTTCATAAATAAACGCGCAACAAACCCCGTGTACATAAAAGACGCGTTGGTACACAATGATTCCAAGCATCAGACGAGACAGTATTATACACTGTAGACGTTGATCCATATGTGTATCTATATATTATTACATATCTATTGCTACATCGACCCCTTTATAAGACTGTAGACATTATATATATATATATATATATATAAGCTTATATGCTTAGATTTATATGACATTGTGTGTATGTGGATATATCTGTATAAATAGTCTCTCTCTATGTACATATTTTACATACGTTGTATTTTTAAGAATATCTATATGAATATCCACAATCTGTTGTGTATATGAGACATAATTATAATTATATATTATATCAATCAATCAGTCAATCAATCAATCAATCAATCAATCAAAAGCTTTATTGCAACCGAAGACAAGGTAACGTACATGACAATTGGTTACATAACAGTTGTCAACAGATCGCAAAAGGAGCGCCCAAAGGGACCGTGGTCCCGCTAAAAGGGTCTCCTATACAGTTGGAGTAACAACTTAAAATATAACTGACTCGTTCGCACCATCCTAGGCCGTTCGATGTGATTAGACCGTTTAAAGTTCGAGTGACCATGCATTGGGATGGGGCTATAAGAAAAATAAACGGGTAGGGTAAACAATCTTAACTAATCTTAACTAATTATTAACTAGATCCCTAACTCTCTCGGAGTCATACCGAGAGAGTTAGGGATCCTACTGGCTAGGTTTTTAGGCCAATTTGACTAATAGTCCGGTCATTAAACAGTTGAGGTTCAACAAAATTCGAACAAAGGTTTCTCGATGGGTTTCACCTCTTTGATACGTCTATATTGCAAGAAAAAAAAGTTTACCAAAATCTGACGTGGGGAACTACGTGAAAATAGGTGAAATCCAAGATGGCCGCCGTCAAAATTAACCAAAGTGGAAAAAATTTCATATATGGAACCAATCAAGGTAAAATCATCTATAATGAGTCTATTCATTTCAGCATATACTTATACATGTTATGGAATGTAATTCTTAAGATAAATGTTAAAGAAACTAAAAATGGCCGCCAAGGTTTGACGAAAAAGCAAAATTATTATATCTACATAACTAACGGCATTAGAAGGTAGCAAGACATCTCAATCAATTAGCAGTAATAATATTCAAATCCCTGACATCTGTATATTCACTTTGATTACCAAATTATAATTTTAGTGGAACCAGGGACGTCATTTGGGGGGGGGAAGAGGCATTTGCCCCCTCTCGTTTTTTGAAAAAAAGAAAAAAGGATGGAAAAAAGAAAAGGAGGAAGACGAAAGGGTTATAAAAAGAAAAAGAAACTGAAATTCAGGCTGCCATTGGGTGGCGACCCACTCTTTAGCAGTGGGGGTGGGGGCACAGAATACAGTTGTCCCCCCCGCAAATTTTTTAGAAACCACTTATATGCATGGTCAGCATTCAAGTGTGAACCATGCTTACAACTATATATCGTTGCAATGGTCTGATTACCAGCTAACTAAATTTCTTCACGATGAATAGCAGTCACCAATTTCCAGTACGAGAACTGAGTGAAAGAGTGAATGGACGATGCTCACCATATGCTTGGCTGTGCAGTATGGTGCCATGGATGGGCTCTATTACTCTGCAGATGACAGTAACGGTGAAATAACATCTGATGTGAAGGCATCATCCAGACTCAACTGCCCATTGCTAACCTTTGACATGAGCTCACTGGCACTTTCGAGAAGGGCATGGACCTGCACAGTGTAACATCCTCATCCATCCACTACACCCAAAGCTACATCACTCATGAGCAGATGTGGCTCCTTCATATTCAGTACTGGTCAGGGCCTCAGCATCACCTGAAAAACTCTCATTGTCGAGAGCTTTGTCGTGGGCATTTGAGCATGATGGTGACTTCACAGGCTGATCTTCAAACACTTTACGGCGCACATCAATTGTCAAAAATGTATGATGTTCAATGGCATTGAGAAAAAACTTGACCTTGACCTCAGTCACTCCCTGCTCTTTAGTCATACACTTTCTGGATGTGATACGACTTCGAAGCCCTATGACATAGGAAAAATGTCAGCTATGGGTAACTACCATGGCCTCAAGGAATTCACAGAGTTCTTCATGGTGGTTGATACTAATCGTGAAGAAATTGAGTTAGCTGGTAATCAGGCAATTGCAACTATCTATAGTTTTAAGCAAATCGAATGTTGACCGTGCATATAAGTTCACTGAGAAGGTTGCTTCAAGCTCTGGCTATCTGCCCCCTGAACGTCTTCCACCCACATCATATGCTGCCAGATTCCACAGCCAGCAGATCTACCTCCAAGTGCAGGCTTGGTTAGGCAACAACATGGAGTCGACAGAATGGGGCTGGGTGGTCTGCAAGACCCAGCAGCATGAGTCTGTCTTGAAGCCACACAGAATAGATCAACTTGCTGCACCTGCATCTCTATTTAATATTGTTAAATGTAACTGTACTGGAATATGCTCCAAAATACATGCTCCTGTGAGAGAATGAACTCGCATGTAATTTGGTGTGTGGTCATTGTAAAGGACTAATATACACACATGGGCAAATTCATAATTCCAGTGACACCAGTGACTAACAGTGATGCACTATTATGGGTGTAGAGAGGCATGGTAATATTTACCTTAGCTGTATATGTGTTCAATATTTAAATGCCTATCACTCCATATCCAACAATTAAAGTAAATATGTATTAAGACCATGTGTCACAGTTCCATTCAGAGACGTCACTTCAGCTTTCTTCAAAGGAGGGAGCCTCACTGGCAGCGATATTTTTGACAGGTGGGGGACACTGGTTTTGAACTGATCTGGACAAACAAGAGGTAAATTTTTAAACCTTTTTGGTGTTTCTTCAAAATTGGGGGGGAACTGTATACTGTGTCCCCCCCCACTGCTAAAGGTGGGTCGCCACCCATGGGCAGCCTGAATTTGAGTTTCTTTTTTACACCTTTCGTCTTCCTCCTTTTCTTTTTTCCATCCATTTTCATGTTTTCAAAAACGAGGGGGAATGCTCTGTTGCCCCCTACCCCCAATGACGTCCCTGGTTCCATTGAAATTATAATTTGGTCATCAAAAGTTAATATAAAGATGTCAGGGATTTGAATATTATATCTGCTAATTGATAGAGATTTCTAGCTACCTTCTAATGCCGTTAGTTATGTAGATATAATAATTTTGCTTTTTCGTCAACTCTTGGTGGATATTTTTTAGTTTTTTTGTAACAATGAACTTGAAAATAACATTCCATGACATGTAAAAGTATATGCTGATATGAATAGACTCATCATAGATAATTTTAGCTTGACTGGTGCCATATATGAAATTTTTCCACATTCGTTAAGTTTGACGGCGGCCATCTTGGATTTGACCCATTTTCACGTAGTTCCCCACGTCAGATTTTGGTAAACTTTTTTCTTGCAATGTAGACGTATGGAAGAGGTGAAACCCATCGAGAAACCTGTTGTTCGAATTTTGTTGAACCTCCATTAATAATTGCTGTTTAATGACTGGACTATAATAGTGTGGTTCACATTGCTCTGTGTATGTAGCAATAATGATATTGAAAAGAAAATCTAAGATCTATCAAAGTGGAAGGAGATTTAGTAGGTTATAAACGGCTCATCGAAAACGGTTAGAAATGGATCAATTCTAAGAGGATAATAATTAATCGGCAGAATATCAAAACCAAATAGTTGCTAATTGTATTGTATTGTATATGGGCATTTATAAAGCGCCTCTCGCGGTATATACCATTCAGAGGCGCTCCCAGTGCGCGAAACCCCGAGAGAAAAAGCAGGATTTAAGGTGAGAAAAGGAAGAAGCAACGCTACCAGAGAGAATGGTGGTGCGGACAGAAGGAGGAAGTCGGTTCCAAAGTGAGGGACCTATGCAGGCAAAGGACCTGGACTGAGCCATAGTTGTCCTGACACGAGGAACTAAGAGGTCAAGACGATCAAAAGATCGGAGACGACGCAGCGAAGCAGCAGAATGAGGCCGTTGAAACAGATCACGTAAGTACTGTGGAGCAAAACCCAGCTGAGATTTAAGCACAAGAATAAGCACTAATGTATTCTGTATGGCGCCTCTGGCCGACCATTGCGTGCTGTAGCTGTCGCGAAGGTAAGAAAATGTACTGTGCGTATTTTGGCAGGGTATACTTACTAACTGGGTGCTTTTAAAAGGTATAAGAGAGGTATTGTGTAGGTAACTGCATGAACAGCTTTAGGTTAACACGGCACTGCAGCTTCCAAATACCAGAAAACCTTTTGGAAATGGCGCTATGTAAATGTTCAAATACCCACCTATATAACTATATACTTGATCATGCCAACCTACCAAACTACCTACCTAACTATACTTATATACCTATCTAAATGCAAGTCTACTTATAGACTCTATACATCCATAGATACATATACAATAAAACATACATACATACATACACACGTAAATACATACATACTTACATTCATACATAAATACATTCATACCCACATGAATACATGCACACATAATTATATACATTCATGCACAAATAAATACACACATGCATACATACACACATACATACATACATACATGCATACATACATCATACATACATACATACAAATATACAGACATACATACACATACATACATACATATATACATTCATACACACCTACGCACATGCAGATATATCAATCACACACACAGATACATACATACATACATAAATTCTTACGTTTTATGGATATTATGTATATGTATATATATTAGTACATATATGTATATATATATATATATGTATATATAAGTCCACTTGAAGCATCTGGAGGTGCAACGCTGGCTTGTTGACTAGTGAGCCATTGCTCTTGGTCAGTTAAGGTCGTTGGTCTTGGCGGACGTTAGCCTAGGACTCTTGAGAGATGAAAGACTGCAGACACTGATTACCTTCTTAATCTCTCTGCAACCTTCGGCATTCCCGACCTCTAGTGTTCTACATGTCACGACTCCTACAGCCTTGAGGACACGCAGTCGCATTGTCGTCGCAGCCAAACGTACAGCGCATAGACAGCGGTCGCCTTGACCATAAGTCACAGCACCCAGACCTCGCTTTCAATAGACGTGCGCGGTCGCAACTGACAGCATAATTACTAATAGAATCATTCAGGTCCTATATGTATATCGGAGAATGACAACGAAAGACAACCAATGCAACCAGTGCAATCAAGACAACCATGGTAAGCAATGTAATCAAGACAGTGAAGACGACAAAGAGAACGAAGGCAACAAAGACAATTAAAAAATCAAGACAACACAGTAATCAATGCAATCAGGACAACCAAGACTAAGACATGATTAAGTTCAGGTTCAAAGGTCAAAGGGCAGACTGCTAAACTGCGCATTAGACAGTGCATCACCGCACTGTGCACTGCACTGGCACAGTACATGCGACTACAGTGTTGTAAAGCTTTGTGTCCAAAACGCAACATGGTATAACAGTATTATATGCTGCATAGTTTATTAAACTAACATCTGATCCTACATTACAAATCACAATTACAACAGGGCACAGCATGACTGTCATATAATGTATTACATTGAAATACATTGTATAAAACACCACAAGCTTTTCGCCGTTTATCAGCGCCGAACAATGCTGAGCCTCTGAAAGTCAGGATTTATACATTGCGTTAAATCAACAGCGAAAATAATAGAGTCCGGAAGTGCAGATACGTTAGCGTCACAGTAGGAGGTCGTTCCGAGATGTTCGTCACTTTGCACATAAACTTAAAATGTTGCTAGTAATTATTCCGCCATGATATTTTTTAGTAATTCGACTGTGATAACGCCATTTAAACAAGGTGGTTTGAGATATTAATATGCATCGCATAACGTGGTTATACTCATCAACCTAACTGGAAAAGCTATGTATTTTTTCTTATTTATTTTTCATATAATAGGCCTAATAGACTATCCTTCAAGGCGTTCATAGTCCGGCTTATGCAGTATACATATGATGGTGAACGTCGAGGTTATGTGACGAACAACATAAGAAAAAAACAGCGAAAGCTATTTGGTATTTGGCGGTGTGCAAATTCTCAACATTGGGGTAGTTTTTTACCAATTGCTTTAATTGCCCGTAGTCAACAGGTAGCAACAGAGGATTGTCTGTAGAATTACTTGGATGAACTTTAGTGCGCAGATGGTCTGCACGGAAGAAACTGATTACTATGCACTTCTCGACGAATACTGAGTATGTGGGGCGTGGTGGCTCAGTGGTAAGTTCGGCGCCTTGTGACCTGAGGGTTGCAGGTTCGAATCCCACTCTAGCCGCTGCGTACGGACCTTGGGCAAGTCCTTCACTCGCGATTACTCGTGGCGCTTCGGCGTGAAAACTCCGACACAGTATACCAATGCTGTAGTCGGGAGCGCCTCTGAGTAGTAGTAGACTTCGAGAGGTGCTATAGAAATATCCGAAATAAATAAATGATTAATAAATAAGTATGTTTGTATTTGAATGTTTGCATGTTTCCAAACCGTTTACAACCCATTCTAAAGACCTGTCAAGAGCCATTTCAACTTGGCTGTACTCTAATTGATCTAAACCGATGCAACTAACACAGATAAAAGGAAATGTGAAAATCCTTGGAATACTATGAAGTATGCTTCGATTTCAGATGTTCGAAACAATTCGAAAGACCGTCTTACAAAAAACAACAGCTCGAGAAACTGAAATTGAAATTTCTGTAATCTCTGTTCATTTAACTGTAATTTTTAATCTGACATTTATAAAGTGCCACTTCAAGAAAAAAAACTCATCAGTGGTGCTTCCGACCAGAACAAGTGAAATTACTGTAGAACAATACTTCAGGCGCTTGATAAGTGACATTATGGCTGACACAACCACCACCGCCAAACTTCACCACCACCACCAACAACAACAATAACAACCAACCCCACCACCAACGCCACCACCACCAGCAACAACACCAACAGTAACAGCAACAAGCACCACCACCAAGACCACCACCACCAACAACCAATATCACCAACAACACCAACACGCGATGGGTACGAATAGGTGATCTCCACTTATCGACAACGACCTTCCGGAATCATAATTGGTATTTTTTTAAATCATTAAGTGGATTCTCCGTGAAAACCAAGGTCTCAGATTAGGGGCGTTCTCTAACCAGAAGCTCCACTGCTTCTGAAATCAGAAGTTGGCTCTTCAGATAGAAACAAAGTCTCAGATTATGTATATTCTATAGCCAAGTGCCATATTACTTGAAATACTACTTGAAATGCAAAAGCTAAATCGCTCCAAAGCTTCTCCACTCGTCTGCATCAAATCCTTTAATCGGTGAAACCAAATGCGTACACTGTAACCAGGACAATTTAAAAACCAGAGGGCGCAATCGACTGAGACTCGCGGATCAGAAGCTGACTCAAGGCAGCTGAACTGAAACCTCATCTTTTAGCCTTGAGACATAGTTCCCCCACGTCGTACCTGGTTTCACTGAAACGTGCCTGACGTATTCGTAGCCAGTCAGGCGTGAAGTAAGCACAATGGTTCTGTTTGCCCTGTCTCATTATGTCGCCCAAGCAGGCGCCAATTACACACACACACACTCTGTCTGTCTGTCTCTGTCTCCTCTGTCTGTCTCTGTCTCCTCTGTCCGTCTGTCTCTGTGTCTCTCTCTCTCTCTTTCAGTCGGCCATGAGTTACCTTTTGGGACGGTTTCTCTCACCTGAGCTGATTGCGTCATTCGATGACTCTCAGGTGAGGAGAATCTCTCAGGTGAGGATAATCACTCGGCGCCCACTAACATTTCGTCCTCATTCGCTTCACCTGCAGGTAAAAGCGGCCATAAAATAGAGCAACGTATTTGAGGGTCGAAGGTACACCTACAGTTTCGTCATTCATAATAGCATCTGAATCGCTGGACCAACTGTATGCTGTGTTTAACAGAGATGGGCCATCAGAATTATAGTCGAGCACCTAACAATAATTACTGTAATCTCAGTATATTGCTCACAGTAGCCATCAACAAATTAAAGATTTGTGTATTTATGTATCAATTCCAACATAATTTACTATATTTCTCACAGTAGCCATCAACAAATTACAGATTTGTGTATTTATGTATCAATTCCAACATAATTTACTATATTTCTCACAGTAGCCATCAACAAATTACAGATTTGTGTATTTATGTATCAATTTCAACATGATTTACTATTTGCTACATCTGATGACTGTTTCAATCTTAAGTCAGGACTACATGACCATTTCACGAGATCTTCATAAAATATCGCAGGCTGCGATATCACCAGAATAAGACAGGAGAAAATGCACTGATTACTGGACCAACTGTATGCTGTGTGGAATTATTCTCTGTCTGGTAACTTAACTAACTTACCTACCGCGCGCCAGCTCAATTTGTTTGACCACACTGGGTCACACGGCAACTTGGTTGCAGGGCCACCGACAGAAATTCCTGGCCCCTAGGCAGAGCAGTCACGGGCCCCTAAACTATCATTAGGCTTTATGAGAAAAGTTGATTGCGGGCCCGGCCCGGGCCTCGGAAAATCGCCGGGAAAATCGCCGGCACCCTGGGCATTCACCCTCTGCCCCCGCTGTCGTCGGGCCTGCTTGGTTGTTCCACCGGCCCGGACTTCCACGCTCCAGCATAGAAGTTTTGCTGTGGTCGGTACATTCTCATGGGATGCTCCAAGCTGCCTAATAACCTGCAACATGAGCTTCTCAGCCTCTCTTTGCCTCTTGTTCGCAAACTCTTAGAAGACCATTTTATTCGATCGTGGTTTCATTGTGTTAGGTCAGGATCGCCTCTGATGAGTCTCTCTCTTGAAGTGGCGCTATATAAATTTGCAATTAGCATTACCATTTCGAAAATGTGTTTTCCTTTGTTAAAAATATTTAACAGGAAAATAATTATGTGCAAAGTTATCGACAACCGATTAAACAAATAATTGTCAGAGATGCCGTCTTGATAATTGTTTTTGCCCATTAATATTTTATCGTTGACTCTGTAGTGGGACTTGTTGTCCTTTTGGTTTTCCTTTTGGATGCCTATTAATGTTTATCTTTGAAGGACCGTAGTATAAATTGTTATTTGGTGTTCAATAAAGGGCTTTACTTCATTTATTCATTCATTCATTCATGCATTCAGTCACCTGCTCGCTCGCTCACTAACTCAGCGCATTTATTATTATTATCAAGGATCTCTCTCTCTCTTTCTCTTTCTCTCTCTCTATCTACGGTATCTCTAACTGTCTGCATATCTGTCTGTCTGTCTCTGTTCTGGAAAGTCCCTTTATCTCTAACTGTCTGTATATCTGTCTGTCTGTCTGTCTGTCTGTCTCTGTCCTGAAAAGTCCCTTATGTACCTTAGGTTAGCCCGTTACATTTTGTCCTCTGTTAAAGATAAGGAAATGCGCGAAACATTACATAAATTGTGGATTTAATTTCTCCCTGTAGTCTGGCATCTCCGTACCGCGATCTCCTTGTATTGATGCCTCGATTGTTACTGCAGCTACAACTGTAGTTCTGAGGTTATTTTCAACTGGATCGGAATTAAAAAGATAAATTCTCAAAGGAGTCAGGTTTGTTTCAACGATTACTCCCAACATTTTAACCTAGCCAGCCTCCTGATCATCATAGCACGTAATCTGTTGAATTATCATTCCTCTTACTCATCCTATCCTTATCTTTATTTTCCATCTGTAAAGTCTCCAACTCCTCTCCATCCACATTCTCCTGTTCTTTATCCTATACACCGTCTTTCTCTTAATTCATCTGCTCTTCTTACTCTTTACCGAATTCCTACTCTTTCTGATCCTCCGGAAATTGGTGAATTTGTGCAGTTATGTTCATTTACTTTAACGAATGTGGCAAATGGATTACTCACTTACTTACCTACTCTATTCATACTTTCTCCGTGCTCACTTTGCTTTCTACTCCTCCTAATCCTTCCGTGTACTGCAACTGCTCCCTCTTCTTCCTTATTTAGTACTCTCTCTCTCTCTCTATCGTTTCTCCATTTTCTCATTGGTTCCTTATCCTCGCGCTTTGCCATCACACGTTTCCGCTTCCTCCTCTTCCTCTGTGTCGTTCTGTTCCTTATCCTCATTCTCCCATTCCTCCTCTATGTCATTGTCCTCTTTCTATCTTTTCTCTTCCTTCTCCTGCTCCTCCTCGCCATACACCTGTTCCTCCCCTTATATCTTTCTCCTCTTCCTCGTCGTTCACCTATTCCTCCAATGTTCCCTCTAAGCTGCGCGCGTGCGCGCGCGCGCACGGCATTTCAAACTAGCGCGCACAACATTTCCTCCTGGCGCACAAACTTCGTGAGCTCTAATTTTTATTTTCGATGTTAAATTTTGCCCATTGTTCCAGCTGACGACATATTTAGCCTACGATGCTCAAAAGGCCAAACAAGGCTTGTGTTAAGAAATGTCTCCCCGTGTAGATCTCTGCACTATAGCCTGTATAGGTCGCACGCTTCATGATAGGAGTCAGGACCTAATTGATACAGACAGCCACAGGTGTTCGTATGTGTGGGGTCTGTCTAAGTCACCCGATGTGTCAGAGTAGTGGACCCACAGAAGAACGACACTCAGTTGTACACACCAATATGCAGCCAGGCATGATTCGGAAGCTTACAACAGCTGCATACCCTTCTACGGCAGATCACTCACCTCTGACCCATGACCGAGGGTGTTCGAAATAATACCAATTAACCTCGATCGTTCGTCTCTCTTTCGCTGTCTCATTCGCTCTCTCTGGTTTCTCTCACTCTGTCTCTGTAGCAGTCTGTCTCTGTCTCCCTCTACAAAGCCATGTGACCTGTACACACTACATATGACTGCAGATTTCCAGAATATGAAATACTCAAATGGAAAGTGAGCTATGCCTGTTGGCAGACACACAAAGTTATGATTTTGGGCAAACCGAGATTGCTAGATTAGCAGTGAAATACTGTAAACTGCTTGACAAATCTGGCGACGAATACGAGAAGCAGGCTTGCAAGCAGTATCGTGACTTTCAATACATTGCAATCGAAAACTTTAAGGTAGGAATTTTCAAGATATTTGCCGATACATCTAGCATGCAGTGTGAACGTGGCTTCAGCCTTATGAATGCAACGAAGACAAAATGCGTAATCGACTTCAGTTTGACCGCCTAGACGGTGTAATCAGAATTAAGATTTTTGTTCTGGTGAAACAAATTGACCTGGATCATGTGTAGGCCATGCTTTTTAGCAATCTCACAAAGACAGACGCAAGAAAATCGAAGCTTAATTTTTGGCCTTTTTATAGCCTACCCTCAAGGATTTTATAGCCTTTTACAGAAGTGAAGTAATTGTTTAGGAAACAATTTGAACCATGTATACGCTGGTAATGCAATCGTAGAAAGTAGCATTGTGAATCGATTAATCTTATAATTTTAGTTGCTATGTTGAATGCGTCATCGGATGATTGACCGGGCATATAAGCACACAACTTGAAGAAGTTGTGCTTGTCAGTTACATTTGTTCATGTAATCATCAATTTGAAATGTGTCTACAGGCTATATGTAGGCCTAATTCCGTAATAATTATAAACCAATCTATTACAATGTTGTCACATTCACATAAATGCTACTTACTTACTTCAACTTGACTTAAGCCTTTTTCGTTTTATATGATGCGATTTTCTAGGGTTTTAATGTAAGTCTTATGGTGAAAATGGAGGAACAATCCTTTCTAAACGCCTTTGCTACCCCCAAATGCCCACCACGCCCACGCCACCTTCACGAGGTAACCCCACTAGGAGCAAAGAGCGCAGTGGACGACCGAGTCCTCGCCGATATAATCGAGTCCCGCGAGATAAGCAGTCTGAAAAAGGACGATGGAGGACATCAACGCAGAAGAAGGTGTCTCAGTAAAAACACCGATGGAAAGGCAACGAGAAACCACCTCCCTAAACTTCTCGAGTTGCATTTAGCCATTCGAAGTTAGAGCCTGCCCAGGGGCAGAGAACTTGAACACATGTACAACCTTGCACGTACAAGATATTTAGTAGGCCTTAAGGATCACAAAATGTTACTGCTCACGCGGCAGGCCAATGCGCGCACGGCGGAAAAAAATTAGAGGGAACATTGTATTCCTCCCATTCATCTTCCTCCTCCTCGTCAATGTCATTGTCCTCTTCCTCCCATTCCTCCTTCCTCCTTTTCGCCATTGTACTCTTCCTGCCCTTCATCTTCCTCCTCCTTCTCGTCATTCACCTTCTCTCATTCCTCTTCCTCCACCTCCTCGTCATTCACCTTCTCCCTTTCCTCCTCCTCGTCAATATCCTGTTCCTCCCATTCCCCGTCCTCTCATTCCAATTCCTCCCATTCCACTTCCTCCTCCTCCTCCTCCTAGTCAACGTCCTCTTCCTCTCATTCCTCTTCCTCCCATTCCTCTTGTTCCTCCTAGTCAACGTCCTCTTCCTTTCATTCCTCTTCCTCCCATTCCTCTTCCTCCTCCTCCTCCTCGTCAATATCCTCCTCCTCTCATTCCTCTCTTCCTGCTGGTTCTCCATTCCTCAGCGAGTAAAACAACACCTTCCGCAGTCGATCGTTTGTCCGTCTTTCTTTGCCTATTTATTATTCCGTCTGGCCTGCTTCTGCTCCTTTTCTTCGCCTCCCACTTCCTCCGTCTGCGTATCTCCCCCTCCCACTCTCTCCGTCTGCGTCCCTCTCCTTCCCACTCTCTCTCCGTCTGTCTCCCTCTCTCGCCATGGCAGTCGAGTGCTTTCATCGGATGTAAATCATTCGTGACTTGATAATAAAAACGACTGGGCATGAAGCGCCACCTATCAGTCGATGACCGTCTCATTTCTTTCCGCCTTGATTGATTATCGACTTCTCGTCCGCGCGACGAGACTTGCGCGATACTTTGACGAATTTACTAATGTATAAGAGAAGCGGCGTTAAGTCCGGGCGATCTATTTCGACGGACCCGGCCTACCTTGCGCCTCTCCCATGCATGCATTCCCGGGTGGCTTTTCTCGGACACACGGCAAGCAACGACTATCGATTCGGCGGGCCTACGCTTTCCACAGTCTACAGTCACTCTGGATCGTAACTCCTATTCTTACTGTGGCCAGTTATAGAGGTACAATGCCGCTCTACAACGACGTCGATACTTCCTCAGCAATGCAAGATGCACATCGCTCCCTTTCTAAATTTACCTCGGTACACAAGTAGTTTAACTACAACGCTCTAACATTTTATGTATGTATGTATGTATGTATGTTTCAAGATACTTAATATAGCGCCTTTTAAGTACCTTAGAAAAGCGCTGCACACATGGCTATCTGACTGGTCTAAATAAAAGTGCGTTTAAAGACAGTTTGAGAATGTTTGCTGAACAGGGCCGAGTGCAATAGCACGTAGATTTTTTTTATGCAAGACTGTTCCACGAAGTTCCAATGCATGAGAAGGCATGATTAGCTCGAGTTGAAGTGTGGTATTTCCATACTGACCTGTGTGCTTTCATTGTTCATGCTCCACTTTGTTTGACTAAAGTTATCGTTAAATGTCGTTAAACTGCAAATCTAAAACCTAAACCGATCAGGCGAATCTATAACACCAAACAATAAAGTCCCCAAAATACCAAGGGATGTAGGCATAATCCCACAATTTCAAATTAAAATAGACCAGTAAGAAATGATCTTCCGAAACAATCGAACAGTGTTAAATGCTGTGCTTCTCTGCACTTCCAAGGACAAATGAAAACCTATTGGAAAGCCGGATGAACACTAAGCAGTTTTAGTACTGAAAATGTCATAAAATGCAGACTCAAAACATTTCCATATTGACCCATTGTTGCGCTTTTTTCTGGGACTTTGCACTAGTCTAAGTCTGTTGCAGCATATCGACTCTTAACAATCCATGACTGGACGTATGTAAGTGAATACCAATCATGCAAAGGCAACCCAGCAACATAAATGAAGAATAGCTGAAATATGTGCAACACTTAGACAATACCTATAGCAGATAAAAATTGCCAAAGGTCACAGTCTGCGTTATTTAAAACAGGAAAGCCTATATATATATATTATATATATTATATATTGGTGCATATATATATTATATATATTATATATATATATTATATATATATTCGTTTATTTACGATAATCTGGTTGACATACGGCAACCAGTTTACAAGATAATAGCAAATAGCAAAAAGTCGACTATTGACGTGTTTATAACAGATAGTATCACACATGGCAGCCTGTTAGGCGCCCGTCCCTGGTGAGGATGCACTCTGCGCTAGTCTCAATGATGTTATAAATGTCATTTAGAGCAGAACATTTATCAGTTAGCGAGCATTGCTCAGATAACTATGAGAGTCGTCAGTGGCTGGGTCGCGCACACAGGCTGACCCAACCAACAGATCGATGCACGGACTTCGTGCTTTTTAACGGGAAACCGCGTGTGTGCATTGAATCCGTGGCCAGCGCATTAGTGTCTGTGTCGACCAGACATGACTTTTCAGAGATTACCTAGAGCGAATCGTCGTACATAGACGACGCAAACGGTGTAAGTAAATAAGTTGCGACGCCAATGATTGGTTTCAGAGGACGAGGAAGGATGTGTCTGCAACTACTGCTGCTGATGAAACAGGGATGTTGCTTGGCGATGATGCTCTACCGTTATATGGTTTAAAAAAAGTATGTGTTTAACGATGCACCAAACTGATAAACGTTTGGGGTGAGGTGACCCAGTACTTGTGACAGGATTTAATGCACCAACATAGATGACTTCGGTCTGTTTGTGATTATTGGTTTAATATTGAATCTGCCTTTTTCCTCTTGGCCTGGGTCGGGAGCGCCTCTGGGTGGAGACCTTGAAGGGGCGCTATATAAATTTTGATTGATTGGTTGATTCAATATTTACGATTCTCAGGTAGATAAAGCGACTATGGCGCATCGAGGATCGAAGTTTCTTTCATTCGTTTATTGAAACCGGTTCTAGCATCTTAAGAACAACATAGAATATCTCATTCGTTTATTGAAACCAGTTCTAAAATCTTAAGAATGGTATACAATTTGTCATTCCTTTATTGAAACCAGTTCTAATATCTTAAGACCAGTATAAAATATATCATTCGTTTATTGAAACCAGTTCTAACATCTTAAGAACAACATAGAATATCTCTGCCATATGCTACAAAACAGATCTGAAAGGATAAAGTCCTGTCATATGAAGCCGCTTGTGACGTAATAAAAATTACAATAACGAATGATCAACTTCAGATATATACCAGCTGAAGCGTAACATTTAAGATATTTAGCAACAAAAGCTAAATGCAATTGGACGAATAATCAAAACAAACAAAGTGACAAAACCAAACAAAGTTTTAGAAGCATTCATGATTTTGGCAAGCCGTGTGGCCAACACGATGTACATTGAGACAGAACAATATATTAAGAAAATGCGCTCTATCATTATGTTTCTGATCTCTTTGATGTCGACATGTTCCGTGTAAGGGTTCTGGTGCCATATGATATGCGACTTTACCCAGGAAAACCATCGTTTTGTGCCATATATATGCGTATTTTGAAAAGAGCGCTTTAGAATTTCCTAGATTGGATAGACTGCTTGATTGAGCTATCATAATATAATATCTACATGGTTGTACTATATTATAGTACAACCATGTAGATATTACTCAGGAACAAACGGTCTATTTAGACATTCCCCTCTGAACCGTTTACGTTGAATTATTACCCAGAAACAAAGCGAATAAACTAGTTCTCTATAACTATTCTTGCTTAGACTTTCAATTTAGCCAAACCGAGCAACAGTATTGGTTGAGGATTTAACTGCGATTTAACTGGAGTGTTCTTGCTAATTAAATTCGCTTGAGGCAAATCTCTTGAACCGGTTTTCGTAATCGCAGCCTAGACAAAACCGTCTGAAGCGGTTAACTGGACAATTCTTTTGCTCACCCTGTTTTTTCGATTGTGTCCAAGCTCTTGAACCGCTTTGTCTGGACAATATTGGCTGAGCTGCGTATACTCTCCGTAGCTGAGCCACTAAGGTTGAGCAAAGACGGATGACAGCCGGAAGTAGACTACGCACTGACCGATCGCATGCTCTATGGAATGGATGTTTAGTGTTTACATAGACATACGCCAGTCCGCTCACCCGTCCCCCGCTCGCCCGTCCCCCGCCAGCCACTCCCCACCCGCCCGTCCGTCCCCCGCTCGCCCGTCCCCAACTCGCCCGTCCCCCGCTCACCCTTCCTCCGCCCGCCCGTCCGCCCGTCCGCTCGAACACACGAACCTCTGTTTATATAATATATATATAACATTCGTCTATCTGTTGATAAAAATCATCCATATCTACGAATATGTCGCCAACATCAACTTTAGTTATGAAGATTTAAGCCCATAAAAGTCATGACAAGTTTTTTCTATAGAAAAAAGCATATTAATTCATGTATGAATTATTTTCCACGACTGCAGCAAAAGTAATACTTTATCGACAAGCTGCATTGGTTTCCCAGTCACTTTTAGTACGCGCTCTTTGTTAAAGTATTAAAGGCGTTTTACTAGTATGGTCGAGGCATCGAGACTATACGAAGGTAAGTTTGGAGTGAATTTAAAGACTTCGGAATAGTGGCCTGCAACTAAACTGTGGACTGACTGTAGGCCTAAATGCTGATGATATGGGTTTGGCTCGCAGCCAAAAAAAATGTTGGGCCCTATAACAATAATTTTCGTTTTCTTCAGTCCTCTAGTGTAACGATGTGCTTTAGATTCAGAGATACATTTGGATACATGTGTTATAGATTCAGGGATACATTTGGATACATGTGCTATAGATTCAGAGATACCTCTGGATACATATGCTATAGATTCAGGGATACATTTGGATACATATGCTATAGATTCAGAGACACATCTGGATACATAGATTCAGGGATACATTTGGATTCATGTGCTATAGATTCAGGGATACATTTGGATACTTGTGCTATAGATTCAGGGATACATTTGGACACATATGCTATAGATTCAGGATACATTTGGATACATATGCTATAGATTCAGGGATACATTTGGATACATGTGCTATCGATTCACGGATACATTTGGATACATGTGCTATAGATTAGGGATACATTTGGATACACGTGCTATAGATGCAGGGATATATTTAGATATATGTGCTCTAGATTCAGGGTAACATTATAGATACATGTGCTATAGATGCAGGTATAGATTTGGTTTATGTAAAACAGGACGTGACTAACCAACCGCATTCATCGAGGCTGAACTAAGGGAAGTTTCAAGCACTTTATAGGCGCAGTAAATGGCGCAAAGGAATGACCTTCGATGTCGTTCGTCTGCATGTGTGGGGGTATTGAAACTTGGCTTACATGGATATCAGATTCATGCTCTTCATCAGCATTTCGACCGTAGAGTCTTCTCAGCATGGCTAGGCCGTTGTTCCTTGCATCTGAACACCACCACCACCACCACCGCCACCGGGATCAGTCCATCGTGCTTTCGCGGGCATCCGCTTGGAAAAATCTTTTCGGCTTAAGTCGAACTTAAGTCGAACCCTTTTAATCCTTTAACGACAAGAGGGATTAGTTTTTTAACTTTAGTAGAACCTCATCGTTTAAGTGTTGAAGCACATCTTTCGGGAGTCTCGTGTTGGTAACTAAAACGCCGTGCACGGTGCCTGCTGCGGATGTTCGTAACAGTCAGTTGCCATGGATGCTGATCTATTTAGATTTTTCGTAATTTCCAGCAATTGATTATCTGTAAAACTTCAAAATCCCAAGTGGAACATGGGGTGCTCTCTCTTCCCTCAATTCCGCTTCTAAGACGGAAATGGACAACTTACAAGGCCCTGGGGGTCACGGGGCCTGTGCATCGCAGGAATTACGGGTCTTTTTCAAGCTCATGCCGGTACCAAATTCCACTGCTTAGTGACAGAGATTAGTGTGCACAAAAACTTACCTGGAATCCTCTCAGCAGGATCGAAACTGAAATCGTTAGGTAACAGGTCAAGCGCGCTATCGATGGACCACTGTGTCGCACACGCTTCTCTGTGATGGGTCTATTTATGGACAATATCAAAGACCTATTCTTTAAAGGACAACGGGAGCAGACGGGAGTATGATACATAGGAAGACTAAAATAGACTAAACGGTCTACACATTGTAGGAGAATAATGGCGGGCTACCCGTTGTCGTTGCCTCCAATCGATGCTGATGCCTAAGGCAGGATGTAAGACAACAATGAACCAGTCAGAGGGAACTGCAACGCTTCTGAAGAATGAAACAATTGCTCGTTGTTTCAAAGGGTGGAATAGTATCTTGTTTTGATAACCGATTTCTGTTTGTTTTGACGAGTGGAACTATTCCTTGTTGTCTAGATGGCACTCATCTATAGCTATATATAGGAAATAAACAAGGTATAGTTCCACCCGTCAAAACAAGGAACGGTCTAAAAATAAGAACAGTTGCACATATTGTTCTTGTTTCTAAACCGTTCCTTGTTGCTTCAAAGACTGTAACCGTTCCTCTTATTCCGCAACTGGAACCTCCTTTTGTTGTACGCCCACAACTGATAGGAACGGGCGTTATATAATTTTCGAGTCGGTTCCAGTTTCCTGTCGTTCCATGCCTGGAACCGATTCCTGTAGTTCGATACCCGGCATCTGGATCCATTCGGTCGACAGGCAAATGAGTTTTTGTCTGAGTGTTCCTCGCCCTGGCGCCATCTCAAGATCTCCGAAATTCCCTGGGGATTGAATCCTTCCCAGCGCCGCTTCGGTGCTCTTCCGCTGGGAAATTATTCCAGCGGAAAACGAATCCACGGCAGTGTTTATTTTCGAAATAGTTAACATCGTATCACACAAAAAGAACTTAATTTGAACAAAGAGAAAGAAAAAAAACGTTACTGCGTACACAGGATTTCATATCAGATGGGCAAATGAAACCGCGCAAGCCAGAGTGCCAAGTGCAGCCTATGTGACGTAGGCCTATTCGCTAACTTACAAAGGAAGAAAAAGAAATGCAGATTTAAGTTATTGTCAGAATACTTTCTGCCGAATGGGACTTTGAAATATTATACTACTGAATGCTACGACATCTTCCTCTTCCTCATCTTCCTCATCTTCTTCATCTTCTTCATCATCTTCATTTTTATCATCTTCATCGTCTTCATCGTCTTCATCATCTTCATCTTCATCATCTTCATCTTCATCTTCATCTTCATAATCATATTCATCATCATCATCATCATCTTCTTCTTCTTCTTCTTCTTCTTCTTCTTCTTCTTCTTCTTCTTCTTCTTCATCATCTTCATCATCATCATCTTCATCTTCATCTTCATCATCTTCATCATCATCATCATCATCTTCTTCTTCTTCTTCTTCTTCTTCTTCTGCTTCTTCTTCTTCTTCTTCTTCTTCTTCTTCTTCTTCTTCTTCTTCTTCTTCTTCTTCTTCTTCTTCTTCTTCTTCTTCTTCTTCTTAGAATAATAATAATAATAATAATAATAATAATAATAATAATAATAATAATAATAATAATAATTTGTGACAATGACAACAACAATAATCATAACAACAACAACAATAATAATCATAATAGCAACAACAACAACAACAACAATAGCAATGATTTTCCACCCCAGGTAGCGCACATCGTTGGCACTTGCGGCCCATAGAACATTTGAATGTATGCAGATGATATTTATATTATGACATGAATACGTATATCAGATTAAATGAGACAATTGGAAGAAGCCATCTTGCAGTCTGCAGGTTTCTCCGCCCATTCGTCTTTGTTTGGTGTTGGTGGTCAAGCGGACGTGCTGAACAACATCTGTCCAGTCGGGACTGACCCCTGACGAAGTGGACGATATATTGGTCTTCAGGGCAGAAGACAGGTCCGAGTCTTTAAGACGACCGGAAATAGCCTGGATCACGCCTATCACACGTGTTAAGCCACCGCTGCCTCGCTGGCAAACGCCGCTTGCCAACAACATGGATGTCGTACTTGTGGCTTAGGTGGCCATTTTGTAGGCTAATGCAACGCAACTGTGAAGCGATTGAATGCTAGCAATAAGGAACAAATCAGTATCATCTATGTGCCACAGATGCTTTTCTTAATTTACACGTGTCTATGTAACATAAAATGATATTGGACGTATTTTTATGTAATCGTTATCTTAATATATAAATTTCTAAAGAGACCAAAAAGATAAGGAAGCAGAGGAGCTGCTAAGAAGCATTCTTTTTGCTATTTCCGAGAAAGAATAGACGGCGGAGTACAGGATAGATCTGGGTAGGAATAGCACTTATATGGCGCATTTAGAAAGCGTTTGTTAGTCGTGGCATTGACTGATATAGTGTCATCTGTGTGGGCTTCCCTTTGGAATGCACTGAACAGTTTGAATGCGTGAAGCGTGCGACAACTAGGCTTGTTGCTGGCATTTAAAAATTGACAATGTCACGCTTTAGGCCTATATACAACGACGTACTCATTAGCAGCGTATTGAAATTACGATTCACCGTGTATACCTCCGCCGGAGCACCTCTGATCAACGATCTTAAAGAGCCGTTATGGAAACTCTCTGAAATAATGAACGAATAGCAAAGCAGAAAATGACATAACATAACATAACAGCATAACAAAACATAGCACAGCATAACATAGCCTACGATTATTAAACAATAATCAATAATAATAATAATAAACAATAATATAACAGAATATAACACAACATAACATGAAATAGCAAAACATAGCAGAATATAGCACCGCATAACACAGCCGCATCATGTCATACAGCTATTAAAGCTGTTCTAAACTATCGTATCGTCAAGGTGCAGCCATTCAATACTATATTACTAAAAAGGCACTATTGAAACAATAGAATAATCCATATTCGTGTTGGCATATTTACGTCAGCCACCTGTAAGTTACCTGTAAATCACTTAAATGCTTAAAGACCTTTCTTTTTGCACGAGCCTATCACGTTGAGAGCGCTTCTGAATAGCCCTGCTGCAAGGAGCGAATTGAAACACCGTCCTGACACGGCTTCTGCCTTTACTCTCTGTCCTGCATCTATAATTTTTCATTTACTATTTACCTATTTATCCAATAACCGTGAAATGTTTACCTATGTACGCAGCTATGGTCGACCCGCTTACTATTTACCATTCACCTATTTGCCAGGTACTATTTACCTATTTATAGATTTTATCCATTTCGCGATTTACCAGTGTACCAATATTCTAGTTGCTATATCATCCATTACCCATTTATGATTTACCCATTTACAAGTTGCCTTATCATCCATTACTCATTTACGATTTACCCATTTACCAGTTGTCTTATCATTTATTACCCATTTACGATTTACCCATTTAACAGTTGTCTTATCATTTATTACCCATTTACGATTTACCCATTTAACAGTTGTCTTATCATTTATTACCCATTTACGATTTACCCATTTAACAGTTGTTTTATCATCCATTACCCATTTACGATTTAGCTATTTACAAGTTGCCTTATCATCCAGTACCCATTTACGATTTACCCATTTACCAGTTGTCTTATCATCCATTACCCATTTATGATTTACCCATTTTCCAGTTGCCTTATCATCCATTACCCATTTACGATTTACCCATTTACAAGTTGCCTTATCATTTATTACCCATTTAACAGTTGTCTTATCCATTACCCATTTACGATTTACCATTTACAAGTTGCCTTATCGTCCATTACCCATCTACGATTTCCTCATTTACCAGTTGCCTTATCATCCATTACCCATTTACGATTTACCCATTTACGATTTAGCCATTTACAAGTTGCCTTATCATACATTACCCATCTACGATTTCCTCATTTACCAGTTGCCTTATCATCCATTACCCATTACCATTTACCCATTTACCAGCTGCCTTATCATCCATTACCCATTTACGATTTACTCATTTATCAGTTGCCGTATCATCCATTATCCATTTACTATTCACCCATTTACCAGTTGCCTTATCATCCATTACCCACTGACCAGTTGCCTTATAATCCATTATCCATTTACGATTCACCCATTTACCAGTTGCCTCATCATCCATTACCCATTTACGATTCCCTCATCTACCATTCCACCTATAGGAGACGGTGGAATCGTCGTATACGGCACACATGGCTTTTACTGTCCCCACTGGGCGTCATCTACACGTGGTGCGTCGTCTCCGCTTTGAATCACTGCCCGCGTGAACAAAGATCAGATCGAACCACCGTCCTCGCTCATCTATCGCATCCGTGCCTAAGCTCCTGCTGCTGAAGCTGGTGCTAGCCAGCAAGAGCCGCATTCGAGTCGCCGACTATCGATCTCGAATCGACCCGGTCGTCAATTTCCCGACCGGTATTTTGCGCTAACATGTCCGCCTTGTTTGTTCGGATTCCGTGTCGCGATTGTTCGACGGGGTTCGCCCCGTGCTCCGCGCCGACTGGCACTAAACCCCGCTCACAATCCAGCGCACGGGCTCCGCACAACGCCCATTAAGTTTCAACACACTAAATACCGACCATCAATGCCACATAATGGAAATCAGACCAGCAGGCGTGCCAGCGCCGCGCAGCCAGCGGGTCCCGGTCGCTTTGGTTAGTCGTCCGCCGAGAGACATCGACGTTCAATACTGTCGCCATTCTTTTGCAGGCAATTGATATCGTTTTACGAATCGGGAGAATCAATTGAAGCGTGGAACGACTGTGATCTTAAATATCGCTTACGCGGCGGAAAAGAAACGAGCGAAGCGTGAAAAATTGGGCGACAATGGTTGCCAAGGACGGAGAAATCGCCAGCAAACAGACGAGCGGGCCTTCGTAATGATCGCAGGAGAGTTGCTAATGAGATGAAAATCACGAGATGCAGTGGTTAAGTCGGTCTATATGCGGACCTCCATTGAAAAGCGGTCACTAAACCGGAACAGTGGACACAGAATCACGCGATATCTTCGCATAATTTGAATATGGCTAGCTTCGGACAGTGGGAATCAAACCCCGATGTGTCATTGTGATTTGGCGATGAGTTTTGTCTATCGTAATTGTAACTGCAATTACGACAATTTATATAGCATCATCGTCAGTAGCAAGCTATCCATGCACGACTCTTGAGTGCAGGTATGCGGAACCATGCCGAAGATACCACAGGTGACGAAATGTATGATAGCGTATAAGCAACGTCTAACGGATTTGGCGAATGAGTTGTTCACAAGTGTAGGTTGAATGATGTGGTTGAGAAGATATGAGATCCAGATACTGATGTTATATTTTCTGAGCTTGTGGTTATTAAAAGTTACTTGTCTGATCGGAAACAACAGGTCCTTTGCAATAATAGTCTATCCAAAAACTTGCCTATCAGGTTTGGGGTCCCCCAGGGTTCTATCTTGGGGCCTCTTTTATTTATCATATTCATTAATGATCTTCCAAACTCTAGCCCACTACTCCACTATATCCTATTTGCTGATGATACAAATGTCTTCCTCTCCAATTCTTCATATGAAGAACTCTTTAGAATTGCAAATAGGGAATTAAGGTCTGCGAGTGACTGGTTCAGAGCAAATAAGCTCTCCCTCAATCTGACTAAATCAAACTATATTTTATTCAGATCACATAATAAACTACCTCCAACTACTCAGACTGACATAGTTATAGACGATAAATCCATCCCCCAGGTTAATTCAACTAAATTTCTTGGTGTATATATTGACCAACACTTGACGTGGAGAGTTCATATTGATGAAATTAATAAAAAAATAACTAAGAACATTGGTATACTTAAACGAATTTCGCATATAATACCCCCCATACATTGATTAACCTTTACTTCACCCTTATCTATCCCTATCTTACCTACTGTAACCTTATATGGACTTCAACCTATCCTACTAACTTAAATAACCTAAGAATCTCCCAAAAAAAGGCAATACGTGTAGTAACTAAATCTCCTTACAATTCGCATACACAACCCCTCTTTACACAATAGAAACTACTAAACATCATGCAACTTAGGTTTATGCAAATCTGTGAATTTATGTACAAATATCATAACAACCTTCTCCCCTCCTCATTCATATCCTACTTTACTCAAATTCCACATACAATCAATCTGAGAAATAAACATGACTATAGAAGCATCTATGCTAGAACAAATATTCGTAAAATGTCCATTAAATACCAAGGCCCGGACCTTTGGAATAGCCTCCCGCCCCGTATCCGAACCTCCTTGTATTACAGACAATTTAAAAATCTATTACGTGCACACACAGTAGAGTATATAGTTTAATTCTTTAGTTAAGAAATAGTTAAGTTTCATGTTATGTTCTGTCATTTTTTTTAAAGCAGGTACATGTTGAATACCTACTTGACGTCTAAACTAAATCTTATGTACCTTCCCTGCTATTATCCACCCACTTACTGACCTTGGCTATTACTTCCATTCACACAACCTCTGTCATCTTTTCCTACCTTACTTTGAAACACAGGCCCCTCCTAGCGGGACTAGTCCCTTTTGGGCGCCTATTGATCTCACCTACAACTCTCTATGCAAATGACACCTAAACACGCTTGTTTAAACAAATAAGCCAATGGATATCCAATATTATGTAACCACTTCTCGATGTGTACTTTTTCCCTCAATATCGCTTGTCTGTTTGCTTGTTTTTCACTGAGATCAATAAAGTTTGATTTGATTTGATTTGATTTGATTATCCTCGTGCATCAATTGACAATATATTGTTGCATGTAAATAGACAATACGTTTAAGCAATTAAGCAGATAATACGTTGCAACAGGTAAGCAGACAATGCGTTACAGCAATTATATATAGACTAGAGTATTTGCCCGTCACACTATGACGGCAGTGTAGGTCTGTATAATTATGTCCTCGGTTAAAATGCTCTGATCGCCGTAGCCAAGACCACAGTACTGACGTCACAAACGGTTTCTTTTTCACAATATAACAGAAACCGTTTGTGACGAAGCGTTTATAGACAGACACACGCTCTATGGATACTATATCATACATACATGTATAATATCCATATAGTCTGTGTATGTCGGAGGACGATACGTCACAAACGGTTTCTGGAATCTATAATTGTGGAACAGAAGCCGTTTGTGACGTCAGTACTGCCGTCTTGACGACGGCGGTCTTGACGACGGTCTTGATGACGACGATCAGAGCATTTTAACCAACGACACATATAGGCCTATATACACTGCCGTCAAGTCATAATATGACGGGTTAATACTCTAGTGTATAGATATTCGTTTATTATTCCAATCAGTGGCTTGACACACAGCAGACCATTACAATAAGAGTACAGCCGGTTAACTAACTAAAAGTCAATTGAAATAAGCCACTGTTCCAGCAAGGGACAACATTGATGGCATGGCTACTGTTTTTTTTAAATATATAAGACCCTAAAGGTGACGTTTCTGTCGTCATCGAGGGGCAGGAAAAATCATGCGACCTTGGTCTTAAGGCGACGCACAACCGTAGGCGGGAAGAAATTAAAAAGACAATACATTGCAACAATTAAGCAGACAATACGTTGCAACATTTGAGCAAAGGTTGTCCGACGTGTCCTGTTGTCGCGTTTGTGGTTAAGAAATATCTTTGGTGGTTAAGAAGAAATATCATTCGACCAGAGGACCACGATTTAAGAGAACGTTCGTAACACGGTAGTCTTGAGCGCTCGCCTTGTACGGAGGAGTGTGCGGGGTTCGAGCCTCGCCCCGAGTCGATACTGGTCAAATCTTTAACGCAGAATTGCACTTCGTCATTACTCTTAATAAATCAAGAAATACTAAATAACAATAAATGAGCAATTACTTTACTTTATACATTGAACTACAGCACCGTATTATGAAATTAATTCAATGAAGACCTTTATAAGCACAAATGTCTGATCGATTGATGATAGTGGCTAATTATTGATCTCTGAGCTCCGGAATAAAAATCAAATCAAATCATTCAAATCAAATCATTTATTAATGCAACCAATTAAGAATACAACAGCGACAGTAAAGAAGAAATCATTTGTCAATTTAATCGACCACAAAGGGGCCTGAAGGGATCAAAGACCCCGCTAGATAGGGACAATTAATTAATTATCTAGTACATTAAGTATGATGAAATCCAATTAATATTAAACCAGGAATATGTCTTGGAGATTTTATAAGCGTAAGAAGATTATGAGAAGGAAGAGTATACTTCTGATATATAGAGCTGAATTTTGTCCGCCACCAGTAGAAGGATAATTTTAGTCCGAAGTAGAATTCAGCGTAATTCTGCTTAGAAAATAACCTTAGAATAAATGTAAGATAGAATGGAGCAAATGTTTAGATCAATTTCAACCCAACGTTTTGGCGGACTGGCCGCAATGTTTTTGGTAGCATCTTGAAAGCGCTTTATAAAGTCGTAAAACATACATACAGATAACAGCGTCTGTTTTGTGCCAGTCTTAAAAAACTGTTCTGGTAAAAACAACATTCACGTCTTGACTATGTCCTGTTGCTTTTTGTCATATTGTGTTATTCGATCCTTATTTAAGAGAATTTATATAGCGCCTCTCTAAGATACATAATTAGAAGAGCTCGCAGCCGGCGGACGTAGACAGTGAGAATGAAATCGTAGAGTTCATATAGGTCTACTGCAGAATTGATCGGACTCATTCATGACTTAGGCCTAATTCCACAGAGTATGACGTCAATGTCTAAAGATATCGCAGATAGTTCCCAGTTATGCATCACTCCTATTCCAAAAATAGGTTTACGGTCTTCTTCATTGAGAGGCGATGTGATAATTAAGTGCCGTTTATTCCGGTTGCCTAGTTGTATCTATGGGAAACAGATTTCTTTTGGAACACCAGACGCATAGGAAGAGGCACGCAGCTGCAGCAGCAGCCGGTGCCACTGGACACGCCTCCTGCGTTCTCGCCCTAATTGTCGCTAATCGATGAACGCCTTTCAGGAGACTACTACTGAAACGTCCGCTGTTACCACCAACGCAACCATGGCTACCATCACCGCCATTACGTCATTATTACCATCACTGTTACCACTGCTACTACCACTAACTTTGACACTACAACTAACCACCACCACCACTACAGCCACCACTAACGTGATCACTTCCACCACCATTAGAACCACTATCGTCATCGGGACCACCGCCATTAACACCATAGCCACCAGTATCAGCATCAGCCTCATCGTCGTCGTCGTCGTCGTCGTCGTCATCGTCATCATCATCATCATCATCATCATGATCATCAGGTGCAGGAGAAAATGGAAGAGAAGGTAAATTATGATAAAGAAAGGCACGAGAAAGTAAGGTAAGAAAGTAATCGCACATGTTATCATCGTCGTCGTCGTCATCATCGTCATTATCATCGTCTTCGTCGTCATCGTCATCATCATCATCATCAACTACGCATTGCCATGCATCAGGATAAACAACTGTTGTCTTTCTATTGACCCCACGCATATAGGCTGCAGGAACGCATTGACTGAGAGAGAAGATCTGTGGCCTCAATGGAAGAAACTCTCCTCTGTCTGAATCGCTGAGGGAGAAATTGGCCCGTCGCATACAAATCGCACCTGCCACAGGTTCTATTACAAGTAGGCCTACTTACCTGATGGGTATCTTCTTTCTCGATCCGAAATCTTATAAATATATGCAAGATTAGCGAAAACAAACTGCGCTACGCAAATGATTGCATCATCCATATTAATTACCGCCCACGCTTTACTGACGAGCGTTTCACTTCCACGGAAACACATGTACATGCACCACACATGTACACTTGTACATGCACACATGTACAATTGTACATGCACACATGTACAATTGTATGTGCATATATATACAATTGTACATGCACATGTGTACAATTGTATATGCACATATGTGCATTTGTGCATGCACATATGTACAATTGTATATGCACATATGTACAATTGTATATGTACATATGTACAATTGTATATGCACATATGTGCAATTGTGCATGCACATATGTACAATTGTACATGCACATATGTACAATGGTGCATGCACAGTGCGCATGCACAGGTGTACATTGTTAGGACATGGTCTACTATCCCATCACCATCCCATCATTTCCACTCTCTCACCTGTTGTGTATTAGTTAAGACGCAATTCGTATAGTTGAGAAAGGGTATTGTCAAGGTGTCTAATACAGAAACCAGACGGGAGTTACCTGTTGAGTGTGTTTTAGGTGTACCCTTCGTCGTCGCGTTTTGTCGTATATTCCGGAGCTCGTATTGGTCTCCGTTTTGTGGATGACGACTGTATTAACTTTCGCCGACGTCTTTTCTAGAGTCTGGCTTTTGTTTTGAGGCGCTTTCTGTTCTTGTTCTGGAGGAGTAGCCTATCATTCCAATTTTTACGTAGTGTAAATAATAATAATTTTATCGTTCCTTCTTGGAAGTTTTTATTTCTCCTAGACTAACGAACTAACATCATGCACACGTATACATGCACAATGTACATGATGCATGCGTGCATGTGAGCAGTCTGTAACTGTACAACATTTCGCGAATATATAGCTTGAGAAATTCTGAACATGCCGGCTTGTGCATGTACAGTTTGCATTTATATCGGAATTTCGCATTTGAGGTCGAAAGTCGCAACCTTGTGCTCAACCCATCTTACCATATCTTACCTTACCTTACATTCTCTTACCTTCCTTTATCGTACTTTATCTTCTCTTCCATTTTCTCCTGCACCTGCCTTTCCCTTCCATTCCAAACCATTGCTTAACCTTTCAGTACCTCATACATCGTCTTCGCTTAACTTCGCTTGCTTCACCTCACTTTACCTCAATCCTTGCTCTAACCTGGACTCGTCTTACGTTATCTTTTGTCTGAAGTAAGTCTTCCAGCTGAAACAAATGAACGCTTGCCAAGTCGAACTGACCTTCGAGTGAAGAATGTGCCTACTCCCTCTTTCACTTCTTCCACCTTTTCCATAATTCCATCTTCGCTTCCTGATTCATGTTCTACGGTCAAATTTTTCGTCGCTCCCTAAGCAATCCATACGCCAGAGACGGAAATGAGTGCCATCTCTAGAGGAAAAAATAATCATCGCAGTCTCCGTTCTGAGGTTTGGTCAAGTGGAAACCGGTCGACCTTCCGCTTCACCATGAGGAAATGAACAACGCGGTTCATCAAGTCTTGCAACCTTTGGGAAAATGTTTACCCGTTGCAAAATTTGATGCCGTGGTAGATAGCTGTATAAACCTAAGTCTGCGTAGTATCTTCGTTATAATTAAGGGATGTAATTAAGATTTGACAGGGCGTGTTTGAATATTACGTTCTCGATTTCACTTGGAATCTCTGGACAACCCCTCTGATACGACGCAGCGCTCGTGGATAAGCTTTTGCCCTGCGCTTAGCTTTTAAGTAGCGTTTTAGAAATGTGTAGTTTACGATTTACGATTGGATAGTTTAGGACGAAGTGTCTGGTAGCCGTTTAAATGTGCTGACGTTTACGAATGCATGCAATAGCTTACGCCGCGAGTCCATTATATTGACACACTGCTAATCGAAAACAGGCATTTGTGTATGTATGTGTGAATGTATGTATGTATGTATGTATGTATGTATGTATGTATGTATGTATGTATGTATGTATGTATGTATGTATGTATGTATGTATGTATGTATGTATGTATGTATGTATGTATGCATATATGTATGTATGCATATATTTATGCATGTATGTATGTATAACATACAAACATACATACATACATACATATATCCATACATACATACATACATACATACATACATACATTCACACACATACATACATACATACATACATACATACATACATACATACATACATACATACATACATACATAAATGCATAAATACATATATACATACATACATACATACATACTTACATACATACATACATACATACATACATACAAACTACATACATTATATATACTTGTACGTATTCAAGCATGCATGTTGAGCTCTCGCACACACACAAATAGCCCGTCAAACGAAGTCCCATGTGGATTTAGTAGATGTGACCTTTTAGACACAATAATTAGACAAACAACAGGTGAAAGTAAAAGATCAATGTGTAGCATCTAATCTACAGACCATAGTAAGTCAATTGCTTTTCCCGTATTAAAAGCATCAGACGCTGGCGCTCCAAACTTCAGTCAATCTCCAGAAGGTCGGCTGGTGACTTAGAGTCTTAGACCAAGGAAGTCCTTTGTCATACTGGAAAGCACTTCATACATAACTGTATGTATTCTAGTCTGCGCGCTCCTCTAAGACTCACACGTGCGTATAGCCTCGATAATTCTGATCGATCGGTCACGGAAAGTTGTCAAACGAAACGGACACAGACACAGAGACATATACAACGACATAGAGAGAGGCAGACACTCGACTGACAATGGCTGTGATCCAAACAAAAGCCCTACAACGAATCCAGGCACGACAACTGAAGACTGTTTGGCGGAGGAACGCACCTTGTTCCCATCATCCACCGCGGCCTTCTAGAAGTTTTTGTCGACTCTACCAGTCTATAAATGGATGTTCACCGCTTTAAACGACACCGTTTCTGCAATTTCGAAGACAATGTCGATCAATGGGAGAGGTAGGCAGTAGCCGAACGCCTTAAGAAAATCGAACTATACCATCAAGGCCATTGGCTAAGTTGCTTTCCGTTTCGGCCAGGTTACCTACGAGCCACGCGCGAGTGGTAATAAGCGTGGCTTTCCGACACAGTTGTCTATCACCAAAACACATTAAAAATATTTATTTATGCATTTATTATTAATATATTACTTGGTGCATGCATTTTGCGTTCAAGGTAAGTAAATTTGAATCCGAGGTTCGAGACGTGTGCGTGAGCAACTTGTCCACGGGGTCGTCATAAAGACATTCAGTAGGTTCGAGTTCACAGTCGTTAGATTAAGGACCCAGTATTCTACCGTGGTGCTGCATTTGCTGTAATACTCGGCAAACACATTGGTCTGATTGCCTCAAGAGGTCACATGGTGACACGTGTCTCTGTAATGTAATCAGACAACCAGAAACATTCTGTTGATGGCCACATTATTATTATTGCTGCTGCTGCTGCTGCTGCTGCTGCTGCTGCTGCTGCTGCTGCTGCTGCTGCTGCTGCTGCTGCTACTACTACTACTACTACTACTACTACTACTACTACTACTACTACTAAATAGTAACTTCTATAGGGCCGGTGTCTACTGCATCAACCGGTAGCGCACCAAAACCAAACCTGAATCAGGTCAACAGTCCGTTGAAATAGAAAGACGACCTATGATGAATAAACAATTTGAAACCAATAAGTTTCAAGTGGAGAACTAAACGACCCAAATGACTGACCAGATCGAGCAGAAACAGGGAGAGAATTCTACAAGTTAGGTTCAGCAAACGAGAAAAGTTCGTTCACGGAGCACAGGTCATACTTATACATTCTATTTAAACAAGTTACTATATGTAAGAGTTGCGAAGCGATAAGATAACATTTGTAGCAGATGCTATAGACCCTATCCCACTGCAATCGGAAATACTTTGCCTCCGCGGTGTGAAATACATTGCTGTTTGAGCCACTTTATTTCGCTCAAAGCAGAAACACGAAGATTATAAAAACGCGAAATGCAGAAAATACAAAAATTCTTTAATACAAAAACACCAACTCCAGCTAACGCTACCCGGAGGCATAAGCGTTATAAACCTGCGATCTGACATGACATCTCATGTTGTCCTTTACTGATACACCAAGACCATTGACTAGAAAATTAAACTCGCGTCCATAACTGAATGTCAACGACAGCACGTTGAGTGCACTGTTATCAGCAGTTAGCATGCTTTTAAGTAGTTTAAACATGGCAATAACTCTAATAGATTTAAATTCCAAGCTGCCTAGACCTACAATAAATTCTCATACTGATTCTCATGTATGAAAACCAAACAGTTTACGATACATTTTATTATTTTGTCTTCCACATAGCCCAAGTATATATCTGGTTGTGAAAACCACAGTCACAGAAACGCTGCCATCCAACCCTTGAAGCCCAGTACCTGCCTGTTGCTACTAGGTACTAGTTTGTAAGGTATTCTTTTGGATTCGGCATAGCATCGGTGATTAAGCAGGTCTCCCTGACGAAGCATTTTTTTTTATCAGATGCTGAGAAATTTCTGAGAGATTTGCATTTACAGTTGACATCTACACAAGTTGCTGTCGTCTCCAGACATTACCTAATGCAGTGAGCACTCAGGTGCAGTGCTTGTTCAAGCGAGGACGATCCCTCTTAAAGCTGCGAAGTCATGTCTTGACGGATACTTGACGACTTATAAGTGACGCGTGACGTGCCGCAAAGTCACTGATTGTTCTCGGATATTGACCCTATTTAACTGCAACGGGCGTCGTTTGGGGGCGTTCGATTGGCCTTGAGAACGAGGCTGGCGATCGAAACGGAACGGGGATCTGCGGCAGCAGCAAATCCTCTCCATCGCAATGCACGCTTCCCCATGCACGAACATCCGCATCGCTCGCAACACTGCATAAATGCACGATATATAAATATATAAATAAATAAATATATATACATATATATATTACTATATATATTATTACATACATTACATATAACGCTTTACATATATGTACGATATATATATATACACGATATATATATCTATATATATATAAAGCGTAACATGTAACGTATGTTACATATATATATGCATATATACATGTAACGTATGTTACATATATATATATATATATATATATGCATAACATACGTTACATGTAACGTTATATATTATATATATATTTATATAGTTATATCTCGTGCATATATATATATATATATAAAGCGTTACATGTAACGTATGTTATGCATATACATGACATAACAGATCATACAGTAGAAGCATGCGTATTTACGATTCGTGAATATGCGTTCAGTGTTTATGGGTCTAGGTATACGCATACAATCATGCCGCAAGACGTTAAACAATGCACTTGTGAGTACCTCACAAAAGCCGTACCTACGGCATGGATGTGTGTGCACAATTGCACACATGGTATGAAACGTATACAGTGTTAAATACATGCATACGATTCACGAATCGCATATTTGCACTATGTGTACGTAGTTCTATGAGTCCATTAGATGTATTTGCGGCTATGAATGGGTTCATTGTGCAATAATATTCCTCCTCGCTCTAAAAGCGATTACGCTGCGCACTGTACACAGAGAGAAATTTTGACAGAGAAATTCTGCGACACACATATTTGCAGCCAGCGTACGCAGAGGTAAGCATGTGGATATTTACGAAGAGCATTTACACACTCCTCGAAAGCGTTGGTGAAATGTTTGAGTTGCATTATTCGCGCAATATACAGATACCAATACAAACATTATGTATGTAAGCATTGGATATTATAGATTTACTTGGGTACACCTCCAGTGACCTGCGTAGATTAGTTTCCCTGAGCTCAGTCCTAATTGTTCACCATCACCAGAGGTAAATACGGGGGCGATGGATGGATGGGGGTGGGGTGATTTCTCTGTGGTGTGGCTTAAAAGACAGGCGAAGAAAAACACAAGCAGAGATCGATATAGCGACGACAAAAACATGAACTCGCCATTCTTCGAACAGTTT
>OY744610.1:44697359-44712359 GCA_963556255.1 Allolobophora icterica | reverse complement strand
GTTCTCTGGTAATCGTAATCGTCACTTCGATATATAATATATAGTGCATTCATAATAGAAACTCCTATAGAGGCGCTCCTTAACTCGAAACAAAGACTTCGACCAAGCAGAGTGGAGTATAAGTCGAAGAAAGAAAAGGAGCTGACGTAGAAGGTTACTAGGCAACACACTTCGCGCAGAAAGATGGCGTGACAACGGCAAAGCTTATGTGCTAGATTTTCTAAACCACCATGATTATGACCACCCTCGAATTGGATTATAATCGATCAACGCTTTGTGTTTAACTACGCTACGACGATATAAAAGTTATCCCGATGAGAATAGATAAGATGATGATACGTCAGTTGGGACGATAAGCTTTGTGAGTCTGGCTCGTGATAACCGATCGGTGCTATGACGGTGGTTGTCATTGGCAAAACAATCAACACTGTCGTAGATCATTCCCAAATCGAACACCATTCACAAACCGCAGCCTAAATTGGCTCAATTCATGCGATTATCGATCGCGCTCTACATACCCGTGCGCGCATGACGATTTTCGCCGGCGCAGAGACAATTCCCCCTTCCCTGCCTTTCCCCCATCCACGGTCGCCTCGCAGCAATGTGACTCCAATTCCCACATAATGAGACAGTTGTCCAGTTTGCGAGACCCGTTTCGGAGCGGGACACGAAAATAGACGGCGTTTGGGAGCCGGTCCTTTGTTGGCTCGAGCTCCCGACCACATTAGCCCAAAAACTCATCTGATATGGGTCAGCGCATACGACGAATCACCATCCCGGCTGTCAGCGCTGGTTCGTGTCCCTGCGCCTAAAACTCCCCTCCCCCATCGGATAAGGGAGGAAATATCGGGCGAAATGGCAAAATGAAATATTGAAGAGAACGTGAGCGCGCTAAGCGATTGAATATTGGTGTATGGACGAGGTAAAACTACACTTCCTCGAAGTAAATTTTTCAGAGGGAAATGGCTATTCCTTATTGAGGAGAACGATGCCTTACCGTCCGGCACGATAGCCGAATGGAAAGAGGACTCGGCCTGTAACGCGGAAAGTAGGACGCATACGGGTTCGAATCTCCAGTCAGGCGATAACTGTGTAAGGACATGGTGGGAATTGTCGGGGTCTGGGGGTTCAACCCCCTAGTCTTTCTTAGGACTCCCAGTAAAGTCTTCATTGCACACCCCGGGGTCGTTTCCATCCAACCCCTCAGTTGTGCTAGTGTGATTTAGCATTATAAGACTCTGAGTCTCTGACAAAGAAAAGGAAATTTCATAGTGTATCATGTATGCATTTTGGAATTTTCTCAACAAAGAAATTGATTTTGATTCGAGTCTAACTTGCAAGACTGCTAGCGTTGGAATCAACTGCTTTCACATTTCGTTGACATCAGTTTCTAAAGTACCGATAAAAAGTTCACCCCAGTCTTTTTCTACAATTCCCACGCTGTGTAGGGACCTTAACGCACACTCTGTCAGTGCCATCGATGATCTGTCGTATGATCGTGCATGCACTTCTGCTCCGTAAGAATGGTAGTATCGAATGTAGGGCGTTATTCTGAAGTCGTCCACTCAAGCAGTAGAACTGAACTTGGCTTTTCAGATAATGATGATCGACACAGCGCAGTTATCGTTCCATGTCTGGCACCATTCCCTCGATATATGCAAAGGATTCAAATCTAACTTTCGACGTAGAACTAACATTTCTTCACTTGGATATATACAAAGTCGAGGACTTCGATCGCCAAATCAAATGGGCCTACTGTTCAGTGGCCGCGCCAGACATTTTTGTAACCAGAGCATAGCCAGGGCAGTCATAAAAATAACCAGTGCAGAGGGCGATTTATGCCCCGAACAAATGCTGGGCAGAGCAAAACTTCTGGCAGGGCAACGACCAGGGCAAAGGTTTTTTTGACCAGGGCATTTGCCGTGGCTCGCCCTGGTGTACGCCGCCACTGCTACTGTTGCATTTTGAGTTAAGTCTTAAATAGGCTTACAGCATCTAATTACCTGAGAGCTTAATTCAGTCCTTAACTTTAAGAATAGATAAACGCATAGCTCAGCGCTTATACTTAAGCTAATCTTAGAGCTTAAAACAATAGCTCAGCGCTGAACTTAACGGTTAGAATTATTGCTACAATAATAGCTAATTATCTTGGATCTATTGTCTCTTCTTGATTGGCTCTTTAGATATAAGTCATAAGTGACTAGTGATGGATTGGCCCTACTCTGAACTTTGTTGGCCCAACTCTGAACTCTGTTGGCCCAACCCTGAACTCTGTTGGCTCTACCCTGAACTCTGTTGACCCTACCCTGAACCCTGTTGGCCCAACCCTGAACTCTGTTGGCTCTACCTTGAACTCTGTTGACCCTATAACTCTGTCCCAGCGTCTGCTCAGTTGTCAGCTTTTTGTTGCATATGTTTGTATGTAGCTTCGTGTACGCGTGCATGTCTGTATTTATACATAAATGTATGCACGCATTTAAGTGTGTAAGCACGTATGTATGTATGTTTGCATGTATGCTTGCATCAATATACGTATGTATGTATGCATGTATGCATGTATCTACGCATGTACAAGTTTGTATGTATAAATTTATGAATATCTGTAGGTTTATGTATGCATGCATATACAGGGTGGGCCATTAAAAATGAGATCATCGCGTACGATCGCGTTTAATACGATATCAAATTATGTTTTGAGTAAAAATCGTAGAAACATAGATTATTCTACGATGTGCTTACTTAAAATACGTAAGTTATTTCGTCAACTTTTGGTCGCCATCTGTATTGTGAAGCAAGATTTACAACTGAAAGCGTACAAACACCGTGATGGGGCAGGTGATAAACGAAGGTTGCAAATTAAAACGTCTGCAAGAAAGTCAGCAGCTACTTGAAATGTTTCCTAACGAGTGAAGTGTACGAAGTATTTGGTTCAAAGATGAATAGATATTTACAGTTGCCGCAAAAGTTAAATCTCAAAATGATCAGGTATATTCTGATGCAAGAAAGAAAAAGCAAATTCCAGCAACAAGACTCATACGTCAACGTAAACATTTCAATCGCAGCATCATGGTTTCGGTCGGTGTGTCTCGGATGGGAAGAAACAATGTACATGCAAAGTTTTTAACCTGGGAGCAAAAGGAAACAGTAAATACTATTGTGTTCACGTTTCTAGAAAAAGGGTTACTTCCTGATATTGGAGCAAGATGTAATCGTTACAATTCAAGGACGTTGCAGCAGGACGGAGCTCCTTCACACACAGCAAAAAACACTGTCAACTTCATCGAACCAGACATGTGGCCCCCAAATAGCCCAGACCTAAACCCGGTAGACTATGCTATTTGTGGTGCTCTCCAACAAAAGTCTACCTTCATGGTAAATTTACAACAATAGAACAACTGAAATTGGCCATTGTTGAAGAGTGGCGAAAAATGTCCCAGCGATTTATAGACCGGAACATTAACAATTGGTGCTAACGTTTAGAGCAAACTGTTCAGAATCGAGGCGGATGCACAGAATATAATTTCTGACATCCTTTAAATTAACATTTAGCAACAAATTACTTGCATTTTGACAAGAAAAAATATAATTAAATAAATAATTCAGATTGAATGCAATGATCTCATTTTTAATGGCCCACCCTGTACGTACGTAAACCTGCGCAATTGTGCATGTATGGATGTATGTATGTATATATGTATATATTATTTTAACTTCTGCCACTTGTGAAATAGTGTGATGAATGGGCTAGTTGGAACTTGTTCCCTTTAGGGTTTTCTATTCCCATTGTTTTCCTCATTTACTGAATTTAAACTTGTAACTTACTATTTTTTCTGCATTTGATGGGATCAATCAAATTTATGGTTATGGCTATGGTTATGTATAATTCATGCTGCATGAACATACGTATTAATGAATGGATGAAGTATGGACGTACGTACGTACGTACGTACGTATGTGGACAGGGCGTCTATCCCCCTAAGTCATTAGAGCAACTTCGCCTTGCCCCCTCTTCTTCCCCAGTCCCCTTCCTCCCCCATAAAATGGTGGCACACACACTGACAGATCTTTCCCCTATTTCTTGGATGGAGCATTTGCTCCAAGGTTTCTATGGTGTTGTAGACGCCCCTGTATGTAGATATTTACGTCTATCGCTGACCTCTTCCTCTTCCTCCATCACTCCATCCATCGGCATCTAAGTCGTCCCAACCCTATCTTATTCCATGTGCCCCTTAATCCTGCACCGTTTTCCACTGACTCAGTCGGAGGCAAATCGTCGATATCTTTTCGATTTCCCTTTCTTCATCTATCCATCCATCCATCCATCCATCCCTTCTCCCGATCCTTCGCCCACTCCTCTTCTCTCAGCCCATTACCCTCCTACCCCTCTCATCATTTTCTTATCCATAGCTTTTCGGTCAGTTCGTACGTCCGTTCGTCCGTTTGTCCTTCCTATTATATACTTCCGTCCTCCATTTCCGTCCGTTCCGATCTCTTCCTTCTTCCGCCGCGCTCTCTTTGCTTCCCGTTTCCAATGCTTCCGTTTCGTTGTTCTTCCGTGTACGTCTTGGCTTTCTTTACCCATTCCATCCCTCCACTGCGCTTTCCACGGCTCGTCTTAGAAATCCCATGCAACGTTCGCCTTCCTCCTCCAGTTTTGCTCCACTTCCGCTACTTCTCTTCGTCTCCAACTGACATTCGACTCCGCTTCATTCGTTTATCCGTTTTATATTTTTACTGTTGGTCTGTATGTCCGTCTGCATGTATGTCTGTTTGTCTGTGTGTGTATCTGTGTGTCTGTCTGTCTGTCCCTGTCTTCTGTGCCCTCTATCTATTTCTATTCCCTTCCTCTCTCTCTCTCTCTGTCTGTCTCTCTCTCTCTCTCTGTCTCTCTCTGTCTCTGTCTCTGTCTCTGTCTCTGTCTCTGTCTCTGTCTCTGTCTCTGTCTCTGTCTCTGTCTCTGTCTCTGTCTCTGTCTCTGTCTCTGTCTCTGTCTCTGTCTCTCTCTCTCTCTCTCTCTCTCTCTCTCTCTCTCTCTCTCTCTCTCTCTCTCTCTCTCTGTATCTCTGACTATCTCTGTCTCTGTGTCTCTCTGTCTCTCTGTCTCCCTCTCTCTCTCTGTCTCTCTCTCTGTCTCCCTCTCTCTCTCTCTCTCTCTCTCTCTCTCTCTCTCTCACTCTCTCTCTCTCTCTCTTTTTTTCTCTCTCTCTCTCTCTCTCTCTCTCTCTCTCTCTCTCTCTCTCTCTCTGTCTATCTCTATCTCTGTCTCTCTTTCTCTCTCTCTCTGTCTATCTCTGTCTATCTCTTTCTCTCTCTCGCTCTCTTTATCTCTGTCTCTCTGTCTCTGTCTCTGTCTCTGTCTCTCTCTCTTTATTTCTCTCTCTTTTTCCTAGGGTTGTCTCTCCGCTTCTGTCCAGAGACTCTTCATATCTCCTTATTTCTCCATTTCCTCTATTGCTCCGAATCACTTTTCATCGCTCTGTCTCTGTGTCTCTCCTTCTCCATCCCTCTCTGTATGGCTATCTCTCTCCGTCTGTTTTCATTTCTGTCGATCTATCGGTTGATCGTTTTCTGTCCGACGTACATTAAGTAGAGACAATCGCATAGACTCCGGTTAATATAAACCGAAGAGAGAACTACTACGAACTGTCCCACGAGACGATGACATCGGAATCGCAGACAACCGAACCTGAACACAGTGCACATACTTCTTCGAATTAGCTTTCACAGCTGGCAGAAGCAATGATTATGAAAGCAACAAACGATCTCTGTCGCGAGATAGAAGCTTAAATTCTGTACAATATGTTTTTTGCGCCGTAGATACAAGATCTTTCTGTAGTATAGTGATTATCACGGTCGACTAACACCAGTGGAGGCGCTATATCAAGACGAGCCAGAACAAACGCCCTAGTTAAAAATCCGATGCCCTGGCCGTTGTCTTGCCAGAATTTTTGCCCTGCCCAGAATTGTTTCGGGAAATAAATCGCCCCCTGCACTGGTTACTTGTATGACTGCCCTGGCTATGCCTTGGTCAATAAAAAGTCTGGCGCCGCCACTGCCTAACACGCGAAATGGCCACAGTTGGAGTCGGGCCTGAGCGGAAACCAACCTTCACAGATTAACTTGCCGTGATTCTAACACAGATAACACGTTTCTAAATCACTTGAAACTCATATCATAGTAGGCTATGTTATGCTATATCATCTGTGTGGTTAAAAGTATCGGGAGAATGCACTTAAGTAAAAGTAAAAGTAAATAGGTTTCATGTACTGAACTAAAAGTAAATGTACTCATCACAAAGTTTACTTTTGTAAAAGAAAAACGCGTTCTTCCAAATAATAGGCCTACTTCTAAAATAAAAGTTAAATTACTGAGTCTTGTTTCTATAATTTGATCCACTTATTTATTTTTTAAAATTTTATTCCGGATATTTCTATAGCGCCTCTCGAAGTCTACTACTCAGAGGCGCTCCCGACTACAGCATTGGTACACTGTGTCGGAATTTTAACGCCTAAGCGCCACGAGCAATTGCGAGTGATGGACTTGCCCAAGGTTCGTACGCAGCGGCTAGAGTGGGATTCGAATCTACAACCTTCCGGTCACAAGGCGCCGAACTTACCATTGAGCCACCACGCCCCACAATTTACTTTCAAGAAGACTACATTCTCAAAGTACAGCTGTTTGTTTGATTTTCAGCTGACGGACGAGGAGAGGGTCTTCCTGAACGCAGCTGCTCTGGGCGATGTACCGATCGTCCGTCAGTCGATGGAGGATGCCGACGCCAACCTCAACATCAACTGCGTCGACTACATGGGTCGCAGCGCCCTCCACCTGGCCGTCGACTGCGACAGCATGGAGATGGTCGAGCTCCTCATGGAGAAGATCTGCTTCGAGTGCATCGAAGAGTCGTTGCTGCACGCCATCAGCAAAGGCGCTACAAAAATCGTCAAGGTCATCATCGAACACCCGAACTACATGGCCGGCGAGGAGCTCTACAAGAAGACGCAGAAGGATCCGTTCTTCCGGACGGACGAGAAGTCCCAGTTCTCGCCGGATATCACTCCGCTAATTCTGGCCGCGCACTACAACAACCACGAGATCATCCAGATGTTCCTCTACCGGAACCAATGCATCGAGAAACCGCACGAGATCGCCTGCCAGTGCTCCGACTGCGTGACGAAACAGAACTACGACTCCCTGAAGCGATCCCGGTCCCGGCTCCACGCCTACCGGGCGCTGGCCAGTCCCGCCTACATGGCCCTGTCCAGTCCCGATCCCATCATGACGACCTTCCAACTTCGACAGGAAATGAAGAAGCTCGCTCAGGTCGAAAAAGAGTTCAAGGTATCCTCATTTTTTATACGCACTCAACCAGTATTTAGCTACACCGACATGTGTTAATAGGGTGTGTGAGATAGTCAACTGGAGCGCTGGACAGTCAATCAGAGGTTGGGGTTGAACTCATCGCCAGGACAGATAGATGTTTTGAAATTTCTGCTCCACTTTCGTCCCCTAGCGAACTCAGCTATAAAATGAGTACGCTGATAGTTCAACGTCCGTGGGAAGATCGGGAGAAGAGAGAGACAGAGAAACAGATACACAGAGAGCGAGAGAGAGAGAGAGAGAGAGAGAGAGAGAGAGAGAGAGAGAGAGAGAGAGAGAGAGAGAGAGAGAGAGAGAGAGAGAGAGAGAGAGAGAGAGAGAGAGAGAGAGAGAGAGAGAGAGAGAGAGAGAGAGAGAGAGAGAGAGAGAGAGGCTAGGAAAAGTAAAGGTTGTTCTCTTTATGAACTGTTTTAAAGAACTCCTTTATAGTGCCGCTTCAGGCTGTTTTTATACAACGGATGATCCAGAAGCGAGCGACCAAGTAGGCCTAACTGTAGTCTTACTTGGTCAGATGGTCCCAATGGCAGCGCCGGTTAATAAGTGATTTATGTGTGTTTTTATGATCTTTTCTAGTTTCCATTTCTTATTGACATTTTTTACAACGTCAGCTGGTAAGCCTCACCCTGACAGGCGTAACCCCAAAATCAAATGGGACCATGCCGGTCCACTAGGATCCCGATACATACCACATGCGATGAATGCATAACAAAATATTATAGCTGTATATTGCCATCGCATGTATCGTATCGTATCGTATCTGGTAATTTATAAGGCACCTCTCGCAGCATAAACTATTCAGAGGCGCCCTCAGTGCAGGTTCCCCGTGGAAACAGTAACGTCTTCAGCGAGCGAGCAAGTGCCTGTTTATATAGCGCCTCTTCAGGCAAACTCATCAAATGTGCTGCCGACCTGATTACATAAAACCACGATGGAACAGAATGGTCTTCAAGCGCTTGCGAACTATAGAGACATGAAGAGTCCACATGCCTATAATTTTTCGGTTATACACCATGTATACATATGTACAAAGTTTGATGTAGATACGCCAGCTTTTCTTCTTTTTCCAGCATATCTTTACAATCTTTCTTTATCTATATTCTGAGATCTAATCATTTCTTTATAATTCTAGCATCATGTTGTCTAGTAGTGCGTATATATACAGAGTGAGCAGCGAACTTGAATAGATCTCAATGGACGCTAAATTTATGTCCGGACACGTACAAGCATGATGCATTTCTGGCAATTGCATGGCAGCAGTCTTTCATTCGAAACTGCTTTCATCGCAACGGTTTTTACTTCGCGTGTCATCTGATATTATATACACACATATACGTACATACATAATTAGCAGATCAGTGCCAAGCTCTAAGCAGAATACACTTGTCCATCTGTTCCACTGTTTATACGACTACGACGATGGGGTCGAACCTCGGAGAACTAATTTTCTACGAAGGAATTTAATCAACGAGCGATTGCATGTTGCTTCATCGGCCTACCTCTACAGCAGCGTTTTGCTATAACTCTGTACCCCGGTACCCAGCTATGTCTGCAAACTGTAGAAAGCAGACTGGTTAGAGAGATCGGCCTATTACGCGGAGAGCAAGGGCACGAGCCATAGCCTCCTCTGCAATGGTCACTGTCTAGGAACATTCAGCAAGAATTTCACCCACAGTTGCTGCGCGTCTCAGATTCCGAATAACTGCGCGTAATGAATGCGCGATCTTTTCTAGTTTCCCTTTTTATTATGACCTTTCTTCTTTACAAGGGTAGCGGGTAGACCTGACAAGCATGACCCCAGATATCAAATGGGACCAGACCGTTTGACGGTATTTTATTCGCACGCTGTCCGTCTTGGCCTACGTGACTCTGTGGGATTGGATGGGCTTCTCCAGTTGCACGGTCGAGTTAGAGATCTAAGGACATGGCCCGAGTCTGCAGCCGGTAAGTTTCGTCTCGGTGGAGTAGCAGCGACGTGGGTCTTTTAGAGTGACCTCAACCGTTAGTCACTGGTGGTGCTTCGATCTACCGACCGGCAAGCTACGAATGCCTCGTGTACCCGGCGACTCGGAGGATAGCTGGATGTGTCATTTTCAAGCAACGAGGGACTGCTTCACGGAGGTGTATCGTGTGTTGCGAACGCTGCCACCTTTCGTCTTTCCATACCATCGACTACAGACTCTGAACACGATGTTAGCTATGGATGGAAATCTTTTGGTTGGGTTCCACGTGTATGCGTGGGCGCGCCGTTGGTTACTCTTCTAGTTTACTGTGCATTTTTCGACTGCTAATGAGATTTCTGTCTTAATGACATTTGACCTCATATTGATTGGTACATACAGCGCTTTTGTGAGGCACTTAAAAGACGCTATAGTAAGTGTTCAGATGCATAGATACATGGTATCAATAAAAAAATAAAAATACAAGAACGGGTAAAAATGCTCAAAGGCTTAAAGTGGCTGCGACCCAAACACATTCACTTCTACTTAAAGCAAGAGAGTTTTTGTCTGAACCGTTGGAATTTACTGACTACATCCAGCATTTTAAGTTCAATGCATCTACGTACTCAGAATAATAGTAAACATAACCGGAAGTGATATATGGTCCACTAAAGAGAGTCCAGCATCGTCATTGCGCCACCTATCGCCCAAATCGTACATAATACATTGAGCATAATTCCAACAACGGCTAAAACATTGCCTGGCTGCTGACCACATTGCATGCACTTGAGTGCAAGATGAGTGGTGTCCAAGAGCGTTGGGATTACATTACGGCTTGAAACATTGCATTTCACAAGATTAAGGACAGACTTAATCGTCGATTTGCATATTGCATGTTACAGCGACTGTTACATTATAGAGAAAAATGGTTCTTCTAGCAGAGAATGACTGGAAGGTGATCGATCGATCGTCGAATTCCTGGTCATTCTTTCGTGAACGGAAATACGAATTCATTAGTCTTATATTTTCGCTGTTTGCTGGCAAAACAATGAAGATGAGCTATACGTATGCATATAGTCGACATGCATAAATACGATCATATATATATATATATATATATATATATATATATATATATATATATATATATATATATATATATATATATATATATATATATATATATATATATATATATATATATATATATATATATATATATATATATATATATATATATATATATATATATATATATATATATATATATGCTTACGTAGGTATGTAGAAATATTCTTATATACGTGCATATACTGCTTATAATCTTTCTGCTTCGCCGGTCCGTCGTGGGTCTTAGTCCGATGAAAATCATCCTACGTGAATATTGAAAAGAATTTTGAAGGCTATTGAGAAAAATAATTGCAACATTACGGTAACCTCAGTCCTATTCGGTCAGCTGCATTGGCTCCCTGTTGAATTCAGAGAATAAAATTCAAATTGGCCTGTTTGACCTATAAAGCCCTGTCCCATCCTCCTCTTCTGTTCTCTCTTCTCCTCTCCTGCCCTCTCCTTCGATGTTCTGTCCGGTCTTGTCCTATCCTCCTCTGTCCTCTTCTCCTCTCCTCTCCTCTTCTGTCCTCTCTTATCATGTACAGTCCTGTTCCGTCTCCTTCCCATTCTCCGCTAATTATTAATTTCTTTCCATTCTCCGTCGTTTTCCCATCTGCCCCATTTCCAGCCAGGCTTACACCCACTGCTTTCCCTCCGACGGCGCTGCTGCAGTCCACCTCATGTGCCACTCCACCGACTCCTTGGTCGCCTGAATGTCTACCAAACGCCTTATCTTGAATCCCTCTATAAGACTCAATACGTGTGGCTGGGCACCCAGGCAGCTCGCTAAGATTGATTACACTAGTATTACCTCTGAGTTCCCCATAATTATCTTTTCCACCTCTGTCAGAGATCTTCACGTCATCTTGGATTCAGAACTCACCCTCTCTCCGCATATCTCGCAGCTGAGCCGCGCTTGCTACTTTCAACTGCGATAGTTTCGCGTGGTTTCCCGCTCTCTTTCCCCCCTAATCTGTTGCTACTCTCGTTCATGCATTCCTTACCTGTTGGCTTGACTATGATTGTTGCCCCCTCTATATTGGACTTCCCCTCGCTCGACTGAATTGCCTCGAACGCGCACTGCTTTCTGCTGCGCGCTTGGTCGGGCGCATTCCTGAAATCGGCCATTTCTCTGAATACATGCGAGATGTCCTCCATTGGTTACCACTCTCGCAACGCATTTTCTACCGGGTCGCATCCATTGTCTGACAATGTCAGGTTGACCGTGCTCCCTCCTATCTGCACGAGCTTTGTTCTCGTGCCTCTGCTGCACCTGGTCACCGTACTCTTCGCTCTGCCACACTTGGTGACCTCTCTGTTCCTTTCGCACGCACCGCTACTATGCAGCGGCGCGCTTTCTCCGTGGTTAGACCCACAATCTGGAATGGGCTTTCTCTCGAGTTGCGGTCTCTTCCTCAAGACTCGTCCACCGCTTTCTTCTCTACTCTAAAGACTGTTCTCTTTCGCCGGGGTTGGGCTGGAAGCGCCTCTGAATTGTTGCATTGAAGGGGCGCTATATAAATGCTTAGTTGATTGACTGATTGATAGATATTCTTGAACGCCATTTTCCACAGATAGTTTCTTCAGAAATGACGTCACAGTGACGTCACATTTAACGGGGAACCGTTCAAACCGTTATTCCTTATAATCAGATTAAAATCCATTTAAAATTCGTTATATTTATTACTATTTCGTAGTTCTAATAAAAGTTGTATGAGTCGCTTTTCCCCACTCGCATTATATATATATACGCGACCTGAGATTATATATATATATAGTGTCAGAATATATATATATATATTTATATATATATAGTCTCAGGATATATATACACATATACATATGTATATATATAGTCTCAGAATATATATATATATATATATATATATATATATATATATATATATATATATATATATATGTAATCTCAGGTCGCGTGATATAAATAATATTCTCAGGTCGCGTACAACGGCAGCGTCTGAGTAGGCGACAACAATTGGATGCCGTCATTATCATGATTTGATCAGCTTAGACTGGCTCGATTGTCGGCCAAATAGCCGGAGAGATGTACATCATGGAGAGAGGAGAGATTGGCGGATGCTTCCAACCCAGTTATTTCATCTTGGTCCTGGATTGCGGCCATGGAAGAGCGGTGGAGAATCCGTATGTATATACGGATCCCAAGGTGACGGAGAAGTATATCTGCCGGACATTGCCACCATCCTGCATAATCACTCTGCATTATGGATCTCGAAACAGAGCCTCCATCTATCGACCAATGTGCACTTGGCGTCGACTACTGCAGGACGGATAGTGTGGATAGGAAATGGGAAGAACATGCAATGCGATCATCGATTAAGAAGCCATAAAGTTTAGCCGATTAAATGAGTGCAAGGCCAGTTCAGTTTTAATCGACACAATGCCTTGTCTAGAAGCACGCGATTCGAGGAGTTCAAATCAATACATCGTAAACGAAATAGATTCCTTGTGATGCTCGTAAAGATCCGAAGCAAAACTAGCAAAGACGTGTCTTATCAATGGGAGGCTCAGTGAAAGCGAAAAACAATAATCGCAATCGTTAACTTCAAATTTCTTAAGCGTAACTTGTAAGCTAAGCGTAGGGCATCAGCTTATTCACGAGCGCACCGTTTGACTGTCTGTACACTGTGTCCCGATGAAAAGTAGACCCCAAGGAAAAGTTTCATAACTCGGTCAAAACTGTTAGCATTTGCCTGAAATTTTTAAAACAACAACAGTAGCCATATTATCACCAAATCTTAACACCGTTTGGAAATGTTAGTGAGTTTGTCAAGTTTATCAACGTTTGAGATGCAGTACTGAAAAGGGGAACTTTCCAACATACAAGAGCCATAAGGAAGTGAAGTTCAGCTACAGCTGGTGTTCAAAATGTCCTCCTTGTTCACGGACACACGATCGTAGACGTGGACGCCACTGTTTGATGGCCCGGTTGATGATCACGTGGTCAAACAGCTGCCACTCTTAAATCAGACTCAGGTGATCAACGTCACGAATGCGGGAACGATAAACGCGCTCCTCCAGTACACTCCAGATTTGATAGTCAACTGTACTGAGGTCTGGACTGTTGGGCGGCCACAGCTGCGGGGATATGAAGTCGGGTGTCTCCCGGGGCAGCAGAGCAATGGTCTCACGTGCTCGAAGCGCAGGGGCACTGTCTTGTTAAATGTGAAGGTTCCGCCGGATGAAAAGTAGACCCGTAAAAGTCTGTCAAAATGTTGTATGTTGGAAATTTCCCCTTTTCAGTACTGCATCTTAAACGTTGATAAACTTGACAAACTCAACAACATTTCCAAACGGCGTTATAATTTGGTGGTAATATGGCTATTGTTGTTGTTTTTAAAGTTTCAGGCAAATGCTAAACGTTTTGACCGAGTTATGACACTTTTCTTGGGGTCTACTTTTCACCGGGACACAGTGTACATTCTGACTACACCTCATGTCTATATGGTCATCATAAGGTGGCTGACGAGTGAAGAAAAAACTCTTTCACCTTCTCTAATCACAATTCATATGCGACGGAATTTGTGATTAATACACAAAACAGGATGATTTCTATTTCAAATTAAAGTCCAACCACATCAAGAATTCATATCATAGTGCATTCAATCCTGCGCCTTCCAAGTCTTCTCGTCCTCAATGAAACCCTCCTCGGCAGCTTCTCTGCCTCCACTATCTGGTCTCTCTGGCAAACGGACTTGGATTTCCCCTGGACATCTCTGGACAACGGTGACAACCCTTCTAACACGACGCAGCGCTCGTGAATAAGCTGTTGTCCTGCGATTAGCTTTCGAGTAGCTAGAAATCTGGAGTTTACGATTACTATTGCGATTCACAATAGAATCTTAAATGAGCATTCGAAGCTGCCGTCAGATGTCACCAGCATGTATAATCGTCCAAATCATAGCCTAGATATCATACCAATTTTGTCACTCTCTGGCTGTCTTCTTTGTCGTGATTCGGACGAACACTCTATTGAATGTAAACTTAGTAGAATTTGATGCAGACTTGTAGCTGAACTCCGTGTTTTTGTTGAATTTGTCAACCTGCTTTGCTTTTCTGTGTAACAGACGATCTTCTGGGAAAATATCCATAATCTAGGTCGAATCGGTCGTCCACTCCCTCGTGGGCAGTTGTAAAATGAGCGGGTGCCTAACAGGCTGCCAAGACGTGTGTCCTATAAGTTCTTGATAATTGTACAGTCATGTTTCAATGTATCTTACTGTCAGTGAGCTTGTCAATAAACACGATAATATTATTATCGTGTACAAAGATTTCCTTACATTTCTTTGCTGCTTTGGATAATTATATCTACAGATCTGTTGCTATCGCTCAGTTTCAGTTGCTCCTCCAAAATCATTCTCTTTGTACTGCACTGTATTCGTCGATTTATAAACGCTCTTTGCAGAACGAATTAGTCAGAGGAATTTCCAACATGAGAACCTCCATCACCCAAAAATTGATTAGTAAAATTTTAACACAGATATGAAACTCAGTGTCACATTTCCTGCGCTTAACCGGAAGAAGGCAATAATTA
>OY744610.1:44667359-44692359 GCA_963556255.1 Allolobophora icterica | reverse complement strand
CAAACGCATCGTACGCAAAGCAAATAGGTCGAGAAATAGGAATCGGCCAGTCATCAATTAGGAGAATCCTTAAGAGTGATTTACATTTGGCAATGTTTAAAATAACGACGCGCTCAAGAACTCACAGAGGCTAACAAACAAGCAAGATTCAAACGTTCCCGTTCCAGTCCGTCAAGCAGTTGCGTACGCGTCTTCGCGCATGCGGGGATGCACAAGGAGGTCAATTTGAACACAAAATTTAACTTTCTCAATGTTCAGAAATAACTCTTCTATTGTTACTTAAAATTTCGTTAACATAACCTGATTTCTGACGAAGTTAAAGAAAAATATGTAGGGAGACGTTTTTTCTGACTCACCGTGTATATGTATGTCTAGGTGTATATGGATGTGTATGTGTACACTGTATGTATGTCTAAATGTATGTATGTGTGGTATCGTGCTTGCTACAGCTAAGTGTTTGGACATTTTAACATGGTTCTTAGTTGTTGTTTGCTGCCCTCTCAACAATCTGGATTTCGCAGGAATCACTCTACGGAGACCCTCTTAATCCGCCTTTTGTCTGACCTTTATGGTGCCATGGATGCTGGGCTGATCTCTCTTTTGGCCCTTTTTGACGTCAGCTCGGCTTTTGACACTGTTGATCATCACATTCTCCTCCAACGCCTCTCTGTCTCTTTTGGGCTGACTGGTGGGCCCCTTGAGTGGCTTCGCTCCTTCTTGTCAGAGCGCACTAACTGTGTAGTTTTTGGCTCTTCTAGATCTGGCTGGGTCCCTGCCCCTTATGGCGTTCCTCAGGGCTCAGTGCTAGGCCCTTTACTTTATATTATTTATACCGCTGGTATTGGCCCCTTGTTGGAGGCATGCGGGCTTCTTCACCAGCTATATGCTGATGATGTTCAGGCATACATTCACTGTCGCCCTGATGGGGTGGTAGCTGCTGTACAGCAGATGACTCAAGCTATGGAGGTCCTTTCTGCTTGGTTAGCCTCCAACCGCTTGCTCTTAAATGCTACTAAAACTCAATTTATCTGGCTGGGTGGTGGTAGGCGATTAGCGGGTGTTAATTGGCCCCTGGTGGCAGAGGCTTTCCCCCATATCACCTTCCTGGACGTGGTTCGGGATTTAGGAGTCCTCCTGGATCGTACTCTTAGCTTCTCCCAACATGTTAACCAGCTTACCCGTAGCTGTTATTATCAACTGCGCCAGTTGCGGCTTATTTCTCGTTCTCTGTCTCATGATGCTACTGTCATCCTTATACATGCTTTTGTAACAAGCAGGCTGGATCACTGCAGTGCGATCTTGGTTGGTCTGCCGCTTGGATTGATTGGCCGCCTCGACCGGGTTCTTCGGTCAGCTGCTCGGCTTATTGGACGCATCCCTAAATATGCCCCTATTTCTGCATACATGCGTGATGTGCTGCATTGGCTCCCTGTCCCGCAGCGTATCTGTTATAGGGTTGCTGTACTGGTATGGCGCTGTCTCTTAGGCTGTGCCCCGGCCTATCTGTGTGAGCTCTGCCGCCCGGTCTCTGATTCAGTTGGTCGGCGTGCTCTTCGGTCTTCTTCTGGGGGAGAACTTTTAGTCCCTCGGGCTCGCTCCACAATTAGGCAACGCCGGGATTTCTCTATAGCTGGGCCCTCCATTTGGAATGGTCTTCCATTAGAGATTCGCCTTCTCCATAGGGGTAACACATCTGCTTTTTACAAGCTGCTCAAGTCTAATCTCTATTGCCGTGGCTGGGCTGGGAGCGCTTCTGAGTAGGTTTCTTGAAGGTGCGCTATATTAAATTTATGAATGAATGAATGAATGTTGACCTTTGCAGCATCGTCTTGGGGCGCCATCGGTTGATGCCTTGCGGATTAGATACCAGATCTATAAAAGTTGCTAAATAGTAATAATAGTAATGATAGATAGATAGATAGATATAGTTTATTCGTCCAGTAGTAACATTGACATTTAATAGTAATAACATTAAGAAGTCTTTTCAGTTAGTGGGGGTGGCGCAAGTGGGAGGAGGAGAAGGAGGGCTACTACCTGCATGGTATGTCCCTAAGCCGCAATTTTTCTGGTTAACGGCTGGCTTGAGTAAATTTACGGCTGGTTTTTCGGCTAGCCCTAAAAGCGCGTAAACTACCTTAACTGCTGACCGTCATATTAAATCCGTGGTACAACGGCCTTTGATGCCGTTAAAGATGCCGTTAAACTGCTGGAAACTTTCGGATAAATATTAACTCCGCCACTGCTGTATATGCGGTTAATGCCAGTTCCAAGCCCAGATGAAGGAGGAGGGCGACGGTAATCATCTTCGTTGTTAAACAGCGTCGTTAAACAGGACCTGTCTACCTTCATTTAGGTACATGAATGCACGTATGTAAGCATGTACGACGATTGTACGTACATGTATGTATGTATGTATGTGTGAAGACATTTAATATGGCTTTTTTAGTACCAAACAAGAACGCTGCACAGTGCACACATGACCATCTATCTGATCTAAGCAAGTACAGTTTGGAAATGTTTGCTGAACAGAGCAAAATGCATCAGAACGTATGTAATCGTAATCGCTTTCGTAATCTCCAAACTTCTAAAGCGCCACTCGAAAGCCAAGCGCAGGGCACCAGCTTATTCACGAGCGGTGAGTGTGTGTGCAGCGGAGGATTCCTACAACAGACACGGTCTTCCACTTACACAGTCTACTGCCGAAATAAGTTACTGGACACTTTGGACAGTCCTTAACGCTAAACCTAACTGTAAGGCCTATATCTTCTTAAGTGCCATCGAGTGATCCTCTGTTATTAGAAAGCAGGGCACAGCAATTATGAAAGGATAGAAGAACATTATCTCGTGTTCTGTGATGCTTCCAATGCTTAGTAAAGCTTTGATAATGCTTAATAAAGCTTTGATAACGTGTATACAGGTCAGCTGTTGATGGAATACAAGCAGATTCACACGACCGGTCTGAGAGTCTATCTCTTGGACAACTACAACCTTATTGACTTTTCCGTGCTTTCGCTTTACCTGGCTTCCTACGTCCTGCGATTCCTCGTAGACCACTGGATCAAGATGGCCGACGTACACTACAACGGAACGGCCAGGGCCAGGGAGGCACTCTCCACCCGAAACAAAACCGCCTACCTTCAAATAACCGAGGAAATATTCAACGACAGGAACAGCTACTTCATGAAAGCATGTGAGTTCTCCACATTCAATCATCGTATATCTGTCTATTATTAGGTCTACATAAATGTTATTATTATTATTATTTTTTTTTTATTTTTTATTTTTATTTTTATTTTTTTATTATTATTATTATTATTATTATTATTATTATTATTATTATTATTATTATTATTATTATTATTAATATTTTCAATAATTTTGACTTTCTATTTATATCAGGATTAGAAACGAATTAGATTTTTCCTAAATGAACCTTGACAGATAGCGATGGGTAGATGAATGAATGGGACACGGCAGCTGACTGGTTACAGCGCTTGCCCTGTAGCGCAGAGAGCACGGGTTCGAGCCTCCTCTGAGACGGGGCTACTGTGTAGGGACCTTGAGCAAGTCCTTCACTCACAATTGCTCAGTGCCATCGATTAATGCTCAGTCACTCTACAATGGTACTTCATAAAGGCGTAATAATAATAATAATAATAATAATAATAATAATAATAATAATAATAATAATAATAATAATAACAATAATAATAATGATAATAATGATAATAATGATGATAATAATAATAATAATAATAATAATAATAATAATGATAATAATGATAATGATAATGATAATAATAATAATAATAATAATAATAATAATAATAATAATAATAATAATAATAATAATAATAATAATAATAATAATAATAATAATGATATAATAATAATAATAATTCGCGGTGGCCTTTATGGTTTCAGCCTAGCAGGATTTGGACGAGGGATAACCACTCCAGAGGAACAACTAATTTAATCTTTAAGACCCTGAGGGAACGAAATACCTCAGGGCAAAAACATAATAATAATATAGACACTATTCTCTGCTCCTAAAATAACAATAATTTTTTTCCAAATCCTGAGGGATCATTGATACCTCGAGTAAAAAAAAATAATAATAAAGCGTTATATTAATGCTGATTTGTACACTTGTTGCGTGTATCAGCGAGGTTCAAGTGGATGCCAGACGACCCAGAGATCGTGTCCGACATCTTGTTCGCCATTGCGAATGTGCTGAGCATCGCACGAACAACCTATCTGATGCCGGCCTTCGAGGTCCTCGGAACGCTGCAGATCTCTCTGGGAAGGATGCTGGCCGACATCACGCGATTCCTCGTCCTATTCACACTGGTCAGTTCCATCCATTCATTCGTTCATTCATTCTTTTCTTCGTTCCTTCGTTCATTCATTCAATCGTTCATTTATTCGTTCACTCATTCATTTGTTCATTCGTTCGTTTATTTGTTCATTCATGCATTCGTTCATTTATTCGTTCATTCATTCGTTCATGTGTTCGTTCATTAATTTATTCATTCGTTCATTCATTCGTTCCTCCGTTCATTCATTCATTCGTTCGTTCATTTATTCATTCGTTCATTCATTCGTTCGTTCATTTAATCGTTCATTCATTCATTTGTTCATTCGTTCATTTGTTCATTCGTTCGTTAATTCATTCTCTCATTCGTTCGTCCGCCCGTTCATTAATTCGTTTATTCGTTCATTTATTTGTCCGCTCTTTCTTTCGTTCACTCATTCATTCGTTCATTCAGTCTTTCAATCATTAAAAGCATTCATATAGCGCTCCTACAGATAAACAGAGGCGCTCACGGTTAGGGCGCATGGAGAGCAGAATATTGCTGTGCTAGACTTGTGTTTCTTGTTGTAGGTGCTGTTCGCTTTCATGGTTGGTCTGCACAACCTGTACTGGTATTACGGATCGCAGACCTACGAGATCATAAAGGACACCGAGGTTAAGCTGGTCCACACTTCTGAGGCCTTCCAAGGGTAAGTGATGGGCGATGGTTGGCAAGATTAATTCAGTAAATGCTTGAGCTAAGGCACTATTTCAAACGAGGTCTTCCAACAAGGGTAAGCGTTTCAAGGTAGCCCAGTATCACTGGCGGCGATCCTGTTTGACAGGTGGGGGGGGGGGACACGAAACACTTTTGAACAGATCTGGTCAAAAAAGAGGTGAAAAATGTGTTCACCTTTTTTTTGTTTCTTCAGAATTTGGGGAGAGGAGACTGTATTCTGTGTCCCTCTCCACTGTTAAAGGTGGGGTCTTGTCCCCCTCGAGCCCCGGAATCGCCGCCCATGCCCATTATAGTGCAACTAAGGCCTGAACTAACGCCACCCAAAGGTGATTCAACTAAGACATTCCAAGGCTGATTCGAGGTTCCCCATTCCTTCAAAGCATGATGTGACTGAAACCCTTTCAAGTTATTGTTCTTCAATTAAGACCTTCCAACAGTAATTAACACTTTAACGATGAGCGTGCACTAAAATATTATGGAAAACTAATCCATCTTGTCACTAAAGGGTTAAACCGATGCCCATTCAGTTCGCCCATAACGAGAGGAGTACTCAGTAACCACAAAGTATCGTTTAACTTCGTGTATCTTACACAGTACTCCACAATTTTTTACCAGTTCGGGAGGGACATTGAGCAAGATAATTCACTCACAATTGCTCAGCGCCATCGATTCATGCTTAGTCATAAAATATTGGCGCTTAATAAATGCACAATAGAGACTTTATTTCTCCCGAACACTATACAACAACTAATTTAATCTCTAAGACCCTGAGGGAACGAAGTACTTCAGAGGAAAAAATAAATAAAATAATAATAATAATAAATAATACTAATAATAATACTACTACTAATAATAATAATACTACTACTAATAATAATAATAGTAATAATAATAATAATAATAATAATTATAATAATAATAATAATAATAATAATAATAATAATAATAATAATAATAATAATAATAATAATAATAATAATAATAATAATAATAATAATAATAATAATAATAATAATAATAATAATAATAATGACTTAGCGGAGGACGAGGCCTGATTTTCCAGAAATAACAATAAATAGTCTAATATCTAAGTCCCCGAGGGATCATATGTACCTTGGGGCATAAAAATAAAAATAAAAAAATAAAATGATAATAATAATTATTCGTAGCCACTGTTGTCGGTTGTTTTCAGTTTGCCGCGAACACTGTACAGTTTGTTCTGGTGCATGTTCGGCCAAGTGAGCATCGACAGCATAGAGATCAAGTATCCGGAGAAGGAGTTGGATCGCATCTCGCCAAACAACTACCAGAGCCATCGACACGCTACTTCGGTAGTCGAGGGCGTCGGAATGTTTCTCTTTGCCACATACCACGTCGCTATCATCATCGTCCTCATCAACATGCTCATCGCTATGATGAGTCACTCGTTCGAAGCGATACAGGTGAGATGCCGGCCAGTTACGTGTGCTGATAAGTAAGTAAGTATATTCTTTATTTTACCAGTTGCGCATCCGCACTCTGGCGTGTGTATACATCAGTCATTAGAGCTTGCTAGATACGGTGAGATGCTGTGTGTTGTGAATAAGATGCAAAATGTTACATGATTTAGATGCTCGACGGTCATGCTTTGATGATTTTGTGCTGTTTTGATAATGAAAAAAATGACTCTGTTGAATACTTTAGAACCCTAGCTCGTTACTCAGCATGCTATAAAGTGGCTCATCCACCGTTACAATATGGACTGATCTTCTGGATATTGCCTGATTACGGCTTGCCTTTGGTGTGCCGTCGGTTGTTGCCTTGTGCATTAGACACCGGCGCAATAGAAGTTATTAATTACAATCACATCAGTTTAAATTAATTACTTCTGTAGCGCTGCAATCGCTATGCAAAGGGTATCGATTGATAGTCACCTCAAGCCAAATCGTAATAAAATCATAAACTTTATTATCTTGCGTAATGTATTTGTAATCTTTTCGCAATTTTGTTTTATATACCGCCTTTTAAGAAAACTCTTCAAAGGTGCTTCTGACGACGAAGTATTACAGTATTACATGCATTACATTACATAGTTATTTTGCGAGAGTTGTTTTATAAATTTTTAGATACAATACAATTAAATCACACAGCATTATGGCACAGCGGCTAAGGGTTCTTCTTGTCTTGTGGACTGTGCGGGTTCGAAACTCGCTGCAGCTGTCACTATGGGGCTGTCGCTATGCAGCTGTCACTATGTAGCTGTCACTATGTATGTAGCTGTCACTGTGTAGCTGCCACTGTGTAGCTGCCACTGTGTAGCTGTTACTGTGTAGCTGTCACTGTGTAGCTGTCACTATGCAGCTGTCGCTACGTAGCTGTCGCTATGTAGCTGTCACTATGTAGCTGTCACTGTGTAGCTGTCACTTGTAGCTGTCACTGTTTAGCTGTCACTATGCAGCTGTCACTGTGTAGCTGTCACTGTGTAGCTGCTACTGTGTAGCTGTCACTGCGTAGCTGTCACTGTGTAGCTGTCACTATGCAGCTGTCGCTACGTAGCTGTCGCTATGTAGCTGTCCTAAGCAAATCCTTAGCATCCAACAACACAGCGCCATTATTTGACACACGATTTGCGCTATTTATATAGCACAAAATCGTGTGTCAGACAATGGCCTTATAATAATAGTAATGACAATAGAAATAGATTGTTACAATTCACAATGTTGTGCTGTCAGGGCGACTGTGACGTTGAGTGGAAATTTGCTCGGACGAGGCTTTGGATGAATTATATCGATGAAGGCAATACACTTCCGGTTCCGTTTAACCTGTTGCCGGCTCTGAAAGATGGAAAGTACGTCTGGAGTCGGCTGAGGCAGTTCTTCCGCAAGGATGGGAACCAGTTGATGGAGAGCGATCCACCAAAGAAAACTTCGTTTATACTCGTGAGAAAAGAAGTCCTTGCCATTTAGATTTTTAGATGATAACTGTCGACTTAATTGATAAATCAATTAATTGTGTTTCCATCAGAACAATTGGAATAACCTTCACTTACTGATAAATAAGAATCATCGATCGTTTTATCTGATAAGGATCTTACTTATCTCACCCAAAAGAGAAGGACATTTTGCATGTCAGATGTGTCTGTCTCTGTCTGTCTGTCTGTCTTACTGACTATGTGCTTGTCATTGTCTGTGTTCGCTTGTGTCTGTCTGTCAATTACCTGTGGTGTAATGATTAATTAGGTTTGAATTTATTTCGTGTTCTTTTTCAGAGTCGCCGAGAGAAGGTTTTGAAGAGTCTGAACATCAGCATCTCAGTTACATCGAATGCCGACATGCTTCAACGTCTCGTCAGGAGATATCTCTTCAAGCTAGAACGACTCAAAGAAGAAGGTATAACAGCACAACCATTACTAAGCTTCTTCTGGCCTGCGCTTATAGCAATATAGCCATCGCCACTTTCTATTTAGTGTTTCACTTTGAGCAGGTTATTAGGCTGTGACTGTTACCGATAGCATGTAAACGTACTAAACAAGCGATTAGTATTTTTCTATTTGATTGGAAAGTAACGCGCTTGGGATTATCAATTTTGACAGGCTTGTATCACCAGTGTTGGCTTGTTGGCCTAGGTAGGCATTTTAAATATCCTGTTGTCTTGCAGGCAAAGAGGGAGCAGGAGGAGGCGGAGACAATAACTTATTATCGGGTACAACGGCAGAGACTTATATCAGTCCAGATGACAGACCACCGGAACCACAATACGCCGGTACGTTGAAGTTGTTAGATCTACCATCAATCATTTGTTGCTATAATGCGCATCTCAATGACAGGGAACTCATCTGCCGAAATAGGTCGTACCTTGAACACAGGTAAGGTAAGTTCAGATTAGGTCAGGTATAGTAATGTAATGCAATGGTGTAATGTGAGGTAAGGTATAGGGCCAGGTTAAGTAAAGCAATCTACAACAGTGAACCGCTGATTTAAAATAGGTCCTCATTCCTCAGTACTATCGCTATTCATCAAGGTCATCTGATTGGCGTTCTTAGGTCATAACTAAAACCCTTTTTCTGTTTCTGAACCTCGATGTTGAAATTCTTTGACCATGTCTGCTCTTCCTGCTCAGTCCCTCGTGTTGTTTTATTCTGTAAGTAAGACTTATTTTTCCGACGCTTATCCACCACAGGCTGTCCCTCTGATCTACTGGACATTGGCTTGACTATGGCTTGGTTTCAGCGCCATCGGCTGACGACCTGTGCATTAGACATCGACGCGATAGCAACTACTAATTATAATTATAATTCGACAGAGTGGCATGTGCGTCAGATGGCAAGTTGATGAAATCTGGACATGGTCAGTATAGTTGTAACACCACGCTTCGATAGCAGTTATGAGCTCGGGTAAGATCAGCCGCGTAGTGCATATAATGAAGATGCCAAAAGAACTGAGTCATGTAGGACGTCAAATGGAAATGGCGTCCAAGCCGAGTTGTCAGAGCCCATAGCGACCATCATAGTCCGACCGTCCAGAAAAGAGCAGAGCCAGTCCAATGGTGAATCCATCAGAGGTGCTGAGGCGTGTGAGGAGGATATCGTGGTCCGCGGTGTCGAACATCTAAAAGAAAATTCTAAATGTAGGTTCACTTGCTTCAATTGGCCGATTCCATCCGTTTTTTCCTTTCGTTTGTATATTCATTCATTCATTCATTTGATAATTTATATAGCGCCTCTTCAAGAAATCTACTCAGAGTTGCGGAAATGCCTCTTCAAGAAACCTACTGAGAGGGTGTGTGTGTGACTCTCACTCTCTCTCTCTCTCTCTCTCTCTCTCTCTCTCTCTCTCTCTCTCTCTCTCTCTCTCTCTCTCTCTCTCTCTCTCTCTCTCTCTCTCTCTCTCTGTCTCTCTCTGTCTCTCTGTCTCTCTCTCTGTCTGTGTCTCTGTCTCTGTCTGTCTGTCTGTCTGTCTGTCTGTCTGTCTGTCTGTCTCTCTCTCTCTCTGTGTGTGTGTATGCGTACATGTGTTCTTAAGTGTGCATGTGTGCTTATGCATGTGTGTGTGTTCATTTGATTATTCAATGCGTGTTTCTATCCGCAGAGGATAACGAAGATGATGGCCAAAGAATCTCGAAGCAGGGGGGAGGGGCGGGGAGCAGCGCCAAGTCCCGTCTGCAGCAGAAGCTGTCTGCAGCAGCAGCCAACCGTCGAGCGCAGCAGCCGCAGATCCACCTGCTGTCTCTTCCGCAGCTGGACGCCATCCAGCGGACCCTCAAGATCCTCGACGTTCGGCTGCAGCACGTCCAGAGCCACGTGAGGGACGACGAACAGCAGAAGCAGGACATCGAGCACATCCGGCGGCTCATGTCCGAGAACCAGGTGGCCTTAGCATCCGTCGTCACGGTCCTCGCCTCGATCCAGGAAGAGGTCGGCGTTCTGCGCAACCTCTTCAGCAGGCAGCAGGCCAACACCTTTCAGATTCAGCCGCCTGTCTCCATCTCAGCCACCGCCACCATCGCCGCCCCGAGGCAACCGAGGAACAGCCGGACAACAGCCATAGATGCCCCTCCATCTGGAAAGACCAGGGACAAGGAGGCGGCTCCGAAGGAAAGAAAAACCTCTTCCATCTACCATATCCAGCCGTCATAAGGTTCTCCTTAACATAAGGCTTCTGACTTCATACAGACAGAATCCGATGCAATACTCAACCGCTTCCAACTACCATATCCGACTCTCAGGGGCGTCTACACCATGGAAACCTTGGAGCAAATGCTCCATCAAAAAAATAAGGGGAAGATCTGTCAGTGTGTGTGCCATTATTAACGAAGGGGGAGGGCAAGGGAAGGGGAAGGCAAGGGGAGAGAAGGGGAGCTGCTCCAATGACTTAGGGGGGATAGACGCCCCTGCATGCCGACTCTCACAAGCTTTCCTTTTCTATGGAACATCTGGCTATCGACAGATCCCAGTGCAATGCTCTACCGCGACATCTGGCATGTCCAGCCGTAGCACGTTTTCTGTTCCCACAGAACAAGCATATTTGACCGTGCCTAGGAAAACAACACTCTCAAAGTAGGAAAAGTCAATTTGCAAGAAACGCATTCGCTAGGCAATTAGGCATAAAATGGGTCACGAAGAGTTCTTTGCAGATTTATATTACTTGTCGTGTTAGCTATCACACTTTAGGTCCTTAAAATAGTTTCTGTGTCTAAGTATTTTCATTTTCAATTTTATTATGATGTCCTGCAACAAAATCTGAATTTAATACGTCGCCTTGGTGCCGCCAAGTCATGAAAATAGTAATTGTAACCAATGTCCTTTTAAAGATTCCATTGAAGTAAGTAAAGTGTTTAAGGCTGCCTCAGAGGCATTGAATACGCTCCAGTTTATTACACTCCTAAACTTTGACAATCGCTAAGCACACCACCTCGACTTCGGTCGGGTCGTATTTGTGGTAAATTTCAAATCACGCTTTCCTATAATAGAGATCATAATCTTCAAAAATTGCAGCGTTCTACTACGTGTAAAGAAGCATTTGGGTTTAACCTTTTATTATCATTCAGCAGTTACAGTGCAGTAAAGTTGCAAACGCAGGTTCGATGTTTAAGGGTTTCCTCGGGGTCCGCGATAGGCTAGTGATTTGCGTGTGGGACTTTCAAACTAGAGGTCGCGGGTTCGAATACCGGTAAGGTAAAAATGTGTGTTGAGGATTCTGCTCCATCTGCACCTCTTAGCCAACTCAGCTATAATGAGTACACTGACCGTACACTGTCTGTGGTAAGATGGGATGTCGAGGGAGAGGACTGGCCACCCGCCCTTATATGCTGAGGCTAAGCAAAAAATGAAGTGGCTAACACTTAGTGGCTAACACTTCATACTCATTTCTACCTTATAGGGCTAGCTTAATGAATTGCTCTTCTTCATAAGGGTTTCCTCAGGCACGGTCTATATAGAAATGAACTCTTTTTATCAAATTTTTGCCTGTCACATGTTTCACCCACATGTAGATTCAAAACGTTCCTTATACTTCAGTTATCATAGCAGAAAACCTTTCCTTCGCAATAGCCACCCTTAGCACTGATTCAATATGCAACTGGTGAGGCAAAAAACAAAACTGCGAATTCTGTAGGTATCGCGTGACGAACGAGTGCTTTGCTTCGGTTTGAAAATTAAAAAACATCTTTTAACTGAGCATTATTTCTGGATTTGTGTGATCTTTTCTGTGTAATGACACAATGACAGATAGGCAAGCGATGTGTTTTGTGTGTGTGTGTAAATGTAGGATCACCACAATGCCCTGAGAGATATGGCAGTTAACGATAGATATCCTAACAAAGTGCTAGTCGCAATCCAGCATTCCATGTGGTGTCACTACAAGAAACCTTACTTACTTTACCATAAATTTCGTACGATAGGTTTAGTGCATGTTTAATGCATAGAGTACTTCATCGCCATATCGATTTGTTTCCAGCTGCATTCAGAGTAGTCTTTTCCAGTTCAATGCAGGGATTTGCTTTTTCCAGTTGAATTCGGAGGACTTGCTTTTCCAGTTGAGTTCTTGTATTTTCAAGTTGAGTTAAGAGGATTTGTTTTTCTAGTTTTTTTCCATACGGCTTTCGTTTCTCAGCTGACGATTGAGGTTTCTTGGAGTGACATCGTTATCAATAAATCGATACGAATGTGTAGAAAAGATGAGCTAAAACAATAATCGATGCAGTTTTATCAGATCATGTACTCAATGAAGACAGTTGCTACATCGTTGCTGCGTGACATATCCCGGTTAACATCACAGACTTCCCTTTTACTCGGCATTATTATTAGGCCTTTTACTGTAAACACATAGGAAAATTCGTGGCAAATAAAATCTATTTGTTAAGCCGATTGCGTTGTTCTTGACGGTCTAGACTTACTGCAAAAGTTCGAATTCCTGCGCCTGAAACAACAAAAGAAATATTTTCGGTTGATCTTAAGACGCACCTGTTAGAACTGTTTGATGTCATGTTGCAGCGCCTTTTAAGGTTTTTAACTGCGCTATATAAATGCTATTATAGTCTTATGTAAAGAACATATACTTACTAGGGAACACATCTCGAGTAAAGAACATATCGTAACTAAAGAACACATCTTAACGAAAAAAACTATCATAATTAAAAAACACATCTTGACTAAACAACTATCCTAACTGAAGAACATTTCTTAGCTAAGGCACACATTTAAACTAAAGAGCAGATCTTAACTAAAGAACACATCGTGACCTAAGAGCCCATCTTAATCAAAGAACTCTCTTAACTAAAGAACATATACTTACTGAGGAACCCATCTCAAGTAAAGAGCTTCTCTTAATTAAAGAACGCATCTTAACTAAACTACAATCTTAATTAAAGAACACAGCTAAAGTAAAGAACTATCTCAACTGACGAATACATCTTAGCTAAAGAATTATCTTAACCAAAGAACAAATCTAAACTAAAGAACATAATTATCTTGAACAAAGAACACATTTTAACTAAAGAACTATCTCAACTAAAGAACAATCTTCACTAAAGAACACATCTAATTAAAGAACTATCGTAATTAAAGAACACATTAAAACTAAAAAGCAGATCTTAACTAAAGAACACATCTTAACTAAAGACCACGTCCTAACCAAAGAACTCTCCTAACTCAAGAACATATACTTACTGAGGAACACATCTCAAGTAAAAAAACATCTTAAAAAACATATCTTAAGCAAAGAACACATCTTAACTATAGTACTATCTTAACTAAAGAACACAGCTAAAGTAAAGAACTACCTCAGCTGAAGAACACATCTTAACTAAAGAACTATCTTAACCAAAGAACAAACATAAACTAAAGGACACACCTTAACTAAAGAACACGTCTTAACTAAAGAACACTTCTAGACTAAAGAACTCTCTTAACTAAAGAACACATTTTAACTAAACACTATCCTAGCAAAAGAACATATCTTAACTAAAGAACACATCTTAACTAAAAAACATATCTTAACTAAAAAATCACATCTAAGCTAAAGAACTATCTTAGCAATAGAACACGTCCTCAACTAAAGAACATATCTTAACGTAGGAACACATATTAACTAAAGAACACATCTTAACTAAAGAACTGTCTTAATTAAAGAACACAATTTAACTAAAGCACTATCTTAGCTAAAGAACAAATCTCAACTAAAGAACACATCATAAATATAAACATATTTTAACTAAAAAACACATCTAAACCAGAGAACTATCTTAGCAAAAAGAACACGTCCTAAATAAAAAAACCTATCTTGACGTAAGAACAGATCTTAACTAAAGAACACATCTTAACTAAAGAACTGTCTTAACTAAGTAACACATCTAAGCTAAAGAACTATCTTAAATGAAGAACACATCTTAACTAAAGAACTACCTCAACTAAAAAAACTGTCTTAACTAAAGAAAACATCTATTAAAAAATGCTTTAACTAAAGAACACATCTTAACTAAAAGAAACTATCTTCACTAAAGAACACATCTTAACCAAAGAACAATATTAAATAAAGAACGGATCTTAACTAAAGAACTATCTTTACCAAAGAACTATCTTAACTAAAGAACACATTAAAGAACTGTCTTAACTAAAGAAAAAATCTTCACTAAAAAATGCTTTAACTAAAGAACACATCTTAACTAAAAGAAACTTTCTTAACTAAAGAACACATCTTAACCAAAGAACTATCTTGAATAAAGAACGGATCTTAACTAAAGAAATATCTTAACCAAAGAACACATATAAACTAAAGAACGTATCTTGACTAAAACTACATGTTAACTAAAGCACTATCTTAACTAAAGAACACATCAAAGAACTGTCTTAACTAAAGAAAACACCTTCACTAAAAAATGCTTTAATTAAAAGAAACTACCTTAACTAAAAAACACATCTTAACCAAAGAACTATCTTAAATAAAGAACGGATCTTAGCTAAAGAACTATCTTAACCAAAGAACACACATAAACTAAAGAACGTAGCTTAACTAAAACCACATCTTAACTGAAGAACTATCTTAACCAGTGCTTTTTCTGGAAGAAAAGGTTCCGGAACTGAAAAATAGGTTCCGGAACTGAACAATTAGTAGATGGATTAAAATCCCGAGAAAAATGTGATTGGGGTGACTTAAATTAAATTAAAATAACTAAGTTATTGTTTTTTATTATTAAAATAAAGAAATAATTTTTTTAGTAGAAAAAAAGGTGCCGGAACGCCGTTTCGGCGCGTTCCGGCTGAAAAAAGCACTGATCTTAACTAAAGAACACATCGGGGGTCCCTCGGATACTCTTAGGGTTGACCTCCTCACTCTCCCTCCTGGCCATTTCCGTATCGCCTGAAACCTTTCTTTTCGTCAGTGAAGACACTGCCCGGGTCGGGAGCGCCTCTGATTTGAGTGACGCTATAATATATGAGTTCTTGATTAAAATTACAATTACAATTTTAGTTCAGATCTTTGTCCAAGGCTCATCCTCTCAGCAGATCTCCCTTGTTGGATTCATTGATTTCCCTGTCACATGATCTCCACTCTTGGATGTCATCTAATCGACTTAACCTTAACTCTTCTAAGACCCAACTAATCGGGTTTGGCACTAAGCAGCAACTATCTAAACTTGATATCCCACTTCTGTCGTCAATATACCCTGATTTTTCATTTTCATCCAATGTTCGGGATTTAGGCGTCACCCTTGATAGTACCCTCTCGTTTTCTGAACACCTCTCCCACCTGACCTGCTCCTGTTTCTATCACCTGAGGCGTTTGAGGGCCGTAAGAAGGTTAGTCTCCCTTTCAGTGTTTACTACTATGGTCCATGCCTTCATTTGCTACCGCATTGACTATTGCAATTCATTATTTGCTGGGCTCCCTAAAGCGCGCCTTTCATCTCTACAGTCTGTTCTGAACGCGGCTGCCAGGCTCATTGCCCGTTTCCCTCGCTTCTCTCACATAGGCCAACTACCTCTATGACTGATGTACTTCACTGGCTTCCTGCTGCTTCCCGCATCTAATACAAGATCCTCCTCCTGGTCTCTAGGACTCAACGGGGTAAAGCTCGTAAGTACCTTTGTGACCTATTGCGTAAACCCTCTTGCTATCTCTTCCCGCCCTTTCGGTCTGCTGGAGACTGCTGACCGCCTTGATCTACTTGTCCCTCGCGCAAGGACTTCGATGGTTCAGCATCGTGCTTTTGCCATCCTTGGCCTGTCCTTATGGAATGACCTGCCCCCCTCTCTGCGTAGCAAGATTGCTTGGGATCTCGCCCTCTTCTCTCCTTTCTTTTCCCTCGGGGCTATCACGATGGGAGCGCCTACCTATACTGTGAGAGGCGCTTTGTAAATAATCATATAAGATAAGATAAGATTTATAATTAAGGTAAACAGTTACGCCCGGCCTGCAAGAGACAATGCGTTGCCATGGCAATGATGACGATATAGGCCATTTAAACACGATTTGGCGAAATACTGAAGGCCGCGATGATCGCTGATGATGATTACAAAATATTTCAAACCAAACAGTCTTGAATCTTGGGCGATTCGGCTTCGATATCACGAGATGTTGACTTAACAATAAATATAGAAATTCAAATCTAACGCCTGCATAAGATGGAGAATTTATATCATTTACGTCAAGTATGAAAATTTCGACTTACACCGCAAACTGATGACGTCATGATGATAATTACTATCTATTATAATAGCTATTGAAGTTTTGCAAACTGTAAGCCGTCATTCATTCCTGGGCTACTCGGTCTCCTGATTGTTCTAATCCGAAGTGCCTAAAACAGATAGGGAGTTTCAAATTTGAATGGTAAACGTAAATGTAAATATCCGAAATTTCTCAGCGCCACACAAAAGCCACGTTAGGGAGACCAAGTCCGCAATAGCCAGGCTACCTTGTCCGTTCTGGTGCAAGGTCAGAGTCCGGGGAGGTCAAGCCGAGGAGACAGCAGGGTGCTACGGTGGTAATTGGTGATGATGGTGGTGGCGCAGGAATGGAATAAGGATGGGATAACTTGAAGAGATCGGTTTTCATTCGTGAGTGGAAAGCCGCGGAGGAGAGTGCAAGCGGAGTAGAGGTGAAATTAACAGGCGATATAGGAGGATGAGCAAACTGGCGGAGATCTTTTGGAAGATTATTCCAAAGAGCCGGTGCAGCGCAGACTATAGCACCATAATCCATTGCAGATTCGCCTGTTGCCTAAGATTAGCTAGCTTATGTTTTATGAGTTACTTAGGTCCAGTTTATATTGCCGTGGTTGGGCTGGGAGTGCTTCTGAGTAGGTAACTTGAGGGGGCGCTATATTAAATTTTCAAAATGAATGAATGAATGAATGATCATAATGCTTTAGAGATCATCAATCGGCGGTCAATTCAAGAGAAATCGGAGGGAAAGCACCGATTTCACTTGAAGAATAAAAAGTCATGCACCATTGCAAAAACATGCTCAAAATGCGACAGATCAGAGACTTCAGAAGCCAGGCGACGATTCGGCTGCAAGTTGAAAGAGATGAGTTATGCGTCAGATTGGACCCCAATGACCTCCAAACGAACTGGACAGCGAACTGCAACGCCTTGGACCAGCGACCGAGAAAGACCAGAGCCCATCACTGTTGAATGAGGCGGGGGGGGGGCACTTTAAGAATCGCGGCGTCCTCTGATCTAGGGCAACATCTTTATGTAGGCCTAATAGGAGTGAACATAATTATGGAACAGAGAGATAGGTCGGCTCATTAAAACGCAGTACTTTGTGAATTGCAATACAGTTAAATAGATTCTTTGCTCAATGAACAGCCAAGCAATGAATGCCACATGAGCGCAATATGCTGCTGCTGCTGCTGCTGCTGCTGCTGATGATGATGATGATGATGATGATGATGATGATGATAATAATAATAATAATAATAATAATAATAATAATAATAATAATAATAATAATAATAATAATAATAAAGACCAGACAGAGCGACACTGATCCTCTGGGCTAGAGGAAAATATATCGCCTGGGATGCTACTACCATACACACTTGCGCGGCCTCCTACACGTACCTGACATCTTCGATGCCCGGAGGGACGGCCGAACACGCTGCAGACAGAAAGCGTTTAAAATACGAGTCTCTCCCAACTACACACGAGTTCGTACCGGTCGCGATCGAATCACTGGGTCCCATAAACCGCGGGGGACGCGAGTTTCTAACTGAGCTGGGACGCCGCTGGACTGCTATTTCCGGCGACCCAAGGGAGACAGCATACCTCTTCCTCGAATATCAATCTGCACTCAGCGCTTTAACGCCGTAGTTTTCAGAGGCGCATTCGCACTACACACCGGGGATGAGGACCATGAGCTCCAAGCTTAACTAATCTATTAGTAGACAGTATCTTAGAGCCTGAGGGATCTTAAATACCTCGGGCGAAAAATAATAAAAAAATGATAACCGCGTTTATTGACAAGCTCGAGGGTGCTCGGTCGTGTAGTGGTTATCGCGCTGGACTGTCAGTCGAGAGGTCGAGGTTCAAATCCCCGCCGGGGCAGAAATTTCGTTCGAGATTTCTATTCCACTTGCACCCCCTAGTCAGCTCAGCAATGATAAGCACACTGACCGTACATTGTCAGTAGAAAGATGAGACGGCAAGGGAGAGGATTGGCCACCCGCCCTTAAACGCCGAGGCTAAGAAAATGAAGTCGTTGACACTTCATACCCATGGCTGCCTCAGGGCTGCCTCAGGACTGCTTTTCTTCTTTTTATTGACAAGCTCACTGACAAACCGCAGTGAGTTCTGTTGAAGCAATTGAAACATAACGGTACAATTATCAAAACCTTAATTAACACACGTCTTGGCAGCCTGTAAGGCGCCCGCTCATTTTACTGCTGCCCTGGGTAGTGGAAGACTGAGTCGACCTAGAGGGGGCTTGCCGCTTGCGGATATCTAACAGCGACTTTTCAACTTTATCTCCAGTATGCTGTATAAAAACACTTATTAACAATTAACTATCTTAGCACTACACTGTTTTTCTTTTATATGTAGATCTTATGCCTTAATTTAAAATCCATTAGGCCTAATCTGTTTAACCTATTTCATTAACTGTTATCCGATTTATTGTCACTTGCAATTAATGTCTTTGTAACACTGCGTAATCCCATCGCGTCTGTGTCCACGGGAATCTTTCATTAAACGAATATTTGATTGAAGATCTAATGCTCCTCAGTCCACAGAGTAACCATTCATCTACAATCCCCTATCCATAGGCCAGCTTGCGGGCTCTACATTACTTACTTTAATCTATCATTATTACTGATCTTACCGTTTCAAGAGGAGGCGATGATAGTAGAAAAGTAGGCCTAATGCAATTAAAAATTATAAACAATTTCACTAGTAATAAATGAAAAGATAAGAGCAAAAACGCCCTTAGTTAAAACGCAAATATCAAATAAAGAAGCTATTATATGACGTCATCGTGGTTGTCATGGGAACTCATCATAATGAAATGAATATATCGTTGAGCTTAACAATCTCCTCTATTGCCAAAAAGCCCATTCCTGTCCACACCCTCAGGAGTATTCACGGTCTAATCACTTTGCTCAAAGCCCTCTCTCCTCTTCCGTCCTAACACTGCTCCGCCCTTCCGTTACTTCATCACTAAAATTTGCAAGTCGCTCCATATGCACAGGTGTTTCACCTCTCTGCAATTAACTCCAGCCAGAATTACGACAATTATCCATCCTACGAACTCAACAAAACTTCACCTCTTGTTGTCTGTCCAAAGGTCTTTCAGACAAAACTGAAACATTGCTCTTCACAAATCATATCCCGATTCCTCCACCTCCCCTTACCTCCCTCGCCGCTTCTAGCCTAAACACAACACACCCTATAGCCGTCTTACTGTTTGCCTGCCTGGCTGGCCCCTTTGGATCTTGGCCTGGAACCAATGTTAACCTTTCTCGACAATAGATTTTGTTTTGACTGTGCGCCAAACAGAAAGTTTGACTGCAAAGAAGTCCCCGATCAAAGAAGCTCATCGACTAACGGAAAAAGATATTCCCTAGCGAAAGACGACATAAACAGATAGAGGCAAAATTAGAGATAGACAGATACAGAGATATAGACAGCCAGCCAGACAGACAGACAGACATACAGACAGACAGACAGACAGACAGACAGACAGACAGGTAGGTAGGTAGGTAGGTAGGTAGGTAGGTAGGTAGGTAGGTAGGTAGGTAGGTAGGTAGGTAGGTAGTAGGTAGGTAGGTAGGTAGGTAGGTAGGTAGGTAGATAGAGATAGATAGATAGATAGATAGATAGATAGATAGATAGATAGATAGATAGATATATAGATAGATAGATAGATAGATAGATAGATAGATAGATAGATAGATAGATAGATAGATAGATAGATAGATAGATAGATAGATAGAGACAGACAGACAGACAGACAGAGACAGAGGTACAGATAGACAGAGATAACTAGAGATGCAGCGAGAGAAATAGAACTACAGAGAAAAGTAGAGAAAGAGAGACAGATACAGACGGAGAGATGCAGAAAGAAAGGAGAGAGAAAGAGAGAGAGAGAAATAAAGATACAGAGAAAATAATTGAGAAGTAGAGACAGAGCGAGAGAGGCGAAACAGACAGACAGACAGGCAGACAGGCAGGCAGGCAGGCAGACATACGTTATTCCGGTAAGTAACGTACGGTCGCACTTTGCGTTCATCCATCCATACATAAACACATAAAAACAAACATATATACATACATGCACAGTTGCACACACACACATACATGTATGCATGCATACATCAATCCATCCATACATAATGTAAACATATATAGGCCCTATATATATATATATATATATGCATACATACATATATTGTCGCCTAACTACTTCGTGGCGGTGTATATGGTCTACACAAAAGTAAAAAGGTGCAGATTTCCCGCACGTCTATAGTTCAGGTTGCTCTGTCACAGTTTCAGCATCTGACATATATCTCAGACAAAGGTCAAAGCTTCGTTTCGGACTTTGAATGAGCTTTCGAAGGACATCAGCCAGCTGTGCTGAACTGTAACTGTAGGTTAGGAGATCAAAGTTCGATATGTCGGCCGTGTTTCACGGGCACGTATGCGCCATTCCTGAAGTGAATGGTATAATGAAGAGCTGATGGACTATCGCTATTGTCTTGCATTGCAGTTTGATAGTTAATGAAGCGTCTATTAAGAAAGGTTTTTAGGTAATACTGCAAAGGATTAGCAAGAATCGTAATATTAGGTGAGTCGCATTAATAATAGTAGAACCTGTAATGTACAGCCTCCCAACTATCACGCTCTTTTTCGATCGTTGAAATATGGTGGTAATATCGTGTGTATGCATATAATACCATGTATGTATGAAATATAGTGTTAATATCATGTATGTATGCATGTAATACCATGTTTGTATATGTGTATGTATGTGTGTATCTGTGTCTGTATGTATGTATGTATGTATGTATGTATGTATGTATGTATGTAAATATACATGTATGTATGTATTTATGCATGTATGTATGTATTTATGTATGTGTGTATGTACGCATGTATGAATGTATGTACGTATGTATTTAAGTACTAGGGACCTGCGAATCACAAATTTTCAGTCGAATTGAATCTCGAATCGAATCGAAGGTAAAATCTCAATTCGAATCCGCTGATACCAGTTTGATATTCATGTAGTGTGTACATGCTAGCACAGGCGTAACATAGTAACACAGTTATCATATATATATATATATATATACATATTTATGTACATATTTACTCTTCTACTAAGTCGGGTTTTGGGAACAACCAATCAATCAGTCAATCACCGCATACCTTCAATAAAAATTCGTCACTATTACCACTGGCGTAAACTTGTCCAAAATATTGGGATGGGGATTTGGTTATTTTTCTATGCTAGTTGCATTGGGTGTACAGTAACATCTCAATTATTGGGGGGCACGTGCCCCGGCTCCCCCCCCCCAGAGTCTACGCCTATGACTATTACAGCCCGAATGAAAAACCTTAATAATGATAAAAACCTGCTTCCCATATTTTCAACGGCTTCAACCAGATGTTTTCGCCAGCCAGCCTAAATGATATAATAACCCAAACTTTTTTTAATTGCCAGGTGTTGACTCGGCTGGCCGGTTTAGACGCAGTCTAAACGTAGATATGTCTTGATTTTGAAAACATATATCATTTTAAGTCATGGTGGCTTCTAGGCGGCTTAGGGTGTGGGGAACTATTAAAGCCATGAGAGCTTGTTTACTAATATTAACAAGAAATCGTTCTTCAGGTATTAATGAACATAATCTAGACTACCCGTAGCTTATTAGTTTATGAAACGGCGTATGTAATTTCTAATTACAATTTTAATTATTATTACAGTTTGTTGAGTGGCTGTCTTTGATCGTTCTCATCTAAGAGGCAGAATAATGTCGAATCGGTACAGGATGACCTATTTCAATGGGTGCGGTCGGGCGGAGACAATTCGTATGATATTCGCAGCTGCCGGAGTTCCCTTCGACGATGTGCGAGTACCAATGGAGGACTGGCCGGCCATGAAACCATGTAGCCTATACAATGTCATCATCTCGGATCTTTAAGACCTTTACGTATTTGTTGAGCTTGTTCATTATTCGAGACATGTTACATGGATATCTAATTATCTATGCTCCCGTTAGATGAGTATAAAACAGTGCAAAATCTACTTACTATGTAACATTTAACACTGCGCTGACAGATGATATTCTCAGTGACCGTTCAAGTACAATGTCGAACATTAAATAGACATTTAGGATATTTATAAATATATATGTGATGGATAAATGCATCGTAGAAGTAGCTTCCTGCTGATGATGCTTTCTAAACTGTTGTCATTACAATTTACAAATGCTCATAGTCGGTGGATGTAGCGTCCCTGACTAGATGAAGACGTTCAACCAGATACTACACGGTGAGTCATTAAAAACCGTGTCCCTATATAAGTTAACGTAGTTCATTCAGATAGCCATGAATTTTAATGAAATTTCAGAACATTGACGCTTGATGGTCTAGCCAAGTGCTACATAAATTATTTGTTATAAAAAGCTGGCCCAGCCTAAACTGTAATTGCGTAACGACAACCCCGAAAAAATGGTGTTTACCGAAGAAGATAAACATATGTCACAACTTCTAAGAAAGAATAAAATTACAGTCCGAAACGTTTTTCAAAAGAATTTTCAGATTAAGGGCTCGACGTGTGGTGGATTGAATGCTCTCCTTTCAAAGATCGATGAAACTGGGTCTTTTCATCGTCAAGCAGGTAGTGACCGCCCTCAATCGGCCAGAACGGTCGACAATGTTGAACAGTTTGAATCGCTGGTGCTCAGTCAGGAACGTATGGCGCAAACGCATCGTACGCAGAGACAAATAGCTCGAGAAATAGGAATTAGCCAGTCATCCGTTGGGAGAATCGTTAAGAGTGAGTTACATTTGCAATTTTTAAAGAAACGAGTTGCGTCATCGAATTGTGGAGGTCAGGGACGAAATGGATCAGCGCCTCATTGATGAGTCAGCCAAGCAGTTGCGTACGCGTCTTCGCGCATGCGCGTATGCCCAAGGAGGTCAATTTGAACAGAGAATTTAACTTTCTCAATGCTCAGTAATAACTCTTCTATCTAAACTTAAAATTTCTTTAACATAATCTGATATCTGACGAAGTTATAGTAAAATATGTAGGGACACGGTTTTTTATGACTCACCGTGTAGATGTGGGCTATTCCAGATAGCTGGTCAAACCACTGGTTTCTTTCTTAATAACTATTAATTCATATTACTATTATAGCCAATTTATTCGTTATTTTTTAAATTTACTTTATGCATTTACATATGCTGGTCACACCGCTGGTTTCCTTCTTATTTAATATATTAGTTCATATTTCTATAATAGCATATTTTAAAATTAGTTAAAAAACATTTTTTGTGCATTCGTTTAAACTCGAATGCAGAATATAGACAATGTTCCACGTTAACAGTTGAAATCAATTAACAGAAGGAATATCAATCAGATCAAGCAAAAAACATATACACAAATGCATTCGTATTTATTTATTTTATTTATCAAGGAAATTAATATAGCACCACCCAAGGAAAAATCATCAGAATCTGCACCAACCTAAACGATGTTAAATGTTATTAGGTTCAGAACATTGATCAATCACAGGAATGTTTATAAATATCCTGTATGTCCATGTAATGTAAGAGCATGTTCGACATTGTATGCCTACTTTTTTATGTAATGTAAGATGTTCGTCGTTACAGCGGTGCCAATGTGTGGGGTTCCTCTTCTCGAATTTGACGGTCTGACCATGTGTCAGAGTCTTGCCATTGCCAGATACCTTTCAAAACAGTTCGGTAAGTTACTGAATGAATCATTCATTCGTGCACTCTTTCGTTGGTTCATTCATTCGTTCATTCATTCGTTCATTCGCTCGTTCATTTGTTCGTTCATTAATTCGTTCGATCATTCGTTCGTTCATTTGTTCATTCGTTCGTTCGTTCGTTCATTCATTCATTCTTTCATTCACTCGTTCGTTCGTTCGTTCGTTCGTTCATTCGTTCGTTCATTTGTTCATTCGTTCGTTCGTTCGTTCGTTCATTCATTCATTCTTTCATTCACTCGTTCGTTCGTTCGTTCGTTCATTCGTTCGTTCATTTGTTCATTCGTTCGTTCGTTCGTTCGTTCATTCATTCATTCTTTCATTCACTCGTTCGTTCGTTCGTTCGTTCATTCGTTCGTTCATTTGTTCATTCGTTCGTTCGTTCGTTCGTTCATTCATTCATTCTTTCATTCACTCGTTCGTTCGTTCGTTCGTTCGTTCATTCGTTCGTTCATTTGTTCATTCGTTCGTTCGTTCGTTCGTTCATTCATTCATTCTTTCATTCACTCGTTCGTTCGTTCGTTCGTTCATTCGTT
>OY744610.1:44447359-44664859 GCA_963556255.1 Allolobophora icterica | reverse complement strand
CCCGTTTACCTGGGGAAACTAGAAGCTATGTTGAAAGCGAATAATAACGGAGACGGATATTTTGTCGGCGACAGTGTAAGTTAATCTACTAACCTACAATCGTATACCGTTTTTATACGGTAACATACTGAATTCGACATTTGCCTTCTACAGCAGTGATCCGGGTTCGAACCTCCTCCACTGAGACGGTTGCTATGTAGGAATCATAAGCAAGTCCTTTGCTCAGCGCCATCGATTAATGCTTTGTTAATATATGGTGGCGCTTAAGAAATGAACGAATTGATTAATAATAATAATTATAAATGAATAGATAATAATAAGATGAGAATACGTGGTTGGGTTCCACGTGTGTGCGTGGGCACGCCACTGGGAACTGTTCCAGTTTACTGTGCATTGCTTTGCTTGCTTATGCCATTTATATTCTTATGTTTAACATCATATAGATTAGCAGAGAAAGGCGCTATAGAAAGTATCCAGTTACAGATATATTAAGATATACTAAGTATCCATATTGAGATATATTAAGATATTGTGGGGCGTGGTGGCTCAGTGGTAAGTTCAGCGCCTTGTGACCGGAGGGTTGCAGGTTCGAATCCCACTCTAGCCGCTGCGTACGGACCTTGGGCAAGTCCTTCACTCGCAATTGCTCGTGGCGCTTCGGCGTGAAAATTCCGGCACAGTATCAAATGCTGTAGTTGGGAGCGCCTCTGAGTAGTAGTTGACTTCGAGAGGCGCTATAGAAATATCCGGAATAAATAAATAAATAAATAAATAAAAATTTTGAAAGTATCCAGATACAGATATATTAAGATATATTAAGTATTCAGATAAGATATACTAAGAAATACTAACTATCCAGACACAGATATATTAAGATATACTAAGTATCCATATTGAGATATATTAAGATATATTGAAAGTATCCAGATACAGATATATTAAGATATATTAAGTATTCAGATAAGATATACTAAGAAATACTAACTATCCAGACACAGATATATTAAGATATACTAAGTATCCAGGATTCCAGATAAGATATATTAAGATATACTAAGTATCCAGATAAGATATATTAAGATATATTAAGTGTCCAGATACAGATATATTAAGATATACTAAGTATCCAAATACAGATATATTAAGATATATTAAGTTTCCAAATACAGATATATTAAGATATATTAAGTATCCATCATACACATATACATAATAATAGATGGAATAACAAAAGCCTTTGACTTTACAACATACTCAATCAAACGACATCTTATACTTCTTTTTATATGACCAACAGTTCTTAGTTGATATGTGATTTATTTTAAGTTCGACTTTTCACATAGATTACGGCTAAGTTTCTCAGTTCAGATCGACACTACGAGTACTAAGAACTATTCACTTCGAAACAACTATCGATTAATAGGCCTATAGTTGGACATGGTAGCCGGTTGGTTAGAGAGTTAAGCTTGTATTGTAACGAGCAGTGCATGGGTTCGAGCCTCCTCCTCCTCCTCCTCCTCCTCCTCCTCCTCCTCCTCCTCCTCCTCCTCCTCCTCCTCCTCCTCCTCCTCTGAGACGGCAACTGTGTAGGGACCTTGCGCCAAGTCTTTCACTCACCATAGATTAAGTTTCCCTGACTGAGTAATAAATACAATAATAATAATAATAAATATAGCAATATAAGCTCACATGGCAATTTTTTGTTTCTGGGGATTACACTAAGGCTACCTCCAGTACACTACTACTACTACCACTACTACTACTACTACTACTACTACTACTACTACTACTACTACTACTACTACTACTACTACTACTACTACTACTACTACTACTACTACTACAACTACCACCACCACTACTACTACTACTACTACTACTACTACTACTACTACTACTACTACTACTAACAACAACAACAACACAAACAACAACAACAACAACAACAACAACAAGACCAAGAACAGAACAAGAACAAGATCAAGATCAAGAACAAGATCAAGATCAAGATCAAAAACAAGATCAAGACCAAGAACAAGATCAAGCTCAAGAACAAGATCAAGAACAAGATCAAGAACAACATCAAGAACAAGAACAAGATCAAGAACAAGAACAAGATCATCAACATCATCAACATCAACATCAACATCATCAATATCAACATCATCAATATCATCAACATCATCAACGTCATCAACATCAACATCAACATCATTATCATCAACATCATCATCATCATCAACATCATCAACATCATCAACATCAACAACAACAACATTATCATCAACAACAAAATCATCATCAACAACAACATCATCATCAACAAAAACAACATCATCATCAACAACAACATTATCATCAAGAACAACATCATCAACATCATCAACATCAACATCATCAACATCATCAGCATCAACATCATCAACATCAACATCATCAGCATCAACATCATCAGCATCAACATCATCAACATCAACATCATCACCATCGACATCATCACCATCAACATCATCAGCATCATCATATCAGCATCAACATCATCAGCATCAACATCATCAACATCAACATCATCAACATCAGCATCATCAACATCAACATCATCAACATCAACATCATCGACAACATCATCAACATCAACATCAGCATCATCAACATCAACATCATCAACATCAACATCAACATCAATAACATCATCAGCATCAACTACATCATCAACATCAACATCGACATCAACATCAACATCATCAACATCAACATCATCAACATCAACATCATCAGCATCAACATCATCAGCATCATCATATCAGCATCAACATCATCAGCATCAACATCATCAACATCAACATCATCACCATCAACATCAACATCAACATCATCAACATCGACATCATCAGCATCAACATCATCAGCATCAACATCATGATCATCAACATCATCAGCATCAACATCATCAACATCATCAGCATCATACATCATCAGCATCAACATCGTCAACATCAATAACATCATCAACATCAACAACATCATCAACATCATCAACATCAACATCAGCATCATCAACATCAACATCATCAACATCAACATCAATAACATCATCAGCATCGACATCAACATCATCAACATCAACATCAACATCAACATCATTAACATCAACATCAACATCATCAACATCATCAACATCAACATCAGCATCATCAACATCAACATCAACATCATCAACATCAACATCAATAACATCATCGGCATCAACATCATCTACATCAACAACATCATCAACATCAACATCAACATCATCAACATCATCAACATCAACATCAGCAGCATCAACATCAACATCAACATCATCAACATCAACATCATCAGCATCAACATCATCAGCATCAACATCATGATCATCAACATCATCAGCATCAACATCATCAACATCATCATCATCATACATCATCAGCATCAACATCGTCAACATCAATAACATCATCAACATCAACAACATCATCAACATCATCAACATCAATATCAGCATCATTAACATCAACATCAACATCATCAACATCAACATCAATAACATCATCAGCATCGACATTAACATCATCAACATCAACATCAACATCATTAACATCAACATCAACATCATAAATATCAACATCATCAACATCAACATCAACATCATCAACATCAACATCGACATCATTAACATCAGCATCAACATCATCAACATCAACATCAACATTATCAACATCAACATCAACATCATCAACATCAACATCAACATCATAAACATCAACATCAACATCATCAACATCAACATCATCAACACCAACATCAACATCAACATCATCAACATCAACATCAACATCATCAACATCAACATCAACATCATAAACATCATCAACATCAACATCAACATCATCAACATCAACATCATCAACATCAACATCATCAGCATCAACATCAACATCAACATCATCAACATCAACATCATCAGCATCAACATCATCAGCATCAACATCATGATCATCAACATCATCAGCATCAACATCATCAACATCATCAGCATCAACATCATCAGCATCAACATCGTCAACATCAATAACATCATCAACATCAACAACATCATCAACATCATCAACATCAACATCAGCATCATTAACATCAACATCATCAACATCAACATCAATAACATCATCAGCATCGGCATCAACATCATCAACATCAACATCAACATCATTAACATCAACATCAACATCAACCTCATCAACATCAACATCAACATCATCAACATCAACATCAACATCATAAACATCAACATCATCAACATCAACATCAACATCATGAACATCAACATCATCAACATCAACATCAACATCATTAACATCAACATCGACATCATCAACATCAACATCAACATCATCAACATCAACATCAACATCATCAACATCAACATCAACATCATCAACATCAACATCATCAACATCAACATCAACATCATCAACATCAACATCATCAACATCAACATCAGCATCATCAACATCAACATCAACATCAACATCATCAACATCATCATCAACATCATCAACATCAACATCAACATCATCAACATCAACATCAACATCATCAACATCAACATCAACATCATCAACATCAACATCATCAACATCAACATCAACATCAACATCATCAACATCAATAACATCATCAGCATCAACAACATCATCAACATCAACATCAACATCATCAACATCATCAACATCATCAACATCAACATCAGCATCATCAGCATCAACATCAACATCATCAACATCAACATCAACATCATCAACATCAACATCAACATCATAAACATCAACATCATCAACATCAACATCAACATCATCAACATCAACATCATCAACATCAACATCAGCATCATCAACATCAACATCAACATCAACATCATCAACATCAACATCAACATCATCAACATCAACATCAACATCATCAACATCAACATCAACATCATAAACATCAACATCATCAACATCAACATCAACATCATCAGCATCAACATCATCAACATCATCAGCATCAACATCATCAGCATCAACATCGTCAACATCAATAACATCATCAACATCAACAACATCATCAACATCATCAACATCAACATCAGCATCATTAACATCAACATCATCAACATCAACATCAATAACATCATCAGCATCGACATCAACATCATCAACATCAACATCAACATCATTAACATCAACATCAACATCAACATCATCAACATCAACATCAACATCATCAACATCAACATCAACATCATAAACATCAACATCATCAACATCAACATCAACATCATTAACATCAACATCATCAACATCAACATCAATAACATCATCAGCATCGACATCAACATCATCAACATCAACATCATCATCATCATCATCATCATCATCATCATCATCAACATCATCATCATCATCATCATCAACATCATCATCATCATCATCAACATCATCATCATCATCATCATCAACATCAACATCAACATCATCAACATCAACATCATCAACATCAACATCAACATCATAAACATCAACATCATCAACATCAACATCAACATCATAAACATCAACATCATCAACATCAACATCAACATCATCAACATCAACATCATCAACATCAACATCATCAACATCAACATCATCAGCATCAACATCATCAGCATCAACATCATGATCATCAACATCATCAGCATCAGCATCATCAACATCATCAGCATCAACATCATCAGCATCAACATCGTCAACATCAATAACATCATCAACATCAACAACATCATCAACATCATCAACATCAACATCAGCATCATTAACATCAACATCATCAACATCAACATCAATAACATCATCAGCATCGGCATCAACATCATCAACATCAACATCAACATCATTAACATCAACATCAACATCAACCTCATCAACATCAACATCAACATCATCAACATCAACATCAACATCATCAACATCAACATCAACATCATCAACATCAACATCATCAACATCAACATCAACATCAACATCATCAACATCAATAACATCATCAGCATCAACAACATCATCAACATCAACATCAACATCATCAACAACATGAACAATATCATCATCAACAACATGAACAACATCATCATCAACAACATGAACAACATCATCATCAATAACAACATCATCAACAACATGAACAACATCATCATCAACAACAACAACAACATCATCAACAACAACATCATCATCATCATCGACAACAACAAAAACATAATCAACAACAACAACATAATCAACAACAACAACATAATCAACAACAACAACACTAAATAATCAACAACAACAACTAAATAATGATAGCAACAACAACTAAATAATAACGAATAAAATAAACAATGATAATAATGACGGCGTTATAGAACTTTCCAGATAATATAAGTGAATATCAGACCCCATAAGGCGAAGATATCGAAGGTGATATCGCTACATGGCATTTGGGTTGGACCTGAGATAACTAACAATATTGTACTGGATGTATTTTGTGGCCGCATGTTGGTTTCATAAACCAATTTGTTTTCCTGCACTGTACGTTTCCTGTGTATTTATGCAATCGCACGCAGCTCACATGCGCAGATCTGCATTTCCTGTGTTTCGAAGGACGTCTGGATCTGTACGTTGGACTAACGAATGCTCTGGAACATCATCCGAAGCTCAAGGCTTTGACAAAACGCCTCAGAAGTTTACCAAGAATAGCTGAATGGATGGCGAAGAGACCCGTCACGCCCTTCTAAGATTAAATACATTGACATTTAATTAGCAATTAATTAGTTATCACTTCTATCAGTCGTGTCCTTCTATAAACAATTGCGTAAATGTAATCAATAATTAGTTCGGGATTTTTCTTGTGCCATCTTACGCAATTCTAAGACTAACTAAGTACACCAATCATTAATTAATTGAGATTAGTTAGGCATCAGATGTTGAACCATCAAATTTGAAAACGAGCTTCGGGTACTGCTTGAATAATTCGTCATCTTATTTAGAGAAAATAATAGAACAGGAGCGTCTATTCCCCCTCCCGAAGTCATTAGAGCAACTTTTCCTCCCTTCCCTCCTCTTCCCCTTCCCCTTCCTTCCCCCAATAATGAATGCACATACACTGACAGATCCCCCATTTGTTGGATGGAGCATTTGCTCCAAGGTTTCTATGGAGTAGACGCGCCCCTGAATAGAGAAATTGACTACTGGAAAGGCAGAAATGGGGAAGCTCGAGGTGTTTGAAATGTGGCTATTATTAATATTCTTTATTGAAAAACCAAAAGCGAACCGCACATTGGTGAACAACTATAGAAAAAAATATAAAACATAGAAGTAATAAGAAGATAATAATATTTGAAAAAGGAGTGTAAATTTAAAAAAAATCAAAATATTACTACATGGAGAAGACTAGCCAATATCAGCTGGATGCAGTGGCGTAGCATCATATGCGCAGGGGGCGCAAGGCACCCGGGCCCACGACCTCCAGGGGCCCACAGAGACACCAGACAATTTTTTTATAGACACAGTTAGTTTCTTTTTACAATTAATCTAATTCACATTCCTGTTTATTTACAGGGCCAAATAGGGGCCCATGTGGGGCACCCTGCACCCGGGCCCATGAAAAGCTAGCTACGCCACTGGCTGGATGGATTATAAAACAAACGAGGTGCTGAAATTGGTGCAGGAGGAGAAGTGGTCAATGATCAAAACTATGAAGAGGAGGCAAACGAATCGGTTTGAAGGCACACACTGTGTGGAAATTCGCTCCTGGGGAGGTACTTGAAGAAATAATTGAAGGGAAGTAGCCAACAGGAGGACCAAGAAATATGATTTTGGAATGGGTGATGGATAACGTAAACAGACGAGGGTATAAAAGAAATTCAGGAAAAGGCACAAAATAGAGAAGAACGGCATCGTTTGATTTTTGGACCTGCCTAAGCAGTGTTTAATCAAGACACCTTTTGAGGGGGAATTTCCCCCCAGGATTTATTTTTTCCCCACCCCCATAGGCCAGCAATGTTTTAATGTAGACACTTTTGGGGGGAATTCCCCTCCCCTCAGGATACATGTTTCGCCCCCCGCCCCCAGAGAGGCGAGTAATATAAGAGTAAAATAAATAGAATAAGATTTATGAAAGGTTTTGAGAGATGAACTCCTCATAGAAAGGTCGTCAAATTTTTCAGGGATGATTTTCCGGAAAAAGTGGGAGGAATTACTAAAAAAAACCAAGGTCATCAACTTTTTTGAAGATGAAATTCCCCATAAAAAGTAGTTGGCTCTGCGAACACGGATGAAATTTCCAAAAAGGTCGCCCTTGTTGGTCCCCCCACAAACCTTGTCCCCCCCCCATAAGAGGGGGACTAGATTAAACACTGCTGCCTAAGGACAAAACACTGGAAAAGAAGAGACGGGCTATCGAGTAGTATGCAACAGTAAGGATACTGGATATACAAGAGCACAGAAAATTACATTATCCATACAACATCATGCAAAGCTTTACAACATTATTATTATACATGGACAAACCTGATACATGCGCTTACACCAGAATAACACGAATTGTAAAATATTATGCAGACTGACATATATTATGCATATGTATAAGCTTGCACGATCATGCAAATAATACGCAAGGTTGTATGCCAGAGGCCCAGAGTATGTAAGAAATATTTACTGGCATACAGTATATTTTTCTGTATGCCAGACGGCCTTCTGTAGGCCTATGTCAGATTACACTCTTATATACTCTGACATAGGCCTACAGAAGCGGAGGCTGGTGTACCTCGGCCGGTGTATGCGTCTAAGTTTCACCGCTCGAGTCTTGGTCGTATCTCCTTCGTTTTCTTGTAATAATTATAATCGTAAACGGATAACTTAACAACAATATTATTAGCTGGGCCAATCAACGCACTAGAACCCCCAGTGCAGAACATAATATCATAACTGGTCTGTCTGTTGGCTGGTGCTGGAGGGGGCCCAGATGATGTATGGGAGCCAGCGTGGGCCAACTGTTGCTTTAGCATCTACAGCTGATGCAGAGGTAGTTGAAACAGCTGTAGCAGCAGCAGCCGAGCGAGTTTTTGGTACAGACTCCGCGGTGGTGGGTTGCATCTTCTTGCGCCTGCAAATCGGTAACGTTTTAATCCCATCGAGTGGAGTAAGACTCAGTTAGGCCTCTGCTTTCTAGGCGATTAGAACGCAGTTATACATGAGTGCATGTGTGCAATGTCTGGGTCATTTTGTGGTAAGGCAAACTAAGATAAGGTATGAAAAGGTCAGACACGGCCTGGTAGGTAAGTAAGTAAGTAAGTAAGTAAGTAAGTAAGTAAGTAAGTAAGTAAGTAAGTAAGTAAGTAAGTAAGCAAGTAAGTAAGTAAGTAGTGAGTAAGTAAGTAAGTAAGTAAGTATATCCCTTATTCAAAAACCAACTGCTAACCGCATTTTGGTGTACATAGTTCATAAAATTAATTTAAGCATATAGCATTCGAATGACAAAGGTTTTACGAGCTAAAGAGTCAGCATTAGGTATAATTCTATTGTGTGCCCTGGGGCGCAATGAGTATACAACAGTTTTCTCTGGAGGTAATAACTGATGCAGATGGTGTGGTAATGTAAAGTAGGTGAAGTAAGAAAGGTACGGTAAGTAGGTTAAGCCTAACGTAGCGTAACGTATTCAATCATTTTTTAAAAGACACTTTCAACTGAATGACGTCCATCATAATGAGACTCTAGAAACTCATGGCCATTATTTGTTATAATTATAATTATATTCTTTATTATTTCAAACCGACAGACGCAGTAAGATTACATTGACACATGAAAGTACAATCAAGATCTTAATTAACACACGGTTTGGCAGCCATGCAAGGCGCCGCTCTAGAGGGGGGTTACGGGAATCGATCCGCGTACCTTATGCTCTCCTGGCCATGAGTGTTACCCCTACTCTATCCCCCTCCCCGTTAACAATTTAAGGCAAACCATATGCCATAAAGTCGGTTACTTCACGGATCACTTTCAACACCGATATGGACAACAGTTGGATACAACGATTTTGCTCTGGTGTCAGCCAACAGGCATTCAGTCACATTTGTCTTTAGCAGACATTAGGCTAGCTAACGAATGCATGCACACATTTCTTGATTACGTCATGCATCTTTCTAATAATTTCTTTCGTCACATAAAGTTGTACACATATCTTGATTAGGCCCTACGTCATATGACTTTCTATTCATATGTCACATGAAGTTGTACACATTTCTTGGTTACGTCACTTAGCGCTGTAGCAGCCTGACGCTGTGGATGGGATGCTTGCGCCTCGGCCAATACAGACAGCGACGTTCATTGGGCCATTACGTATCCGCATCATGCCATCGCTTGATGTGCTATGGGGCCAATGTAGCACGTGGCTGTTAGAAAAAAGATTAACCTCGAGACCCTTGTATGTGAGGAGAGTCTCTCAAACAATGTAAACAAGTGCTTCACTATTTCCTGTGCATAAGCGCAACACACGGTGTCAGTAGTCGTTTTTTTTATTATGCACCTTTTGAAGAATAGTTTTAACCTTCAGCGAGTCCAACCGTAAAGTTACTAGACCTGTTGCGATCGTGCCTGTCTCAAGGCATCGTCTAACGCCGTTCATTTCCGAGTCTATTCCTAGACTGAGCGGCTGCGAGAGATAAACGCGAGACCGACCAACGGCGGGCAGGAGGAGCAAGTGCCCGCTCATCCACCTGCGCTGCTGCTGCTCAGGTGGAAAAGGAAGAGGTGATCGAAATAGGCCACTCGAAGGTTATCACGATTTTCCGAAGAGCAGACCGATGACTGATGGCATAATGCAGGGCGATCGCTTTCAGGGTTTTCTCTGATGTGTTCCACTGCGCAACGGATCTCCACCTAAGCGAATTCTTCGACGTTTTCTACGTTTCGTTTTAACCCTTGGCATCCGGTCGGCGCCTGTGATGACGGAACCGGTCTTGTTGACCCGCCAAGGGCCCGATGTACCATGGGGGTTTCGTCTCAACGGGGGCGCGGACCAACAGTCGCCCCTCACCGTTCAACGGGTAAGATCAAGAGGCCTATACAGTCGCGTCTTATTATTATCAATATCGAATAATAACATTTTCTAACAGTCGTTTCTAACAGTCTTCCTACAGCTACTCAGAAGGTTAAAGGTCAACATTGTTTTTAAAACACAACTGGAAAGCTATTTATTGTGTAGCTTATAGCATTTGCGTTGCAGCAGTTGACATAGTAAAGCACCCTAGGAGTAGCTTACTGATGATGCTATTTAAATGGTAATTGCATTACACTTTCTTAATAATTTTAAGTTTAGTAACTAATAATAATTATTGATTTTAATTGCATTCTCTTCTTATGCTAAGAATGACCTCTTCAGATCCTCTAGACAGCACTTTTGAGCTATCCTTAAACAGGGTCATAAAAAGCGAAGGACTATGCCGTCGATTTAGTAGCTTCAGTGCAATCTTAGACAGAGTCATTCACTGAATTTGAATACCGCTTTTCAACCTCATGTATACTGAGAGCTTCTGATTCACCATGTCTCAATCGATGGCATTTCAAAACAGATTCGCAATCAGATCAACTGCAAGGGTCTTTAGTCAAGTACGGAAAAGTCTAAATATTCAGCTGTACGATCAGCTCGTGGAAGTGTGTTTCAGAGGCTTGGCCCAGCTAGAGAAAAAGCCCATGAGCAGTATCCACTGGGGCACGGCAAGAGAAATACGATTACTAGCTCTAATGAGTAATGTCAGGCTGTGGTGTGCTGCATATTTCAGAGGTAGGTCTACTGGGGTGTCCTAAATACAGTGAAATAAATTGGTTCTAATACCAATTTTGAAATTAATTTGGATTTTACTAATTATTTTAAGAACTTTTACAAACTTTCCACTTTTTCACTATAAATAGAAAATCAAACTTGCGGAATATAAATTAATATTGCGGATTATATCCACAAGAAATTACACCCGGGCTCAAACATAAGCAATGCTACGATCATATTCTTTGCGTTGGTTAAAAAGAAAATTGTATTTAAAAGGCGCAATTAGATCCTTTAGTATACAATGTATATTGTGACAAAGCAATTGCGCGTCTGTTATGCAGCGAGGTCACAAACGCACCCATGGAGTCTAGTAATATCTGCTCGATTCCTACTGCTCCATTCCTACTAATTCCTACTGCAACTATCATTTAACATAATGCCATTGTCAGCTTGTCACTCGTATTTAACGCTGTGGTGGTTCTCATCGATGCTATTATTGCTAGTAGGCCTACTGATAACTTTCTTGTCCATACTATAGTTGCTATGGAAGTTATTGGTCTTGCTAACGTTGTTCAAAGTCTAACAGCTGCAATTGCGCCGTTTGATTCTCGTTAACGATAACGGTACCGAAAATGAAATGATTTGGTTAACGATAACTGTAACTGTAACTACAAAATATCACTAGCTATAGGCCTAACTATAACGAAAATAACACTAACGAAAATTCATCGTTATTTTCGTAAAAAAATAAAAAGTACAATATCGACAAATACGAGAACGTGAAAATGCGCTACAACTATTTTGCATATGTGAATTACCCAGTAGTAGTGGCGCATGTAATCCATGAAGCTTAATGTACCAATTCTTCGAAGTCTTTCAAAGCTCTAAGCAAATTGTGTAACGCGTCTTAATATGCACAGCTGCTGCGTCTGTTGAAAATGTTGCTTAGCCTTATTGTAACTAAGTACTAACTAGAATGAAAACCCAGTAACTATAGGTATAACTATAACTAAAAAATAATAATGACTAGCCTATAACTACAGCTATAACTAAAATGAAAAACCATTAACAATTACTGCAGCTAAAATAAAATCTGTAGGGAGAATCACACTAAAAATGCGATTGCCTAGGGCCCCAAATCTCGGAGAAAGAAAAATATTTGTTCAATTATATAATTATCCAATACAATTTGTTATGAATTTATCACAATAATGAGGACAACTTAAGAGCTCGATTTATTCAAGAAGTAAAAATGTCCAAGTATTTCACGTTGATTGTTGATTCAACACCCGATGTCAGCTATTTTTTTTACTAAAATCATTAAATCAACTAACTTCACATTCCTTAGAAATGGCTTCTATAACTAATCATAATTACAGTGACAGTGTCAATAACACTCACAAAAACGGCTTCAAGTTCAACTTCGTGGGCTTTTGCACAGCAGCACGTGATAGGCTAAACACCACCAGAGTCTCAGACTCTCAGTCTACAAGTTCAGAAGGGCACCTAAAAAATTTTGCGCCTAAGGCCCCGTTTTCTGTAAACGCGCCTCGGCAGATACCTCGTGTGTAATATCAGAAAGACGTTACATAAGTCATAAGATAAGAACTGCTACTTAAACGCAGCTGTTCCTCTGAGTGATGTTGATGGCTATGCTGCTGCTGATGCTGCTGCTGATGCTGCTGGTGTTGCAGGTGACTCCTGGCAGCGTAGCTTCGATGGGCTTGGTCGTCGGCGATGAAATCCTCCGCATCGGAAACTCGGATGCTAATCGGATGACTTACGCAGTTGCCATGGAAACCATCAAGCACTGCGGCGACAGACTTGAGCTGTACACATCCAGGTGTAGCCAATCAGTCGCTTCGTTTCAGCTATAGCAGCGATATTACAGTTATATTACTTATATGAGGTCCTTAAACAGCTCGCTAAAGTGTTATGGTATACCAAGCATACATGCATGCAGACACATATACATACATATATGTATACATACATATATACCATGCACAGTGCATACATACATGCATGCAATGCATGCATGCATATATGAATAAATACATACATACATACATATAATTATTCATATATATATATGCAAGCATGTATAAGCACCTACACACACACACACACACACACATATATATATATATTCATTCATTCGAAGATTTATATAACGCCCCTTCAAGGGAACTACTCAGAGGCGCTCCCGACACCAGCACGTACATATAAGACAGTTTTAAGATTTGCAAGAAATAGGCCAGAGGTGACCCCAGGGCACATACTCACTTTGCTTGGGTCCTCCGTTAAATACATATTTGTCGCATTTTGTGTTCGTAATCATATCGCAATCGTAATTTCGACAGCGCCCGAATAAAGCCAAGTGGCGGGAACTCTTTTGCAAAGGCGCTCCGTCAAAACAAAGTTGATAGGCGGAGAGGGTATAGACTGAGATACAGGAGCGAGGCAGATAGACAGCAATACAAATACGATGTATGTTATTTAGTACTGGAGCGATGAGTAAGGTAATGAAAAGAAGAGGTATCAGGAAGGCGTTGGTGAAAGAGGAGTGACAAGAAAAGAAAAGAAATGAAGAAAGAAAGAAGGCGCTGTCTAGAGCAGGGGTTCTCAAACTTTATTTTTATTGTACCCCCAGGCCAAAAAATCGAGTGTTGGCGTACCCCCAGCAAAAATTCTTCATCGACGGCCTGTTCATGTTCATATCTAACATACACCATCAACTGAGCAAAGTTTATATCATCTAACTGAATCGCAAAGATTTGCTTTGCTTGGTCCTATAAATGAGGATCTTCTTTACTTCAGAAGTTAAATCTTGAATGCGTGGGAAACAGTTCAATTCGACAAAGGAACAATGTCGTTTTTTGGCAGCATTTTGTCCCAGAAGACAAGTCACAATATCTTTGGCAGCAGGTAATATTAGACTGTCCACAATCATGTGCGGTTTCCATGTTTGAGCTATTCGTAAACTGGCCAAATAAGATGCTTCGAATGCTTGTGAGCTAGCTGCAGTAAACGACTTTAAACTTTTCTTAATTTGTAGCATTTCCATTTTTTTTCGTTTAAAAATTCAAGTGGATTGCCTTGAAGAAGTGGATGTTTTGTATCGCTGAAGTTGAGAAGGTTTCATTGAATTATTTGACAGTTTTTCACTGCAGATGACACATTAAGGTTTCGGTTCATTTTCGTCATCACACCACGTAAATTTATCCAAAGGATGAATAGCTATTACCATACCGTCTAATCTTACGCTGTTTACAAGTGCCGTCGTCCTCGTTAGGGTCTACTCTGGCTTCTGGAGTGTCAGTCTCGGTAGATTCAGTGCTAACGGTTGCGTTGAGAGGTTCTGGCTTTCTTTTTAAAAGCGGATGTTTTTCCAACCATTTATCAATTGTTGGTTTTAAAATAATAATGCTACTATGCAGTATTGTAGTTTAATAGCCTACTTGTATAATAATTATTTGTTGTGAAAAATTGAATGACGCGGCTGTGACTTTTGAACATTAAAAATAATATATCATAGACATATAAAAACTTATCAAAGAAACATGGGCATTAACTCATAGAAAATTTAAACTTTGAAGAAAAGGAGCACATGGTGGACGTAGCTAGCTATTCAAAGAAAGATGGGCATGAACTCATAGAAAATTTAAAGAAAAAGAAGCGTATGATGGACGTGGAATAGTGCAATAGTCAATTAGCTAATCAAAGAAACACGGGAATAAACTCATAGAAAATGTCTTTTTTTCAATTTTTTTGGCGTACCCCTTAGCGACACCTGGCGTACCCCTAGGGGTACTCGTACCACCGTTTGAGAACCCCTGGTCTAGAGCCCTTTTTCTTCTGACAGGCTTTCATATTTCACAGTATGTATGTATTATACATATAATATCCATATAGCGTGTGTCTGTCGGAGGACGCTACGTCACAAACGGTTTCTTAAATACTTGTGAAACAGAAACCGTTTGTGACGTCAGTACTGCGGTCTTGACGACGGCGATCAGAGCATTTTAACCAACGACATAATTATATAGGCCTACACTGCCGTCATAATATGACGGGCAAATACTCTAGTATATTAATATTGTCGTACAAGATTTTTCAATCTTATTTCTGTTAGGACTGGAATGCCAGAAGCCACTCAGCCGGTAGGTTGATTATCTTTTCTGATGTTTTAATTTCTTGCCTACAACGATATCAAATCCCAGATGAAGTACCTCAAATAATAATCAAACAATTGTGTGAATAGACAAAGATCAGTATTATTTATTAGTATTTCTGTAGTAATTATGTGCCGCTATCTAACGTCAAAGCATCATTTCATGGCGTTGAGCAATTGCACTTAAATGACTTTCTTAAGGACTCTACTGGGTGGGAAAAGTTCGAACTCGAACACTGCGCGTTACAACGTGAGCTCTCAACTCATTAACAGCAATAGCAACGATTGAGACATAATTAAGAACAGCAATTGCAACGATTGAGACATAATTAAGAGTTTCAAAGATATATTTTGTTTATTGATCTTTTAATTGATTTATTGATATCTTTATATCTAGTTTTCGAATAACTCTCATATGCCTCACGCGTTGAATAACGTTGGTGAGACGAAGCCTGATTCTTTCAACCACTCACCGTCTCACCTTCACGATGGACACCCTCAGAGCAACATGGGTCGCCCAGAGCGCGAAATATCTAAGGAACAGGTGCCATCGCCGATCCAACCGCAGATGCCAGGTGCTGTGTATAACGTAGCAGACCGTACGACACACCTGCGCGATGGACACCCTCAGGGCTACGTGGGTCGCCCAGAGCGCCAAGTATCTAAGGAACAGGTGTCAACGCCGGTCCAACCGCAGATGCCAGGTGCTGTGTATAACGTAGCAGACCGTACGACACACCTGCGCGATGGACACCCTCAGGGCAACGTGGGTCGCCCAGAGCGCCAAATATCTAAGGAACAGGTGCCATCGCCGATCCAACCGCAGATGCCAGGTGCTGTGTATAACGTAGCACAGGACAAGAGACCGAGGACTTATGCACCAGATTATCTGAGTTTCCAACAACAACAGATGCCAGATCCAGTGGTACACCCGGACCATGGACACCCTCAGGGCAACGTGGGTCGCCCAGAGCGCCAAATATCTAAGGAACAGGTGTCAACGCCGGTCCAACCGCAGATGCCAGATGCTGTGCTTAGCGTAGCACAGGACAAGAGACCGAGGACTTATGCACCAGATTATCTGAGTTTCCAACAACAACAGATGCCAGATGCAGTGGTACACCCGGACCATGGACACCCTCAGGGCAACGTGGGTCGCCCAGAGCGCCAAATATCTAAGGAGCAGGTGTCAACGCCGGTCCAACCGCAGATGCCAGATGCTGCGCTTAACGTAGCACAGGACAAGAGACCGAGGATTTATGCACCAGATTATCTGAGTTTCCAACAACAACAGATGCCAGATGCAGTGGTACACCCGGACCATGGACACCCTCAGGGCAACGTGGGTCGCCCAGAGCGCCAAATATCTAAGGAACAGGTGTCAACGCCGGTCCAACCGCAGATGCCAGATGCTGTGCTTAGCGTAGCACAGGACAAGAGACCGAGGACTTATGCACCAGATTATCTGAGTTTCCAACAACAACAGATGCCAGATGCAGTGGTACACCCGGACCATGGACACCCTCAGGGCAACGTGGGTCGCCCAGAGCGCCAAATATCTAAGGAACAGGTGTCAACGCCGGTCCAACCGCAGATGCCAGATGCTGCGCTTAACGTAGCACAGGACAAGAGACCGAGGACTTATGCACCAGATTATCTGAGTTTCCAACAACAACAGATGCCAGATGCTGTACTTAACGTAGCAGCCCGTACGGCACAGGACAAGAGACCGTGGTCTTATGCACCAGACTATATGAGCCTCCAACAACAAAGGAAGAGGGTCCAGAGACAAAAGTAAGCCATTGTCAGTTATTGCTTTCTGTAAAGCGCTGTCCAGATGTCGAAGTTTATGACATTGATGACCGGTGTGCGAAAGGGGAGGGGGATAGATGAATGGTAACACTCATGGCCAGAAGAGCATTAGAACGCGGTTCGATACCCGTAACCCCCCCCCCTCTAGAGCGGACGCCTTGCATGGCTGCCAAAACGTGTGTTTAATTAAGATCTTGATTGTACTGTCATGTTTCAATGTAATCTTGCTGCGTACTTGTCAGTTTGAATTAATAAAGATTATTATTATTATTATTATTATTATTATTATTATTATTATTATTATTATTATTATTATTATTATTATTATTATTATTATTATTATTATTATTATTATTATTATTATTATTATTATTATTATGTAAGTTTGCCACGCGTTAGGGCACTGTTGAGATTTTGGGCATTCTTGATGGTAGGTTCAATACTCTGCCCGGTTCTATGTCTCTTTCGTTTTTTATGTCATTCGGGTCTGAATTTAAAACTCACCTGTTTCAAGTTGCCTACCCAGTGTAGCCTGGATTCTGCCTTTCTATGACGTATCGGATTTCGATTGGACTTTTCCAACCGATTCCGATTTCTTACTGGTAACTGTTGCACGTGAAGCAGATGATGGACGGGAGCAAAAAATCTAGGTGAAAATGTATCTTCAATGCCAGACACTGGCAGACAGTCTATCAGTTAGGTGGAAATTCCATCCAACGCCTACAAATTGTATCCTGTGGACGATGAAAACAAACGAGTAGAGAGACGAGGTCGAGAAGAAGGAGATGGAAAAGGAGGAAGAGAAGAAGGAGAAGGAGAAGGGAGGAAGAGAAGAAGGAAAAGGAAAAGGAGGAAGAGAAGAAGGAAAAGGAGGAAGAGAAGAAGGAGAAGGAGAAGAGAAGAGGAGGAGTAGGACAAGGATAAAGGAGGAGGAGGAGTAAAAGAGATCAGGATAAGGAGAGGAGGATTGTGGGGAGTACTTACAAAACTCCGGCAGTGATTCTGCTCCTGCTGATTGATGTTAATGATAATGATGCTGATTATATTGCTGATGACGACTATGATGATGATGATGATGATGACGATGCAATTGATGATAGTGACAAAAACAACAGATTTAAAAAAAATTCAATATTATTTAACGCTAATGCGTCGAGAAATTTGATGCAGTAATAATTGATGTCGCTATTTCATCAAGTCTTAAATTCTAAAGAGATAACGTTTGCTATTAACTTCATAGTGTGGCGCCGGCTAAAGTGGACTCTCCTCAGACTCCTACTAGACAGTTCGTCTCACCTCAACTCCATCAGCCGCATCAAACGACCTCTCATCCACAAGGTATGCCAATTGTATGTATGTATGTATGTGTGTATGTGTGTATGTATATATGTATGTATGTATGTATGTATGTATGTATGTATGTATGTATGTATGTATGTATGTATGTATGTATGTATGTATGTATGTATGTATGTATGTATGTATGTATGTATGTATGTGTATATGTTTGTATGTGTGTATGTGTGTATGTACGCATGTATGTATGCATGTGTGTATGTATGTATGTATGTATGTATGTATGTATGTATGCATGTATGTATGTATGTATGTATGTATATATGTATGCATGTATGTACGCATGTATGTATGTATGTATATATGTGTGTATGTATGTATGTATGTATGTATGTATGTATGTATGTATGTATGTATGTATGTATGTATGTATGTATGTATGTATGTATGTATGTATGTATGTATGTATGTATGCATGCATGAATGTATGTATGTAGGTATGTATGTACTGTATGTATGCATGTGCGTATGTAAGTATGTATATATATGTATGTATGTATGACATTGTATGTATGTATGTATGTATGTATGCGTGTATTACACGAGTACACTTAATATAATGCTTCGTAAACCATTACCAATCACCGAAACGTTCAAACGTTCAACACACGCTTTAGAAGAGTGTTCAGTAGACACTGCAATGCGTTATGTATTTACCTAATAGCTCTCAAAACCACTTATGCAGTGCTGTCCGCCTGTTGGAACAACAAAATTCTCAGCGCCCATGAAAGTAGTTAGGAAACCAAGCTTACTGACTGATGTTCACTTAAGGCTAATAGAGCTTCAGAAAGGTATACGGCCGAAGGAGCCTGCTGAACGCTAGATGGCAGGTGTTAATGGTCATATCATATATACAGAGTGGGATCTGTAGATGGAAGGATAATTCATCCAATGGTTCAGACCGTCATCAATGGAGGATAGACTATAATTATTTCATACGTTTCTATCCTGCCCATAAGTCTTTCCTATCATTGCTGCCAAATACAAACCGCGTAATTACGTGTACGTGCCAATATCTGGTATGCATGTCAATCGCATACTCTGTTATAAGCTTAATAGTCTCAATGAACCGCAGCATCATTTGCATATGTATTCAGCGGTTTTGTGAAGTACTTAAAAGGCGCTATATTAAGTGTCTAGATAATTATATTGAGACGTACATTGCAATACAATGTACTGCAACAAAACATTTCTCTTATACCTGCAGTCAGACATCTCCCACACACTCAGCTCACACGTTTACCTAAGGGATCTAAACATGTGCGACTTCACGTCACCGGAAAATACGTGTTGAACTGAATCAATTGAAACAGTTGTAGCCTATGATAATGGATGAATGTTTGTAGGCCTATGATGCATTGGTGTGTTAATTAGACTTTTTGAAATGGCTGTTCCTTTCAGACGGTGAAGTGGAGCGGAACGGAGAAGGCGTCTACGAAAACATTTACAGTGGAGCGGATATTCCGTCCAAGACATTTCAACGACTTCAGTCGTTCACGTCCTCTCCAGACCAATCACCGACAACAGGTACAGACACAAGGACACATTCATTTATATCGTCTGCATCTTCTTTCTTGGACTCTTCAGTATGCTTGTGTTTATTCAGGAGACACGCACCGGGAAGACTTAGTCAAACAGTAACAACACACTTAATTGTGAGGGCGACTACTAACATAATGTTCACTATTTAACAGAGACAGAGACAAACAGAGAGAGACGGAGAGAGACAGAGACGGAGATATATGGAGAGAGTGAGAGTGGGGAGAACGGGACGAATGAGGCACATGGTGCAGAGGCCAGTTGCCCCGAGCGCAGGGTGACTAAGATGGAAGGGCGAAAAACGAGGAATTTCTGGCCCAAAACTTGCTATACAAGGTCATGTGTCAAACGGCTGCCGTATGCACATGTATGTATAAAATCACTAATATACATTGCCTTTAAATACATCTCAAGAGCGGTTATCTTATTAGTCTTCACAAATGCAACGTAAGGTTAACAGAGAATGACGCGTGTTGATCTGAAAAAACATAGAAGTGTACGTATACTTCAATGCGAGGCAGCACTTGTGAATTAGCTGGTGCCCTGCGATTATCTTTAGAGTAGTGCTTTAGAAATTATGAATTTACGATCAAGATTACCTGGCTGTTACAATTAATGCAACGAGAACGCTTAGAGATACCACAAAGCAAACTGAAAATATGATTTCTATAGATATGAGACAGAATAGTCTAGCTTTAGGCAGCAATGAATATGTACAAATAATAATCAAAATTATTTCTATAAAGCTAATTCTTAAAAATCATTTTTCCTGATTCTTGTTAGGCTTAGCCAGAGCCGCCCAGCGAAGACAAAGACGAAGAGAAAATTATCAGAGTTTTGGTAATTAGGATTATGTTTCTCTTTTCATCATAGTTGTAATTAATTTGTTTATTATGCAGTGTGTAATATTATTATATTATGCTCTTTATTATAATTATAAAAGTGAAAACCAACTGTAATTGTACTGTCATGGACACTCCAAAAAATGAAGAAAGAGCGCTAAAAAAACTTCTTGTTTTCCATTCACAATAAAGCGTTTCCAAACAACTTCATTTTCTCTGTCTTAGCATATAATGGTAAAGCATTGTGCTAAAAAAATGAAAGATAATAATTATGAAAACAAATAGAGTTAATAAGTCAATTAATTACTTGAGCTCAATTGAACTTCAGCAGATGTAGGGGCCTACACCAAAAGCGTGTGGTACGGCAGCCAGTTGAATACATGTACATTTATACGTCAGCTTGTAACATGGGGAGTAAGGATTCGAGTAGTGATAGTAGAGGTGATAGCAGCAGCAGCAGTAGTAGTAGTAGTAGTAGTAGTGTAGTAGTAGTAGTAGTAGTAGTAGTAGTAGTAGTAGTAGTAGTAGTAGTAGTAGTAGTAGTAGTAGTAGTAGTAGTAGTAGTAGTAGTAGTAGTAGTAGTAGTAGTAGTAGTAGTAGTAGTAGTAGTAGTAGTAGTAGTAGTAGTAGTAATAATAATGATAATAATAATAATAATATCGTTGAATTTATTGTATAAGTAGATTGCAATAGAAATGTCGGTGATAGTGGCACATTCGTTACTATCTGTGTTAGACAAACCACTTGATAGATCCGTCAGTGATGTACCTGCGAAATCCCAAGAACCGGAGTTCGACGAAGCTGCTTATCTTGCCGGACGAATTCCTATCATGGGAACGGGGTCAACAAAACCCGGTAAGGTGTTCTAAACTATAAAACATAATTATTATTATTATTATTATTATTATTATTATTATTATTATTATTATTATTATTATTATTATTATTATTATTATTATTATTATTATTATTATTATTATTATTATTATTATTACAATATTGTTACTACTTCCAAATTCGGCGTCTCAGGACTATTCGCAGATCTGTTTCCTCCCTATCCACCTTGCCTTAATAGTACCAGCATTTGTCTGTTCTAGAATTGACTATTGCAATTCAATTCTTATTGGTCTTCCTAGGATCCGCCTGTCTCCTCTCCAGTCAGTTCTGAATGCTGCCACCAAGCTGATTGCTCGTCTTACTAAATTTTGCCATATCTCTTCGTTTATCGTCAATCAACTTCACTGGCTTCATCTTCGAGACCGGATTCAACTTAAAGTTCTTGTTCTGGTTCTTTAGTCCAGACTGGGTATTGCTCCCAAATATCTCAGGGACCATATCCATTATCCACCCCTTCTCTCTGTAGCCTCACACCGACCTGTTTGTTCTCTTTGTTCTGCGTGCCATGACCACTCTGGCTCAAACTAGATCTTTTGCCATTCCTGTGGAATGCTCTTCCTTCCCCTCTACGTGCAACCATACTCTCTGGATCTCTTCCCAGATCCCTCTCCGTTCTTATATCCCTTTTCTTTTCTCGGGGCCTTCGCACTGGGAGTGCTACTGAATGGCCGCAGCTGCTATAAAAATCTCCAAATATGATGATGTGATGATATGATATTATTATATTTGACTTTGAAGTTCCACTTCCGTTCTACGCTAACGCGAGACACGACAATGAACCGGAACAAGAACGAGAAGATGAGAACAAGAAACCGTTTGACGAAAGAGCTTATTTGGCTGGAAGGATTCCTTTGGTCAGCGGAGGACCGATCAACCCAGCTCTCTTCGATCGTAAGTCTACCACCACTACCGCCTCCACGACCACCACCATCACCATCACCACCACCATCATCATCGTCATCGTCATCAGCGGCTTACATCTCTCTGAAACATTTGTCCTTTCCACGAACCTATCGAAAACGCAATAAAACTACAGAGTCTGACTATGTGTAATTGTGAATGTATTTATGCATGCGTGTATGTACGTATGTATGCATGTATGAAAGTACGTATGTATGCATGCGGGTAGAAACACAGACCAAATGAATGTGTATGCTTGTATGTATGTATGTATGTATGTATGTATGTATGTATGTATGTATGTATGTATGTATGTATGTATGTATGTATGTATGTATGTATGTATGTATGTATGTATGTATGTATGTATGTATGTATGTATGTATGTATGTATGTATGTATGTATGTATGTATGTATGTATGTATGTATGTATGTATACCAACACTACTACTACTACTAGGCCTACTACTACTACTATTATAATTATTACGACCTACTGCAATGACCTCTATCCAATCTAACCTAACATAACCTTCGAACATTTCTATAGCGCCGTTAAAACTTGCAGAATAGGTCAATCAGTGGCGCTCCAAATCCTGCTCCAAATCCGACAAATTTTAAAGGAGTCGCTTAAGTCCAACCATTCCACAACAACACGATCGTTCTAGCAGAGCCAGGCTGCAATGTCTAGTCTCATTGCAATTGATCTTTCTCAGTCAATCAAGTGTCTGGTGTAACGATTCTCACAGGCGCTATATTAATAATATAACAAGATTACTTTACGTATGCTTTGTAGTTCCAACTACTGTTGCGATGCCAACGGCAGCTGCGGAGGAGGAGGATGCAGAGAACAAGAAACCGTTTGATGAGAGAGCATACCTGGCCGGGAGAATTCCACTCGTCCAAGGCGGAGCCATTGATCCAACACAGTTCAACGGTAAGTAGATGGATAGCTTTGGACGTGCATGCTTTTATATAGCGCCATTGTATATATGGTTTGCATCAGGCGATTGTACACGTTGCTCAAGGTCAGACTCAAAATCTCCACACACACACACACACACACACGCACACGCACACGCACACGCACACGCACACGCACACGCACACGCACACGCACACGCACGCACGCACGCACACACTCACACACACACACACACACAGTGCGTTGAAAGACATGCGATCAACCAGTCAGCGATGTAATGTAATACAATGTGTAATACGATTGAATGTAGTACAATGTGGTAAGATGTGTATTGTAATATGACGTCACTCGTCGTTTCAAACCTCATTGCTCACCATTTCGCCAACAGTTATAGGACTTTGCAACCCAAATGTGGGAATATTTCCACATGGGCTTCATATACGGCATACCTTACGTATTCCGATGCTGTTGCGGTTAGGCTAAATTGTAACTGTAATTGTAGGGCCTAATCGAACATCTATTAAAGCGCCACTCAACGATTCAGAGGCGCTCCCGACCCAAGACAGTGCTATCATTAACAAATGTTAGAGTGCATTAACAAAACAAGTTAATCCGTAGGCAAAGGATGTTCGAATAGTTGGACCAATCAATACGATATGGTTGTTGAGTAAGTGAGTCCTTGACATAATTCGATTCAATGACGCCGTTGCTTAAGCGTTTCATCTCAAGCTAGATGACGTCAACGTTATTTATAGACTGAATGTCTATGCGCTGCTTGCAGACAACCTTATCTTTGACCTCTAGCCTTTTCAGTTGATGCTGTTCCTTGGCTATTCATATCGCTGTACATATAGCAATATAATAAGCACTGAACTCAGTACCTTGTGAGTGAATGAAAGACGGATAGAGGAAGAAAGAAACGATGAAAGGAAGGAAGGAAGGAAGCAAGCAAGGAAGCAAGCAAGCAAGCAAGCAAGCAAGGAAGGAAGGATGGAAGGAAGGAAGGAAGGAAGGAAGGAAGGAAGGAAGGAAGGTAGGAAGGAAGGAAGGAAGGAAGGAAGGAAGGATAAAAGGAAGGAAGCAAGGAAGGAAGCAAGGAAGGAAGTAAGCAAGGAAGCAAGGAAGCAAGGAAGGAATGAAGGGAAAGAAGGAACGAAGGAAGGAAGCAAGGAAGGAATGAAGGGAAGGAAGGAATGAATGAAGGAAGCAAGGAAGCCAGAAAGGAAGCAAAGAAGCAAGGAAACAAGGAAGCAAGGAAGGAAGGAATGAAGGGAAGGAAGGAAGGAAGGAAGAAAGAAGGAAGGAAGGAAGGAAGAAAGAAAGGAAGAAAGGAAGCAAGGAAGCAAGGAAGGAAGTAAGGAAGCAAGGAAGGAAGGAAGGATGGAAGGAAGAAATGCCAGTTTGAACGAACGAGTGAACAAATGAACAAACGAATGAATGATCTGTGAACGCATGTGCAGTGCCAGAGCGCCGTGTGGTGAAGAAGTACAAAGACGTCAACCGCCCACGTCTCAGACAACCGTTCGATGAGAGGGCGTATCTGGCCGGAAAACTCAACATTCTTGGCGAGACGAATGATCGACCGCCAAGAGGTGGGTCAAAGGTCAACTATAATCGTAATCGTAAACTAAAACTTCTATAGCGCAACTAAAATACCATAGGCGCAGTGTACCAGCGCTGCGTCAAGTCAGAGCCTGTAGAGGTACCGTAGGAGTGCTTTGGCTTTTTCGTTCACCAAAGTATATTAAGAGATTTTTGGCTAGTGAGGCTTTCATTCTTAAAATTTATCTAAGTAGATATTGCTGATGATATGTCATTCTTAAAACTCATGCTAATTAGATATTTGCTCGTAAGTCTTTCACTCTAAAAATTCATGTCACTAACTCACACTAAGAAGATCCTGCCTTTACGTCAAACTGAATCCCCTTTCAAAACTCAACTTCAAAGCCCTAAGCAAGTTAAATGAGCAGATATAGGACCAATCGGGATATTGAAGATTTTCATTTTATGATACCACAGTAGCAATATTACTGTCCACGATGCTACCCTTATTTCTAGTACTACTGATATGGACCAATGCCTCTCTTACTACTAGTACTCTCCCTCAATCTATAACTATTACTCCAATGCTACTACTACTCTCAATGTCACTATCCCTACCACTCCCACTACTACAACTGCTGTTGTTCTGCTGCTGTTGTCATGTTTCCTGCTGCTGCTAATGAAGACGGTATTGAAGACGATGATGACAACAATGATAGCGACAATGATAACGATGATGACGACGACGTTGATAACGATGATGACAATGATGACGATGACTATGACGACGATGACGACGATGATGATGACGATGATGACGACGATGACGACGATGATGACGATGTAAGTAGGTTAATGAGTGTACGTGCATTTTGAAGGAGCAGCTTCCGGCAGCAGCCGAGCGGAGACTGTGAAGCCGTCGTGGTGTAAGAGTGATGAAGATATGGTGAGTGAAGATGAATACGACGAAGATTCGTTCCTCAAGGGAAGGATCGCCATCGTCAGAAGATCCGTCGACCGAGAACAACCTCACCGAAGAGGTATTATGCATATAAATCATGCCATACCACAACTCGTTGATAACCTACCATTGCCTACCTCGTGGGGCGTGGTGGCTCAGTGGTATTTTCGGCGTCTTGTGACCTGAGGGTTGCAGGTTCGAATCCCACTCTAGCCGCTGCGTACGGACCTTGGGCAAGTCCTTCATTCGCAATTGCTCGTGGCGCTTCGGCGTGAAAACTCCGACACAGTATCAAATGCTGTAGTCGGGAGCGTCTCTGAGTAGTAGTTGACTAAAAGAGGCGCTATAGAAATATCCGGAATAAATAAATAAAATAAATAAATAAATCAATAAAACATATCCCCAGAAAGACACATGAAACGTACCATCCGTCGCTTATACCTTATGGGACCAGGCTTTTACAGAGGTCAATTGTAAAATGCCATGTGGAATAAGACGGTACTATTCCCAAAGAGTAGAATCGCTCAGTTAGGGCAAAGTCGAGAGAATTTTGGTTCCAGGGGGCAGACAGATGGATGGATATAGGGGTTGATGTGTGAAGTTGCACCAACAATGAAATAAGATCATAAATATTAAGGGTGAGATTTTTGAGGATGTCATTGTTTTAACATTCAAATAGGGCCTATTATCATAATTCAGGTAGGACCTAGTATCACAATTTAAAATAGGGCCTATTATCATAATTTAAAATAGGGCCTATTATCATAATTTAAAATAGGGCGTATTATCATGATTCAGGTAGGACCTATTATCATAATTCAAATAGGGCCTATTATCATAATTTACAATAGGGCCTGTTATCATAATTCAAAATAGCAGCCTATTATTATAATTCAGGTAGGGTCTATTATCATAATTCAAATAGGCCTATTATCATAATTCAAATAGGGCCTATTATCATAATGTAAGATAGGGCCTATTATCATAATTTAAATAACTTTTCATCCGAATCTTACTGTGCTAAATAAAGTATTAAGATAATAATTTCATAGCTAAGCTGTTTAAACTGGTCGATTCTCTTGAAGCACCAGCTGTGATTGGGAGGCCGAGGATAAGTCAGGAGAGAGCTGCTTGGGAAAGAGGAGGAGAACCGGAAGACGACGGAAGGGGAGGCATCGTCTCGGATACAGAGTTTGACGAGAGGGCATTCCTGGCCGGAAGAAGGAGGGGACAGCACCTGGCCACCGACAAAGAATACTCAACCGACACAGAAAGTACAACTCGCTATATGATTTGATTTGATCAAATACGATCATTGGCGGCGATCTTGTTGACAGGTGGGGGGACACGGGACACTTTTGAACTGATCTGGTCAAAAAACAGGTGAAACACGCAAAATATTAACTTTTTTGACCTTTTTTGGTGTTTCTTCAAAATTTGGGGGACTGTATACTGTGTCTCCTACTGTTAAAGGTGGGGGCCTTGTCCCCTCGACTCCCCCCGGATCGCCGCCCATGAATATGAATATATTTGATTTAAATTGAATACGCAGTGTATGATAATCAGATCTAAGTTGCGCAGTCGTTGATGTGAAAAACGACAGGAAATTCAGTGGATCTGATGAACCTGCTGAAAGATAATAAGTTCTTTTAAAAGCTGTATCAATTCATAACTACTGCTTTCTCACTTCGAACATAGTTTTTCTCAACAGAGCTGTTATTCAGCCCTAGTGCGCCTTGAAGTGTGTTGCTTCAAGTTTTTCATCGTCAGCGTGTAATATTGAAGCACTTTGAAATGTGAACAGCACCATAGTAGGCTACACGTCTTGATACACACATTTAATGGCGTCTACCCCTCCCCAGGGCTATAGTCGAGGGTATACGCGGGTATACAGCGTGTACTCACCTCTAGGGACCATATACTCACCTCACAAAATATTTATATTTATTTATATTAAAATACTGTAGCGTATACTCACAAAATACTGTCAATCAGTCAATAAATCAGAGGTGAAGGCGACATATCAGTACGTTATGGATTTAAAAATACAGCTGTCGTTTACTGTAGCGTATACTCACCTCTAACTTGTTTCGGAAAACTAACCGGTAGCGTGTACTCACCTCTAATTTTACCACTACAGACCTGCCCCTCCCCACCATCTGGAATGGGAAAATAAACCCCCACTCTGGTTGAGTTATATATGAGAGGCTCAAAAGTCAAATTTCTGGCAACCGTGGAGATCGTTCTCCCGAACCCCAATTGGTAGACGCCACTGCACACATGAATATATATGATGCGCTGGATTGGAACTCGCTCTAGATGCAAAGTAGGTTTCTAAGTATAGGTTATAATAGTTAGTTGTGCATTAATGGACTAAAATGAAGCGTATGGTTTACTCTGGTGTTTTCTTATGCCTGAAGCAGCGGATATTCCGTCGAAAACCTTACGAATTCTGAGACGATCGGTGAGCAGCGAAAGAAGCGGTGATGAAGGTGACAATCATTTTTACGAAATCATCCATTATAGTCTCAGAAGTAATGCTCGTATAACATTACTAAATGCTACTTTAAGCTACTCTAAAAACGATAAATATTAAAATGAATATCGTTGCTAAGAAAACCAAGGGTAAATTAGAATCTTCGATCATTCAGAACATTAGTTAGCCTCTAAATACCTGTAAATGGGCCTATAGCCAGACACAAAATGCTTCGGTTGCAGTACGAATCTATTATCAGTCTGGCCACATTAAGCGCTTACACTTTTGCCAAACATTGCATTTAAGGCAATGTACTTCGATCGATTTTACTGTTGGCCTATAAACTATATATTGCATATGCAGTTATTTAAGCGTAATGTTTCTTCTCTTCTGTTCGTAGCGTGGTAAGGACGCTCGTTTAGATAAATATCGTCTTAATAATTTCAATTCCAATGTGTGTGTGTTTGTGTGTGTGTGTGTGTGTGTGTGTGTGTGCGCGCGCGCGAGCGCGATACGCACATATATGTACACACACACACACACACACACACACACACACACACACACACACACACACACACACACACACACACACACACACACACACACACACACACACACACACACACACACACACACACACACACACACACACACACACACACACACACACACACACACACACACACACACACACACACACACACACACACACACACACACACACACACACACACACACACACACACACACACACACACACACACACACACACACACACACACAAACAAACATATGTGCGTATCGTGGTTTCAGCTAAATAATAACAAGCTCATGTTTTCAAAATATTTTGTTTCTATATTCACGGTCAAACAATTTACTCAGACAATTATATATATACTAGAGTATTTGCCCGTCATATTATGACGGCAGTGTATGCAGGCCTATATAATTATGTCGTTGGTTAAAATGCTCTGATCGCCGTCGTCAAGAGCGCAGTATTGACGTCACAAACGGTTTCTGTTTCACAATAGATTCCAGAGCGTCCTCTGACAGACACACGCTCTATAGATATTATAATTATGTATGATATACTAAAACTCACTGTAGTATATGTATACTAGAGTGAGTTTTAGTATACTTATTAGTAGTATATGAAATCATAAGTGGTAAATTTATTCTCGATGGTCATCGTCTGTAGACTTGCGTTCTCCGTCGTCCGGTGCCAATGAGGATGAAACAGGTGGTAGTTCCGACCAGGAGAAGCCGTACGACACCTACATGTATCACGGCCGTAAGATTCCTTCCAAGATCTTCTCTCGACTCCAGAAGACGATGGACAGAAGGGCTGCGGCCGAACGAAAGGCCCATCCAGCCGGTAACTACCCCCCACTCACCCGTTTAATTAATTTACATCTTTAGCTTGGGTATCAATATTTTTACTTTTTTAATCCCAGGTGATATCCCATGAGGATTTTATTTATTTGTTTATTTATTTAAGTCAACAAAACAGCAAATCAGCAAAACAGCAAAACAAACAGAAGTAGATACAATGAGAGCAGAGTGAATGCAGTAATTAAATCAATTAACGCAAAAACAGTGAAAACGACATGCAACTATGTAAGCGACCAAACTAGATGCAGAGTGAATGGTAATAATAAGGAACGAGGTTAAAGCAAGGAGTAGAAAAAGAATGGTACAAGTTCTGTAAGTTCGGTGAGACTGATGAGGAGAAGAAGCAGGATCTGCTTATCGAGTCATCCCCAAAAGTGTATACTGGAGTGGAATAAAACCAGGAACTAGTAATATAGCTGCAGAAATTAGTAATGGCGATAGATGACGACGTAAGTGAGAGCATATAATTAAAAATAATGATCAAACAGGAGAATAAAGGTAGGAGTAAGGAAGATTAGGGCTGAAAACAAATATTATAAGTATTGATTAACCAGTGCTGACTTATAGGATTATAAAACAACGTCCCGGAAGAAATGTAAGACGAAATGCAGTGACGGGAAAGGTGCGATATATAGCTTACTAATACCAATACCAATGTGTGTATGTATGCATGTATGTGCGTATTGTGGTATTTATATAGCGCCTATAGAATGCGTTGATATGGTTGACTCCTATTACCATGGTTAGTTGTAAGTGTAATTAGTAACTTCTATTGCGCCGGTGTACAATGCAGTAGGCTTGAACTGATGTCGCACCAAAACCAACCCAGCAGAAGATCAGCCCGCTAGCACAGAGTCCTAGCTTATCTACCAAATTGCTTACGGTAGATAAGCAATTTATAAAAGATAAGTAGTAGTTTCAGTTTAACGACACTGTGTGATAACAAAGATCATTAGCGTCGCACTCCTCTCTCGTCCAGGCTTGGGACTGGCACTGCCAGAATACGAGCAGTGGCGGAGTTTAAAAGACAAGTCTCAAGTTGAGAACGAGATGACATAAGAACTGATCAGAACGAACAGAGTTATAGGAAGATCAGAGAGTTCCAAAATCTAAGTTCAGTAACCGAAAAGCAAGTTCACCAGGAACAGTAAAGCGGAAGATGTATAGATGAAAGCCTTTTGCTTAATGATGGTTTATAGATCCGATCGAGAGACTGAAGAAGAAGTCGCTGGAGCATGTTGGCATTGACGTCGACACGGCCATGGAACGACTGGAAATTGGAAAACACGACCCAGACACTTACATGAAAATACTCAAACAGTCCGTCGAACAGAACAACATTCGGGTAACCGGAGTATTACTCTCTCTCTCTCTCTCTCTCTCTCTCTCTCTCTCTCTCTCTCTCTCTCTCTCTCTCTCTCTCTCTCTCTCTCTCTCTCTCTCTCTCTCTCTCTCTCTCTCTCTCTCTCTCTCTCTCTCTCTCTCTCTCTCTCTCTCTCTCTCTATCTCTCTATCTCTCTATCTCTCTCTCTCTCTCATAAAGAAGAAGAAGAAGAAGAAGAAGAAGAAAGAAGAAGAAGAAGAAGAAGAAGAAGAAGATGAAGAAAAACAAGAACAAGAACAAGAACAAGAACAAGAACAAGAACAAGAAGAACAAGAACAAGAAGAACAAGAACAAGAAGAACAAGAACAAGAACAAGAACAAGAACAAGAACAAGAAGAACAAGAAGAACAAGAAGAAGAAGAAGAAGAACAAGAAGAACAAGAAGAGCCCTCTCCCTCACCCTCTCATCTTCCCACCAACAGTGTACGGTCATAGTACTCATCATAGTTGAGTTGGCTAAGAGGCGCACGTGGAGCAGAAATCTCGAAACCAAATTTCTGTCCTGGCTTGGATTTGAAGCCCCGACCTCTAGGTTGACAGTCTAGCACGCTAACCACTACACTATTGAGCACCCCCTATATATAATATTATATCTGAGACAGAGGGGATGGAGGGAGGGAGGGGGAACAAGAGCAAGAAGATCAGTCACTTAAGGTAGCCTGAGAGGCAGCCATGGGTATGAAGTGCCAGGAACTTCATTTACTTGGCCTTAACACGTGACAATTCGTGTCCAACCAATCCCAAAGGTAAAGGGGAGTGGGATTTGAATTTCAGAAAGCTCTATGGGGAATGGGGTTTGGATTTCTTACCTGTAGATCAACCCTTCGATTAAATATTTTTTAATACCTTTGCGTCAAAAATTAAATAAAAAATTCACAGCTCTCTCTGTCTCTCTCTCTCTTTGTAGGCCTATATATATAATATATATTAATCGAATTCCTGCTTAGAGATATACGATTTCCCATCCACAAATCACATCACAGTATACATGTGATTTGTATACAAGCTTGAGCCATCAGTGTATGGCTGTTCAAAATCCACGTTAAAGCCTAATGATTGGCATTTTCAATTATTGCAATTTTGCTCATTTGAAATTATATAATAATAGATGATATTCCGATTTTGTTTACAAAGAACCACCTGTTCAATTTCAGATCGAGCCGGACAATGAAGTGACCGACTTCTAAGCAGTGACATCTTCCGAGCGTGTGGGTACACATTAAATGTAACTGAGACGACATTATAACCAAAACAATCAACTGCGCATATATAGAGTTCATAGACTTAATCTTACTTTCACAGGCCTAGCCTGAAACCCTGGACTTTGTTGTACATTTGCAGTGTTTTTTAACGATTAGCGCTTCACAAAGTTGCCTGAAGACAGCATATACCTTTCTCGAAGCCTATTCAAACTTGTATCTGTTGCAAAATCTTTAATTTAGTATTAAAAAAATCATGTTACAATCATGTTTGTTACATGTTGCTGCTCGATCCACATAGTATACGCAGCAACTTATTTTAAGAGATAGGTATAGACCTTTGTAGAATGCTCAATAATGATTACTTTCGCGACAAGAGTCACAACCAAAAGGTTGAAGACCATCCGTCAGCAAATAAGCCTTTGAATTATCCGAGTCATCAGGATAAACAGTGACTCATCATCGGGCGAACACTAGTTCTCTGACTTTCATAAACTGAAAAATCTAATAATGTCTAGTCTAATCTAATCACGGGAAAAGAGACAGGAGCCGAACAATTATGGAAGGGCTAAATAGAGGGAGAAGCCCGAGAGAAAACGGGGTGGGGTTTAGGGAGGGGTCTCGGCAAGACCTTTCCCAATAATGTTTTTAATGTCACATTAAATTAAAATGACTAAATTATTCTTTTATTAAAATAACTAAATTAGGTTTTAATTGCTGAAAAAGGTGCCGGTGTCACGAAATAGAGTATCCCCCATACATGCGTATCCCCCTTAGCGAAATGGAGTATTCGGTTTAGTTTGCATTTTTGGCGGTTTCTAAGTGTATTCAGTCGTACTGTTTGGATTTATTGCACACATAAAATTTTTTAATTGCGTATCTTTAGTTTGTACGTCGACCTGAAATCAATTTACTTTGTTTTTGGTGATTTTGGCGAGGGGGGATAGAATGGTTCATCCCACCGGATACTCTAAACCGGTTTATTCCATCCGGGGGGATACGCTTTAGGGGGGATAGAATATCTCGGGACACCGGAACGCAGTTACGGAGCGTGTTTCAAACTCTTTTGAATAAGACACTTAATCATAGTTAGTTTAGAGAGTTCGGATAGATAAAAACACTGTTCATCTGTAGAGATATGCATAATTAGCAGTAACAGTCTGTTTCATATAAATTATTATTCATAGGCGATGTGTGCTTGTGTTATAATTATATATAATGTATAGTTATTCACTTGTTCCGGAAAATAGCGTAAACTAGACCAAACAATATGGACGTAGGCCTATATAATGACTAGCACAACACAACAGTTGCAGTGTAATTCATTTAACAACACAGGCAGAACAAACCAGAAACGAACCATACATGTACATAATTACATGAGAGAAAAATTGATTACAGAAATACCCTAGAGTGCTTGATTTTAACAATGAAATTGCGCGTGTTTCAAACTCCTTTGAATAAGACACTTAATCATAGTTTGCTTAGAGCCATATGCAATACAGTTCTTTTTCTCTGATCAGTTGCAATAGCGGTCATTTCTTTACAGGCCAGCCTGCAAACCTGTCAATTTGTGCAGTGAAACATTAAGACTGCAGCAAACTACAATAATTATGCACTATTCTTCGGTTTATACATTTAGACGAATATGTGCGCGTGCGTTTTCACGGAAAACCCGAAAAAACTCGGCCTAACACTGTTTGCAGTGCAATAGCCAGGCAGTGGCTCGATAGCATTTAAACCATGTAGACTATAACGCAACATACAAAAAACTATAATAATTCTTCGGTTTATACATTTAGACGAATAACCAAAAATGAGCTGTATTATTGCAATACAGCACTTGCAAATTCCGCAGCGTCGTCAGAGGACTCAGGGAGAAACAATGTAGCAGTTGGAGTCAAAGGGGCGACCTATGCAGGTAGGCTACAAAGAATTTTTACACGAAACTGTGTGGTAGAATCCTATATAGGGTAGGCGGAAAGGTGAAATCTGTTAGCTCTTTACATGAATAATTGCGAGAAAGACGGAAAGGCCTATAGCCATTGTTTTGTTTTGATAGCAGTGATCACTGTAGAACAGTGTAGATGTATTTAGCTATTAAGGTACGATTTATATAACACTAGATCATTTCCTATGTATGTATCAAAGTAGGCCTACTACCCTTCCACATGTTACACTGGGGTTTAATTGTTCAACCACTGAACTCTCTTTCCTCAGCATTTGCTAACGCGGTCAAAAACTGCGGGCGAAGGTCATGATATTTGATTTTTGTTAGAATAACGCGTAAGGAACATAACGCGGGATACAATATGAGCATGGGCACTCGATGAGCATGAGAATTGGCACTCAACGAACATGAACATTTAGAGAGCATGAGCATGTATGTGCACTCGATAAGGATGAGCATAGGCACTCGATGAGTATGAACACGAGCGCTTCGATATGTCCACAAAAACGGGTGCACCACAAAAGCATTATAGTTTTTACTGGTGACAATTCTAGAATTACACAAAAAATTTCAAAACTTTCAAGTTCTTTCGTCCACGAAAACTCATCAAAACATTTGCTCGACTCGTTTCTGAGCCTTCTCCATGCTTTATGGAGCTATTTTCATTTCTGTCATATTCAAGGAATAGAGATGCGTGTTATATAACGAGTACCACATGATTCCATAATTGCATTGTTGTACTCCACCAATCAGGTACTCGCCATTGAGATTTGACCAAGCGCAGCTGGTGTACCACCAACCTCCGCGATACCCCAGAGCGCAGTTGCCAACGTTGATATCATGATCGGCGTCCCAGGTGCTAAACTGAGAGCCGTTGTGTTGCCATAGACTGTCACCTGCACAAAAAACGTAAAAATTTAATGACGCTTAAGTTGAAATCACACGAAAATCGAAGTATCAAAACTTCGTTAGGCTCACTACTTAGTGGCTCTAGCATGTGACCATCGATATCTATATTTAGACCTGGATTGCGCTTAGCCTATTCGTTCTGCACGAATCGGCGCGGTCGGCGAACAGGCCTTTCCGCCATCTTCCTACTCTTATTCTATTAGCTGTGCGTTTCATACCTGTAATAAAGTTTCGACTAAGACCTTCAAGTAAAGAGCATTTCCACATTCAATGCAAGCTAACCAACCGTTAATTGATGTTCAGTCGTCTTACTACGACTAGTACAAATTAGTATGTGTTGTTTAGCAACAATTCTTTAGTAAAGGACCAAGGGGCGTCCATATAGTACGTAGCCTACGCACAGCATAACGCATAGAGGTAGAGGGGTCAGGTATGCAAGCGTGGGGTCAGCGGAAAATGTACGTACACCTCCTCATTCCCGCGCAATGATGACTGGTATGACCACCACCACCTACCATTACATCACATCACGGCAGTGACAAGTCATTTGGCAACTTTGGACTAATATATCAGACGCCCCAGCTACACGCATCCTAACTACTCTACAGCCCATCATAGTCGAGATCACCGTCATAGCCAAGGACACTTTGTCATTCCCCTTTCAGACCTTACTTACCTCCTGCAACAACCTCTCTCCTGCCTCCTGGACCTTTTGCAAGACAGACACCCAGTTCTCTAGCCCATGAAGCTACATATGAAATATACACAATAATTTCTGTTTTGATGTATATTTACTAAACTCATGGGCGTAACTTTGGTCTAAAAAGTGGGGGTACCAATTTCTTCTCCACTTTCGCTTTGGCATGGATACCATTTTGGACATATTATGCATAACTGTAATAGTAAATTAGTAGCAGTAATAATAGTAGCGGTAGTAGTAATAGCAGCAGCAGTAGTAGTAGCAGCAACAACAGCAATAGTGGTAAAAATAATATCAATAAGGGCCTATACTGCTCTGTAATGTGTTTTCAGTTTTGAGGGATCACTTGTTCCTTGGGAAGAATATGCGGCTGAAGCAGCTCATTGTACACATACCAAATCACATGAATGTCATATCATGTGGATTGTGTCAATAAAAACAAGCCATCTTTTTTATTGTTTGTACCACTGTACAGAGCATTAATCAGTTATGTACATTTCAGTAGACATTGTACAGCACAAACAAAAGGAGAACCAAAAAGGCACCAAGGTCCCGCTACTTAGGGCTCCCTGTGCATCATTATATAATATACATGGTTTGTTGACACCTACTGAAGCAATTTTTCATGACAAATTAGGTACAACGTTTGTTAAAGCAAAGTACGAGGTAAAAGAACAAAACGTGGAGTCACAAATCGGAGTCCATCGTAAAGACAAGAGAAAATATAAGCTATCATGGTACAACAAACAAAACAATAAAGTTTAATACGGGCTTAGGCCATACATCATTTTTGTCACCCTTCTTAACAACTCGAAAGCACTCTATGCCTTAAAACGGCACTGCACACACCTACACACACACACCACACCTACACAGACACCACACACACACACCACACACCCACATCCCCACACACCACACACACACACACACACACTCTCCTACCCACACACACATACCTGCACACACCCACACACACAACACACACACACCACACCCACACACACACACCACACCAAACCGACAACACAGAGCCAAGTGCACCCGTAACCTGCATCAGAATCCATCTCTCGTAACCCCCACAAATTACGCTATAACTTATTAAATAAAACAATTTATGACGGACATGAAAGTTCAGTTTAATTGTTTGCCTTTGGCATTGCTGTACTTTAAGCGCTTCTGTACTGCAACAGCACGATCAACAACAACATCCATTTTCCTTTTCAGAGATCTTGGACTATCTTTTATCGAATAGGAGTGATCCTTCTCAGGCAGTACAACTGTAGGCGATGTTAACGGTGCACACGGTTCTGACATCTGTGTATTCATGGCAGCCTCAACTTGCTGCAATCGCTCTTTCGGGGGTTTCCGAGACTTCACAACCTAACACAGCAACAAGCAACATAAAATCAAGAATACAGCTGATAATGGAAAACATACATGTGGTTGATAGGCTGTTCAGAGGTAGCCCTAACCCAGAACATACTATTGTGCTATGTATTATTGTATCCTTGCGTTTTTCTACGGATGGTTACCAAAAAGATTAAATGAATGTGCTTGTGCTTTTGACACATCTCTGTAAACACGTCAGGTGCCAGGTATGGGCTGGGACTGAATTTATGCACTATATAAATCCAATGTTCCTTGTAAAAGTACATATTTGACATATTTGACTGGCTCTGGACTTGGATCAAGGGATGTCTAAGTGGTGTCCTGTGCTTTGCTGACTTATACAAACTACTATCATGGTCTAAAACGATGTTACCATGTTTATAATTGTCTATATTTCATAATAGCAGCATAAATCAACAACAGCTTTACAAAACAATAAATATATTAATTAACAGTGTGCACAATTCTGACATCTGTCTATTCATGGTGGCCTCAACTTGCTGCAGTCACTCTTAATTAATTAATTAAATTATCCTCAGTTCACCAGTTTAAATAAAAAATAGCTGACAGATGGGTATGAAGTAAAAAGTTGTTGCAGGAAAAATCAGTATGGAAAGAAACCTTAACAAGGTGATCAGGTAAGGTAAAGACGGTTGGCACAGATCCAGGATGAAGTCTGACTGTCTGTCCAGTTCGATCAAAGCAGCTTGGCTGAAAGTGATCAGAGCAAACGACCGATTTCTTTGATGGTGCAAAACTTTCTCGATGCATATTGTTCACCCACTGTTTCAGCAGTTCCGGGTGGGAATGTGGAAATCTGTTGATATATTCAGCATATTCACAAATTTCAATTAGTAAATATGCGTTAGTACAAATTGCAAATATTTATTATACATCTATATAAGAATTTTGGGTGAGGAATTGTGATTAAGATGCGAAACTGGCAACTTTAAAGGTGCATGATGCAATGGTTTGGGATGATGTTTGGGACGTGTAAGTGGGGGTCTTCCCGAATCCCCGATTCCCGAAAGTGGTGGATAAGCAAAATTGTTTGAATTCCTGAAAACAATTGTCTGCCATTTGTTCGAATACTGAAAACTACTATGGATTAGCCGGCCAATATCCTGAATAGGGTAAAAATAGCATTCCGGCGAAGTTCTGTTTCGGGAATTAGCCGCGAACCCGTGTAAGCGATATGGGTATTTCGCGTGATTGAAGTCCGTATTCACTTGAATTTATTTACATTTTCATCAGAACTCCGCTCACTCAGTACTAAAATAGTCAGTAAATAGGCATACTCACACATGAAACGACTGTGATGCTCCTTTAAATTGCTGATTAGAACAGTTTATAGCCGCGCAACAAGGCATCTTCAGTCAACATTCGACAACACTCAGAGGAGCAAGATGGCAGGTCGCTGACCTCATTTCTCAGCCCCCTTAGCGCAATCCAGGTCTAAATATAGATATCGATGCATGTGACAGGAAGAGGAAAAGTGTCGCAAGACATCACCTAGCGACAACTGAAACCAATGATAGGCAATAGTTAACTAAGACGTTGCTAACTTTAGTTAAGCTTAATTTTTTTTTAGTTAAAAAGGTCGAAGTTTAACTAGAAAAAATTGTTTAGTTTAAACCATAGTATAACTAACATTTTTAAGTTGCTAACTAAAAATGTTAGCTAACAAAATCAGCAACTACGCAACTATTTTCGGGAATGAACACTGTCAATAACTCAATACGACGTTTACTTACTTATTAACACTGGGGTTGCCTCTGCATACAATGCAGTATGTTTTAAGGTGCAATTGCATACCATGCAGTATGTTTTAAGGTGCAGTGTAAATAATGACATTGGTCTTTATCTTCATCTATTCTTTATTTGAATTGACTGTAGCAAAGATTTGAATTAAAGGTTACATCAGTAAAAATGAATAGTTTATTAGTCACTATTTGCTTCACTGAGGTAAAACTGAAAGAAGGGAAAAGCAAGTGTAAGACCTTCAGTACAAAATTTCCATTTTGTGTGAATGAAAGGATCTCTGGAAATATTACATCTACAACCAACTTTGTGAACCACATCGAAATCTTTCACGCATAACGTTTACCCTGCTGAAATTTAGTAACATGCCAGATAGTGTATAGCTTCAGTCTGAGTCTGAAAGCAGCATGAATGTTCTACGCTATTCGCTTTATACATTATACTACATGTTTGATGCTACTCTGATCATGCAAACCCCTAACTGGCTATGGACATGTCCGGAATAGCTAGAGCTAAACTGTCATACTTACATACTTACTTTCTTAAGTGTAAGCGCATATCGACTATTTTTCGTTCTCGTATGTATTGGGGTGAGATCGTCTTTAGTTCTTGAGTGACTGATTTGTGGATTTTGACGCTCACCAAAAATAATAACGGACCTCAGAAAATGTGGACTGTCGTATCATAATTGATACACAGGAATAGGCGTAGACCCGGGGAGGTCGGTACACGTGCCCCCCAATAATTGAGATGGACTGTACACCCAATGCAACAAGTGTATAATGAATAACCAAATGCCCCCCAATATTCTGGACAAGTTTACGCCAGTGTATACACAGGTGTCGTAATTTCATAGTTTCAGTCATAGTCATAATCGTCCGCAGGAATTTTTCTAGTGGGGACAAAAGTTTTCTAGGCGGACAATATTTTTCTAGGAGGTCAAAATGACGTTTTCGCAGAGAACACAGAAAAAGAGAACAATTTTCAAAATTCGGGGAACAAAATATGCTCTTTTGCCCCTCCTCCGGACGCCCATAGTCACAGTGTAGCATTTGGTATAACACATGCAATAGCCGTGAGTTCTTATCAGAAGAAAGGTTTAGCGATAACATAATGCTTTTTACAACCACAATGAATTGCTAATGAAGACCCAAGTTCAGGTTAGCATTGAAAACAAAAGATGTTGTATAAAAGATTACCTGAAGTGCCACTGTATCCTTCAATTTTCAGAGTATAGTTGTCGCTGGATGAACCGATGGAAAACGTCGAGTAATCTGCATAAACTGTTGTTCCATTCGAAACTGTCATTTCAATGCGTAGCCTGTACATCCTGTTGGCGACTAAACTATGCAGGATTTCATTTCCTAAACCAGATATTAAGAAAAAATCAACCTTGAGAATTATAGAATACAAGAACGTCTTAAATGTTACCCACACCACCGCACAGACATTGGAACATAGTGAACTACTTTGGAGGCAACACTATTAAAACATTGTTTACTAGTTAGGGACAGCCTTCAAAATTTCATGACAATTTCAAAACACACTATTGGTTTATGGACCTTCGAAGGAGTTTGGTATGTGTAAATGCCACTGTGTTATCGATCTATTCCCTGGCTACCCACAATTAAATATCGTTACAGGAGCTTTTTGCGATGCATAGATGCAGGCAAGACAAGAGACTATAATACATGATAAACGCAGTATTTCTGTGGCACAACCCACACCTCGAAACAATCTTGGAAAGCCATTGCTAGCAGCTGGGCTCTTAGTCGATTCCTATACGTTTTAAGAGATCGAAGCAGCATGTGAAATTTTGCTGAGGAGAAATTTCAATCTGACGCACCGTGGAGTACAGTCGCCTGCAAGATGGAAGACCGCTCCAGTAGTCTATTAGGAGACACGATCGGTAGATGAATGGCAGGGAGTTACTGGACTGGAGGTCCAAAACTGGATGTGTAGACTGCAGAGGACATAAACAAACCGTCTGATGCCTGAGCCTAACGGGGCTTAGAACGGCGTTGTCGTTTGCACATCGTCGTAGCAATGAAGGCAGAGATCAGAAGTATACAGAGGCGTCTACACCATAGAAGCCTTGAAGCAAATGCTCCATCCAAGAAATAGGTGGGGGGAGATCTTTCAGTGTGTGTGCCACCATTAAAGGGGGAAGGAAGGGGAGGGCGAGGAACAGAGGGGGAAAGAGGAAGTTGCTTCATTGACTTAGGGGGGCTAGACGCCCCTGGAGGTATACAATTAAGTGTAGAAGGGTCCAAGTAAAATAGGTATGCGAGCAAATATCCTGATTTTTTTTTGTCGAACGCCGCATTCATATCGAGGGGAGCATCGTTAGACTGTCAGAGTAAAATTAAATATTAGAAATCATAGATAGGTCTTGCTATTACCGTCTCCATCGATGGGCTTCTTCTGAAGTCCGTCCGGAGCTTAGACTTGCCTTCACACACTTCTAACTAACGTAATGTGCCACTTTTCCCACAATGACCTTCAAGCGGTGCGTAGAGGTGTAAAGTGTGAAAGTTGTTAGTTATCGATGATGTCATTAGGAAATCTTACACAATAGGCCTATATGTATGTATGTATGTATGTATGTATGTATGTATGTATGTATGTATGTATGTATGTATGTATGTATGTATGTATGTATGTATGTATGTATGTATGTATGTATGTATGTATGTATGTATGTATGTATGTATGTATGTATGTATGTATGTATGTATGTATGTATGTATGTATGTATCAATCTGGCTATTTAGTCAGCGCCTCTTAGGAGCATCACTAAGGCGCTTAACATTCCAACAGGTAATAAATGTGAGTCTTAAGATCGCCTAAAACTGCTTCTTGAGCTCACTTTAATTAAATAGTCCGTAAGGAGCCATCCATATATTACGTACGCAAAAATCCGGGAAAATTGGACCCCTCCCCCTCCATTTATTTATTTATTTATTCCGGATATTTCTATAGCGCCTCTCGAAGTCAACTACTACTCAGAGGCGCTCCCGGCTACATCATTTGATACTGTGCCGGAATTTTCACGCCGAAGCGCCACCATGGATCCATGTTCGCACGCGTACTTTTTTCCATCCCCCCCCCCACCTGCGTACGTACAGTTTACGCACCCCCCCCCCCGGTAAGACCAGCTGCAGAATGTGTCAGTTACACACGTCTAGGCAACGACTGTCAGCACTTTAGGCCAAATTGAAGGATGAGTAATCCATGGAGGCACTGTTGAGCTGCGTGATAGTTTAATAATAGCGTTCACAGGTAAGGTGGCATACAAGTGACACCTCTCCCACAGTCCTACTTCCTCTGGTAGTACCAGATAGCTGGAAAGACTGAACTCTAGCTCACTTGAAGGCCAATCAATTTGTGTACGTACATTATCAGTAGACCCCTTGGCGCCCTCGCCCCCTCCCCCTGTTCGCAAGCGTACGCAAGCACATGCATTTCGGTTACTCCTCTCCCCCCTCCGTGCGTACGTAATATATGGATGGCCCCTAAGTCGAATGATTAATTGCTTCAGAAGTAATGTACAATGCCAGTGGTGGACTGGAGTGTCAAAGCGGCCCGGGAAAAAAATCAAAAGCGGCCCTATCCGACATTTATTTTTCTTGGGGATTTGTTTTAAGCCAAGGTAACAGGTAACTTTACGACGGGATAGTCATAACACAACGATGAATCGCAAACCTAATTTACATCAGACATAAATATTAAGAATGCATTTAAAGTTATAAATCGATTTATCATGACCCACCCAAATGATGGTTATTGTATAAGCAACTTCTTTAAGCTGGGTGCCATTTCAGACACATGATCTATAATTGTGTCATTATATAGTTCACCTAAAACATCGGTTTCTACCGACATGAGCAAAAATGCTTCAAGATTTGTAGAAGACAACGAGCTTAGCAAGCGATCTTTAATGTACTTCAGTTTTGAGAAAGATCTCTGACACGCTACTTGGGTAGAGGACAGAGTCAGTAAGAGGCCATCCATATAGTAGTATAGTACGTACGCAAAAATCTGGAAAAATTGGACCCTTTCTTTCCCTGTACGCACACGTACTTTTATCCACCCCCACCTGCTTACGTACGCTTATAACTCGCCCCCAAAGACCAGCTGCAGAATGTGTCAGTACGACAGGTCCAGGCAGCGGCTGTCTGCACTTTAGGCCAGATTGAAGGACGAGTGATCCATGGACTCACTGCTGAGCTGTGTGACAGTTTAATAATAGCGGTCAGAGGTAACGACCGTAAGGTGGCATACGAGTAACACCTCTACTTCCTCTGGTAGTACCTGATAACTGAAAAGACTTAACTCTGGCTAACTTGAAGGCCAATCAATTTGAAGGCCAATATAGACAAATTACAGGTCCCTCGCCCTGTTTCCTATGCGTACGCAGTGATGGGCACTAAACTATTTTATTTTAGTTAAACTAAAACTATTTTCCAACTAAAAAAAATAGTTTAACTAAAGTTGGCAACTGATTTTCGAAATTAGTTAACTAAACTAAAAAAAAGTAGTTAAACTTTTTCCAACTTTTTTCCAACTATATTTACGACAAGCATTTTCACAATAACAGAGGTAAGTGAACTGTAATAATGCAGAGCGTCAATGACAATTTCACCTTCAAACTATGCAATGTGTACTCTTCTGACATACAGTTACAGGCATACTGTACGTAGTGTATGAATTTGAAAACACAGGCTGTTTATCCTAAAACCATGCAGTGTTAAAATGGTTTTTTGTTGACAGTGTTCAATGTTCATTGTGGAAAAATAGTTGCATATTGCTGATTTTTTTAGTTAAACTTTTTAGTTAGCAACTAAAAAAATTTAGTTAAACTATGGTTTTAACTAAACTAATTTTTTTAGTTAAACTTTTACTTTAACTAAAATTTTTTAGTTAAACTAAAAGTTAGCAACTTTTAAGTTAACTATTGCCCATCACTGTGCGTACCTACATTATTAGTAGACCCAAGCACATGCTTGTGGGTTAACCCACCACCCTCCATGCGTACGTACTATATGGATGAGAGTTATATGCACAAAACAGGTTCTTGCAAGTCTGACCAAAGAAACTGTATTTATGTAACACAGAAAAGCAGCAAACAGGACTTTTTGCAAGATTTGCATTCGTAAGTTCGTCACTCCTATGCCCAACTTGGTCATCCCAGAGTTCATGTGGAGAATCTTCATTGACGCTGTCCTCTACCTAATCGTCGAACATTTAGTGACGGTCTCTTTGCCTTGAGTAACTTTAAATAAATCACTAGATTTTGGCACTTGGCTCTATCTTTAGCAAGAATTTTTAGTTTCTTATCTCTTACCTTTTCCGCACATCTTTACATTTACGTTTCAAATTTAGATCACTCATAAATTCATAATCGTAAATTTTTCAATAATTTATTAACCAATAATAATAAAAGAATCTTCGTCAAAGACAAACTTAGTGAAAGTAGAACCTCGTTTTAAGATTCAACTGTTAATTATATAAGTCTACCTTCTCAGGCCCGCCGAGAGGTGGCAGGGGGGCAAATGCCCAGGGGCCCGGAGAGTTTAAGGGGCCCGGCCGTCCGGGCCCGCAATCAACTTATAAAATATTATGATCAGTTATAGAAAGTTTATGATTTATGCCTTTTTAAATATAATATTACTGAATAAAATCTTAGGTGTATGTATACATACAAACATAGTATCGTACGGTCGTACCCGCACTTTTTTTATTTCAATTTATTTTTTTCTCAATTTTCTCATAAGGCCTAAAGATAGTTTAGGGGCCCGTGACTGCTCTGCCTATGGGCCAGGAATTTCTGTCGTCAGCCCTATGCCTTCTAGCGAATAAAAAATAACGCCGTGATAAATAGGCCTACCATAAAAATTATTATAAATAACATAGCCGATTTTTAGACATTGTATCTAAGAACTTAGAAGCGGCCCAAATATCACCGACCCTGGCGGCCCACCGGGATTTTTCCCGGTGTCCCGGTGGGCCAGTCCACCCCTGTACAATGCGCGAGAAAGCAAGATGTTCCCGCATGGCCGCAGAGCAGCGCGGACCAAGGGGTTTCCACAGGGTAGTACGATTACGTGTATATAAAACGCTCGAGGGAGTATATCAGCCGACAAGTTATTTCAGTCATACGAGAATATGCATAATCTCATCGCAAATTTGTAGAGAAATAACGTTGAAACGGAAGGAGTGGGAACTTTTCGAGCGGCGCTGAGAGAAGTTACTACAATCATTTGCAATCAGGGCCGCATTAAGGCTAGTGCAGGCCCGGGTGCTGTGACACCTATATAGCCATCAGCGCGTAACCCAAATACACGTACAATAAAAAAAGTGTCATGTACTTCTGAAAATGCGGGCCCCTCAAAACTGCGGGCCCGGGTGCTGCAGCACTCTTAGCACCGCCCTTAATGCGGGCCTGCTTGCAATTATTGGCGTCTGACTCAATATGTCTGTATAATGCGCCGCCAAACATGATCGCGATTGTTATAAACTCACCAAGCCAAAAGTTTCCTAGTAGGTCGCCGAATCCATTTGCATAATCGGTCCAGTTTCTTTGAAAGCTCACCGTATTGTCTACACGTCTCTGGAACACCTATTCAGAAAGATATTTCACTAATGATAAGAATATTTAATGTGTCTCTACCCAATCCATTAATACCTAAATTTGGCCTTAGTGCATCTAGGAGCATTCGATTCGTTTCAGTACAGTGAGTTCCAGCTTCAGGTTGATCAATTAGACGCAAAAATCAATATTCATGGTCTAGAGTAAAAAATCATTTTCCGGCTAATTTAGTAAGCGACAAGTGGTCCCTTTTCTTGGCCGAGGCCCTTGGGCGTAACTTTGGTCTAAAAATTGCGGGGTGCCAATTTCTTACATACACGAAGCAAGGCTAAGACTGCGATCTCTGGGAAGGCATAATAATAAAATATTGATTGGCATTGTTCAAAAAGTGGGGGTACGGTACCCCCTAGTCCAAACAGTAGAGGAACGGGTACCCCTCGTATCCCCACAAATTACGCCTATGCCGAGGTCACACATTTATGTGATAGAGCAAAATTAATCGCTAATAGGTCCTACATGTATATGTTTTCACTGGTGACAATCTTCACAATCTAGTCATTACTTTCAACGGTCAAATCACTGGGTTGTAAGAAGGTTCGATTTTACAGAGGATTCAGGAACCGCTCTTCCGTTGTTTAACACCTTCGCCGTTAGCACTTAAGTAGATAGCCTTATACCTATGATCTTGCATTGAATAAACGAAATTGATTGATTGATTGATTGATTGATTGATTGATTGATTGATTGATTGTGATTTGTAGCTACGTCTCAGCAAAAACACAACAGTAGTCAGATGGTCGTGTACACAATTTAAACGAAGACATTTAGACTTGGACTCATTATCAGAAAAGCCGTGGAATTTGCAAATCACCGGAAACTTAGAATTATTAATTCGCACCTATTGCGTCAAACGAATGGCATAGGAGGAACTGATGGCAATAAAGAGGAAACGAAGGATGAGCATGTTGGTGGTTGTAGTGCTACCAATATTACCAATCAGACTCGGTCAATGCAGTCAGTGTCGGCATTAGAATATTTCGGGCCACGTGCACAGTATACTGTACGGGCCCCCCATGACACAAATCAAATTGTCTTGCATTGCTAATCAATAATTAATTTTTAGTAGACTGTTAACAAGTGTTACAAGTCAAATTTATCCATACACGAGAATTCTGGGATGTAGAGGAAGTTGACTTTTATTTTATTGACAAAAGAGGAAATTTAATCGAAACCATAGGGCGCTCGTTTTCTGTGAAATTTTCGCCTCTCCCCTAAGTTGCAGGCGCACAGTTCGCACACCCCTAAGGCCGGCACTGATGCAGTGTCCGGCTTGTGGGATTTCAAAGCTTGGATAGAACGTCGTTAAACAGCTACTAACTATTACCAGCCAACTTTCTGGGGAACTGAAGTTGCAGTAGACGCTTGCTTCCAAGTAGCTGTCGATATTTCCCGGGTAGACGAAATAAACGCCGCTTTCCGAGAGACCGGCTGCTCTTACGTCCGCACAGTCTCGCGGTGAAAACCCTTTGAATTAGATGTAAGCACGACACATATAGGCCTATATGTAATCAGAGTCTAAATGTGCGAGAAGGCGAACTATTTCTAAGTGAATGGCAGGAGTTTTCAAATAAGCAAACGTGATTATTCTGTTTCTGTATTCCATGAATATTTAGGATACGTTAACGTCTTTCGAGAACAATTCTCGAAGGCAGTATTTCGAGAGAATTGAAAGGCAACTGCAGAGTTTTCTTCGAGTTTCGCGACTCTCAGCTTTTCTCGATTATTTAAAAAGTGCCAAGTATTCTGTTTTCGTTACGTCTCAATCCACTTTCCATCACATAATTTCATGTTACATCGCAATAACATGCATACATTTATATTTTGAGCAGCAAAGTGTATATAATATATAAGCCTGTGCAATAGAATTAAAAAGAAAACAGCAAAATGTGTAGGGCCTACATTTATACAATGAAATTGTCATGTAAAGACTCAACATATGCGCGTAAATGAAATTTTAGTTTTCAATGTGCAAGGCCTAATGTTAATTGGTGAAGTGTAAATTAGACAAGATATATAAAATAGGTAAATGATAGGTAAATTTTAGAGTACCACATATGCTCTTTGACATCGCAGTTTGCAGTCGTTAATCTAAAATACACAAATTGCGTATTGCAATAAAAGAAGCAGTTGTAGACCTAGTAATTGAGCAAATTAGGTAATATTTTCGTTAACTATATCAATCGAACTTTAAATTAAATCACATCACGTCATGCATGCAGCATACAGACCTCTATACCTAGGCCCTATTAGTAATAGCTATTACCTACCTGTGGATCAGATAGACAGTCAGTCAGTCAATCAATATGTTTTCCAATAATTTTCTCAGTTTATCATTATCTGGCACAATTGGCATGGTCATTGGTCAAACATACTTAGAGTATATTAATAAATGGCGCAACATGAACATTTTTTGTAGAAGCGAAGTAAGATTTCTACAATTGAGACTTGGAACTTACGCGAAAGCTCTTGCAGAATTCAACATTCCGGTAACCACGGGATAACTTGGATTCGCAAGTGAATATCTCACAGGTAGTGTTGTCGTAGAGATTGAAGAAAACGCATTCCGGATTGTCATCACATAATCTTAAGCACTCAAGGGTCGCCGTGTTGGTCGAAAGACGGACCTCGTCTGGCTGACCGACTGCACACATGCGTTCACCGTCAGAGTCGAAAACTGCGGTATATTCTTTGCAATTGACCTGCATAGCAGCAGTGGTGATAAGAGCAAATAGGACCACACACACTCTGCGGATCGGGTTCTTCATTCTATTAAACAGAGAAAAAAACCAAGACACGAATATCCTCGTAGGATAACATAGATAGCCTAATGAAGGTGCAAGGCTCGTCACAACATACTAACATTTATTCGTACTTCCACGGCCTGCAGGGCCATAATAATGCTTCATAAATATTGAAGTTTTGCACCATCTTGCACTCATTACACTGGCTGCCAATCAGGCAAAAATACAGTTTAAATGTGTCTTATAGGCCTAATTCTCAAGGCAACGCATAAAAACCGGCAGACCTACATCTGTTTATGCCCACCTTTCATGAGCTACATATCGCGCAATCCAATAACGCTTTAAATTTTTGTGCCTTGAGTCGCACACCAGCGCCGAGTTGGACTTTGCTATAGACCTAGTAGATGGTGGCTATAGTGAAAAGTGAAATCGGAATGAAATTCCGTATTAATTGGAAAAGCCTGATCAATTAGATTTGAGAAACCAGAAGCCGGGCAGCGGTTGGCATGAATGTTACATTGGATTGGATTCGATAGGCACGGGATGTTATTATTACGTGGCACCGATGTTGAGATAGGCCCCCTAATTACCAGAGTTTAATATTTAAAAAATTACATTTATAATGCTAAATAATTAAACACTTGTAACAACATTTGCTTACATGAGATGGTAGCGAAGTCGACGTTTCTGTTGCGAATATTTCGAGGACTTTCACACAATGTTAACCCATTAAACAGTAGTATAGGGCCCAATATCACGTAATATGCCTGGTGACGTACTGTTGATGTCTATGTTGATAGATGTAACTAATAACGAAATACAGTGTACGTTGACAACCTTTTGTCTCTTTGACTCCCTCCCAGTCGTATCTATGGATCCAGTTTCGTCATGCGTCGCTAGTCACAGAACGTCAGCGATAAATTAATTCATTAAGCAAAAAATCAATATCTGTCACTTGAGCGCGACAATATAGAGTGCGTGCTGTATACAAGAGCCTGTAACTGGTGACTTTTCTATCTATCTGAAAATCGTTTGTCACTCGAATGAAAGAATAGAACTAATTAATTAATATCTAATCCCGCCACCCTGAGGGATCATGGTTGGGGAAAAAATATCAGAACAGCTCCATAAGTCTTCTCGAATTATATTTGAGTGCCTATATAAACCTAGCCGTGCGATGTAACTCGGCTCACTTGTCTGTCAAACTCTATTGATTGTCATGCTCATTAATTTTAAATGATGCTTAAGCGGTGTAGGTTGTTTAACCACTCCTGTTATAGTGATAGTTTACTTGCGCTTCCAATTTAGGTAAAATTCGTCATCTCATCCTACCAGAGACTTAGGCCTACTCGAGATTTCTATTGTCGTACGCCTTACTTGCTTTGGCTTAATCAGCTTCACAATTGAACGACTTTGAATGTATGTTGGAACTTAATATCTCGTCTTACATCCTCTTGTAACAGTGTGAAACTGTGACTGACCAGTCTTAATAATGGACTTGTCTTATTGAATGCTCGTTTTGTGTGGTAAAGGAATATTTCTTCAGCCTTTCAAAGTAGTTTAACTTCAAGTAAAATACTTCGAGCCCGTGTTATCAAAAGAATTTGCATCTATATAATAGGGACCTGCGAAGCTTCGATAGTCGATTCGAAAACGAATCGGACGGATGCATTCAATTCGATTCGAAAATGATGTCATGATTCCAAAAAATTCGAATCATTTTTCGAAAAAATGATTAGCCTTTGACGCACTTTGTTGTAAACTAATTGTTTTTATTGTTTACTGCGCGTGCATTGGTTGTTGAATTTCTGCATGCAACGGCGGCACGCGGCAATTAATAGCAAACCCTCTGGCAGGAAAAGGGTTCTTTACGCGGTCGACCTCTAGAGTTTGCGTACAGCTTATTTTGTGTATCGTATTCGTATCTAGCTGCATATAATTAGTGACTTTACGAATGATGTCACGCGGCGTGAGATGTCGAGCGGGTTGTTATGGCCAATCATATTGCACGAAATTTGAGTGATCACTCAGTAGTCATTAGGTCACTGCACGCATTCACCGCTGCTGCAAGTAAGTAAATTAATGCAAATTAGGTAAATAAAATAATGGTCTGGCTCCAGTTCCGACTATCGTCTTGGAGTTTAACTTAAACTCATCGAGCGACGACCGACGGTGCGACGCCTTCGGCTAGGCGAGCGATAACCGCTCGCCCGTAGGCTACCTTTGCAAGACGAGCGACCAACAGAGCGATCGATCGCTCGCCTCAAATGAGAAGCTCTGGTTATACTCCGCTTAGATGTATATGTTACAGGCAATTCGTAAAACCAGGGATTTTGTAAAGTACCTAAAAATTTCAGGGATTTTACAAAATCCCTGGTTTTACGAATTGCCTGTAACATATATACACCAAAGTGCGGTTATGCAATTGGTACAATAAAGAATATACTTACTTACTTACTTACTTAACTCATAAATTATTTGTGTTATTTTTAATTATGTTAACTAGCTTAATGTGTAGTTTAATTGATTTTAAACTGCAGACAAGTTATTGATATATTGATACTGTGGCACACCTGTGCAATCAAGCTTCATGAGTATCAAACTGGTACCCGCTGATTCGATTCGAGATTCGATTCGAATTCGAACCTTCACCCCCGATTCGATTCGAGATTCGATTCGACTGAAAATTTGTGATTCGCAGGTCCCTACTATATAAGCGGCCAAACAAATTGTTAAATGTAAATATTTAAACTCCTCTGCAGAAGTAGCAACGTCGGGGTCAGCTATATAGCTATGGGTCTAAAGCTTTCTTCTCAAACTCTGTTAACCCTCCGGACGAGCCATTTCCAGTGTTAAGTTTATTTCTTACAAAAATAATTAAATAAATTTTGTGTGGTTTTTGATCGGTATTGCTGAAGTTTACTTTAAATGTGCCTCAATTTAGCTACAACTCAATCATATGTTCTTCTATATACTGAGCTATATCCGGACACAGGGAGTAGTTTCTCTCTCTCTCTCATCGGTTGCCAGAGAGAGAGAGAGAGAGAGAGAGAGAGAGAGAGAGGAGAGAGAGAGAGAGAGAGAGAGAGGAGAGAGAGAGAGAGAGAGAGAGAGAGAGAGAGAGAGAGAGAGAGAGAGAGAGAGAGAGAGAGAGAGAAGAGAGAGAGAGAGAGAGAGAGAGAGAGAGAGAGAGAGAGAGAGAGAGAGAGAGAGATTGTAATAATCGACATATCCTCCAACCGTTGATCGTGATAGCAGTAATAACTTAAGTAGTAGTGAAGCTTAGTAATTTATGTAGTAACAAATTTAGTGTTAATGAAGTTTAGTATATTTAGCAGTAGAAATATTTTGTTGTAGTACATTAATTATTCTTGATAAACATCTACTGTGGACCGGAGTTCTTCGTTGTCTGGTGTTTAACGAACTCTGGCATCTGGCATTGGATATCTGTACAAGTGATGTTTAATTGGTCGATATTGTCTGAAATTTAAGAATTAGAAATCTTAAATTTGAAGATCTTATTGAGAGCGTAAGGTCTTGGACAGGTTTAACTATGATTCAACTATTGATGTCAATAGAGATATAAACATTTGGTTCATGGTGCGGCCGACCTTCGGATCGAAGACAAAACAAGACTAATTTGAAGAACCGAGTGCCAATAATTTTGGTCTGTTGCATTGTTTGAGCCCCGACTGTCTTTGGATAAATAGATTAGCAATTAATTTACACTATTCACTGTTTTGTGGCCAAGAATAATGCAGCCCCTAATATCGAAAGCCATGTCAACTGATGACCTTGAATCTGCCTAAACCGGCGCTGTCGAAAAATCATCCTCTGGCATCGAGCCAATAAGAAAATTAATGAACAAAATGGGGCCTAATGGTTCAATAATAAGTAGAAAATAATTGTTTGGAAAATTTATTACAGAAACAGCAGGTGTGTTTTATTTCGAAACGATATCAATCAATCAATCAATCAAACATTTATATGTTTGTTAAAATGCCTCGTTGAATTAAATGTAGCCTATATATATATATATATATATATATATATATATATATATATATATATATATATATATATATATATATATATATATACATTATCACATATAGATAAACATTATCACATATAGATAATAGATATATGCATAATTAGCAGTAACAGTCAGTTTAATATATATATTATTATTTCACAGGTGATGTGCATTTGTGTCACACACACATAGGCCTATGGGCCTAAATTTATATATTCACTTGCTCCAGAAAATAGCGAAAACTAGACCTAACAATAAGGACGCATAGTGAATAGCACAACACAATAATACCAGTATGATTCATCCAGCAATAAGTTTTCTTACAGATAGAACTAACCAGAAACGAAATATACATGTACATAATTGCATGAGAGAAAAATAGATTACAGAAACATCCGAGAGTGCTTGATTTTAACAATGACATTGCACGTGTTTCAAATTCTCTCTAATAGGACACTTAGACCAGCCATAGTTTAGAGCAATATTCGACACAATTCTTGTCCCTGCACATCTGCAGTAGCAGTCGTTTCTTTATAAGCCAGTCGTTTCTGCGCAAACTTGTTAATTTGTGAAAACGAAACATTACGACTGCAGCAAATTACAATAATTTGCACGTGTGTTTTCACGCAATTTATACCGAAAACTCGGCCTCATACCCTGTGTAGTGCAGTAGTCAGGCAGTGGCTCGAGATCATTTCAACCATGTAGACTATAGTGCAACATAAAAAAATTGTAATATGATACTTCGGTTTATACATTTAGACGAATAACCAAAAATGAGCTGTATTATTACAGTACAGCACTTGCAAATTTCGAAGCGTCGTGAGGGAAGGAACAATGTAGCAGCTGGAGTCAAAGGGTTAATGTATGCAGGCACAAAGAATTTTTACACGAAACTGTGTGGTAGAATCCTATATAGGACAGGCGAAAAGGTGAAATCTGCTAAAACTTTACAAGAATAATTGCGAGAAAGATGGGCTAGGCCCATATTTTCGTTTTGACAATAATGATCATCGTACATGTATTTAGCTATTAAGGTACGATTTATATAACACTAGATAATTTCCTTACATCAAAGTACCACCCTATAGTACAAACTATCTTGATGTTTAATTGTTCAACCACTGAACTCTCTTTCATCAGATCATCAAAATCAATTGGCACTCGATGAGCATGACCGCTTAGTGAACATGAGCATGTGCACTCGATATGCATGAGCATTATAGTATGATAGGGATTTTTTATACTAGGTCGCCTAGTATATACCTATCCGAGGGAAGAGGTAACTAGCCCACTCTTGAAATGAGATGAAGTGAGATGCGACAACGGTATTAAAGATATAAATTGTATTAATGATATTAAATATGTGACAATGAATTTACGTTAATTCCATGACAGAAAACTGAATGTTAAACTTACACTGAAAATATAACGAATTCCTTACTTCACCAGTCACGACATGATCCAGAGGTTTCATCAGAACTCGTCGTGAACTCTCTGAAATCTCTGAATGCTCATTCTTCCTTGCGGGCTGTATTAAAAACCCTTCCTTGGAAGTTTAACCACACTACGCTTCTCCGTGGCAACCCTTGATTGGACAAGCAGTGATAGTCATCATTATGTCAGCCCTTAACTTAACCAGCCAGTAAAAAAGGAACCGCTTATCAATTACCTCATTGACTACGACAAATATCTCACAGACCATAAATTAACCCATAATTATATTATATTGAGCTGCCCACCTGTAATACTTTAGAATAATAGTGTACCCATGTGGGAGTGACTAAATATCGTTATCATAATAGCATAGGCACTCGATAAGCATGAGCATAGGCACTCAGTGAGCATGAGCATAGGCACTCAGTGAGCATGAGCATAGGCATTCAGTGAGCATGAGCATAGGCACTCAGTGAGCATGAGCATAGGCACTCAGTGAGCATGAGCATAGGCACTAAGGGAGCATGAGCATAGGCACTCAGTGAGCATGAGCACGAGCGCTTCGATATGTCCAGAAATACGAGCACACTACAAAAGCATTCTAAATGTTTTACTGGTGACAATTCTAGATCACAACAAAAATAACAACACTCAAAAGTTCTCTCGTCGACGAAAACTCAACAAACCATTTGCTCGACTCTTTTCTCTTGGCTTCATGGAGCTATCTTCATTTCCGTCATATTCAAGGAATAATAAATCGTGTTAAATAACGTGGACCACATGATTCTATAATTGTATGGTGTTTCTCCACCAATCAGATACTCGCCATTGAGATTTGACCAAGCGCAGGAGGTGTACCACCAACCTCCGTGATACGCCAGAGCGCAGTTGGCAGCACTGATATCATGGTCGGCGTCCCAGGTGCTAAACTGACGGCCATTATGTGGCGATAGACTGTCACCTGCACAAAAACGTAAGTGATGCTCAAGTTGAAATCACACGAAAATCGAAGTATCAAAACTTCGTTAGGCTCACTATAGTAGTGGCTCTATAGCATGTGACAGGAAGAGGAAAAGCGTCGCAAAACATCGTATAGTGACACCTGAAAGGCTGAAACTCACATGAAGACTCTCCTATTATAGCTCTTCCTGTGTACACTTGATGCAGTTTATACTTATTCGTCTACGTTTACTCAACCTGCGTCTTTTTCGTCTGATCATGCAAAACCCTTAACTGGCTATGGACATTCCCGGAATAGCTAGAGCTAAAATGTCAGTCCCAACTATAAGCACATATTGACCATTTTTCGCTCTCGTATGTTAGGGGGATGAGATCGTCTTTAAAGAAATGTCTTTAGTTCTTAAGTGACTGGATATGTCGCGTTTGACGCCGATGAAAAATAAGAACGGGCCTCAGTAAATGTGCGCCTGTGAATAAGCTGGTTCCCGCGACTTCGCTTTTTTTGGGCGCTGTAGAAATCCGGAGATTACGATTACGATTACGATTACGATTAAATGTGTCATAGCTGATACACAGGTGTCATAGTTTCATAATTTCAGTCATAGTGTAGCATTTGAGATAACATATAAGCAATATCCATGACTTCTTATCAGAAGAAAAATTGATCGATAGCCTACATTTGTTTTACAACAAAAGAAGACCCTATTTCAGGTTAGCATTGAAAACAAAGGATGTCGTATGAAAGATAACCTGCAGTGCCACTGTATCCTTCAATTCTCAGAGTATAGTTGTCGCTGGATGATCCGATGGAAAACGTCGAGTATTCTGCATAAGCTGTTGTTCCATTCCAGGCGTTCATTTCCACGCGTAGTCTGCATGTTCTGTTCGCGACCAAGCGATGAAGGATTTCATTCCCTAAACCAGAAATAATTGTAAAGCGCAACTCGGAAAACTATGACGTATAGGCCTCTCAGCAATGTCACCCAGGCCAGCACACAGACATTGGCGCATGGTTTGTGTGTGGTCGGACAACACCGTTCCAATGTGTGTGTGCTGGCAGTGACAGGCCTTAACAATTTTATGGCAATTCAACACACACTAAATTTTGTTTTATGAACTGTATAATCGAGTAATTTCCAACTGAGTGAGTCTCACTGATTGATACTGAAATAGTTACATTCCATATTTAGAAAAACCAAGTTGAACATGGCTTTTGAAATGTTTAAAAGACGCTTTTCAAATTCTAGGCTAACGTTCGGGGTACATCATAGATCTGCAAGATGACCGATCTAGCTAGGGTTCGAACCTAAAGCGCAGTGCTGAGCATATTTGAGTGAATTTGAAGTGGTGGGACAAATACCTGGTGAGAGCTAACATATTTACACGTGAGCGGTAAAAGTTTGTTGACCGTTTTCTTCATAATTTTACAGAAAAGAGAAACCATTGTTTAATGTAACCACTGTAACCTCTGTAAGTATCATTACCTACACATTTACACAATTATCATTATTAGGAAGGGAAAGAGGGAGGGACAGAGGTAAAGCTGGAGGGAGGGAGAAGGGAGGGAGGGAGGGAGGGAGCGAGCTAGGGAGGGAGCGAGGGAGGGAGCGAGTGAGGCAGGCAGGCAGGCAGGGAGGGCGGGAGGGAGGGAGGGAGAGAGGGAGTGAGGGAGTGAGGGAGGGAGGGAGGGAGGGAGGGAGGGAGGGAGGGAGGGAGGGAGGGAGGGAGGGAGGGAGGGAGGGAGGGAGGGAGGGAGGGAGGGAGGGAGGGACAGACCTACTAACCACTGTTTGTCTGTATGTCAATCCGTCTGTCTGTCTGTCTGGCCATCCATCGGTCCGTCTGGCTAGCTTGGCGTCTGTACGTTTAGCTCCCTAGTGCCCAGTGTTCGTGAACGGGGCCAATTTCGGGCGCCTGTGAGAGCGTTTATCGACATACAGATCTGGGATCTGTATATTAGTGGATTGTCATCTGATTGGATATGTCTATAATGTAGGCTACTGCGACGCCAAACAGCGTCGCGATTGTTGTAAACTCACCAAGCCAAAAGTTTCCCAATAGGTCGCCGAATCCATTTGCATAATCGGTCCAGTTTCTTTCAAAGCTCGACGTGTTGTCTACACGTCTCTGGAACACCTATTCAAAAAGATATCTCACTAATGATCAAAGACATGTATTGTCAACATTCATTCAATTCAACACACACACACACACACACACACACACACACACACACACACACACACACACACACACACACACACACACACACACACACACACACACACACACACACACACACACACACACACACACACACACACACACACACACACACACACACACACACACACCTACGCACACACACACGCACGCACACACACACACACACACCTGCGTGGGCCACGAACAGGTTTCCAATGATCTGCAGTGTGGAGCCTTTCACGGCAATCAAGGAATAGATAGCATCGCCTACGTCATCAGTTAACGGAAATAAAGCGACTCTCATGGTTGAGAATAAGTGTAAACGTCTATACTTCAATGTGAAACAGTAAAGTTAATCGCTAATAGGCCCTTTGGATGGCGATGGAATTATACACAAAATTTAATCGCTTCCAAATTGTTAACTTGCGACGATGTCGACAATTTAGTCATTTGAGAGGTCAAGTCAATCGGTTTTAAGAAGTTCCGATTAATAGAAGGTTAACTTCTGATGCTAACGTCTTCACCATTAGTACCGAAGTAGGCCTATGCTTCCGTGACAGAAATTTTAGTTCTCATTGTCGTGTGATTGGCAGTTACGGCTCAACGAAACATAACAATAGATGGTCGTAGATGTACAGTTGTACACAATTTAAACTAAGACATGAAAGACTAGACTGGGACTCAATATGAAAAAATTCCTGCAATTTTTCCAAATGACCGAAAAATTTAAGGTAATTAATTCGCACTTATCGCGTCAAGAAGCTGGACTGTGAGGAACTGATGACAATGAAGAGGAGAGGAGAGATGAGGATGATGGTGGTGGTGGTGATGCTGCTGGTGGTGATTGCGTTGATAGAATGCTATATATGGCTTATTGTACCCTATTATACGCAATATACCAGAGCTGTCACTAGAACTCCCAAGCATCATCATATCACTCCTATCCTCAAATCCCGCCACTGGCTAAAAATCCCAGAGCGAATTCAATTCAAGGTGCTATCACTAACCTACAACTCCCTACAATATTCTCAGCCCAAGTACCTCCGTGATCTGCTCACCGTCCAGGCAACCCACTTCACCCGATCATCCTCCTATCTCTCAGTCACTACTCATCTCATGTCCTCCAACCGAGCCATATCCAACACAGCACCACGCCTCCGGAACGATCTCCTTCTGAATTCCGCAGATTCTCCGTTCCGCCATCATCACTGCAACCCGGCCTTCATCCTCGTTCTCATGTTCCTCTATCCATCACCCCCGAGCTTTCCATTCAAAATTGAAATCTCACCTTTTCAGGTACTCCTACCGTGACTCACCTGATCCTCCGCCTTCCAATTATTCTCGCTCTAAACGCCACCCGCGTTAACAGCTGCTCTGTTTTCTCTGTTGATCTGGACCCCTGGAACCGGCTCGGATCTCTTTTGGACTATACTTTCTGGAAAACCCCGTGATTTGAGTTGGCCTTCTGGAAACCGGACTCGGACCTTCTTAGACTACTCTCTGGAAACCCCCTTTGATTTGACGTAGCGCTCGTGAATAGGCTGGTGCTCTGGGCTTGGCCTTCGACTCATCTGATCCTCCGCCTTCCAATTATTCTCGCCGTAAACGACACCCGCCTTGACAGCTGCTCTGCCTCTCCTGATCTGGTACCCTGGAAATCGGGCTTGGACCTCTTTTGGACTACTCTCTGGAAACCCCCTTTGATTTGGTTTGGCTTCTGGACCTCGTCTGGCTGACCGACTGCGCACACGCGTTCACCGTCAGAGTCGAAAACTGCGGTATATTCTTTGCAATTTCCCAGTACAGCAGCGGTGGCGACAAGAGCCAATAGGAACACAGTTACTCTGCTGTTCAGCTTCTGCATTCTATCAACTAGAAAAAACACCAAGACACCAACAGGGCGCCTCGTAGAATAACATTGATAATCAACTACATAGGCCTAGCTAGGTCTTAAGTTCAGCACAACAAAGTAAAATTTATTTGTACTTCCACAGCCAGAGGCATAAGAACGACACATAATATCGAAGTTTTACACCATACTGCACTCATTAAGCTGGTTGCCAGCTGAGCAAAAATAAAGTTTAAAATATGTCTTATAGTTCACAAGGCAATATAGGTAAAAAATTAAATTTTTCAGCAGAAGTGTCCCCTCCCGAAAATTATGAGAAAGCAAGAAGAAATCTCTAAGAAAAGTCATAGAATTTGTCTGGGAGAATATGTAAAAAAAGTTTAACAATGTGTTTGGGGGTTGACGATGTGAAAAAGATACTGATATTGTGGCGAGACCCTTAAAATAAAGTTGTACAAGAGGTGAATGAAAAAGGTAAAAAAGATCATCAACTTTTTTGGGAGATTAAATCGCGAAAAAGTCTTAAACTTTCCTAAAAAAGGAAGAACAGAAATTTTTTTTAAATGAATTCCTAAAAAAAGCTCATCAACCAGACCACGGCAGACTTCCCCCCACCTCTCAGACAAGATCGCCGCCACTGGGAAAAGCCAGATCAATTAGATTCGAGAAACCAGAAGCCAGGCAGCGGCTGGTATGAATGTTACATTGGATTATTCTGACATGGCACCGACACTGAGATAGGCCCCTAATTACCAGAGTTTCATAATTATATTTAAAAATTACACTTACAATGTTAAGCAATGAAACAGTAGTTCCAACATTTGCTCACATTAGATGATGGCGAAATCGACGTTTCTGTTGCTAAGATTTCGAGGACTTTCACACAATGTTAAGTTAACCCATTAAACAGTAGCCTAATATTGCGTTTTCGCCTGGTGACGGACTGTTGATGTCTCTGTTGATAGATGTAACTAAAAACCAAATACAGTGTACGTTGACGACGCGTTCTCTCTTTGACTCCCTCCCAGTCGTATCCATGGATCCAGTTTCGTCAGGAGCCGCGAGTCACAGCACGTCAGCGATAAATTCATTCATTAGGCGAAAATCGATATCTGCACAGAATAGATGAAGCGTAGCCAGAAGTCTAACTGGGCCGTATTTCAATGGTCTGCGCGGTAATGCGCGTATAGTTATGGTGACTGCAGCGGTCCCTGCGGTACGCGTGAACAGTCGCAGGACGCTAATGAACGAACAGCCGGTGTAGTAGGCTGAATAGACTCTCCCTTTTAAAAACTTCCGGAGTCTATTTATCCCAGGATATATTGACTGGTGGAGTTGACTCTTCCTAGGACAAATCGAATGGGGAGTTTATTGTCTTTATTACTGGTGGAGTTGATTTTTCCTAGGATCAAATAACTTGTAGAGTTGATTCTTCCTGGGACAAATTGAATAAGGGAATTGATTCTTCATTCTTCCTAGGAGCAAATAACTTGTGGAATTTATTGTTTTTATTACTGGTGGAGTTAATTGTTCCTAGGACCAAATGACTGGTGGAGTTCATTTTCCCTAGGACAAATCAAATGGGGAGTTTATTGTTTTTTTTATTACTGGTGGAGTTAGTTGCTCCTAGGACCATATGACTGGTGGTTGATTTTCCCTAGGACAAATCGAATAGGGGAGTTTATTGTTTTACTACAGTGGAGTTAATTGTTCCTAGGACCAAATGAGTGATGTAGTTGATATTTCCTACGACAGATTGAATGGAGAGTTTAGATAAGTGTATATCTAGAAATACACATGAAAGTACATAACATTGGCATAACATGTTATGAACAATATACAGATATTGCTAAGCTGGAATAAGTCTTTCATCCCTTCACACTCAATAAATGGAGTACCAGCTTTGACAGGGGTTAAAGCGAGAGTAATGAGCACTAATGACGTGTTTCTGGTACAGCTATCGTTGTGTAATCCTACTTGCCAGTGATGGGCATTGGGCACTAAACTAATTTCTGTTAGTTAAACTTCAACTATTTTTCAACTAAAATAAAACAGTTTAACTAAATTTGGCAACTGATTTTTGTATATAAGTTAAATAAACTAAAAACAATTAAACGGTTTCCAACTTTTTAACAAATTTTTATGACAAACATTTTCACAATAACAGAGGTTAAGTGAACTGTAATAATGCAAAGCATCAATGACAATTTTACTTTCAAACTAGGTAATATGTACTAGACTAATAGTCCTACTACAGTTCTACCAGAAAAAGTTAAGACAGTAGCTAATAGTAGGTACTGGAACTGTTTCATTACAGTATAAACCACATCATGCCAAATATCAGACAATTTGCACGCTTTCTTCAAGTCGAACAGCTTCAACAAAACACAATTGCACTTAAAAATAAATGAATATAATAGCACTGAGAGGACGTACAAAATGAATGAAAGACCCGTGCATCATTACACTTATATGCTTTGAACAAACAAGAAAACATTTCTAACATCATCGCACTCATTGCTTGTATTACAAGATGCGGCTTCGCATGCATCACAATTGTGCCAGGTAAAAAATTTTCTTAACAAATTTCTGCAAACATACATAACATCACATAAGTCACTAGGTTCTGGCTAATTGAACAATTGACAGATTTCAATGCCAATGTATTAGATGAAACGGTGCTCAATTTATATAATGTTGCCAATAGCTTATCACCAAAACAATTGCCACTACAACTCAGTTGCAGGAGACTATTGACACAGGACTTGCAATATGCGTTCTGAAACTCGTGCGGGTTTTTTTAGCGTTTGCAGCGGTGGTCGATTCCGAACAGCGAATGTTGTTGGTTCAGCATTCCACATCAGCTGATTCTTGGACTCTCGGTTGTTGAACTGACTGTCTTCAAAATGGTCCACACAAAGGACGTAACCTTTATTCAGGCGATCACATGACACGTTTTTTTTCTTGCCGCTTCGTAGGCCTATTCTGAACCCATTTCTTGGACCTGTCAACAACATACGAACACTTGTTTACGAAGAATCGATAGCAATTACTTACCATCAGTGCTTCTTTTCTAGCAAAAAAGTTTCCGAAACAGGCAATAGGTTCCGGAACTGAACAATTATGGAAGGACTAAACTCCCGAAAAAAACGAGATTGGGGTTGGGAGGGGTCTCAATGAACACTGAAAACAGTTAACAACACTGAAATTAAATTAAAATAACTAAATTATTGTTTTTATTAAACTAAAATAAACAGATTTTTAGTAGCTGAAAAAGGTGCAATGATAGTGTGGCCTAGCAGACAAGCATATTTGTGATTAACATTTTCTAGCACATAACTTATCTACAAACATAACAAGCAAGTCACCCCGCATTTTACACTTACCCTCTGATGACAAACTGAATCAAGCATTCCACTCATGCATGAGAATAATAACATTTTCCTCCCAAAGTAGGGCTGAATGTGTTTATCCATTATCATGATCTCACCGGATTCAACTACTCAATTTATTCAGGGCTGCAGTAGGCCTAAATATCCTCATTTCACTTTTACACGTTATTTGCATCAAGGGTGTCTATATCTTTCCTTAACCTTCGCAGGACGGAAAGGGGTAAATAATTACCCCAGGGGTGTTTGGATGTTGATTGCGGAGCAACTGTAGGTAGGTATCATTTGTCGTTCCACATGTTTACAAGTTACCACCAATGACATATTCTGACTGCATACCCACCACATTGCCATGTGGTGGGAAAAAGATTTTTCAATCCAAAGTGTCCTGGGGTAAAAATTTACCCCTCTTCGTCCTCGACGTCGTTATTTTTTCGTTCATAGAGCAGATATGTTTTTTAAAGATATGAGCTCATAAGTGACTACCAATCATAAATCAAGTGTGGAATCTACCATGGAACTGAGTGTTAATAGTTTCATAATTGTGGAGAGTTTATTTTCTAAGATGGCGGCCAATATGGCCGCCAAAACAAAAATATGCATGTCTCAGCTCATAGGTAACCTAAAATGACAAATGAAGTGTCAATTGTAATATTTCCAAGGTAAAGGAATCGATTTATCGCAGTGGTAATAGTGTGTGAATACTATTGTCCAAGATGGCGGCCAACATGGCCGTCAAAACACAAAAATGTATATATCTCGGCTTGTAGGTAAGATACAATGACAAATGAAGTGTCAATTGTAGCATTTCCAAGGTCAAGGAATTCATTTATCGTAGTGACAATAGCGTGGGAATACTATTATCCAAGATGGCGGCCAATATGGCCGACAAAACAAAAAAATAGGAATTATCAATCAGCTGACTGATCGGTCACCATTGCCACTGCGATAAATGGATTCCCTGACCTTGGGAATGTTACAATTGACACTTCATTTGTCATTGGAGCTTACCTACAACCTGAGATATACATATTTTTGTGTTTTGGCGGCCATGTTGGCCGCCATCTTGGAAATTAGTATTCCACACGATTGCCGCTACGATAGTTTGATTTCTTGACCTTAGAAATGTTACAATTGATACCTCATTTGTCATTCTAGCCTATCTATGTGCTGAGATTTATATATTTTTGTGTTTTCGCGGCCATATTGGCCGCCATCTTGGAAAGTATTATTCCTACACTATTGCCACTATGATAAATCGATTCCTTGACCTTGACTATGTTACAATTGACAATTCATTTGCAATTGTAGCTTACCTATGAGCTGAGAAATATATATTGCTGTGTCTGGCGGACATATTGGCCGCCATCTTTGAAAATAGTATTTCCACACTATTGCCACTACGATAAATCGATTCCTTGACCCTGGGAATGTTACAATGGACACTTCATTTGTCATTGTAAATTAGTTATGAGCTGAGATATACATATTGTTATGTTTTGGGCGGCCATGTTGGCCGCCATCTTGGACAATAGTATTCGCACACTATTGCCACTATAGTAGATCGATGTCCTGAACTTGCAAATGTTGCAATTGACACTTTATTTGTCATTGGAGCTTACTTACGTGCTGAGATATACATTTTTGTGTGTTGTGACGGCCATATAGGCCGCCATCTTGAAAAGTAGTATTTACACACTATTGCCACTATGATAAATCGATTCCTTGACCTTGGAAATGTTACAATTGACACTTCATTTGTCATCGTAGCATTCCTGTGAGCTGAGATATTATATATTGTTTTGGGGTAAAAAATTACCCCTTTCCGTCCTCCGTGTATCGTAAAATGTTTCCGTCCTGCGAAGGTTAACTAAACAAAATAACATTAATTGTAGATTACATAGGGTCGTCCCGCACCCCGAATCCCCGAAAACAGTTTTATAGAATGTATGTGCATCCTAATTAAGCTTGTTAGTTTCAGTTTGTCAGTTCTTTACAGCTTAATGCATGTGCGCTCGCAGCTTCGATATAGCCTACTACTGCCTATTTGTACGTTTATTCTTAATTTTAGTCTAAAGAAAATCGATTTCGGGGAGCCGGCTGAAATTCGTTTCGGGGATTCGGGGATTCGCTACGCACCCGATTACATTACCTTGTTTCATCTTTCAGGAAGCGGAAAAACGACATTTCTTTTTCAATAGATTATTCGTACATCCTATCGTTGCACAATGTTCACTGCCAGATGTTCTTATTACTTCATTCAATTTTAACCGATTATAACATAGAGTAACAGTCACTGGCGTAAACTTGTCCAAAATATTGGTGGGGCATGGGTCTGGACCAGAGGTACAAAAAAACAAGTTTTTTCAAGATGAAAAGTTGTTTTTTGTTTGTTTTTTTCGTTTTTCTCGTTTTTGTGGTTTTTGTTCTTTTGGTTGGTTTTAAGATATTCGGATTTCGGATCATAAAAATCATGAAAAATGGCATGAACAAGAGTTCCAACTCAGTATAATTCAGTTGCGATTACCGAAAATTAAAATGATTAAATCAATGTTATTAAAATAACTTCTATAAAAATAGGAATTTTTTTTAAATAAACAAAAAAAACAAATTTTGTGGTTTTTCTTTTTCTTTTTTTGTTTAAAACCAAAAACCGAAAAAACTTTTTCCACCTCTGGTCTGGACAGTCAGCAGAGGCTTCCGGTGTTACGTTAATGCGTATAAAATGGGGCGTTTTGTTGATATGTAAATTTGTTTCATATTGAAGATATTGAAGATAAAAATAAATCTTCGTTTTCATTATGAATTTCTGATAGTATTTCAGTTCTGTGTCTCTGTTTTTCTGTTTCTGAAGAAATTTGACTATATTTAAACATAATATTTTAATATTTGAAGAAATTCTCCTCTCGATTATTGGGGGGGGGGCGCATTGCCCCGGCTCCTCAATTATTGGGGGCACGTGCCCCGGCTGCAACCCCCCCCCCCAGAGTCTACGCCTATGGTAACAGTGAAAAGGTTTCACGCTGATACCAGAGCCGTATATTACAATATACGGCTCTGGCTGATACTATAAACACCTTCACGCAAACATGGCCGACGTGCATAGACTATAAATTATAGAATAAGTTCCGAATTCCAGAAAAACGGCCCAGTCAGACTTCTGGCTACGCTTTATCTATTCTGTGATATCTGTCACTTGAATGCGACAATATGGAGTTTGTGCTACGGGAATAGTTAAACAACCCTACTCCGCTTGTTTAAGCATCATTTAAAATTGATGCTGATGATCAATAGAGTTAGATAGAGAAGCGAACCGAGTTATATAGTGGCTTGGTTTATATATGAGACAAAGAGCTAACGAACAAAGGCGGCAGTCCAATTCATAGACAAGGCCACTCCTTCATTGTCATAGGTTTCCCGCTATACTACGGACTTATCCTAGCACCTGCATCTACGTAAGCAGTCATGTGCCCACACGCAACAATATATATATATTAGGGTGGTCCACGTGCACATGGTAAAATTTCAAAGTGTCCAAAAACTCTCTCCACAAGGCTGCCCTTATTTCACTATGCATACAGAAGAACCATGCCAAAAATTGAGTCAATCTGAGTAGTTTTTTAGGGGTCGCTATGATTTCAACAATTTTCGGATACATGGATTTCGGATGAAATTTTGGTCGTATAATGTTCTGAATTTTTTTCAAATGACTAGAACAATGAGAGCATGTAAATGTTGCATTGTGAAGGCACTAACAGTGCCTGCACACTGTTGCTTTAGCATTTGGTCCATCAAAATCTACTCCAAAGACAAATAATCTCTAGAGGAACACAGTTTCCAGTTCAGAGGTTGCTGGCGCCTTAGACAGGGTCAACCTTCCAGACCGTGGAGCTATGTTTGTGGTTGCATCGATGCAAAGGGCCTAGTATTTGAAACCACATTGTCCAATACATGTATCCAACTATCCATTTGGGAGCTTGTGTTCTCATTGAAGAAGCAGTGGGTCATGAGCTCGTGCAGACTGGGTGCCGCCATCATGTTATGGAGGTCGTTCTCAGTGCTCAGTGTCTTCACAGCTCTTCACAGCTCTGTTTGGCACAACTAGGGGACCCGAGGTTGGCCTATTCAAGAGCTTCCGGAAGAAATGGTCATACACACAACAAGTGAGCTACAAACCAGCAAAAGATGGGCTCTTTGGTGATGATATGCACAGGAGGTCATATCATTTTTAACAACTCCCATGAACCTCCAACAGCCCAGAATGGATTACCTTGAGCTTCTTCTATTGTGACTCATCTTCCTTGCAGGAACTGTGAAGGCCATCAAGTTCCGAGCTCCAGGAGCAATGCACCATGCTCACTGGATGGTGAAGGCCATCTACATGTATGTTCTGAATATGGTACTCCTCCAAGACCAGCTGACGCTGACGGCCCAAGAGAAAAGTAGACTGACAGAGCTTCCCTGTTTGCTGCATGGCCGTTTCTGGCATGAAGCTCCACTGGCAACGAATGCTGCAAGGAATGATGCCAAGATGCTTAACCTGCTCAAGATGTATCAATGCCGCTTCCACAGCATTGTCTCGTCGTCTTTGGTACCTTTCTGAACACCTCATAGCACTGGCACTGTTCGACAGTCGGGTTGACCCAAATGTCAAGAGGGCCATGGTAACCAACCTCCAGCTTTCAAGACTCCATCGGCTCTGTGGAGGGTGAATGCCACCAGAGTAACTGACTTTTGGAGACTGGAGAACTTTGTGACCAAGCAAACCATGCACCTCTTCAAGTTGCTGAGCATCACAGGGAAGGAGGAGGTTGAGATTTTTCTTTCAAAGGACCCAGAAGAATGGGAAAATGACGAGTCCTACAAGAAGTTGAAACCAAGAGTCCAAACCATGAAGGTGGTTAATGATAGAGCTGAATGTGGCATTGCGCTCATCCAGAAATACAATGAAACGATCTCAAACGATGAAGATCAGAAGCAGTTCTTGCTCCAGTTTGTCCAATGCCAACGCCAGATGTCCCCTACCCCATCCAAAGCAGCCATGACAGTTGATGATCACTAAAAGGAAAACATTGTAAACTGTTGCTATGCATAGTTGCATACACATTTTGACTATATCCTTCAGACATTTTCAAGACTAATGCTTGTTACTGTTGACATTTTTAGATACCAGTTAACAGATTTTCAATTGTTTTATTATTGTTCACTTCCTGTTACTGACTGTCAAAAAAATAAAAATGAAACATGGATGTATTTGTCAAAAATAACTCGTTATTTGCTGTTTTTCGCTATTTATCCAAAAAGTGATAATTCATAGCGACCCCTAAATATTCTCAGATTAACTTCAAAATTTGTCAAAAAATTCATAATATTACATGTAACAGGGGCAGCCTTGTGGAGGAACAAATTTCTTAATTTTACAATTTTGGACCACTCTAATATATATATATATATATATATATATATATATATATATATATATATATATATATATATATATATATATATATATATATATATATATATATATATATATATATATATATATATATATATGTATAGGCACTCAACTATAATGCGAGAAGTTTTATGGAGCTGTTCTCTTATTATTATTCCTTGTCCCAGCTATGATCCCTCGGGAATTAGATATTAATTAATTAATTGTATTCATTCATTCATTGAAGGGGGGGCTACTCAGAGGTGCATCCTACTCCAGCACGACCAAATAGGACAGCTTTCAGTCTAGTGTAGAACGTATCAGAGGGGGTGGGGGTTCTGAGGAGCAGGCGCATGCCGTCGTGGCCACCACTGAAAAAGCACAATTCTGCGCGGTGGCTGTGCGGACAAAAGGTACAATGAGCACCTCTTTCCCCGAGGAGCTGCAGTGGCGGCTACCTTGAACTCCCTGCACGGGGCGGCAGAGAACCCGCAGATAAACTGGTGTCGCCTACCGAATGCTGGAAAGTAGAGGACGTTCAGTGATGGACGTTCGATGACGCTCCAAAGACTCTTCGTCGTCGCTCCACCGGGTGCAAAGTTAGTATTGGTAGAAGCAGTAGTAGCAGCAGTAGTAGTGATAGTAGTAGTAGCTGTGGCGGCAGCAGTAGTAGTGGTAGCGGTGGTAGTGGTAGAGGAAGGACTAGTACTAGTAGTTTCTGTTTAACCATGCTGCTGTCATAAAAGGAGCTGCAGTGGCGGCTACCTTGAACTCCCTGCACGGGGCGGCAGAGAACCCGCAGATAAACTGGAAAGTAGAGGACGTTCAGTGATGGACGTTCGATGACGCTCCAAAAACTCTTCGTCCTCGCTCCACCGGGTGCAAAGTTAGTATTGCTAGTAGCAGTAGTAGTAATAGTAGTAGTAGTAGTAGTGGCAGCAGCAGCAGCAGCAGTAAAAGTGGTGGTTGTGGTAGCCGATGTGATCCGCCGCTGATTGGCTCACGGTTGTCTCACCGTCCAACAGTTCCTCGCAGATGGTCGAGCACGCGGCGTCCGAAATTTATCGAACTGTCAGATAAGAGCAGGACAGGTATACGTCGCCTACCGAATGCTGGAAAGTAGAGGACGTTCAGTGATGGAAGTTCGATGACGCTCCAAAGACTCTTCGTCGTCGCTCCACCGGGTGCAAAGTTAGTATTGGTAGAAGCAGTAGTAGCAGCAGTAGTAGTGATAGTAGTAGTAGCTGTGGCGGCAGCAGTAGTAGTGGTAGCGGTGGTAGTGGTAGAGGAAGGACTAGTACTAGTAGTTTCTGTTTAACCATGCTGCTGTCATAAAAGGAGCTGCAGTTAATGAGATTTTCGTGTAGTGACTGAACGAATGAGAATTGTACTATAGGCTTGTCGTTGAAATAAAAGAACTGCTCTGCGTCTGACGTGTTGATCATTGAGCCTCCTGCTATACTCCTGGAGCCGGGCTTAGCGGACCACTGCGAGTCGGGGCCGCAGAGGTTGGCGCAGACTTTGAACCCTATAGGCACCAAAGAGCCTGGGACGACACGAAGAAAATCACACCCAGCCAGTTCGCGATAGTAGGCATATATGGATTCCTAGAAGCGACCATCGCTGCGTCCTCTCCGATCTTCTTATCGTCTTGACCTCTTAGTTCCTCGTGTCAGGACTACTATGGATCAATCCAGGTCCTTTGCCTGCATAGATCCCTCACTTTGGAACCGATTTCCTCCTTCTGTCCGCACCACCATTCTGTCTGGTAGCGTTGCGTCTTCCTTTTCTCACCTTAAATCCTGCTTTTCTCTCGGGTTCTCGCGTACTGGGAGCGCCTCTGAATGGTCTACAGTCTACAATAGTCTATACCACGAGAGGCGATTTATAAATGCCCATATACAATACAATACATCGATTATGCCTTATGCATTACAATAGCGCCGCTACAGAGATTATCAGATGAAACTTCACAGACCCAACACTGTGAAACACGACTGCTAGCAGTATGCCCTCCGCCGGCAGAAACTCAAGGCAAATTTCATACAGGTTAGGCCTATACGCAGGGCCGTTTTATCCACTAGGCACAGTGGGCACTGTGCCTAGGGCCTACGAAACTTTCAGGGGCCTACGAAAGTCTGAAAATCTGAAGATGTGAATTTGAATGGTTGACCGGGAAAAGAGAAAAGCAAAATTGCAAATAACAGCAAATTCAACTTTAATAACTTTTGTACTGAAGCAGTTAAAGTAAGGCTAATGTGAATGCGTTTGGCTTTAATGCAGCGTTGTCAGTTGAGTTGGGGTCAGAGCATTTTAAAAGAAATTTCCACTGGTGGGATATTTTGAAAAAGGACATATTTCGCGCGTATTTTCAAGTAAAAAAGCACTGAATCAGAGAAACTTGAAAAATGACAAATATTTTCAATATTTGAACTTTCAAGCGGTCAAATTATCAAAATTAAACAATCAACATTTGTAATTTTCAACAGAATTATTTAGAGTCCAACAAAACGCAATGTAACAACAAGCATTGCCCAACTGCAGACAAGAATAAGAAAGAAAAGAATAGCACTGATTACTCAAACAAGAAACTAGAAAAATGACCAGCTTCTCTAAAAAATCTCTGAACGAAATTTCTGAGTAGCCTATATGTCTAAACTGGGCTCGCGTTCTCTTCGATTCCAGTCAGAAGGAAAATGTGCAACGGCCATTCATCGAAGGTAATGAGCAGACTTGTTGTCCTCGAAACCAAGGTTTTGGTCTCGAGTGCACTCGAGTTCGTTTTAAAAGTCTTGGTCTTGGTCTTGAGACCAAAAGTCTTGGCCTTGGTCTTGGTCTTGAAGTTCAAAGTCTTGGTCTTGGTCTCGAGGTTCAAAGTCTTGGTCTTGGTCTCGCAAGACCAAGACCAAGACCGGCTGTCAATATAAGTCATTTAACAAAACTCAAGAATTAAAAAAATTTATCATGCCTTTTTGCATCATAGCCTACGACAAATACCTACGGACGGATACAAGTCTTGTTGGTCAGGAAAACCCATTGGATGCAGCAACTAAGTTATGCTGAATCTGGAAGTCCTGCCGAGACTTTTTCTGAGCCAGACGGTCTGATAAGCCATGGGAGGATTTCAAAAAAGGCTCACGATTTGTATATTCAAATCCAGTGCCAGAAAAGCTACGGTGTGTGCCAGTGACTTCAGCACCAGTCCTATGGAAAGTATTTTTTCACATGGCGAAATTTTTGTGAGGCCCCAAGGGTGAATAAATGATTGGTCAGAAAATTCTGAGCGAATTGGTTTTTATCAAATACAAAAGGCATTTGGAATAACATTTTGCATGAAGGACTTGTAAATAAGAATTCGGAATTCTCTGCAGTCTGCATTCAAAGTTACTTTGCTTGAATAAACTAAGACTCATTCAAATAGCGAGTAGTCCGACTTGACTTGTAAGGAAAAGAAGTCTTGGCCTGAATGTGATTTTTTGGGGTCTTGGTCTCGGTCTTGGTCTCGAGGTTCAAAGTCTTGGTCTTGGTCTCGAGGTTAAAAGTCTTGGTCTTGGTCTCGAGGTTCAAAGTCTTGGTCTTGGTCTCGAGGTTCAAGGTCTCGGTCTTGGTCTTGGTCTTGAGGTTCAAAGTCTTGGTCTTGGTCTTGGGGTTTAAGGTCTTGACAACAAGACTGGTAATTAGCAGTTCTCCATTCAAAGCAGTGTGAAGTCGTGCATTGATTGTGTCAGAGTTCTTACTAGCTAGTTCTATGATCGTCGACAGCCAACTTGTGATGTGGTACTATTCTCTGTGCTTGCACTGAATGCGGTGACAATGTCGCAATTGCTGACAACACCTTCTGCCCTAACCCCGTAGTAACCGATTAATTGTTCAAAATTTGTTCAAAATATTGTCTTCAAGTTTCAGAATACATTAATAGTGGGTTGTTTATGCTTTATAACTTTTATAAAATTTTATATATAGGATAGTTGAATTGTCTGAGACCAAATATTATTAATATTATTATTAATAACTAATACAAGAAGCGCCATAATAACTCGTTATAGGATTTCAACTTCAAGCTATTTAATCATTTCACCATTGGTGGCTACTGGTGGGAGTAGAGGGCACAATTCACTGGTGCGAAAAAAGGCAAGGACTAGTGGGGAATTTGAGAGGGCTTGTGGGGCGTTTCCCCACCAGTTAACATGTTAAAAATTCCTCTGGTTGGGCCTACGAATGCAAGAGTGCCTAGAGCCTACGACAACCTTAAAACGGCCCTGCCTATACGCAGTCTTGTTGTCCTCGAGACCAAGGTCTTGGTCTCGAGTGCGCTCGAGTTCGTTTTTAAAAGTCTTGGTCTTGGTCTTCGTTTTGACGTTCAAAGTCTTGGTCTTGGTCTTGGTCTTGAGGTTCAAGGTCTTGGTCTTGGTCTTGGTCTTGAGGTTCAAAGTCTTGGTCTTGGTTTTTCAAGACCAAGACCAAGATCGACCTAAAATTTTAAATTTTTCCGCGCCATTGCGGTCAATAACGGTCGCACCTCTGGCCCATAGCCAATAATAGATAGCTCTTGTCTGGTCAACCGAGAGCCAGACGAACTGAGTCACAGGCAGTTAGACTTTCAGCCACACAGGTAACCCCGGCAGACTGACCCCCGCGATCAATGCGCAGGCCAGGCGCCAAAGATCTGGGCCACAGTTACACTCCTCTTGGAAATATCTTACATCATGCACCCTCGCTCTCCGTCTTATGGTTGACATCTTAGTCATACCGGGATGTGGAGTTGTAGGTCAAGTCCGTATATGGACCTACTCTCATACTGGTGGCCTTGATATGACTCCTCACCCTCGTTGCCCTCACAATCTCAGAATGTGTGTGTGTGTGTGTGTGTGTACACACACGGTTTGGCTACGTTTGACCAGGTTGATACCAAGGTTAATATATATATATATATATATATATATATATATATATATATACATACTGGGCGTCTACACCATAGAAACCTTGGAGCAAATGCTCCATACAAGAAATGGGGGGGAGATCTGTCAGTGTGTGTGCCACCATTTTAGGGGAGGAAGGAACGGGGAGGGGGAAGAAGAGGGGGAAAGGGACGTTGCTCCAATGACTTAGGGGGATAGACGCCCCTGTATATATATATACATATATATATATACATATATATATATATATATATATATATATACGCCTCTGAGGAATAGTGTGGATATGATTGTGATTTTTGGGTCGTGGTCTTGGTCTTGGTCTTGGCTTGAGGTTCAAGGTCTTGGTCTTGGTCTTGGTCTTGAGGTTCAAGGTCTTGGTCTTGGTCTTGAGGTTCAAGGTCTTGGTCTTGGTCTTGGTCTTGAGGTTCAAGGTCTTGGTCTTGGTCTTGAGGTTTATGGTCTTGACAACAAGACTGCCTATACGTACGCATAACCTGGCTTGCACAACCGTATACGTTTTACAACCCGAGTCATAAAAAAATCATAATGCACATTCAAAGACCCGTAAATTTCTTAAAACAAATCTCCTGTAGCTGTCGATATATATGTTGTCCGTTTGTTAAAAAGAAATTAATTTCATAGAGACCTAAGCTTTAGGTACGTAGGTCTAATGAATTGCATTAGCACCAGCGCACTCTTGCTTGATTTCACAGCGCAAAATCTAATTGTATACAGTATAGTAAAACCTCCTCTGGATCAATTGATTCCAACAATCTGGTTGTGTATGTAATCGTAATTGTAATCGTAATCTCGAGACTTCTACAGCGCCCAAAAAGCTACGTCGCGGGAACCAGCTTATTCACAGGCGCTTAGTCAAATCAAAATCGATAGGCAGGGGGTGTCGAATCGGTTCCAGGTCAAGATCCAAAGGAGTCAGTCAGGTAGGCAGTAAGACGGCTAAGGTGGTGGTGTTTAGGGTTTACACGGCGAGGGAGGTAGGGAGAGGAGGAATCGGGATAGGATTTGTGAAAGAGCAGTGTTTTCAGTTTTGTGTGAAAGACCTGTGGAGAAATAGCAAGTGGTGAGGTTTTGGTGAGTTCGTAGGATGGATCTGAAATTTCTCGCAGTACTGGTGGGAGTTTGTAGTGGGTGGCTGCAGACATCTAACGTTTTGTTGTCACTAGGCCTACTTTTAAGCGGTCGTTCTACCGTGCCTGCTAGTGATAGTTTACTTGCGCTTTCAATTTAGGTATAATTCGTCATCTCATCCTACAAGAGACTTACTCAAGATCTCCATTGTCGTACGCCTTCCTTGCTTTAGCTTAAGCGTCATAATTCCGGCTGAAATAAGCATGCGTTTTAATACACATTGGCAGAATAACGATTATGTAAATAAATCCTGATCCTGACTCTGATTTATATACTGACCCTGACTCAGCTACTCAGTAGGCCCTATATCGTCAACCGCTCTACTGGATTCGTCACAAATTTTCATACAAACTCAAACTTAGGCCTACCTGCTGCGAGAGTTGTCAACTGGATATTCGGTGTCTCTCCTGGATCGATTTGCGCTCCATCGAGTGAAGACATCAGTTCTGCCAGACAGAATTTCGCGGGTCGTCGCCGATTTTTACAAGTAGTTCGCTACAAAGGAAGCCCAATAGAAATTTCTTTTTACCAATATAACACACATTGCAGAACATATTATTATTTTGGTTCACACGTAACCAAACATGTCCAGTCTCAAGACAAAATAAAAATTAGATGTAGACACTAGAGGTCTGCGGTTAAACTCCAGAACGACCAAGCTCTTCGAATAGTCGCTAAGAGCCGGAAGGATTATTTTTACCTCGGGCGTTAAAATAATCTCTTATATAGTTTCCCAGATCTGTGTGTACTACGATAAACGCTGTGGAATGTATGTAATGTAACTGTTTCTGCTAAACATGCCTGAGAGGCCGTTGGCCGACCTCCCTAAGGCTCTTCACCTCGCTCCGTCTCACTCGCTCCCTCCATTCCTCTCCCTCTCTCACTGCCTCCATCCCTCCCTCACCCCCCCCCCCCCGGTATCACTCCCTCAATATGGCACACGATCTGACGAGAGGTTGAGGGGTGGAGGAGCAAGGACGAGGCGAAGACTGATTAGCCTAAACATCGATTGGTCACAGGCAAAGACGTGAGAGTGATGCGCATTATCTCCGCAGACAACATCAAAGTACTCATCAAGAAAACCGACCGTCAAGGAATTTTCACTCGCGGTGTGACGTATAATCAAGCATTCCAATAAATAAATTATTTTCTCTTCTGATTAATCCAGTCTTCATCTTTTTCATCGCGTCATATGACGGGCATACTCTAGTAATTAATAATAATAATAATAATAATAATAATAATAATAATAATAATAATAATAATAATAATAATAATAATAATAATAATAATAATAATAATAATAATAATAATAATAATAATAAAGAAGAGTAGGAAGAGGAGGACGATGCTGAGGCTGAGGATGCTGATGATGACGATGCCGAGGGTGATGATGATGAGGATGCTTCGGATGAGGATGCTTGGGATGAGGATGAGAATGCTGAGAATGAGGACCAGGACGAGGATGAGAATGAAGATGTGGTTGATGAGGATGAGGGTGCTGAGGATGCGGTTGAGGATGGTGAGGCTGAGCATGCTTAGGGTGAGGATGAGGATGCTGAGGATGAGGATCAGGACGAGAATGAGGGTGAAGATGAGGGTGAGGTTTATGAGGATGAGGGTGCTAAGGATACGGTTGAGGATGAGGAGGATGAGGATGGTGGCGGTCCTCTCTGTCTCGATGTAGGAGTGGTATCGTAGGCGTCGATGGCTTCGTGGACGCCGAACGTTGCCTCATAAATCTCGCGGCTGGGGTCGAGTTTGATGCAGTGGAGGAGGTTGACGACGAGACCCGGGCAGACGCAGAAACGATCGCAGAGGACCTGACGCACCTCATGGGCCAATTCCCACGTGTCTGTTATTGATGCATAGACAACGGTTTATCGTAAATGGGTCTGTTATCATGAGCTAACCTACAATTCAGGGCTTAAGGTAGAATACGTGTTTTCTGACATAAAGTGTGCGGTTGACATTGTCGAATGTGCAGTTGACTTGTTTGGAGCGTGCAGTGTGTACTGTGTAGTAAGAATTTCTGAGAGAATTAGCTCAAGTTAACTATACACGATTTCATTCTAATACCTGAAATTGTCCTTACCAGTCCAAGTACAGTTTGAAAGTTTAGGGAAAGGTGCGTAGTTGACATTTCTGAGTATTTTAGATACTGCTACAATTCATAAGAATTTCTTTTATATTGCTACTTTAAATCACTGCTTTTATCCACAGTCAATAAATCTGAATCGCAGGTACAGAGAAATGTTTGGTGGGACTAAAATGGCATCGCAAAGGCCTGAATGAAATAATGGGTCATGACAGTTAATGCCTGCACATTAGCCACCTCAATTGTCCATTCCAAACTCGACTACTGCAATTCCCTTCTCAAATAAAACGCATGCACATTGCACACAGTCCAGAATGCTTTCGCCCGCGCAGTCACCAAAACTCCCAAATAGGCTACCACCAGAGGCGCGTTTACGTATAGGCGCACTAGGCGCGCCTAGGTCCCCTCAAATCTCAGAGGGCCCCGAAACTAAGGAAAATATTTTTTCAATTATAAAAATAACAGTTCTGAATTTTAAATTATTTTAAATATAACCTATTTTCTATTTTTTACAGTTTAGCATTCACATAAAAGTATATTATTGTAATCACTAAAATCATTAAATCAAATAACTTCACATTCCTTAAAAATAGCTTCTCTGACTAATCATAATTACAGTGACAGTGTCGATGACACTGACAAAATCGGCTTCAAGTTGAACTTCGCGGGTTTTTGCACAGCAGCACAAGTACCACCAGAGTCTCAGATTATCTGTCTAGAAGTTCAGAAGGGCTCCCAAAAATGTTTGCGCCTGGGGACCCGTTATCTGTAAACGCGCCTCTGAATACCACCACATAACTTCAATGGCTAGGCCTAAAAGTCCTCAACTCATCCGTAAAAAATTGTATCTCTTACCTACAAACGTCCTTCAACCCAGCTCAGCACGCTAACCACGTAGACTTTCTCACGCGTCCTGCCAAGTTCGAATATTTCGGTAGCAAACGATTTTAATACATCGTAATATCGATCAACTTGTCGATTTTCTTATTTATAAACATCAGGCTTGTCATTTCTGGCAAATATACGCCGAAAAGAAATCTAAATCGACATTTCCGATTGAACGTTTCAGAGACGTCTACTAACGTTACCATAGCAAAGGATATTACGTCATCAGTGCCCTTTGTTTAACAAGTTCACGTCATTAATCAATATCCAATCACGGAACCGATGTTGATCACGTGCATCTCGAGTCCATTTTCCCGGTTGGCCACGGTATCCCTCGTTCAAGCCAGAGCCCTCTATAATCGAAGGCTCTGGTTCAACCTAAACATCTATGGTTCAACCCAATTCAACCACCGTCGACATTAATTAAATTTAGTAATTAAATTAATTTCTACTTACGCGTTGTTAAACAGAAACTGCTAAGCCTGCTACTACACGATCGTTTATATACACGATATACACGATTATGTATTATATGCATACTGTATTTTTATATATTCTAGGTCCTGCTAGCACTGACCTGTGCTAGCATTTAAACGATCGAGGGAATCGGCCTCCAGACTCCTCCTCTCTGAAATTCTGCAACCACTCCTTAACCTACGCTGTAGCCATGGGCGGCGATCCCGGGGGCAGGGGGGGACAAGACCCCACCTTTAAGAGTGGGGGGACACGCCATACATCGGACCCCCCAAATTTGAAGAAACATCAAAAAAAGGTCATCAAATTTTTCGCACTCAGAGCATAAAATTTAAATTTTTGACCTCTTTTTTGACCAGATCAGTTCAAAACTCTTTTTTGACCAGATCACTTCAAAACTGTCCCCCCCACCTGTCAAACAAGATCGCCGCCACTGTACTTAGGAATGAGAGCTAGGGGTTGAACCCCAAAACACTTCCGCCAACTAAAACATTTACAATTTTCAATTAATTGTTTTAGAGTTAAACTATGTAGAAATTGTATACTCTAGAAGAAAAATCGGGTTAAATTAGGATGTCTTCAGGAAATTTAAAGAACGCAGAAAGGCAACTTTAGTGTTGTCAGTATTAAAGCCAACTGGAAGGTCAAAATGCGAAGTGAAGACACGAGGTAATTTAGATTCAGTTTCTTTTGTTTATAGTAACTTTATGAGAGAACACTTTAAGCACACAGAACTGAACATTAACTTTTATTTTTAAACTAATAATTTCCTTGGGTTTGGTCTTGTGGTAATTTAAAGTTGAAGGGAGTTTTCGGCAAATCAATTATAAAAAGTCCAGATCGAAGGTCAACTTTAGTATGGCCAGCATAAAAGCAAAGCCAACTCCAAAGTAAACCTCAACGCAGACAACAGCGCAAGAGATTTATTTTATTTAGCTAATTGTTTATAGACATGTAGGCCTACTTCAGTGTACTGTGTAGGCCTACTATTGCAGTGGACAATGTTTATAATAATATTCTACCGATGGTGCTCAAGCATTGTTGGGGACTACAGCAAGCTGCTGCTTTCACAATTTAACAAACTGGAAAACATATTTTAAATGGAGATTATTTTAGTCCGCATTCTCGAGCTCTTGTCCCAAGTAGCCTACGTGCTGGCCAAAACCGCGAATACGACCAGCGTGTAGAAGAAGATATTCCAAAGCAAGGAGTACAGAGACACTGTCAAGAAGCAAAAATATGTGCTAACCGAAACCGTCAAACGCATTCGTTGACACTGCGTCAACGAGACGGGAAGCCAAGTCAGAAAACGCACACGCCTGTGGTGCGACCAACAGACAGGGCGAATTACAGACACTGGCGGCGATCTTGTTTCACACGTGGGGGGGGGGCGGGACACTGTTGAACTGATCTGGTGAAAAGAGTTTTGAACTGATCTGCTCCAAAAAAGAGGTCAAAAAAATGTTTCTACCATTTTTGTGAAAAAATTTGACGACCTTTTTGGGGTTTCTTCAAAAAGTGGGGGCCAAATGTATGGTGTGTCCCCCCACTCTTAAAGGTGGGGGACTTGTCCCCCTCGATCCCCCCATGATCGCCGCCCATGATTACAGATAACAAACGCACACGCCTCTGGTGCATCACGTGGACAGGGGACGAACCCAAACATGAACCTGAATCTGAAAGCAGCCTCCTTCTCGACTCTTGTCGAGACGAGTCGAGACGACTATAGCCATCAAAACAACCTTGTTCCATGCCATGTACCATGCCTGCTACTCAATTAGCGCTGCACTCAAGGACGTTCACAGCTCTTCGGTGACAGCGCACAAGATCACGGAGTCGTTCGTAAGGGCCTTTCACCTGACCTTCGACATTCCAATCGAGACAATCCGAATCGTCTCCAAAACCAATGGCGCCCTGAAAGACGCTGCTCATGCGGAGAACACAACGTTAACGTCAATGGAGGTCACCGCCTGCTAACCCTATAGGTCCACTGCTTCACTGATGGAAGGCGAAGACGGAACAGAGGAAAAGAGAAGAGGCAAAGACGACCGAAAAAAGAAACGAAAGCCAATAATCACTAGTTGAAACTGTTCATTAGGCTATCTATGATCTTCTGTCGGTGCGACAGAAGATCATAGATAGCCTAATGAACAGTCTCAACTAAAACCCACAGCGAAAGACAATAATCACTGAAACTGTCGTAGGGGCCTACTAGGCCTTTAGCCAACACACCGAACGATAGGCCCTATCCTATCATAAGGGCGATTTCGAAAGGGCGAACATCAAAAGGGCGCGTTCAAATAGACGACGCCAGAGGGGCAGCTTTGGTCTAGAAAGTGGGGGTACCAAATTTCCCATCTTTTTCCCTTCAAGGCTGTTAAATAATTCTAATGGCCCCAATGAATCTATATTGGGCATAATTTATGCCCAATGACGAATAATGATGATGATGATGATGATGATGATGATGATGATGATGATGATGATGATGATGATGATGATGATGATGATGATGATGATGATGATGATGATGATGATGATGATGATGATGATGATGATGATGATGATGATGATGATGATGATGATGATGATGATGATGATGATGATGATGATGATGATGATGATGATGATGATGATGATGATGATGATGATGATGATGATGATGATGATGATGATGATGATGATGATGATGATGATGATAAAAATAATAAAAATAATAATTTAAAATTACTAACAATAGACGTGTTTCATTATTGAAGAGACGTGTGTCGATCATAATTGAAGTGATGTAACAATTATAGGCTTTATTCCCTAGATTTAAACCTAATAACAATAGACTTTCGTAACTGAAGTGACGTAAGAAAGGCCTTTATTCTCTAAATTTGAAATCACAAAAATTGACGTGTTTCACAATAAAATAACGTGAAAATAGGCCTTTATTCTCTAAATTTAAACTTAATAACAATCGCCTTTTTCATAATTAAAGTAACGTAACCAAGGCCTTTATTCTCTAAATCCAAGATTACAAATAGGGCCTAATGGACGTTTAAACAATTGTAATGCCGTAACAATAATTGCCTCCATTTTCTAAATTTGAAGTAAATAACAGTAGACTTTTTTTAACTGAAGTGACGTAACAAAGGCCTTTTTCTCCAAATGTAAACTTATAATGACAATATACTTTTCGATAATTGAAATGACGTAGCATAAGGCCTTTATTGTATACTAGGCTAAATCTAAAAATTACTAAATAATGTGTTTCATAATTGAAGACAGTGACATAACAATAGCCCTTTTTAAAATTACGTTAATTTATAGATAATGTTCAAATGTTGAGTTTGAGATTATGAGCGATTCCTCTGAGATAATCCATGTTTGTTCTGTTGCCATAATCTTCAACTTTGGTCTCGAACTCTCGATAGGGCCTACGTTTGGATTTATGAACTTGAAAGAATCTCGCCTTTTCGATTGTCGCGTTTTTAATAGCGCGCTCTTTTGATCCGCGCCCATTCAAAAAGGCGCCTCTCTTAGCGGCGCCTTTTTGAATGCGCCCTTTTGATATTCGCCCTTTAGAACCATAGGCGTAATTTGTGGGGGTACGAGGGGTACCCGTACCCCCCACTTTTTGGACTGGGGGGTACTGTACCCCCCACTTTTTAAGCAATGTCAATAAAAATTTTATTATTGTGCCTTCTCAGAGAACGCAGTCACCACCAAAAGTACGAAAATACTTGGATACACAGGTAAACCGAGAGCCAAAATTAATGAGAACACTGGCAGGGAATATGTTCAAAATGGGCACCATGCGAAAAGCTAAAGCGGAGAAGAAATTGGTACCCCCCACTTTTTAGATTAAAGGATTGGTACCCCCCACTTTTTAGACTAAAGTTACGCCCCTGTTTAGAACTCACCCTTATGATAGTGAATCCAAAATGACGTTTTTTTACATAGAATAGCTGACTTACCTAAATAAATAAGTGCGTGTTGGGACTGTTGGAATAATCATACAAATCAGAAGAATTAATTTTTTTTATATTTTCAAAATCCAGGGGGCAAATGCCCCCTCCGGACGCCCATGAGTGGCGGCGATCTTGTTCGACAGGCCACGGGACACCTTTGAACTGATCTTGTAAAAAAAAGAGGTGAAAACATTTTTTCAGAAATTGTGTTGAATTTTTTGGTGTTCTTCAAAATTTGGGGGGACGACTGCATAGCGTGTCCCCCACTGTTAAAGGGGTCTTGTCCCCTTCGACCTCTGGATCACCGCCCATGTAGCCAAGGCAGCGGAAGGAAGCAAGCCCACTCTCGCTGCGCATGCACTGGGAAAACCTACATGCAGTCACCCCCTTGATTTTCTGATTGCATAGCCGGCCGCCAGCATAAGCCTACCTGCCTCGGACTCCATGGCATCGTTTATCACCCTGTCTATGTACATATTGTTCTTGCTACGACGCCAATCATCTTTGACATGGCGTCGTCGTTAATATTTATTTAGGGCATAATAAACGTAGTTATCAAATGGGAAATTTAGTTAACTGTAAATTCATTGTGCTTGCTACGTTACTACGTAGGCCTACTCTTGCAACTAATTTAAGCAATTGCAACTTTCACATTTATAAGACACTCCTAATTTAGACGTAAACCTTAAAACAAAATTTGTAAGAATATATAGCTTATATGCACGGCATAGAAAACTAGGCTAACTGGGATAATTGTATGCACACCTCGATTCTGATAACCTGAGGAAAATATCCTGGAAAAATTCAATGAAATTCAGATTACTGCTTTTGGCTGTTTCACAATCCGTTGTTTTGAGGACCTCCTCTGCAACGTAGTTCTGGTAGGCCTACTACTACCATCATACCCTCGTCGTATTGTGTTGAGTTCAGACCGTAGCCTACCAACCTCTCACCAGTTGGCCGAACGTCAACCAAGCCAGTCTTGGACGAAAAGTTTATAACCCGGGATTTTAATTTAACCCCATTGTTACTGCAGTTATTTACGGACAAGTAACCACTTCAACTTAAAGTCAAATAATTTCAGTGAGGCATTTCAAAAGGGTATTAACAGCATGTAGTCCTACTGCCTTACTCACAGCCGCGGCGTTTTAAACGAAGCACACATCTGCAGAGGATCATCAGGTGGCGAACGCCGCTGCTAAGCAACGACAGGGACCAAGGGATCCTGCAGCTAGTTTCATTTATCTAATTTCAAGCCCTTTCGTATTTGGATCGGTAATGATTATGTCATGATTTCCGCAGTGAGTAGGCCTAATCACGCATTAATCCTATGTAAAGAGTGGGCATTTAAAGCTATCAGAGAATTTACATATTGGTGGTTTCAACGACACCATGGATCATGCCTGTACTTGTCTTATGCATGCATACGCTCGCAAATTCATGCGCGAGGAAACTAAATATTGCTAATAGAAAGCGTGTCTTTCGCCTGAAATACGGACTTCGTTTTATTGTAATCGAAGGTATATAATCAAGCATTGATCGCGATTGAATGCGGCTAGGCTAGTCAGCGCTGCTTTCCTTTATTATGCCTACTGGTGTTTAAAAATGAGACTCTCAGTCATTTCGCCTAATGCTATCTTTGAAACTGCAGTCGTGATCAGGTGGCACTAGTGATAATGGAAGTGTATCGTGCACGCATTTTCATTCGGGGATGTGGAAAGGACTTTGTGATGCCATTTATACATATTAGTAGAGACATTACTCACATTAGTAAGACTGTGCTAAGTGAGAAATCTGCACCAGTCTTTATGGGTAACTTTATAGGAAGAGTTGTATTTTAGGTGACATTCCTTGCGGTACCTTTCTGCGTGGAATATATGTTAAAATAAATTTGCCATTTTATAATTACAAAACCTAAATATTACTTAAATTCTGCCTCATTTTTATGAATTTTACGTGACTTTTTCTAGTATTTTTGATTTATAATTCTGCTTTAGAAACACTCAAGGATGGAAGATTATAGCAGAATAGAAAAAATTGGTGAAGGTAAGTCAGCTGTTTACTTAAACAGACCACAGTCATTGTACATGTAGATGTCTCAAAATATAAATGTATATATTATGAACATAATTTTATATTGCCTTGACCCTGCTTAGTTTTCTGAGAAATTATTGGAAGTGATCTTTACCAATGTCATTCATTTGAATGGGTTGCACATAATTTAAGTCCCTGTATATGAAACATGCTAGGCCAAGATAATAAATTTCTTACATCTAGGCATGATTGCAGTTAAATCTGTCATCCTCTAGTAATAATAATAAATAATCATGTTCTTTAATTAAGCGCCTGCAAACGCACTGCGCTGTACAGTAAACATACATACAGTAGAAACGGCAGCCACGCAGGGCGCCCTACAAACATGTATACAGTAGAAGCACATGATAACAGTTTTACAGGAGTCGAATATAACTGTATCTAAGCGGCAGCCATACGGCGCCAACATGGCCTACTATTCATTTTACCACCGCCACCTAGCGAATGGAAGGCTGAAAAACCTTATGGAGGTCTACGGGGTTCGATCTTGGTACCTTCAGCTCTTCACGCCAGTGTGTAATCCATTACTCTACGGACCCCCAAGGCAGAATGAATGACTGAAGTAGCTAAGTCATATGTGAGTTTAAGAAATAAGTGTTACATGGAAATCCAAATAAAAATGAATGAATCTGGTGGTTGTACTTGAGCCAAAGTCTTGAACAAGTTTACAGATGGTAGTTTTAAACCGCATTCAGAGAGTGAATATTGTGGTTGGTTTTCAAAACTGTCTGAATTCTGCTGATCAAGATGTATGACATTCACCTGAAACCCATTATTGCACTATAAAATGTGTTATAATTAGGTCATGTTATAATGAGTTTGTTTTCAAAAAGTGAACTAATTTTGGGATCCATTTCTCAGACCACAGTATATCAGAATTCATGTTATAACAAAATGTGCTATAACAACTCTCCAGTATAGTTTGGAAGTTGGTGCATGGCCTTGATTATGTATGAGTAGGACAACTGATGAAGCCCATTTGCACAAATTGGACCACCCTTTATAGAATTTGCCTTATGTTAGTTACGCTTTGAAAATGCTTGGTTTTAAAAGCATTGCCTTATTTCTGGTATACAGGGACATATGGCATAGTTTACAAGGCAGTGCATCGAGAGACAAAGCGAACCGTGGCTCTGAAAAAGATTCGACTGGAGACCGAAGACGAAGGCGTTCCATCAACTGCAATTCGAGAGATTTCTCTCCTGAAAGAACTTCAGCATCCAAACATTGTCTGGTTGGTCATCTACAGTTCTGTCTCTGTTTATGTGAATAATTCTTCTAGCAGCTTTGTCACCAGCTACACAAATTTGCTATTACCATTACAAGAAAACTAGATTTCATACCGGCTTTGGCTGGGGTCAAAAGACCTTGCGCACCTGCATTAATGGTGGAAAATTGTACTAGTTTTTTCTTCTCTTCTCTCTCCTCCGTCCGGTGTGCACCGACGATGAGGCCTCAACATTACGTCTCCACATCGTTCTGTCCCTGGTTTCATCAGTGGCATCCCTCATGTTCAGGCCCTGTGCCCTTAAACCCTCCCTTACATTATCCATCCACGTTAGTTCTTTGGATCTGGTTAATTGCCACTGTAGCCCACGGCTTCAGTGTTAATCATTGTACCCTGGATATAATTATCCCTATAGAAAAAATGGAATGTCTGTGACTGTTATGCCTACCGCTCTCTGCATGCATAACAATAGCATCGTGGTGCTTATTATTACTGTTTTAGTTACTGTGCATAATTCTAATCATTCCAGTGTTTTCCTTGTCTTTATTGTTTTTTCTCGTAATTTTGCATCATTCTTCTTGCATTCTTTTTATATTATGCCAAAGTTCTATGATCAGCATAATGACCACCACCACTCGTTTCAATCTTATTTTCATTCATGCTGTAGGCAGCTGAAAGTAACAGGTCTCAGCATTTTGCAAGTCTATTAAAATTCAGTAGATTACACTTTAACTACATTGCATCTGTGTTAACAGTACACCACGTTATCTTACATTTCCAGTACTTCACATTACTTTGCTGGTATTTGTGGTATGCATGTATCTGAACATTTATATACCACCTTTAAGGGCCTCTCAAGAATGAAATGGCATGAACATGGTTGTCTTAGAGGTATTGTAAGAGAGTTTTTCATTTTTTGTCTGTTTTACTTTATAATGTCATGTTTTGTTTTCTTTTGCTTATCGTTGATGCAGCCTTGAAGATGTACTTCTACAGGAAGGCAAACTCTATCTTGTCTTTGAATATCTTTCTATGGATCTTAAGAAGTATATGGATTCAATCCCAGCTACTGAAACCATGGATAAAATGCTTGTTAAGGTAATTATTGCTGAACAATAAATTATAACAATTTTAGAACTATACGAGCTCAGTTCCAGCCAATAAAGTTCTTAGTGCATTTTGGTCATTATGATCATTAATTAACAACAAGGACTGATTATTTCAAGAAGTGTTTAAATATCTATGTCTCAGCCAATGAAGCTATGGATAAATGATGGTCGAGTAACTGTTCATTAACAGTAATTCAGTTTAACATTGAAGATGTATGTGAAGATAGACAAGTAGACATGGATATAAAGTTTATGAAACTATGAAAGCCAGTACATGCAGTTATTGACTACATAACGGAGCAATTATGTGCTGTTACAAACTTTTCAGGCCTAGTGCAATATAATTAATAGTTCTAATTAAGATGCTGTAAAAGTGGCAATAAGAGTCCGAGTCCCAGCTTTTGCAAGGTTCTTAATGGATGGCAGGGGAGCACAATGATCTAGTGGTTAGCATACTGGACTGTCAACCGAGAGGTTAGGGTTCAAATCTCCCGAGAGCAGAAATTTGCGTCAAGATTTCTGCTCCATCTGCACCCGTATCCAGCTCAGCTATAATGAGTACACATACAGTATGCTCTCGGTGGGAAGATGAGATGGCAAGGGAGAGAACTGGCCACCCGCCCTCATGTGCTGATGCTAAGAAAAAATAGTCGCTAGTACTTCAGACCCATGGCTGCCTCCAATGGGTGGTATATTAGGCGCCGTCATACTAGCATACACACCCAGCATACATACATTCATACTTATATACATACATGCATAAATACATTTATACAATGCTGGCTTTTCTCGCTAAAGTTGCACTAGGTCTATTATGTGCTGTAAGAGCTAGTGTTTGTCAACAGGAAGCGGTGTGAACAAGATGAAGAACTGAACTCAGTGTCTAGTAACTGGATTTGATTTACATATGCTATTGTTTTGTGTTGTACAGTTCACCATGAGCACGTCACAATTATTATATATCGTGTGTCTGTTTCTAAAAGCCTTGTAGTATAGCTTTGGAAATGTTTTTCACTTCTGAAAATTGTGATCAATTTCTTTTGATATTATATAGCACCACACTGAATACTGTGATAGGTTAACAATAATCACCATTCTGAATTTAAGACTGACACTTATGTATATTATATATACCGGTATATGTATATATATATATAGTAGATTGAATCTACAAGTTATATATATACATATATAACTCAAACTGCATGTATTAGCCACTATTGTGCATCACTTTTATCTCGCTTTGTCTGAATTTAAATATTGGTTCTTGTGAAACAGTGTAAACTGTTTGGCAGACTTAGACTTGGTGTTGATCCACTTAACCAAAATTTTACACAAATTTTTGTTTAAATTAAAAGACCGGATATTAATGGATTTATAAAATTATAACCTAATATACCGAACCTAAAAGAAGTGAAGTTCGTATACATTTTGATGTGTTTTTTCCTTAATTCAGTCCATCATCTGTATCTTTTGTATTGCTGATTGACTGAAGAAGGAATTCTTGTTTCACAAGTCTTGTTTCCTTAGGTTGCTTGGGAGCACACAAAGTAATCCAAATGAACAGAAAACCATTCACTTCAGAAACACGATAGCTTTGCAGTTTGGACTTCGTTCTGTATCTGAATTTACTTTTATCATTATTACTTTTGAAATATTTTTAAATAGATCCAACTGAATTTATTTATTTTTTTAAATTTATAAATGTTGTTAAGCAAACTATATGTTTCAAGTACCTTTAGTGAGATTAAAGCATTTAAATCCTTGTGGAATAAAGTAATATATAATGAGGCTTCTAATAGTCAAAGGTTTCTAGGGGTGCTCGGTAGTGTACTGGTTAGCAATGCTGGACTATCAACTGAGAGATTGAGGGTTCAAATCCCTGCCAGGGCAGAAATTTGGTTTAGGATTTGTACTCCACATACGCCCCCAGTGAACTCAGCTTGTTATGAAAATTTGCTGTAAAACGTTCTGTATAGTACCAGCCACAAACTTGGATTGTTCTGCTGAGATACTTCTTCGAAGTGGTGCTATATAAATATATATATTACATTTGCTTCCATCAACTTTCTCATTCTTATGATTTGCTTGGAAGTTGAACATTATGATAAAGATATTTCAAACATCACTCTGCAATTAAAAATTGCAATTTCTTTCTGATTTTGATATACTGATGTCGTAATATGTGCAGTACATAAATTAAAAAGTAAATAATAAATGGATTGTATGTGTTTGGTTTCTAGAGCTATCTGTACCAAGTGACACAGGCAATTCTTTTTTGCCATCAGCGTCGTGTCATTCATCGAGACCTCAAACCACAGAATTTGCTGATTGACAGCAATGGAGTTATAAAACTTGCAGATTTTGGTCTAGCCAGAGCATTCGGAATACCTGTACGAGTTTACACGCATGAGGTAAGTTTAAAGAAGGCATAAGGCCAACGAAATTACATTTAAAATTCCTTTAAAGAAAAACACATGTATGTGGTACCTCTCTTCAAGTTTAGGACCACTATAATTTCTATAATAAATATTGCATTTATGAAAATTCATGATTATGCAAATTATGTTCAGTTATGACCAACTAAGAGTATGCATAAATCTCTGATTCGCAATTTTGGTTGAGTAATAACTATTATTAATAAATTACTGCTATTATATTCATAATCCTTTATGAGTATGATATACAGTGTAGTATTGCTGTGATCCTGATTGCTATTATTTATAGTACTTAATTATATTAATTTGCATTATCAGGTTGTTACATTGTGGTACCGTGCTCCAGAAGTACTGCTTGGATCACCAAGGTATTCTACTCCAGTTGACATTTGGTCAATTGGTTGCATCTTTGCGGAAATGGCATCCAAGCGTCCGCTGTTTCACGGTGATTCTGAGATTGATCAACTCTTTCGAATATTCAGGTCAGTCTTTAATCTACTGCAGCACTAGGGCATCTTTCTTTTTTTGCAGATTTTTAAAGGTAGAATTTGTTTATTTAGAACCTAATTAGAATTGCACAAAGGGTGAGTGCTTTTTGAGAACTGCCTGCCACACATTTTTAGCCATTATCATTTCCAGATATTATTTGAGATTTCGAGCAGTTGCATAGCAGCACTCAGCAGTATACCCCTTATTCAATATTAGTTGGAAAACTTGTACAGCTTCTAAAGATTGAATCCACATGTATTTACTGGTATTGAGGGTAAAATATGATATATTTAGAATTTGCTGGCTCTTTCCAGATATTTTGGGAATTTTAGCGCTGCATATAGCACCCAGCAGTCTACCTCCTTACTTAATATTAGCTGGAAAACTTGTAAAGCTTTTTAACATTGAACCTAGTGGTATTTAGGACACTTTTGGACACTTTTTTTTACTAACTGGTTTTTTTTGTTACTAGTATAATGAATTTTGATCTTGTTAACCTTGGTGAAAAATTAATGACATTTTTGTTGCACTATGATTTTTTCAGAACTCTAAGCACCCCGACAGAAGAAACCTGGCCTGGAGTAACATCTTTGCCAGACTACAAACCAAGTTTTCCATGCTGGAAAAAGAACACCCTGCCAGAAACTGTGAGACACCTGGACTCACTCGGCCTTGACCTTCTCCAGGTAGTCTTGATGCTTAGCCAGGTTTTAAATGTTGCTTCTAAATACGTTTGACATTTGTGCAGGGGCGTCTACACCATAAAAACCTTGGAGCAAATGCTTCATCCAAGAAATAGGGGGAGATCTGTCAGTGTTTGTGTCACCATGTTAGGGGGAACGAAGGGGAAGGGGAAAAGAGAGGGCAAGAGGAAGTTGCTCCAATGACTTGGGGGGGGGATAGACGCCCCTGCATTTGTGCATTCGAGTTGTAACGTTAAAAGTGACAGAGTAATGTACAAAGTGCTTTCCACTTGAATGCCTGTAGGTTGCAATTTACCATAGGCTTCTGATTACTGTATGTTTATTTCATTGGCTTCTTTTGGAATAAATTGGAGTTTACAGAATTACATTTTACGGTCAAACCTTTGGGTGTAGGCGACAGTCCTGTGGTGTTGCTCAGAAGGAGTTAGCTTGGGTTTTCACTACCCATAGTTTAGGAATCGACATAGTTAGGATGGTAAGGTGTTTCAGTAATTTTATTATTTATAGCAGTAAAGTGAGATTACACAACTGAGCATGCCAGTGAATAGATCAACGTGTTGCATTAGTTAATGTTTACCTTGCAGATCATTTTAGGACTAAAAAATTTTAAAATATGAATCTCAGACATAGAATGCAGTCCTTTGTCCTGTGCTCTCAAGCGTACTTTCCTCCTGCAGTTCTAAACCCAATCCATTTCAGCCATCTGTTTGTTCCATCCTGTTATTTGCTCTGGATTTTTACTTCATATTACACTTTTGAACAATATGCATCCAATCGGCTGGAGAGGGCAGAATTTCCTATTTGGCATCCACCCAAATTCAGTACTTTTTGTCTCAGGGTTAGAAATCTTCCAAACACCTTTTACAATTAATGGGATGTCCTTTTACCAGTTGTCTCAGACTAGTTGAAGTACTCAAAAGAAACATTGTATTTGTTAATGCAATTACTGAACAGAGAACACTGGATTCTCACCAGTACATAATTATTGAGCACAGAACATATGATGATCATTGCTAAAACTGTATTTACTCATGGCATTTTTTTCTCATTGCAGAAAATGCTGGTGTTTGATCCTGCGTTGCGTATTTCAGCAAAAGCTCTTCTCCAGCATCCATATTTCCTTGACTTAGACAAAGAATCTCTTCCTGCAAACAACAGTTAACCAGTCAACTGACAATAGTACCTCTTCAAGTTTCAAAACTGGCTCCGACCCTCTGTTTCCAGCCACGATAGCCAAACATCGAGACCTACTTACGAATCCGATACTGTTCAAAAGTTAAAATCATCGCACAATTACGCAGTATTTCCTTTACACATCATTGACAATTAGGCCTACTGTGTAAACATTGCCAACTACAGACAGTTTTGAGAAGGTGTTCATGAATTTGGATGTGTAAAAATATTTCATAGTGATGAAGTTCAACCTACTTTTATAGAAACAGTAATGAAAATTTGTAAAGGGTCTCAAGTGCAAAGAAAAATTGGGATATCAATGTGAGATGCTCAGAGTGTAGCAGAACCATAGTGGCCAATTAAATTATGTAATTAACGATTTGTCAATGATTGCATTGATATGTTGTATGATAGTTTCTGATTGTTTGTTGATGTTTGTTTAGAATTTGCCAGTTTAAGGATTTTGCAATGCTGTGTTGTAAATATTTTCTCCCAAAGTTGGTGAATGGAATTTGTTATTTGTCATGTGCAGGTCTGATTACGAATTAATTATTTATTTATTAATTTGAGAGAATCACTGTCATCAATTCAAAAATAAATCTGTAAGTCATTTGTGCTATCATTTCTTTTTGTTTTAGATCTTTTTTAGTGTTTTTATTCACCAACGGTCTGTATTGTCAGCATATGCAGTGATGTTGTGTAGTGTACTGCACTCCAAAACATCATGCATTCTAATAAGACATATATCTTGCATCCGGTTATGATGTTTTAAGTTTTTTTTCCCAATTTCAGTTCAGTTGGCTGAGTCATTCAATACATTCACTTTTCTATGCAGACGTCCAATCACAATGTGCCAAAATATTATAGATTTGATTTATTATAGATTTAATTTAAAAAATAATAGCAGAAGTTAAATTGGCAGTATACAGGTTTAACAATTAAGAAAAAAGCTGTATGCGCGCGAGTGTGTACACACACACACACACACACACACGCACGCACGCACGCACGCACACACACACACACACATACACACACACACACACACACACATACACATACATACAATGAACAAATTGATAATACAGTTCAATATTCACTAGCATCTGCCCTGGACTTGTTGATATTGGATCATATTTCAAACCAAACTGTAATAAAGCTCCTGAAACTCAAAGACAAACTGCTAGGGAGACAAAAACTTACTGGAAACCCAGACAAAATCGTGCATGTGAGAAGTGTTTAAAAACAGATCACACTTCTGGCCTGGTTAGGCCTATGGGTGGCCGCTTGTAGAAAAAACAAATACCAGCAGGTGTTCAGATGTTCAACCGTACAGAGTGGAGAAATCTTGTCGCCCGATGTTCTGCAAAAAACGCAAGGAACTGAGAGAGAGAGAGAGAGAGTTCAAGGAAGATGGGCCAAGGCAGCTATGCTACCTTCCTCTAAACTCGGACAGCAAAGACCACGGCAGATGTGGTCACCCTTTCAGTTTGCAAGTGGTGGCTGGAGATCAATCAATCTAAATCTTTAACGACAGGTCAAACTCTAGAGATGACCAGTTAATGACATTTGTCACAAAATTTTAGCTGTCCTTTCTGACACTCCTTCCCCACTAGCAATGGGCCAATGGCTGGTCTATGGTCAATCCAGAAAGAGTCCTCCATCTAAGTTTGGGAAGAACAAGGCATAGCATATGTCTCTGTAGTCCGTATGTATGTAAAATTTCCAATTTCCAATGGAAAATTGTTAAAAGATACTTTCAGTAGAGTGGAAATCAGTCCACGGACGCCATCTGACAAAAAAATCATAAAAACTGTTATACTAAAAAGATAATCATAAAGATTAGTTTTCTAACCTCATCAAGGCCAAATCAAAAAGTTAACTATAGTTTGGCTCTATATAAATTTCTGATTTCTGAAAGATCCACCTCTACCCGTTAGAACTCAAATTTGCATAACGTGACGTAATATTCTGAAAGCGTCACAACAGAGTGCATGAATTAAGGCGTAAATATTCACGTTGAGCTGATTTTTGATAAGTCGAATCCAATCATTTAGAAATTATTGTTTAATGGAGTCCAATCACTGAAAAAGATTTTGCGGCGCCCGTTTAAGGCATTCTTCCGTCCCACGTATCGATAGCGCAGGCCGAAGATATCGCCCGAAATCATGCAGTCGAGAACTGGCGATTTGGATATGCCAGGGGTACCCCCTAACCCGCTGCCCATTTGGCGACATCTGCCCCTCAACTATAAGCTGCCTATGCCTACAGTCGTGCCGAGAGGAGCCGTCCAACTGTACACCGGCCACATCGGAGAGGAGGTAGGTTACGACGGACCGATGAGAGTTTACTTTTTGTGACACGATGACAGATGGGAATTGTGGGGGTTGGGAGTTCAACCCCTAGTCTTTGTGAGAACCCCCAGTTAAGTCTTCATTGCACGTCCCAGGAGTGTCATTTCCAACCTTGTCAGTTGTGCTATTGTGATTTAGCATTATTTTACTCTGAGTCTCTGACAAAGAGAAGAAATTTCCATGGTGTATCATGTATGCATTTTTTAATTTTCTGAACAAAGGAATTGATTTTGATTCGAGTGACTTGCAAAACTGCCAGCGTTGAAATAAGCTGCCTTCAGATTTCGTTGACATCCGTTTGCAAAATACGGATAAAATGTTCAAGCTCCCCCCAGGCTTCTTTCTACAATTCACACCCTGCATGATGGTCGAGCCCATACAAAGACTAACTGAAAACCTATGATAAACGATTATGCTTTTTTGCGTCGTCCAACTGATTTGACCATTGGAAAAATAATCATGTGTATCTATAGTTCGTATTTCCCACGCACATACATGTACGTGGGAAATCATGAAAGAATTGTATGTATATGATATAGGTAGTTTCTGTGTGTGCACGTATTATATAATTATGAATATATTTGCATATCTGGATATTTTAATAGAGTCGGTAAAGAACGTCTTAACTTTAGATGTTAAGCTTTGGCTATTGGGATTTAAGCTTTCCAAAAAACTCTTTGAGATGACATAGATTCGTTTTTGATGTGTTAAATCATCATTTGCTTTGTTTAGTTTTCACACTGTACAGTATGCATGGATATATAGGTTGTCAGCACCAGTACATTGCATTTACTCTATAGGCCTACTGCAGGTGGAGAACATAGTGGAATGGTATGATCTCTGTAGTGTGGATGTCTAATACTGGTAACATATAGTTTCACTTTTGCAACTGCCTCAGAAGGAGGTCAACAAAACTAGTGTTACACAAATCAGCCACCTCATGTAGTGTATACATGACGATAATGACAGATCTATATATGCACTTGCTTCATGTTGTAATAATAGGAGACTCAGTGAGCAGCTATAAAAGCTGACAGTAGGTGTCATATAATTAGACATCAAAACCATTAGAGTTTATATCATTTTTTTGTCACTTCCACAGGGTCCCTAATTATCTAAGGGCTTTGTGTGAATTTTAAGAAGCTAGACGACAGGTAATTGCTTCTTTCAAATGGTGTTTAGGAAACCGGGATAAGTAAACTTGTTGGCTGATGTTTTCTCTGTCAGTCTCCCTATCTGACCATTAGGCTACCTGGGAATGAACAACTTGGGTCTGCTGCAAACTCTGCACAGCTGAGAAATGTTATTCCTACATTTTTATACCAGCAGATCCTCATTATTTCTTGGATGTGGCACAAGTTAAGGCAAGGCCTGATTGAGGTTGTTATAGGCCTTTGGCTCTTGTACTTCTGTTTCATATGCCTTTTGGTGGATAGTGGATACATGTTTATTTTTATGTGTAGACCTACCTTAATCATAGTAGGCTTCCAATGTCTGTGTGATAATGATATGAAGGCCGGTGGTGGATGTTGATTTGTTTGATTCAGATATGGAAGCGAGATGATTGTCTGGATTTTGATCTCTGGGATCCAAATCTCTACCAACTTCCTGCACCATCGGAGTACAACTCCCTCAAAGATCCCAACATGCGTGCATACCTGTCTAACGAACGCATGCACAGGCGCCTGATACGACATGGCCTCATCACTCGCGAGGGTGGTGTGCTGTGTCGCCTCGAAGACTTCAACCGCTACCGACGTTATCTGCACAATTTCAACCTCAATGTTGTCAAAACACACGAGGTATTGTTAAAATTCCTAAAGTGCACATTTTGGACTTTTGCAACAGGTTATGGCTAGGTAAGATAAGATGATAAAACAATCTATCAGAGAAAAACTTGTGGTGTCTGTGCCCTTCTGCACGCTGGTCCACATAGATGCGACTACCAGCTTTGTAGGGTCATCTCTTTCTCTGCTTTCATTTGCAAACAGTTGAAAACTTACCTATTTCCAGTATTGGTTTAAGAAATTCATAAGGCATTGTCAAATTAATATGTAGTTTTGCTTGGACAGGTACACTAACCCTTGCAACAATGTGTATAGTTTTTAGTTCATATTTCGGTTTATTTCTCTTTCTGTTGTGCCTATAGAATGATCTTTTGTACCTCATTATGACATTTAAAGTTTTATTTCTTGGCTGCATTGGACTTTCATGAAAATATTTCGCACAATACTGAATTACAGAATTAACAAAAAGTTAGGAAATGTGTATAAATTGTTGAAAATGCTAGAAACTAAATTCTCTTATAAGAAATTAAGTGACCCTTTTAGCAGGGCTTGTCCTTTTGGTCTGAGCTTTGGATTCTTAATTAAAAGTTTTTGCTTTCAGTGACTGCTGTATATCGATTGTTATTGGTGTTCAGTAATTGTCATTTCAATTCAATTTGAGTAAAACACTTAAATACAAAAATCTATATCAGTCTATAACAAAATTAAACGTTATAAATAATGTAGAATGTTTTAGATGATAGGTTAAGAAAACATAAGTTACAAAAAGGTTCGTTAAGAAAAAGCATTTGTGCTTACAGTTTAAGTAAATTATAATCCCATTTGTGTTTCTAAAAATGATGAAGTTGACAATCAACTGAGTTAACGATTTGAAGTCAAGCTTATCTAATTTTCCATGATTTTTCATCTAAAGTTGACGTTACTTCTGTTTGTCTAGCATGACACTGAAGCACAGCAGGTGAAAGACATGATGTTTTCAACACTGGGACACGTTCAGAAACAGCGCTCAGACGCGCTCCACAACAAGCAAGACTTCAGCCTCCAGAGAGTCAGGTAATAACGAAGATATCTCGGTAATGTAAACACGGTAAGGTATGTTAAGGTTCAGCAATTGTTAATTTATGGCACACATGTAAAGTAAAGCAAAGCTTCAATATCCAGTAACAGAACATAGAGCATGCATTCATCATTTCCTGCTCTGCTACCTCTGAGCTGGCAATGGATCAATCCCAAGGCACAGGGCCAGTTCATCAGAGGATTGTTTGCTTCTGAGCTTATACCGGATCAACTTATATTGCTGAGTGACAGCGACAAGTATGCAGAAAGAACTTGTTGCAAAGAGTCTACTACGTTGGATTAATTACAGACCAAGTCCATGAATAGATTAAATAACAGTTTTGGCTCAGTCAGGTCACTGGTCGCTTCATTCATCCGCTACTAGAGGTCTTCTGATCCATGACTGCCCCCCCCCCCCTACATCAACACAATGGAACCATGCACTCTATTCTATTCCTTTGGAATAATCTTCCCATTGACATTCAAGCTGTCCCTTTAAACTCTACTCAAGTTACATTTTCTAGCTATGTAAGATGCATCTGTTCAGATCCCTCAGACAGCCATCCATGTTCAAAGTGCAAATGCACTTTATGAAAGTCAGGGTACATGCATACAGACATACAATGTTACGAATTTAGGTCGATAGGTAGATGTTTCAGCTGGAGTGTGAACAGTGGAACACAATAGTTTGACCAAAATTTTGGATTAATTGTTTATAGAAAAGACTTTCTGTGTTCTTAGATATTCTTCAGTTCTGGTCACTGAATCCTCAAGAATTCGTAAAACAATAGACCCTGACTTTGAATCTTCAGATCTGATGAAAACCGCGACTGAGGTGAGGCTAAATCCTGCTCAAGCGAGAAAATGATTCTGAGGGTCATTATTCTTCTAATCTGTTGCGCCATTATAATAACACGCAAGGCAACAGTTAATTCAAGTGAGATTGTCATTAAAAATCATAATCTGTAGGATTAGTGTTGAACAAACCAACATTTCTATGTTGGTTTGCTCAACACTAATCCTACAGATTATGAGAGCTACATGTTCTGGCTTTCACCAGCACGCATATGGCTGATGCTTAGACAGTTTTGATTAAAAGTCATTTTTCAATTTTCTTTTCATCAGAAATCATTTTTACTAAGGCATCATTGTTGTTCATACAGAAGACTGAACAACAGCTGTTGAACTTTTTAAGAATCGGGTATAAAAATATATTAGATGTTAGTCTCAACAGAGATAGTTTTTCATTGCCATAATCATCTCTTATTGTATTACAGTTTTAAAACATTACTTCTTTTGAGTGTTATACATTTAAACAGGCTGCCCCCTTAGTTTTGCTTAGTACTTATTCTTTCCTGTGCATGTATGCTTATTGGGAAATGCAGCTTCTCCACTCGTCTCTGTTCATCACAAGTCTTCTGGCTTCATCCCACAACATACCCAGAAGGGTTTAAAGTGCTGCTTAATTAGACCCTCTGTTAAAATAGAGCATAATTGTGGCTTGCAAAAGCACCATTATAATGCAAATATGTACCATATCTAATCTAATATTAATTGATTTGTGAGAGGCATTGGTTCTTTGTTTGTTGTTCTTTAGGGAGAACAGCGTTCACTGAACACTTGTAGAAACATGATTCAGGAAGACTTCCGTAAGACTGCGCTCATTCGTCTGCGCCGCCTTCAAGACTATGACGATCGACAACTCAGAGTAACAGCTCATTCAGTTCTTCCTGTCTTTACTGTAGTCTAGTGGTTTGTGAGCCTATCTATCAACCCATGTGCCAGGTGTTCAAATCCCAATCATGGCAGAAAGTTGTTACAAGATTTGTGTTCCAATTGTGAACTCGGCTATTAAATGAGTACACTGTCCATTCACTTTGGTGAGAATACCAAGCAGCAAAAGAGAGGACTGGTCATGTACTCAATATGCCAAGACCAAGAAAAATGAAGTCACTAACACTGGCTGCATCGTGATGTTAGCTTAGGAGTCTGCTATTCTCCTTTGTCTGCTCATTTGGATATACATTCCAATTGCAACACTTGTAAGAGATTCTCAAATGTTTCTCTAAATTGTCTTGATATAGTTCTTTATCTTAAAACATTGAACGTTCTTGATGTGGCCTGCAGTTTTACAGTTCTTTATACTTCAGATAACTCCTCTAATTGACAGAAGGGTCCTTGCTTCATCTATTACGTCTTAAAAATACACTAGCAGTGACTTACAAATGGTTTTTGTTTTGTAAAAGGACAATATATCCCACACAGCCATATTCATTGGGGAACATAGTGGTTCCTCATTGTGCCACTGATGGAAATCGGTGGCCAGTTGTGGACCCAATAATGGCTGTCGGATATTTTCGTCCCATAGGAAGAATTCATGTACATTGGATTTTGTAGGGATTGAATGACTGGAGAAAGCGCCGAGTGGCCCAGGTGGAGTGGTTGGCTGAAGAAAAGCTCAGGACAGAACAGCTTGAAGAAGAGAGACTGAGACATATCCGGGAACACATTGAACTAACCTCATGTCAGAAGCAACACATGGATGGTATGTGTCTGTTTCTTGCACTTGAAATTAATCAATTAACAATTTCTATAGCACCGATACTAATGCACAAAGCATCAACTAATGGTAGGCCTATATCAAAACTAAGCTGCAATCAGTTCAACAAAGCCATAGTCAGGCCAACAATGTGGGTTTTGATCCTTTGAAGTTCATTATTATTTAGCACTTAAGGTAATCCTGTTAAGAACTCTTAGGACTCCAATTATTTGGTTTGTGCGGTCAATGATTTTTTATTCCTGACTCCTCTTTTGTATTTCATTCTGAAGTTGTGATATGCTTTGATGTTAGTTCTATAATGTTTGTTGTTTTCAGTCTTTTGAAACATTTTTATGCAAATCAGCAACAACACCTGTAGGCTACAGTGAAACTATGATTTTGAACAGTATCAAGATCTCTTCTAGGAGCATGGGCATCCGTTGCGCCCCCTGGATTTTGAAAATATTGTATAAAAATAAAATCTTTTGATTATTATGATTATTACAACAGTCCCAACACAATTTCCAATGCGAAGAAACACTAATTATTTAGGTAAAGTCCTTGATCATCATTTATTTCTAATTTTTTTCTATGCAAAAGCGTCATTTTGCCCGGCCCCACCCCCAAAAAATTGTTTGCCCCTCCTAAAATAATTTTGCGCCACCTAGAAAATTCCTCTGGATGCCCATGTCTAGGAGTTTCTGATAACAAAATTACATTAATGTGTAAATGTAATGTAATTTAATGTAAATACAAATCCCCTAAATTTTCATTGCTACACATAAACTGCATCAAGGAGACCAGCGTCTTCACCTTCAAGAACCAGGTTGTTGTATCAATTTTAGTGCCAGGTCACAAATTAGGGGAGGGGTCAGGCCAGAAGGAGACAGCATAGTGGAATGCCGAAATGGCATCAAAACCCCTGTTGAGAACCTGTACATAATAGCTGACTAGGAGTTGTCAGCTCGTTAGGATGACTAGTTCTAAAGTCTGTATGTGCAATGATATGGTTCCATAAATTTGCTTTGCTGTAAATTTGCAGAACTGATCCGAAGATATGCCCAGAAGCGATATCGCAACATGCGGGAGGCAACGCTTAAGATGTCACGTCGTATCTGCATCAAGATGCATCGCCAGTGGCCACTGTCTGTGCGCTGTCCGCCAAGTATGTTAATTATTGACCTTCATCAAACTGAAACTTGCAGCAGAAACTTTAACATACCGCATAAATCTTGACCAAAATCAGTAGGTTCATCAGTTAATGCCAGCCAGATGCAACTCTGCCCAAAAATTACTGTGAAACTTTGCATCATTAGTTCAGTAGTTTCATCAGTTGATGCCAGCTAGATGGACAATTTTTTAGCAACACTCTGCCCGAAAATTAATGTGAAACTTTGCATCATTGTGCATTGTATACTGCATACATTGCTGTGTTTTGTAATTGTAAGCACTAATTTGTATAGAGCCACTTCAAGATAAACTAATCACAGACCTGTGCTCTTTACACTAGTCCAAGCGATGTTTAAGTTCATAAGTACAAAAATCATCAAACAGTTTATAAGTACAAAATTTCATCAATAAGCAAACTGGACACAGAGAACTAGAAATGTAGTGGCTGGCACTTGCACGCATTCAGAACCCTACCAACGGCTTGCCATCTGGTTGTTTGATAGTTGACAAAATATGTTTATGTATATTCGTTTATTCAATTTTCACGTTGAATTAATGCAGCACATTCCAAACAAATATTAAAGTTTCTCTAAGCCAAGCTATGGCTAATGTCCCCCAAATGTATGGCTTAGCTTAGTTTTATTAGATCAAAGAGATTACATGTGGAGCTTAATGAATTATAAGCTGATAGCTATAGTTCAAAATTCCAGGACCATGTTGTGTGGAGAATAAGCAACTACAATGTATTGCCTACAACGTGATTTTATAATTCTTGTTATCAGTTTTAATTGGATTTATTGTTATCAGTCTTAATTGTAGTGTTGATGTTTGTTCACTTGATTTGAATGTTTTATTATCATTTGATCCTACCTAGCAACCTACGTAGACTTTATTTTCATCAAGCCACGTTAATACTTGGTTTAGATATCCCGACCTGTTAAATTGAAACCACAGTAAAACAGGTGATCAAATGGTCTTCAAATGCATGTGGAAAAGAGGTAGACTGTGTCTTAGGTTGCTAGGCAACGTATTCAAAAAACATGCCAATAACAGTATATCTTCTGTTCCTGAAGATCAGGCCTCGCATCACTTGGCTTTGGCAGTGATGTGATAATGAATCTCTTGATAGCATTCAGTTTAGACATTTTGGTGATCATTATTCTACAGGAGTTATCTTGAGTGTTGCTTATTGATCTCTGCAGATGTCCTTCATGAATACGAAAGCCCAGCCGAAGACGATGCTGCTGGGGCTTCTGACACAGTGAGCTGACTATTCACCATCATATCCTTGGTCGCAACCAAGTTTAGCATTACTCAATAACAGGGAATCCGTCATACTTGTAACATGTTTTATTATAGCAAATTCTGATATAACAGGGTCAGGGATGTGAATCCCAGAATTAATTGACCTATAGACGTAAACTTGTTTTATAAATGACCTTGTTTTAACTTAAAGTGGTTCTTGATATGACCTCCTAAGACAGCATTATAACAAGTTTGTGGTGTACCAATGTCAAATGATTACTGAAATCCATGCTCAGTGATGCTAAGGTAGATCAAGCCAAGGTAAAGGCAGTGATATGCTATTTGGATGTCACAGTTACAGAGTTGTAATAGGCACATATTGTGCACTATTCATGAGCTTCATGAGCCAACTTAAAGGGATGCTGATGTTAACAAGGAAATGGCCTTTGTTCTTTGGTAGGCACAACTGGAACTTGAGCTTCCAACAGTGGAACCAACACCAGACAGTGGGATTTCTCCAGCCAATGCCAACATCAATGCATACATAAACAAACAGGTTAGATTTCTCTTGGAATTCTTCAGGTAACGTACAAATAATAATACTGTTACATCTGCATAATGCCTTGATCTGATTTGACCCACTCAGGGAGCAGATGTTAGCGGTGCAGTAGTAAAGAGCATACAGTAATGTTCAGTATACAGTAAATATATCAGACCATTGAACAATGCTTTCTGTATTACAATGGCGCTTTAACACTAATTAGATTGGATTAGATTATGTTAGATGTATATTTTATTATCCACTAAAGTTCAGGTGGCACGTTAGGCTAGAGTCAGTTTATCTAGTAACCATGACTGGAAAATAGGTGTTCCTGGTAGCGGGAGTATTCCCTTTTGGGCCTACCTTTGTGACCAGCTTGTATAACAATTGTATTTTTGTGTTATTGTGATTATGTAATTGTGGTTACAATAAAGAATTTAATCAATCAATCAATCAGAAAACCGCTTAGATTTCAACAGTGCAGTGTCATAACAAATTAAAGTGCCCTCATTCTTTTTCCAAGCTTGGGACTGGCACCATTTGAAATGATTTCTCTTGTCAGGTTATAACTCCTGCACTAGAACAGTATAAGAGAGAACAAGCTGGTGCCAGCACACCTGCAGGAGGTAAGACATTGTTTCTATGTTTTCTTTTCCTTACTCTAAAATCAGAGCCGTAGCAACAAAGAACGTGGCCCCTCCGAACGTACGTCCGGGACCCCTTACAATGCGGAAACTGGAATGCGGTCATATACATTATGCACGTTCACGGTTATTTTTTGCCACTTTTAGGGGCCCCCTTCCAGGAAGGGGCCCCCTCCGGTCGGAGGGTACGGAGGGCGGTCGCTACGCCTCTGTTTAAAATTAATGTAATGTCTGTGCTATTTTATTTTTAACTTCATTTCGTTTTCCCATTGGACCATGTGGAGTACGATACCAAATTTTATATAGTTCATGAACTCTAAACATGGTGTCTAGTATCCATCAGTTGGGCTCTCTATGTCTGTGAGAGCTTGCCAGTGGCGTCTCTTCTAGATACCTGAGCACTCTTTGCTTATTAACTTTTCTTTGATCTTACTAACTTTAATTTCATTTAGCTTGTTGCAGGAAGCACTTCTGTTAGGTACTTGAAGGCTCTGTAATAAGTACCTAGACATGTATCTAGACAAATGAGCATTTACAAAAATGTATGGAAAACTAATCCCTCCCATCATTAAACGGTTTACAAATGAAGATAAAAACTGACTGCTGTAGAAATTTTGAGATTACGATTACAATAATTTAGCTTGCAATTGGTAAATGCCAGTGGCCACCCACTGATCTTATCATAAAATGCTACTGTTATGCAACAGTAGCATTTTCTTATATAAACACACATTAGAGTGGTGCTCAAAAACGTTATTTTTTGGAAATAGATGGGACAGCCCCTAGTTATGTTCCTTTTGATATACTAAGCCAGTGTGCAAAATATTATAAAAATATTCCATCATTTAGGGGTGCCACATGAGATGACAAGTTTTCCAAATTTTAGACAAGGAATGTAAGCACAATTGTGATAATATTATCGATATTCTTTTGTATTTTGTGAAACCGAACGTAAATTTTAAATTGCTAGGTTTAAGGCACAATACTTAAAGAGTACTTTTGAGCGTAATTGAACTCTGTCAGTTTGATTCAAGAATAAAATATTTATTAGTCCAGTTTTGTGACCGTTAACTTCTTGGGGTCCGGATACTTTTTCCAATGTTCGGACACCACATGGAGCAAAGCCTGCTTTTGACCTTCATCCTTGGTCAGTATTTGATTGTGTTCTTGGATCAGTGCCAATCCCCTTTCTGCTCTATCATTCACCGCACTCAACCTTTCTGATGACGCTCCAAATAAATAATTAAAATAATAATAACACGGACAATTTCTATAGCGCCGTAACGTGACCGTGCCGCTACAAGATGCTGTCCTGTTAGCACGAAGTTGGATCTTTCTCCAGCCAATCAATGGGTATGCACAGTATTCATCATGTTTGAAGTCACAAAATCTCAAGAGCACATTCATTCATTCATTCATTCATTCATTCATTCATTCATAACGGGCATTTATATAGCACCTCTTCAAGCAGTACTACTCAGAGGTGCTCCCGACTACATGAAGCTGTGTGTACAGTAATTTGTGGACATTTGGATGGAATGCCAACACCAACTTTGGTTCTCATTGTTTGCACCAACAAAGCCTTGGAAGCAGCATCAATGCAGTCATTGAAAAAGCAGAAATCGACCAAATCCTCACTGAGGTACCAAGCATGACGGAAAGTGCCTTTAGAGTAGAGTGTGAAGCTGTGAACCAGGATCTGAGATAATCAAAGCAGATGAACAGGTTAAGGGAACGTAGCAAATTTATTTTCCAGAAGGTAATTCGCAATTGAGATCGTAAAAGGAATACTTTGTGAGAATAGATGACCTTGGCCATCCATCTGGCCCTATGCATCAATCAATCGATCAATCAATCATTTATATAGCGCCCCTTCAAGGAAGCTGCTAAGAGGCGCTCCCAGCCCAGCCCCGGCGAAAGAGAACAGTCCTTAGAGCAGAGAAGAAAGCGGTGAATGGGTTACGAGGAAGAGACCGCAGCTCAGGAGGAAGCCCATTCCAAATTGTGTGTCCAACCACGGAGAAAGCGCGCTGCTGCATAGTAGCGGTGCGTGCACAAGGGACAGAGAGATCACCACGGGTGGCAGAGCAAAGAGAGCGGTGACATGACACCAGAGGCTGTAAAATTCAACCCTTGAGGTGGGACATGACCTATGTAGATCAGTGCAAGTTCCAAGAGCTCTAGATAATCATCACGAGGCTGACTGTCTTTCTGCAAACATTCCACTTCAAATTCAACAGCGTCTTGCATCATTTCTTTGTTATTGTTAAACTGCAATTTCATCATCTGACAAACCATCAGCAATCATGTCATGGACGACCAAAGGCAATGCATTCTGATATCATTTAAGCATAGGTATTTCAGGTCCAGGAAACGGCCCAGCCAGAGGGTTGAAAACATCTTCAAGGACAACTTTTAAAATGTGATTAATTTGAAATGGATTATGAATAATGTGGGGTAGTGTGAGTAAGTAAGTAAATAAATAATTAAACTTTTAAAAAGCCTTAAATGAACAGACTACAAAAGTTCAGAAAATTGTTGAAAAAATTGCAATTATTTATTTACTCCTCAGCTCCAGTTGGTTCTAATTTATATATTTATTATTTAATCTTTTATTTATACACAAATCATCAGAGAATAAGGTATCTATGCATCACACTCATCACATAATTACAGTAATCAAATAATAGGTTCTATAAGTGATGAACTTTCATCCAGCTCCTGAAAAACTAAGAAAGTTGATTTTTACGGCTTCAATGATGCATGGTGTCATATGCAAAACTTAAGTTGTCATGCGGCACACCTAAATAATGGAATATTTTAAAAAGATTTTGCACATGAGTTTCTACTACCAATACGAACAGAACTAGGGGGTGTCCCGGGCATTATTTAAAAAAAACTTTTTTCGCTACCACCCTAACACACATGCATTATATATGTTTATTTATTCATATACATATTATATATTTTATATTAATATATGTATATATATATAATGCATGTGTGTTCTCCAACTGCCTATGTGTGTTTTTCTAGAACTAAAGCCATCAGTCTCAATGACAACAACTCTGACGGAGCACATTGTTCAGAATGCCATTACACTGCTGTCCAAGTACTCCAAGTCTCCAGCATATGGTCGGAAGCAGGTTGTTTCCATGATGGACTCGGCCTCCAAAGCCCCGACCAGACCACATCCACAGTCGAGGCCGGGCAGCTCGAAGAACTTTGTTGCTCACGTTGCCAAAGAAGTTAAGCAGGAGATGAGAAGTCTTGTCCAGGAGTCATCAGACGTGTTGCTTCTCGTTGCCAACACGCTCAACCGCACACAGGATGGACAGCCGTTCGGTGGCTCTGGACAGGTTGACTGGGATCATGCCCCTGTCATGAAATCCAGCAGTTCGTCTTTCACCGGGCAGTATGTTCGAGAAACCATGCTCGAAGTTGCAGGCCAGATGGCAGAAGAGGGACTTATCCCAGCGCCCCTTATGAAGGGCGACGTTGATGATCGGGTGGCGGATGCCATTATGGATCTAAGCCTCAAAACGACCACCGAAGACCTGAAAAATAATCTTGTCAATGGAAAGGAGATGGTAGAGCTTGCCGGAAAGATACTTCGCTCGCACCGTTCTAAAGGAACGCCTGGAGAAGGAGACGAGAACACCGAAGAGCTAAGCGTCTGTCTCATTACTAGCCTTATCCGAACTGCTCTTCTGAAGTTCAAAGATGCGATGATGCAGGGAAAGCTGAAAGATGAGGATCTCATCAGCCTCGCTTCTTCACTCGACATGAGTTGCTTTGTCCAGGCGGTCATAGAGAACGCAATAACAAAGGAAAAGCTCCAGGCAAAGGTGGACGAGTATGGACGAGAGCTGATGGCGGACGACGACATCGAAAGGATCATAAGGGAAACGGTGAGCCAGATAAACAATGCCAACACCGAGAAACTCGATGATGAAATAAAAACCCACATTTCGGACGCGGCCAAACGGTTCATCGAAAAGATCATTAACAGCGTCTTTGAAGACATCGATCCACAGCCAAAGATAAGACACGCGAGGGCATCGATGACGGCAAAGGTGTCAAAACGAAAGAAGATCTGTCTCCGTCCAGAAAATAAATCCCACAACACCAACGCCCAGTCAAGTACCAACAACAGCAATGCCCAGTCGGGTACCAACAACAGCAACGCCCAGTCAGATACCAACAACAGCAATGCCCAGTCAGATACCAACAACAGCAATGCCCAGTCAGGTACCAACAATGTCAACAGCAACAATGCTGGTAGTATATCCTCTGAAGAAATCTTATTGGAAAATTACCCCATCGGATGTCCTGATGAATGTGAAACAATAAACCCATCGAGCGATCCATCCACAGCATGTGGTAATGCGATTAGCGTCACTGGTGATGAATCCGTTAAAGGGCGAATGGGCGTTCGTGGCAGGAAGTTCCGCAATCTGCAATTTAATAATCACAACGTGGAATTCCTATCCCAAAGTTTGATGATGACTCCTAGCAGGCCAAAAAACAAGAAGAAACCTCACCGTCATCACGCGGGCCATCGGTTGTCTGAGGTTAAACCTCCAAAACTGGGTGATTCTGAGGATCAGGAGCCTGGAAGAGTTCTCGTAATGGCTTATGACGGCTGTACAGATTTTGACAGTGACACTGGAACTGTGAAGAAGGGTCCTGGAAACGCTGTCAGTGAGCACGCGACACAAGAAAACAGGGCAGAACAGATCTCCAGACAATCAACCCTGCTTCCGTGAAACAAAGTAAGTTTTAGAAATATCAACTGACTTAATGAAACACTTCCCATCCCAAGTTTGATCAGATCAGTGCTGGAATGTCCAAACAATGCAGTTATGTCATTACTGCAAACCCTACCACTTCCACCTGTTGCTTTTGTTAGGTTTTAAAAGGCCTTAAAAGTTGCTATATAAATACGCGATTACATTACACATTTCACACTTTGCATGGTTTATAGTGACGTGGCGTGGAGTTAGTTTCTTATGCACTGCAACCTAAAAGCTAGATATTTATCAGCTCTGCAACAGGCCACTTTCTCAGACCAGCTTATTAGCAATGTTCCTGGCTTATGTGGTAAGCAGTATAACACACAAAGAAAGCTGCTTATTCAACGCATGTGGATAGGGGCCATCCACATATTACGTATGCACTTAGGGGGAGGGGGGTCGGATTTTGGCGATTTTGCGTACGGGTGCGAACGGGGGGGGGAGGGGGTAACAAAATGTGTACGTACCCAAAATAAATTTCTAATTATGACGTCCACATTAGCCTATTTATAACTCTGTATTATCCTATATTCGTCCCATGGCATTTTATTACATTATATAAAAGCCATGTGCAGTTATTCTGTGCTGTGAAGGACACCTATAATTTGTCTATATTGGCCCTTCAATAATCTGGCCTAAAGTGCAGACAGGCTGCCTGGAGACACTTTCTGCAGCTGGTTGTCGGGGGGGGGGTGCGTCAAACGTACGTACTCAGGGGGGGTGGTGGAAGAAAGTACGCTTGCGAACAGGGGGGGAGGGGGTCCAATTTTCCCGGATTTTTGTGTACGTAATATATGGATGGCCCCATATAGCCCAAACATGGGCAGTTTGATCGTGAAAAAGAGGGAGTGTGATATACCAGTATCACAGTCAGGTTTAATTTCCAGGTAATATGGTACAACTGATGACTAGCCTACCTTACACACAGCATCTTGGCACTAGTTTGGCAAAATGGGTACTACTTGGGAAAATAATCTGTTACTCTCCGTTTTACCCTTCCCCTCTACACCCATTTCACCCATTCACTGCCTCTTGTTAACGATAGCCTATGGAAAGAAACTATTTTGTTCTAATTGAAAAATGGCCTTACGTTGCTTGTTTCAAGTACAATATTATACAGATTGCATGTACTATTCACCAGGCAGTACCATTCGCCCATGCATAAGTAAATTATTATCACTCCATCTGTATAGTACGTAGTCTACATAATGTGTTACAATCTTTTGTGCTCTACAGGTCAATTGGAAAATGAGAAGAAAAAAACTGTTTGAATATTCAACAAATTATGCCTTTATATTCAGTATGTTCACTTTTTTGTTTATGATTGACATTATTTAATAACAGTTTTATTTATGAATCAATATGTGATGCTAACTTTAATGTGGTTTTTACAACTATCATTGAATGTTCTTGATGTTTATCATTACGTACCGATTAATCAGAATTTACCTATTGCAATGCAACTGTTATGCATGTAACATATCAATTAAAATGTCTACACAATAATGAACTCTAAACATAAAGGTTAACTTCCAGAAAATGAGAACCATTCTTATGTTACTAGTATTCTATGTTTAATAAATTTTAGAGTCTTATTATCCATGTGGCTGAATCAGAGTTTCTTTTAAACAGTTTTTCAATTGTATGCACTGTGGAAGGAGCTTCCCCAGTCTGAACCAAGATTCGCCTGTTCCATGCATGCACATCTTTGTGTATTGGCACACTTAAATACACATTCTTAGATGATGACGGTAACTGGGTTATTGGCTGAATCTTTGCGAGATCTTGGATTATATCTGCTAATTTCATTTCAGTTAGGCTTATGTATCGGAAAGCAGAATAATACACATCGTTACAAAACACTAGATCAAGTTTCATAACAGATAATCATTTATTGAACACAATACAGTCAAAAATTTCAAAATTATATACAAAAAGCCAAGAAATATACACCAGAAATGTCTTGCAATAAAAAATACCACCGCCTACATTACGCTGCGTGGTACAGGTTTTTTGTGATTTTGCTAGTGCCGTCCTTTACAAGTTAATTCTTAATGCGGTAAGAGCAGTTATGTACAAGTAGCATCTGTGAAAATTAATAAAAGATGCTACATAATGTCCACAATAAGCATAAATACAAGCATAATACAGGCTATTGTTAATCAGTATACATGTTTATATAATTATGTACCTTAACTCATTACCCAGATAGATCTTACTAACCAAAACACTGATTGCAAGCCCACTTATTAGCAATACTTCTAAAACATATTGAGCATGTAAAATGGAAAAATAGCTTTGATCAGTTTACTTACATAATTACACCTCTCAGTCCCTTAAAAATATAGGTAGGGCTTACTGAATTACACAGCCCCGAGTAACAATTTCCGTTGAGCTACTGTCAATTGCTCAGACCTGAAAATACCCCAGAAAGTTAAGATGTTGCCTTTGGAGCAACATCAAGAACTGCCTTATAATAATACTGCATTATATGAGTTCTAATGAGGTTATTTTCTACAGCAGAATTAAATGTTGGACCCATGTCTTGACCACATTATATCAGAACGTGTCTTACAATGAAGAATGTTATGACAAATATTTACACAAAACACCATGCTGAACTTCCAATCAAGACCAAAAATCAAATATATCCCAGTTCCTAAGATGTAATCTGTCTGGAACTTATTAAACTTATTACTTTGGAAGGTCTAATAATGGCTCCACATGAACATTTACACAGACATACTGCATACCATCTCTGTTTGAAAACTCCCATCAGTATATCAGAATGCTTGTCCTTTCGCAAATATCAGGTGTCAAAATGTTCAAATACTCTTCGAAATTTGCATTCTTATAAATAATGTGAAAGCGCCAGTATAGTCTATTGGCAAGGTAATACACATTTGTTTCCTAAAGACTGGCTGAGATTCCAATCAATGATAGGTTGAGTGCTCACTTTGCAATGCGATCTAGTTTCAAACTTAGCTGTTTTACCCAGGCTTTTATTACAATATTTCTCCTTGGCTCTGGTACAGTAAAGTATAACAGAAGTTGTACACAACTTTGGAATAAGAACTAGTTTAGCAAAATTATCATATTCAGTTGATCCAAAGCAGATGCACGAAACTCTGTTTCACGTATGATACTTAAGAGAAGACTTATGCACCATAAACACAGATCAACGCGGAATGTCCGCAATTACACAATTAGAGCAATTAGTTGTTTTCCGATTTGCAAAATTGCACAGAACACTACAGTTGGACAGTGGACACTGTAGCATATTTCACAGCAGCACTTGAGAGGTTCTTGGAAGCGCATTACTTAACAAAGGTGCTATATAAATGTCAAGATACATAGATACAGGAACAGCAAAAAACTGCCAATGTAATTAAAATAAGTTGTTCACTTTCAGAAGTTAAAGACGCTATTTCAACATCTGGGTACATGCAGAAACGCTCATTTAAATAACCAGAAAACGAGTCACTGGCATGCTGTATCATAGGCATCCCTCAACTGTTTCAGCACTGAATTAATCAGGGTTATGATATATTCTAAACAAACTAAGTTTTAGATTCGTTTACAAGTTGCCATCAACTAAACTCAACTGGAAATGATTTGTGAATTACAGAAACCACGTTCATAATCAAAGCTTTTGGAAACTTGTTGCACAACTGAAAGTTTAGCGTCAATCACTTTCAAGTCACTTTCTGAATTGGTCATTTCATTTCTCAGTTCCAGTAGTTCATTTGTGAGTCTTGACACTGACCACAATTATAATAACAATTACGGCAACCACGATCAGCAAGACCGCTATTAGGCAACACTTCTTCTTGCGTGCTTTACTCTTCCAAAACAGAAACAAAACAAATGCATAGTTTTTACAGTTTTCAGGGATAATAATGAAAAGACCGAACATGTTTAACACTTTAGTGATGAGTGTATACTGAAAGTATGGAAAACTAATCCATCTCATTATTCAAGGGTTAACAAATGAAGATAAAAAGTGACTGCTTATAATCTTTCTATTGTGTAAGGCGCTGCTGAGCACAGGTTGAGTGATGCCATAGCAAGAACTGTGTGATGATGATGATGATGATGATGATGATGATGATGATGATGATGATGATGATGATGAAGATGATGATGATGTAATGTGGATTGAAATTAGGATTTTGCAGCATTTGCAACATTTTTACAGTCCTAGAAAGTTACTGGCTAAATGAAAACTGTGAACTCTTAATTAATTTAATCTGTGCAAAGCATGAATCTGCAAGGGCCTTTTGACATTACCTATGAGATGTTTGATGGACATATATGAAACTTATTTCCCAGAATCTCCTTTTTACAACATGCTTCATTTATAAATGCAAATTATTTAAAACTTGACCTTATTCTACATACAATACAACATTGTCATAACATGGTACATAATGTTGGTCCCAGCAGTATTTTACTGATGGATTCATGAAACAGAAAGTGTTAAGTTGCCGCTTGAGCAATGAGATTGTTGGGACTGACCTTATAAGTAAAGGATTTTATTCCAGACAGTGGCTGAGCTGAAAGCACATGCACTGATAGCCTTACCAACAAAAGGTTGACGAAGCGTCAGAAGATAACTGGATTGTGTGGAATGGGCAGGGACATGATAGTTGATAGGAACATGTTACATAATGTTAAGGAGAATATATCCTACCTGATACGTTGCTGCTCTTTGAAGCTGCTCTGTACCTGCTTCAACATCAGTGTGTGCAGACTCAACGTTTGCTTCTATGGTGTCTAAGTTCAAACACATAATCAAAGTAACAGTTACCAGTAAGACATACAGGCAAATAAGTCCTAGACTCAACTATTTCTACAAATATATACACTGGCTTACAACAGAAAAAATGTTTAAAACTTGGCCTACTCTTGTAAAAGGCCTTGCATTCTATCACCCAGGCCGACACTACCAGATCCTTGCCAAGTCACAAGGCTTAATGACAGAGATGATATTGTACTTCTTTGGCATTTGAATGAACTAGCCAGTTAATTCAACATTCACTATCATAATCCAAACACACTAAACATTAAAAAGCAAGTTTACATGGGAAATGAAATTGTGACATTTGTCGGCAAACTAAGGTTATATTATTAATTGCATAAACTCAATCCTTTAACGACTAGAGGGATTAGTTTTCCATACATTTTAGTACAACGCATTCATCGTTAAGTGTTAACTGGCCTACCAACCAACCCTCTCACGTCCTTCCTAGATGACAAGTGCAAAATATCTACCGATGACGGCTCCTTGTTCATGTACTAGCATTCCAAGCTCTTTGAAGATCTGATTAATGTCTAATATATCACCCTGAAACATTACACATAAATTTACTAACTAAATACCAAAAAAACTATAAAAGACTAATAATTACAAAATATATCAAGTAACCATTTCTTATATCAGAATAGTAATGAAACTAAAATGTTTTACTTAAATGTTTTGCATTTCACATTAATTTATGATAAAAAAGGCTCTTGCTAAGCTAAAAGCATAATTTTATGGAATATCCTTTTGCAAGTAAAACAAATTTATGCAAGACTATGACTAATGGCTTATGCAAGTTTTTCTACAAGTTTCTACAGTTTTCAGCATTGTTCAAGCCCTGCTGGCAAAGAAAATTAGTTGCCTCATACTTGGAGCAAGAACTGCTCTGCTGTCCATATGCCTCCATCAGCTCCACTCCTTAAATGCCACAAGCTAGAGCAAGACCAGAGCACCTTTGCCTTAAGCAGAAATAAAGCAACAACATGACAACCTTCCTTGATTGGTTATACAGCAGCAAATTATATCCTAATTACATCCTTAATTAATAGCTCTTTTATTAATCTTAGAGTGAATAAATAATGCAATTATTCACCTCCAGTTGGTGTATCTGGTCTTCTCTTTCCTTAAGAAGACTAACATCAACATCGATTGCCTCCTCCTGCATCTGTGCCTGTCTCCGTCTCTGCTCTATCAAGTGACTCGTGTCATCTTCAGGTGGTTCCTGAAGAACGACGTTCCACAAACAAATGTTATATCTAGGAATTTATAAGGCACCTCTTGCAGTATAGACTATTCAGAGGCATCCTCAGTGTTGTAGCCCCGTGGAACAGAAACGTCTTGAGCAAGCAACAGAGTGTTGTGGAGATTCCCACCATGAGTTTAACCCACAGTGGAGGGGGATGACCATTCCAAGCAGAGGGACCTGATACAGCAAAAGCCCGATGTTGGGCGAGAGTGGTCCTAGCACGAGGGACAAAAGGTCCAGACATTTAGTAGAGCGCAATGGATGAACAGAAGCTGCAAGAGAGAGGTTACGCATAAGGTCAGAGATGTATATAGGGGCAAGTCCTAACTGAGATTTGGACACCAGGAGAGGGATCTTACACTGGATACGCGAAGTAATCGGAACCCAGTGTAGGACTTCAATCATATATGTGGAGATATGGGCAAAGTGAGGAAGGCGTGCTACGAGTCTAGCAATAGTGTTTAAAACTGAAGGGAGAGGCATAGCATGGGGAGACCCAGGAGGAGCGAGTTACAGTAGTCCACCCAAGAGCAACTTTGTTTTCTCCATTTCTCTATTAAACCTATTCTCTAAAATCAACTACTTTTCAGCCAAAAGACAGTCTCCTTATGCTTTAGAAACCTGATATAAAACTTATTCTTCCTGTTTGAAAACAGCCAATTCTGAATGAAAACAAGCCCCTCCACTGTGCTAATGTTTATTTAAAGAAAACTGTATGTACATAAAATTCATTCCGAGTCTGTTGCAACATCTCAGGTCATATATTCAATTCAGACTGACAAAGACAAACCTAACACATTTAAAACTAAATGTAATCATCACTTAAACCAAGTCCTGATGCGCCTCTGAATAGTTTACACTGTGAGAGGCGCTTTATAAATTCTCAGATACCATACCATACCATACTAGAAAACTGTTACTTAGAGACGATAACTGGCATCGGCCACGCTGGAGTTGGGCACCTCAGATTAGCCCCCCCCCAAGAGGTGTTATCTAAATACCCAAATGAATAAATGAGTCAAATCAGAACAAGAAAGAAAAGCAAACTAAATAACTGCAAATTTGTTACTATGCAAGTGTAATGTAGACAAGTGGGATGAATGGCCACCGACTGAATCCCAAACAAAGCACAACATGTAAAGTGCAAAGGAAAGAGTAGCAAAGGAATACCAAAACTACTCTGGATATACGAGGATGCATCAAAACTTGGCATAAACACGAGAACATTACTAAATATGACAAATAACTGAAAAGAATGGAAATCACTTGTTCACACCCATCGCCACCAAATGGCTCGCATCAGGAATTGGTGGTGTGGTAGTGGTGATGATGTGCAATATTTTACGGTAGAAATGTATTTTAGTTGAAAATACGGATAAATAGAATAGTAAGACCCACATTCCAGCCTATAAGATCTGTTCTTGTTGCCGTTCTTGCTGAACTCTGTGCTGGAGCTGACTGCTTAGCTCGATCAGCGACTTTCTAAAAATTATCATCAAGACATTAACAAATTTATGAAAACAACATAGTCGTTCACTTCTTTGCCAAGAACAAAATGCTAAAACATTGACAAGTATCAAACCTGGCAATTCTGGCAAAACTGGAAATTAGAATGCAACGACCTGAGTTAGAGTACCGAGTTGTAACGAACTTCACAACATAGAATTACCAGACAACATCTTAGAAAACATAAGTTAGCTCTAGCAATAGATCACACAGCACAAGTAGTTGTAAGTAACTGTGTTCCTATTTGTTTATGTCACATGATTCTGTACTTCATTTATTAAGATCAATAACACCACAGTTTTGAAACATGCAAAAATGTCAACCAGATATAAACATGACAGGTCAATGATAACCACATAAAAATAAACATAAATAAATTACAAGCACCTTTCTAAATAACCAATTCTGAATTTTCATAGATAGTTTCTACTCCTAACCTATTTCTTTTTCCTGATGTAATGGTTACCACAGCTCTGACCATGTCGGTACCAAATACGCCTGTTTTTAATCAAAGAAATCTTAAAAATAGAATATATGAAATACAAATTAACACACCCAATTACAGTGTAGCTGTGAAACATTTCCAAAATGATAATAATAGTTTTCCAAGTTACACATACCCTTTGAAGGCCATGGTATTTCTGTGTGATGTCTTTGAACTCTCCAACTAGTCGATCCACTTGAAGCCTTTGAGCCTGTTGTTCGAATTGCACATTTCACAATAAGTACTTAAAAAGTCACAATACAATAATCAAACAAATATAGTGCAAAACATACCATCAGCATCCGTTATACCAGGTCCTTTGAGCCTTACATTGCACATGGCAGAAAAAATGACACAACTTCCTCATGAACAACAACAGAGTTTCTAAACATAAAGTTCTAAGCTGCATGTTTAAGAACTGTTAAACAGCTATGTGTCAGCACCTTTATGAGGTTCCTAAATGTGCTATATAAATGTTCAGAAACTTACATACAAACACACAGAGCACTTTGTCCATGCATTTACTTCCTGATATGTTAACCCTTTAACGACAACAGGGATTAGTTTTCAAGTGCACGCTTGTTGTTAAAGTGTTAACTTGCACTTTGTGGATCTTCTTATAATACTTACGCCTGATTAAAACTACAAACAATTTCTATGTAAAGTAGCAGCATTAAGTACACGCACTGAATCGAAAAAAACAGCTTTCTTGTAACGAAACATTGCATTTTCTTCATGTGTTAAAACACAGCACATTTACAACGTGCTATAAATGCGCTGCACAGGTGTCCAGTTACACTGCACTCCGTTAATTTTGTTTGACATGGATTGGTAGATTGATGCAACCAACCCGATCTCCCTTGTTACAAGCGGCTGAGAGTCGTTTCATTTGAAGCGCAGTTTCAGCAATGACAGAATTTGTTTTTTTCTCTGTTTCATGGCTGCAGAAACAGAAACATGACTTTTAAAACAATTTTTCACTTTCAGGTCATTCCATGTCAAATCAACCAGTAAAATGACAATTAGCCACCACATCCCTTTGGATTCTTCGGAAAATGTTTGTTATTATTATTATTATTATTATTAAAGTAGTTTTATATAGCGCCCCTTCAAGATTGCCTACTCAGGAGCACTCCCAGCCCAACCACGGTCAAATAACGCAGTTTTGAGGACAGTAAGAAACAGGGTGAAATGACCAATCGGTAATTGACGGAGCTTTGTAGGAAGCCCATTCCAGGTCATGGGGCCAGCCACAGAGAAGGCACGGCGCTGCCGTATGGTTGTCCGCACGCGGGGAACAACAAGTTCAGCCTGCGCAGCTGAGCGGAGAGAGGAACGGCGCTGCGAGCATGAGGTGGGACAGCAGAGCTCCCGCAGGTATGGAGGAGCCAAACCTTCAAAGCACCGCCGGACCAAGGCAGAGATTCGGTAAGTGATGCGCTGTGGGTAGGGGAGCCAGTGGAGGACATCCCTCATATACGCAGACACTCTGCCAAACTTAGGGATGCAGCCTACAAGGCGGGCAGCAGTACGCAGGATTCTATTCAGGGACTCAATCCGGCAGGCCGGGAGTCCGTCATATATGGCACTGCAGTAGTCCAATCGAGAAACAACAAAAGCATGGACAAGCGTGGAAGCTGCACCGGGAGACAAAGAACGGGAGATCACCTTGAGTTGCCGGAGCTGGTAATAGCAACTGCGGGAGAGAAGATTTATGTGCCGCGTGAATGCAAGTTCCTGGTCCAGGATGACTCCCAAGTCCCGGACCGAGGTCGAGAAAGCAAGGTGTGGGAATTGCAAGGCAAGAGAAGACAGATCTATTTTACAGAGCTGCTGGGGAGTGCCAAGCCATATAAACTGCGTCTTGGCGGGGTTTAGCCGCAGGCGGTTTGAGGACATCCAGGCCTGCAGGGACTCCATGGCATGGGTCATGGTTTCCACCGCTGCAACAGCGCGGACAGCCGGGCAGTGTATATAGGCTTGCAGGTCGTCAGCATAGGACTGGCTAAGGACCGACCCAGCCGCCAGCAGGGACCCTAGGTCGGCAGTGTAGATTATACATATACATGTAGATTGTACATAAACTGCATGCAAAATTAGGAATAACAGTGAAAATTTGAGCAGAACATCTCAAAATTTGACTGAGAGATTAATTTTTGAAGTTAATAAACAAAAATCGCAAGAAAACGGCATGATCCGCCAAGTTTGGACTGTTATATCTCGGCCAGGAATTGAGCTAGAGGACTGCAATTTTTTAAATGTAATCAGTTTGTTGTGCTTTTTCCTCATATGCAAGAATCTGGGTGGTGCTACCTATGGTTTTTAATCTATAAATTTGTAAATATTGCATGGAGGCCAATTTTCCCTCAAGTTCCAGACATCATATCAGGGGCCATCCATATATTACGTACACAAAAATCCGGGAAAATTGGACCCCCCTCCCACCCGTTCACAAGCGTACTTTCTTCCACACCCCCCCGCCCCCGTCTACGTACACTTGACGCTCACCCCCCCCCCAAGACCAGCTGCAGAAAGTGCCTCTACTGTCTGCACTTTAGTCCAGATTGAAGGATGAGTGAGGGCCAATATAGACAAATTATAGGTATCTCGTTCACAGCACAGAATAACTGCACATGGCTTGTTTATATAATGTAATAAAATGCCATCGAACGACTATAGGACAATACAGAGTAATAAATAGGCTAATGTGGACGTCATAATTAGAAATTTATTTTGCGTACGTACACTTTTGTCATCAGACATATAGTTCATAAAAGGCACTAGAAAAATGCTCTGATACATAGATATATTATATGTATTTCAGCACACTTCACTCTGCAGCAAAGTGTTCTGGTTGTTCCGCCCTCCTGGTCTTCACAATGCAACACAATCTCTATGCTATGTTTGGCCCTTCACTCTGTAACAGACTGTCATACAATCTGTGACATGAGCCTCTCATCTTCGTCTGCTCTATTTGGCCATAGACTGAAGACAATTGTACTTCATTGTGGTCTTGTGCTGTCAGTTTGAGAGCACCTCTGAGTAGTTTACTTGAAAATGCGCTATTTAAATGTGCAATAACAATTACAAGGCAGTAAACCAAACAAGTTCTGTACTAACATTCTCTCTCGTAAATCTGAGGAATCTTTGCTGGTTCCGAGCTGTTTGAGCACTCTGTCAAGTGTTGTGGCTGTTTACACCAATGTATAAAACCAGATTTAAAGGCAGAAGTAAGACTAACACCAGATTAACACAACATAGTTCAGTTAAGTCCAGTGTGGTGCAATGCCGTCAGCTTTGCCAAACCACCAAAATTTATTTAAGTGGAAAAGGCTTTAAACAATATTTGACGAGCCACATTCTTTTTCAAACTTTAGTTATGGCATAAACAATATTATTAAAAAATATTGATTATTATAAGCATAAACAATATTTAACTATATAAACTGCCAATCTGCTTGTGTTAACTTGGCATGTGGCAGATGATCAAGTCACCTCAATCGTTGAGCAAAATAAGACCAACAAAGATGCATCTGCAAAATGCATTGGGTATTTCTAAGCATAATTTGAAACCACTGCACTCTTAGATAGTCATGTTCAGCACTTTTGTAAGGTTCTCCAAATCACTATACAAAAATTCAGATGCATACTGTTCACTGAACAAAACTAACCATATATCAAAATGCTGTACAACATGCTTTAAGGTTTACAAATGTGAATAACAAACACAAATGGGCCATCTTTCTAGAACTGTCTACTGTTCTCAATCTACCCACTGAACATAAAATTATATACAGTACTGCTTAATGCTTAATGCAGTCCAACTCTATTTTCACCTTATCTTTAGTTGCAACTTTTCACGTCATAACTTTTGATCTCAATCTGAGGCCATGTGTCACTGTTAAGGAAAGGCTTAGAGAGTGCTTATAGTATATAAAAGTTATTTCGCATCATCTACACAATGCTTAATAATATACTTATTTGTCCTTGATGAATTCATACCATTTGGGCTAGCACAATATTACAAAACAATACAACCGTATTAGATATTGCCTTCCTTCCAAAGTTCATAAGTACTCACACATCCATATGGTCGAACATCAATGGCACCAAGTAATTGCGAGTGAAAGCCTTGCTCAAGGTCCTTACACAGTGACTGCCTGAGTGGAGACTCGATCCCATACTCTCTGTGTTACAGGCTGAATGCTCTAACCAATCGGTTACTACCATTGCCCCACAGGCTGTGCTTTTGTGAGGAACTTACAAATGCGCGGTATAAGTGTCTAGATAACTAACAAATGCACTAACTAATTAGTTAAATGAAATATAGCATTAACACTATGCAAATGGTTATTAAAATAATAATCAATTAAAATTATCAAGCTAACTATGGAATTAAGTAAGTAAGCATGTAAGTATATTTTTTATTAACCAATTGTTAATCAAATTTTGGTGTAGAGACATCTAATAAACACAGTTAATAGTACATAACATCCTAACAATTTTAAACTAATGCTATAGCAAAAGCAAAAACAGATTTTTTTCAGATAAACGACAGAAATAAATGATACATACCACTGTTAGCAATGGTGAAGATGTTACTACCAATTGCATCTGCCAGTTCGTTGAAGCCACTCTGTGGTGTAGACGAACGAGCTGAAAACAACAAACAATTATCTCCTGTATTTTTTGACAAACTATAGTCCTAGTTCTTTTAATTAAATCGCATATTACTCATTCACCATTAAACCTTTTTACATCAACTCTATGTTCTTATTTTCAATTGGCTTAACCATAAATTTCATGTTTTGTAACACAATATGTCCATTCATTCCAGTTACCATGTATTACATATTGATGGATTAAACTACACAAATTCTGAACAAATTTCATTCACTGTTTATGAAACTGAGGGTATATCAGATGTTACCTCGAAAGCCAGCAGTTTCACCGAAATTTGGTTCATCTTTGTATGGCTGGACAGGATTGTCATGATATTCTTGGACTGTGGAGCCATAGCCAAATGTTCTCTGACCGCGATTCATTGTATTACACAATGGATTTTGTCCTAGAAAGCATGTTGACAATGACAAACTTTATTGACAATTGACGACATTACAGTAAGTTTTACATTTGACAACTGTTCGATAATTAACAACAGTCTATTTACATAACAAAACAGTTGACAACATCCTCACTGAGAACTAAACCAATTTACCATGTCAAGGTTTACCTTATCGGGACACCGGATCACCCAACGAGTTCCAGGAGGTCAAGGATAGAGAGCTACTAATACCTAAATCTCCTATACTTCTGAGATTTGATTATGAGTGATAGGCCTATAACCTATGTTCATTGGACGACCCCGGCCCATTTATCAACTCAATAGGGGAGAAAAGCTCAGATGAGCTTATCGAGTCCTCCTATTATATAAGAAACTAGTGGCTGCCACACATTATCAAATGCACACAAAACTGTTCTCAGCTGCTTTGGACTACACTTTGGGAAACCCCTCTGATTTGACGCAGCACTCGTAAATAGGCTAGTGCTCTGCGCTTGCCCTTCAAGTGGCACTTTAGAAGTCTGGAGATTACTATTACGATCAAACATTCAAAAAGGAAATTACATAGGAAAAATGTTCAGAACATGACCAAGCAACAGAAAAGGCCAGTGACCACGAACAACCTGAAAACTGGTTCATTAGTTAAATGTAAAGGCCAACTGACTTCAGTTATCTTGTCTGGCCATATTACAGCAATATGATATACTATAATTTCGCAATATTCAAACCATGTAACATTATCATAAAGCGTGATATAAATTTCTCAGGTCAAGCAAATTAATAAAGCTGTGTCCGGATTTGTGTCTAGTGAAACAGCAACTGAAGTATGTCACATGATAACTAGAACACAATGACTACTATAACGGAGAGAACGGAGATGATCACACGCGTAACAATAACCTTAACATGCAATATAACTTTCACCAATACTACAAATGCCTTTGAAACAACCAAACTCTGTTCATATAACTTAAATTACCCTTGTCTACAATAAACTATTTGACGCAAATTACTGTTCGAGCAATACCTTCCTACTGCAGAACGATTTCCCTTTAAATATTGTTTACGCTGGTTCCCCACTATGGTGCGCCAATTATTCGTTTTGGTTGAAAAGTAGCGGATGATATTTGATAATAACAATAATCTTCCTTTAATATTTTCAAACTAACAATTACGCAGTATGATTACAAATCAGTATGAACGGATGATCACAAGGTATTACAGAAGTCGAATTTTAACTGTATACGGCAGCCTTACAAGGCGCCCATCACGTGCTACATCTCATTTCCACAACGCGCTATATCGCGAATGATGGACTGAGTGGACCGTAAGAGGGTTGCGGGAAGCGATCCCGCTACCCACTGCTCTTCACGCCAGTGATGTTACCACTACTCTATGGTTAGATTTTTTTGTAGTATATTGCATAGAGCAATAAAACATCGTGCTCGCTCGATATGACGAAATATAAAGTTCTAAATAACGCAGCATTTGTCATTGACAATTTCTGGTCATTTTTAATTTATTTATTTATTTTGTGTTTAGTTAAGATCTTGATTGTACTGTCATGTAACATGTTTCAATGTTATCTTACTGCGTACTTGTCAGTTTGAATTAATAAAGAAGATTATTATTTTTTAAAATCCAAAATCAGTGAATCTGTTAAGTAAGTAGGTGAGTAATCTCTATTAACCCGAGACAAACGTCTACACTGTACAACAACAATAATATAATAATAAACATTTGATAATCTTTTCTTTGTTTAAGCGCCAGCTAACCGCATTGCGCTGTACAGTGAACATACATGTATATAGTAGAAACGGCCGGCAGCCACGCAGGGCGCCTTATATACATGTATACAGTAGAAGCACATTTTTACAGAAGTCGAATATAACTGTTTTATACGGCAGCCGAAAACAGGGCGCCATCACGGCCTACTATTCATTTAACCACCGCCGCCACCTAGCGAGTGGAAGGCTGAATAAACCTAACGGGTCTACTGGAATCGATCTTGGTACCTACTGCACTTCAGGCCAGCTATTGTTTCCTAGGCAATATGAAATTTATTTAGTTATATGCTGGTTAAATTTAGTTCTGGAAGCTTGGACAAATATTACCAAAACTTGCGCAAAAAGTATTACTACGACAGAAAATAATTGTGCTTCATCAATTTCACCGGTTGCTGCGTGCGCTGAGCTTGCTAGCGGTTGTACTTCCGGTGTCAACAAATAGTAACGGATGGAGTCATAAGCTTCACGTCTTAACAACATAAAAACATTTAAAAAAATGGTAAAACGCAAGTTAAAAAACCGCTAAATACTTCCGTAACAGCACAAAATATAACTTGGAGGTTAAGTGGAGCCGTTTTCAGTCGTTCTTAAGAGTTGATTTCGACATGAACTAATTTGGTTGTGTTAAGATCGACGCTGTAGGTCATTGCCCAGCTAGCAGAGCTCTCTGATTGCCTCGTAAGAATGAACGCGAAACCACAGCAACTGATCCGTCCTTTGCGAGCACCGTTGTCGGCTTCACAGATTCGAACGACGAAAAAGGATGCAGCGCGTAAGGGCTGGTTTAGTTTTTATTTCAAGATAATTGCTGCTGTTCTATAGCCTGCCTTAAACTAACATACGAGATGTTAAAGTTGGGTTTTTAGCACTTGCAAAACAGCGGCCCGTCTGTAAACCAGAAGTATGTATCGAATGTTAACCAAAGTTACCAAACTGCATTCATACTAGACCGCTGTATGGTGTAAGCTATGCAAGATACCTGGAATTCTGTCTGAGTTATTTAAGTCAAACAAGGGAGGGATATGTTACCTCTGATAAAGAGATGGGTGCAGGTTCTTCTAAAAATTTCACCCGTGTTCTGAACTGCCATTCTCTCGCGAATTTTTATCTTAAAGACTATAAGTGATGTGAGCAAATATTATTGATGGTGATTTTAAAAACAAATATAATGGAAATACATGCAAAGAACTTGCACATTGTTTCAACTTTATGACTTTAATGTGTTTTGTGAAAATATGGACAATGTTTACATTTTTAAATCGAATGATCCAGCAGTTTTCGTTCACTGATTGATAAATTTAAAAATAGGTGTTACTTAAAGGTGTTGTCCTATATTTTTACAGATTTACGACAGGTCTGATCAAATGAGAATCAATAAATACATGGTGATCTTTTCACGTGGTTGTGGGTTTGACCCTGCAGAGCAGACTCTGTGCAGTGACCCTGAACAAGTTGTTCGCACATACATGTCTGACATAAAGCAGTATACTTTGGTGCGGGCATGAGCTAACAATAAATGGAAATCGTGTGATGAACGGGACTCATGTAAAGGACCTTGTCCATTGCCAGCTCAACGGCTTAAACATAGAAATGAAAGCCTCTCCTAAGTCCCATCATGGGAACTTTACTTTACTATACTCTTGTATAGTGGATTAGCGTGAATTATTGTTGATATAATTGCTGTGATTGTCCTGGTTTTTTTTACTTCTAGAAAGCAACTTGCCAACATTGCCTCAGATACAGCGCACAAAGATTGCCTCACAGAAATCCATCAAAGTTACGTCTCCGTTAGCCTCGAGTAGCAGCAGTTCTCTATCATCTGCCGCTAGTATTGCCAAGAGGAAGAAAGTTGACCATCTGGCGGATCAGCTACGGAAATGCACGATTCAAAGCACTACCAGCATGGGCCTGCGAAATCTTTCCTACAGGTTTATCCAACTTAAGTTTCTGAAAGTTGTAATGGCACATCATATAATCTAGTGCAGAGAGCACCTCTGATTTGCTTTGCTCTTTGAACGGCATTACGTAAATAATAATAATAATCTTATTTATTAATTCAAACTGACAAGTACACAGTAAGATTACATTGAAACACGACAGTACAATCAAGATCTTAATTAAACACACGGTTTGGCACCCATGCGAGGCGCCGCCCTAAAGTGGGGATACGGGTATCGAACCGCGATCTAATGGTCTCCTGGCCATGAGTGTTACCATTACTCTCTCCCCTCTCACTTCTGAACTTTGCAAGGAGGGCATTATCAAATTACATTATTGTATTGTATTTTATAGAACTGGTTCAGAGCCCGTCAGTGTTGAAGGAATCGCTGGCTTCATCCGAACTGGGTTGGCAAAAAGAATTGTTGTTATGACGGGAGCGGGAATAAGTACTCCTAGTGGAATTCCAGATTTCCGGTAAGTGCTGTAGAATAAATGTAAACTATACTGTGTATTTTTCCCATGTCTGCAATATAGTTAATTTTCCAGCAAAATATTATTACATTATTTACGGTCTCTGTATTCGATGTCTCTGATCTGAATGGTAAATGTCTTGACCTTGTGTGCATAAGAAATGCATATGATAATAAGTAATGCTCCAGGTGAAGAAGCTAATAGACTACAATTCTGTTTTACCCAAGATGTGGTTAGTAAGTATTGTATTATAAATTTCTAAAGCGCCTCTCTCAGTGCAGCCTAGTCAGATGCACGTAAATAAGTAAGTACATACCTATTAGCATGATATAGAACCTTTAGAGGACTTAATAATGCAACATTATTGCACCTTTGACTCACGAGTGCCTTGCTCCGGAACAGTCTTGGACTCTTGGACATTCTCAGTGGCAGGTTCAAAGCCTTGGAATTCTCTGCTCAATTCTGTGCATTTTTAATGACATTCAGGTAGACTAAACTGAAGACTTACCTGTTTCAGCCTGTTTACCCACCATTGCCTGATTTTGGTCCGTGATGTATCTCATTTTGACCGTTCTTCTCCCACAGGGTGTTGATAGATGACCATTGATAGTGATCTTTGATAGATGCTTTGTATATTGTAATATCTGTACATTATTATAATGTATTATACACGTAATTAGATTTGATTCAAATACCTTACAGAAGTGCTGCCTACTCAAGCATGAATGATGCAAAAGTTCAATAAGGACAAGATGTTTATCAGTAATCCAAGAGCACTCTGGTAACTAGAAAACTCACCACTGGGTGGCTGCCCTGTATGCACACCACGCAGAACCTAACTAATTGAAAACTCATGCATTGCTAATATACTGTTTTGTTATGCATGAATGTATAAATGCAGATGTGAATGTTTAATTTAAGTCTCCGGGTCTAAAGCAGGTTCATCGTCGTTAAAAAGCCTGGAGACTGTTTCTGTGTATTTTGCTCGAACTTTAGGCCCTGTAGTTATTAGAAATGAATGATGTCACTGACAGTTTATCATAATTTCTTCAGACATTTATTTCTGACAGTTTTGGTTTTAGTTATGGGATTTACTTTGTACTCTCCTCTGTTTTAAAATACCATTATGTGCACAGCAGCCTACTTACACATCGACATAAATATATCTAGACACATTTACAAACACACATGCTTGTGAGGCTATACTGCATTGTAGAACCCCGGGGACTGGTCTCTATGACAACCTAAAGCAGTACAACATCCCATATCCAGAGGCGATCTTTGAGCTAAGCTACTTTCACAGAAATCCACGTCCGTTCTTCACCCTTGCAAAGGAACTCTACCCTAACGGAAAATATCGACCAAACTACGTTCACTACTTCTTACGAGCACTCCATGACAAAGGTTTACTTCTTCGGCTCTACACGCAAAACATCGATGGCTTAGAGAGATGTAAGTTAAAAGAATGCTGCCTTCAAACATTTGTTAACTTATTAACTTAGTATAATCACTTTTCTACATTTCAGCATTTGAAAATTTCAGGTGGGCTAAAGACAGGAGAAGTCAAGAAATGAAAGGCTAATAAAATTATGCACATTGGGAAAACTGGCTGAAAAAGTTGATGACTCAGTTTTAGTTGTAAGGTTGTTTCTTGACCCATGTGTGTCACCTTTGAATGTGATAGTACTTTAAACGTACTTCAAGTATTGTGTCATTCATTGTTGTCGAAATACTTAGTGATACTGATACAGATATGAATTTTGGTGACTTGCTTTTCTGTAAATATTTTCAATACTAAGAACCAGGTTGATTTTTATTTTTGATTTGCAGCTACATTTTTTGTCAATACGTAAGTAATCCAGTGTTTCCCCTTCACTGCCTTACACTTACGCCTGTAGTGTATGTCACAATAATCTTTACGCTTGATTGATTTTGTAGTTTTACTGAAGGAATAAACATCAATGCACTTAATAATGAAATTTTTCTGCTTCAGAAACTCATTACAGTGCTGTCATTGAGTGCCATAACAAGAGTATTTTATAGTGAGGGTATTTTCTGTGGCTGTACTAAATTTGGGGCTCCCTGTTTCTGAGCACATTACAAGCAGAAATCGTGTTTTATAGGGCATCTGATGTAGTTGGAAAGTGATTAATATGCTTCAGGTAAGTTGTACATTTTGCACTGTTTCTGTTTGTGCTCCTTTTTAAGTGTTGGGCATGAAGTTTCTGCTCAGAAACGCTGAAATAACCTACAAGTAGATGCCACCCTAGGAAAATAAGAAAAATGACTTACATGGTTCAAATACTCAAAGCTGGCTGCTTTATTGTACAATGTACATGTCAGACTGACTTGTAACACTGATGGTACACTGGCAGCCTTTTCTTGTGAGTTACGGTGTGTTAATTTGGAATGATATGCAGAGTTGTGTCTGCTAAACATATCTAATATACTACTGGATAAGTGCTTGGTTTGTGATGCCTAGTGCAGGTTTGATACTCTGAGATTGTCACTTTGTCTGGTCAAGTTCTTAACAAGCAATTGTTTAGCACCATTGATTTAAGCCATTTTGTCAAATAGTGTTGCTATAAAAATGCTTTACAAATATATAAGAAGTAAAGTGAATTGCTCAGTGTTTCGGATGTTAAAGGATGAACAAAAAGGCATGCATTTTTACATGTTATTTGTAAATTCTTCCAGCTGCTGGAATTCCTCCATCAAAGCTAGTCGAAGCCCACGGCACATTTGTGACCGCATCCTGTACGGCTTGTCAAGCACCGCAACCTTCGGAAGATGTCAGGGTAATGTCTCTGCTATTACAGACCTGCACTATTAGCACACCATTGATTAAAATGCCAAGAAAGTATGTACCGGTAAATGTTGAGAATAAGGAAGTGATTCAGTGATTATTTGCCATTATTTTGTAAAAGTAAGGCAATTGCTAAAAAATCTTTTTCAACAGTGGACCTCAGAGGTGTGTAGTCCATGTGTTTTTGGATCTTAACTGAAGCACTTGCATCAATGTCACAACTAACATTGACAACTAACAACCCTATGTGTTGTATTTCTGAACAACGAGTTGTCATTTAGATATAGAGTATTGAACGATATTGATATTTTGAAAGTAAATTTTGTTAGAGGTTGGCCAGCATATTTGTTTGGTTCTTTAAGGATGCTGTGTGAATAGACAGACACATGCATACATTCCTTTCGATCTTTCAAACTGTAAACACAATAATCACCATCCAACAACAAGGTTCAGTTACTATATCTCTGAGGACTATTGTTTATGGAGGCATGTAATAAATTCATTATTACTTTACCTCACAGTAAGCCACTGTTACAGCAGCATTTATGTATAAGCAAATGTTTCCTTGTAGGCTGCCATCTTCAGTGATAAGATTCCTCGGTGTAATAACTCCAAATGCAGGGTAAGCTTGTCTACTTTGTCTGACCATATATCAAATAGCTGATTGTCGTAACCTAAAATTATTGGAAACAGTTACGATTATCTTCTTTGATGGGTTCTGCCAGTAGGCAGATCCGAAGAATCTATTGAAACTGTTCTTCACTCATCATATTTTTAGGAATGTATTCGTATGGTTAACTTACATTATTGTAATGGTGCTATATAAGTAATTGGACCAGCACCATTATCCTTCGACCTTGGCTGTGGTATGGAACTATGCAAACCATCTTTATATTATTATTATCGCTAGCTGTAACCCGTGAAAAATGTAAAAAAATACGCAAGCTAAATTGTTATCTTTGCAATAATTGTTTGATGACAACATTTTTGGTAAACGTTCGACGCTGATCGTTGGGCTGTAACTTCCCTGAGAGAGAGAGGGAGAGAGAGAGAGAGAGAGAGAGAGGGAGAGGGAGAGGGAGAGAGAGAGAGAGAGAGAGAGAGAGAGAGAGAGAGAGAGAGAGAGAGAGAGAGAGAGAGGGAGGGAGGGAGGTAAGCTGGTGGGGCTTCGCCCACCATTAGCCGATACACCAAATTCACACAACAGACAGATATACAACTGAAATTATACTGTTTGATCAGCATGATGGTGCTATTCAGGTGATTGGATTTTGACCTGGCTTCTGTCTCGGTCTCTATGACTCTGACTACAGCTTCACTTAAAGCGATCATCGATTGATACCTTGTGCATTATGGGAACACTGCTGTATAAACATTAGATTAGCTTCAATCAGTGGCATCAATCAGTGAAATCAGAGGTAAACATCGTAATCCATTGGAGAACCTTGGCAGATACTCCAGTCTTTCTTCCAGCGCTTTTTTCTGCCGGAACGCTCTGGAACCTTTTTCAGCTATTAAAAAATAATTTAGTTACTTTAATAAAAATAATTTAATTATTTTAATTTAATGTGACATCAACAATTTTCTTGGGTAGAGTCTCACCGAGACCCCTCCTCAAACCCAACCTCCCCGTTTTTTCTCGGGCTTAGCCCTTCCATAATTGTTCAGTTCTGGAACCTTTTTCTAGAAAATAAGCACTGCTTTCTTCCTTTTCTTCTTACTTTCTTTGCTGTCCTCAGGAACACTACAATAAGCTACTTTATAATGAAACTGTATTCTGATGAAGTTATGTTACGAAGACTTTGAGGAGTTATGGTATGTGTGTGAGGTTAATTTATAATGGGTCTTCTGTTGTGTTTTTAGGGTTTGGTGAAGCCTGACATAGTGTTTTTTGAGGAGCAATTGCCTGCAAGGTTCTACATGTACAGCAAAGACTTCCATGAAGCAGATCTACTCCTTGTTTTAGGAACTTCCCTTGAGGTTATTTAAAGCACTGCATCAGTAATGATGGCTTCTGTGTTGATCTGATATAGTTAGATACTTGTGTAGTGCCATATAGCAGAAACTTTGTATTCATTCTACGATTTCATTGGAGAAAGTTAGGGCAGTAGAAATATATGTACGTTTTCAGTGTCATACTATCCTCAACCTGGCTTGCAGTTACCAAGTGTGTGACTGCATGCTACATGAGTCAGTGTTTATGCTCCTAGAATGGCCATCTCTATTCTTTAGGAGCATAACTTATTGTTTTTAGAAGCAGATCATAAATAATCCAAAAATTCTAACCATACCCGTGTGAGGTACCATCAAAATTACCCAAAAATTACTCTAACCAGATTCATATATGTGATGTGGGATCCCAAAACCAGGCGGTCCGTAAAAATTTACAAAAACTAGGTTTTAATATATATTTGTAGATCTTTTCAAGATCTTTCCAAGATGCTAAGGGTTTTTCTCATGGGTCTAACCGTTACGAAGATATGCGGTTTGGAAACCATGCCCTATATGAGAAATTATTTAGAGAAAAATGCCAAAAACAAAAACGCATGTAATCTATTATAAAGTCCTTGATTACGATATGTATTGCTTGAGCTTAAAAGCTGAAATTTTCACAGGTTATAAACACACATGTCTGCCAATATTCCAATATTAAATTATGTTATTATTTTTTGTTTTTATTTAATAATTAAGAAACTTTTGGTAACTGACTAAGCTTTCATTCCACTCCACGCAGATACAAAATAGCCCGAGATGCAGCGCGCGACCTTGTTTTGCCCAATCAGGACTCTAGCATTGCACTCACGCAGATAAAAATAGCCCGAGATGCAGCGCGCGACCTTGTGTTGTCCAATCAGGACTCTAGCATTCGGCATTTAAATGATCACGTCATACCAACCAACGGGAAAGAAGATTTGGGGGACCGGAGTTTCTTTGCTAATTATGGCACAGGAATTAATTATTCAGCCACGTAAGTCGGCCAGTCGGTTAAAGGGAATTCCAGGCTTTCAGAAGATGTATGACATCATGGGTATTTCTCAGTCGCTATTTATAACCGCTACGCGCAAAACAATGAAATTGACCCGAAAATGAAATCATATTCTTTTACAACTTTGCAATGTTATTCGAATATGTATGAAAACAACCAATAAATAATCATAAAGACTGCAGAATTATTTTCTTCAAATATTAAACAATGCAATTATGATATAAAACGCTTTTCGCTAAAAATCAAGATGAAGCGCTATTTTGAGAGATTACTCGTAATAGGTTTTGCCGACTTCCGCCTGGTTTTGGAAAATTACATCGCATATGTTGCCATAAGAATTACCAAAACAACTTAACCAGACTCATGTAAGTTACCATAGGAATAATCCTTTTAATTTAACCAGATTTATGTATGTTACCATAAGAATTACCAAAACATTTTTACCAGACTCTTATCAGTTAATTGTACGAATTTCCAAACATTCTAACAAGACTCATGTAAGATAAGTTAAAGTAACTACTTATTTATTACTTGCCTCTATCGGCACTAGTTTTTGAGAGGGTATGGTCCAGGGATTGGCGAATCAATTGGCTGAAAGGCTGACACAATAACCAATCAATCCGACAGCCAGGCATTGATACTGCAGCAACTGGACGACCTTTGCCACTGGGTTACATGGATTTACAACAAATTGAGATGGTGCACCATGATTTTTAGCATCAGACTCGGTGGTACAAGGCGAGTGCTTTAGTGGTCTACCACTCATTCGTTACATTTTATTGGCTCTTCTAATGTTACAGTTTGTTACAAGTCTCTGTTCTGTTACGGATGAATTCTTACAGGTTAGGCCATTTGCTGATATAGTGGACTCTGCTCGTTTGAATGTGCCACGCCTTCTGTTCAACCGTGATCTGGTCGGACCATTTCATCCAAGACTGAAACGAAGAACTGATGTAGCCTCTACAGGTAAGTTACCGGTACCTGTAATATCTTGCACATTGTAATGTAAAGGTGATCACTGCACGCTGGACTTTATGCTTAGTATAGAATCTGTAGCCAGAAATAAACAGATGCTTTGGTCGTGATCTGAAGGCCAAACTTACACCAGTTTAGAGTAATAGTGTGCCTTCATGTAACCTTACAGTGCTGCTTAATATTGGAATTGTTACATTGAAGCTATTAACTGCTGAATACACAGTTTGGGCAGTTAGTGAATCATCTATTGCATGGTACAATAGCCCCAGACTGATGCATTGTCCTATAATCTACTTTCACACCTAATTTCCATGGTACCATTTAAATTTTCTGAATATATTGAGTCACGTGACCTGTACAGTGATATTTTACTTCTAAAAATAATTCCTAATTCAGTTCTAATTCAGTTCTGAGCTCTTGAATTTTACTTCTAATTCTAATTTTACTTCTCAAATAATTTTACTTCTAATTCCTATTTTAGTTCTGAAATAATTTTACTTCTTATTTTACTTTTCCAAATAATTATTAATTTCCGTGCTGTAAAAGTACATATGCAACGCTTGCAGAGAGAAGCACACCAAACCTGTCTCGAGAAAGAAAAAAACTGTTTGAAGTAAAACAAGGGGTGACGCTTTAGTTTAACAATGCTGATAATTTGAATTTTGAGTCGTGTGGTTATCATTAATACGAAACGAAGAATTATCTAGTATCAGCCAAACCGGATAGGCCCTACTGTGTGAACAATCATATCCAAAACGCTGTGCAGTCGCTGATGGAATTAATTCGAGTCAGTCGGAAAGATCTAATGCTGTTAGGCTATGCCAGCGTGTTACCAACTTACCATTCATCTATCCCCTTCCAAGACTTATTTTGCTTGTATTTCTCCAGCTAGTGCTGTTCCACAAATTCCATCATTTTCCCCGTTTAGTACTTGGCATGTAGATCTGCCTGTACATGTAGTTTCGTCGAAATGATAAACCCAAAATTGGGCTATCTCGCTTCCTTCCAGTCAACATTCTCGATAAACTCGTAATTTTACAATTTAACGATCAAACCCGAAATAAAATGGCGTATGAAACTGAGGTCGCTGGTACGCAATTAAGTGGGGACAATTATTAGACAACGAAGACCAAAGATAATAGAAATGGCATGCGCAGCGTCTTCATCTCAACCAAAGTTTTCCAATGGATTTTGTTTGGAGCGCGTGCAATTTTACCGGTACTCGCCTTCACCTCAACTTAAGTGCCACAAGAAGTAAAATGATTTTACTTCTGAAAATAATTCCTAATTTCGTTCATAATTTTAGTTCGGCAAATAATTCCTAATTCAATTCTTAATTTCGTTCTTTTTGCTGAAATAATTCCTACTTTTACTTCTAGTTTTCGTTAACGAAATCATTTATTTTTACTTCTAATTTTAGTTTTCGTTAACGAAAATATCACTGGACCTGTATTTAAAGGTTATCTTGTTGGTCAGTATCCCTGTGTCTGCTTATAACTAAATATCCTTCTACTAGATCAGGGGTGCCCAAACTTTTCTGGGTCGCGATCCACTTGTGAATATCTTGGCAGTCTCGATACCCACTGTGTAAAATTAAGCATTGCGTACTAAAATTTGCTTCGTAAATTGGTATCGAAATATGCGGATTTACGTACAGCGCTTAGAAATTTAAAGCATTAAAAGGAAATTTCAGTAAAAACAGTCTACAATTTATTGCAATCCAGCTAGTTATAGCCCAATCATAGCCAAATGCTGTTGCTGCCAAAAATAAATGTTTCTCGAAAAAATTTGGCGACCCACTTGCCAGAGCTTCACGACCCACTTTTGGGCCACGACCCACAGTTTGGGAAACTCTGTACTAGATGATCACTTCTTTGAGTACTCATGTAGCTGATGAGCAATAGTACAAAGTGAGTCTTTATCATGCCACAAGTCCACTGGAGCATTCTGATAACTTCTGTTATAATGCTTGGCACTCAGTGTGTCTTGCAAAGGTCACATTATAAGAAGCACCTGGTATAGGTGATCGAGTTCGTTGTGTTGTGATTTTGTAACAACAGGTGACATTACAGAGGAAGTAAAGAAGTTTGTTGATCTCCTGGGATGGACTCAAGATTTGGACAAATTAATTACCGATTCACAGCAACCAAAACAGGTTTGCCTTAAGGGCTACAGCAAATCTTTTGAGTTTTAGTAATTTAAAAAACATCTGTTTGTTATTTAGTATCAGAATAATACAGCAGATCTGCTTGAGAGTTGATTTTGAAAGAGCAGTTTTCTTATTTTTGTGCAGTTTACCATAACCAAGGATTAATATAAAGATGAGGATAGTTTTAAAGTATTAATAGCAACAGCAGCAATTGTTTTATACAATACAATACAATTGTTTTATGCAATTCAATGCAACTATATTTGATGTTGCCCCCCTTCCAAAGTTCAGAAGTGCACAGACAATCATACCACAGAACAGTGATAGCTCTGAACAATTGTTGCATAGGGATCAGGCCAGTGTTTAATCTAGTCCCCCTCTTCTGGGAGGGGAAACAAGGTTTCTGGGGGGACCAACGAATTTACACAAGATTTTTTGCTGTAATTTCATCCATCTTGAAAAAGTTTCAGACTTTTCCTAATTTCATCTTCAAAAAAGTTGATGACCTTTTTTTTAGTCCTTCATCCGAACTTTCCCTACAGCAATTACTGTCTCAAAAAAGGTTGATGACCTGTTTTAGGAATTCACCTCTCTGGGGGGGGGGGAAACATGTATCCACATGTATCCTGGGGGGAATTTTCCTCCCCTAAAGGTCTCTGCATTGTAATATTGCTGGCCTCTGGGGGAAACATAAATCTTGGGGGACATTTCCCCCCCAAAGGCGTCTAGATTAAACACTGGATCAGGATACAGGATTAACTGATCTCTGACCACCAGAGGACATAACCAGTATGCATATATATATAGCTATCGAGCTTGTGTGAAGGACTTGCTCAGGGCCGTTACTCAGTGACTGCCAGAGTGTTTGCTCAAATTCGTGCTCCCACATTGCAGGCCGCTCGGTCTTTCCATTCAGCTACAGTTTTGGAAAGCCCTTTCAAACTATACTCATAATGAAAAGATTTGTCAAACCTAAGTTTATATCTGTTTAATGGTGTGAGTTTTATTTATTAAAACTTACGTAAAATAATGTGATGTTTTGAAAGCTGGTAATTTTTATGTTGCCTATCTATTTTGATCAGATTGTGGCTGAAGGGAAATCAGAGACAAGTACAACAATTCAGAGCCCTGAAATAAACTCAACTATAGCAACGGAAGGTAAAACCCAGACCAACAAAGAAACTGACAGCAAAAAACTACAAACAGCTTCAAAAGCCGAACAGAACAATATACTGGCGAGAAATGCAGTTGAAAAAAATAAGGAAAATACCACTCCTGTCTCCAGTTCTGGAAACAAACCCGGGAACAACCGCCGGTCTTTCTCCACTGCACCCACATATAGCAAGCGATTGACTCCCTTCCATGCACAGAAAGAACTCTACAGAAGTAACAAAACAACGCCAAATTCTGACTCTGATGACTCAAACTCTTCATCAAGCGACGATGATTAACAAAGCAAGTGCATTTCGTAAAGCACTTTATAACGTCGTGTTTGGTATCCTTGCTTTGCACCCTATTACAGCGAATTGTACTGCATCAATAGCAGGGTGACCATAATTCTCTCTGAAAAACAGGATTTTTTATATTTCTTCCTGTCTGCTATCTTCTCCTTTATACCCTTTCCTTTCCACCCCTTTGCTTTTTAAGGATATGTCAGGTGAGGTCCAGTGAGAAAACGAGCACCTGTTTCAACCTTAGTTGGTATTCATTACCAAGCCAAAAGGACTGGGGGCTGAGTGGACACCATGTGGCACGAGATTCCACAAACTGCCTTCCTATCGTACTACTACTACTACTACTACTACTGGGATCAGCACTGATTAGGTTCACTGCACCTGCATACATCGTATCTAATATGCTCTGCAACACAGGGTGATCTTGTTCCTCTCTCTCGTGTACTCTGCAATGCAACATGGAGCTTTGCTGTAGTCAGCCTTTCCATGCAACCTCTGACATGAGCTTATTTTCTGCTCCTCTATTTTGCCAGTGGTTGAAGACCATTTCATTCAGTCCTGGTCTTGTAATGTCAAGTTGAAAGTACCTCCGAAAGGTTTCTTGAAGAGATACTACATAAATGTGCACTTACCGTACTTAAAATTACAAAATCGTCAGTGCCAAGCCACGACCCAATGTTCTGAAGGATTTGTTTATAGTCTCATTTTATTTCCTTTGAAAGTCTTTCAGGGTATTTATGAACTCGTTTGTTAGGTAATCAATGTTTGAGATTCGTTACATTTAGTCCTGGCCAAACATAGTTGTAAATTTCTTGGGGTCAACGAGGCTACCTCCATAGGTACCTGTTAGGCACTGGACTTGTGGTTTGAATATGGCTGTTAGGTTGGGCATATCCCTCCCAGTATCTGAGTTATGGTTGTACTGAGCATAGGTAAGCATTATCTACTTGTAGGAGTTTAGGTGCAGTTATCATTACAAACTGTTTACATCTAGATAAGCTAGATCATGTTGTATCAGTCAGTCCGGAACTTCATAGCATGCTGAACGCTATGTTCAGATGTTGTTTTAGTTGTAGATGTTGCTTAGGAGAATTTTATTAGTAACATTTGCAATGTTATCATTGCAGTATATTTTCATTATCTGTTGTTGCTGGTTAGACAATCTCCACTCTTCTGACACAAAGCTTGATCCTATACAAAATGGAGACTTTCTAACCACAGACTATGATCATTCAGGAATCAGTATACATATATTTTAACACTTTAATGATGAGCTGCATTGGTTTCCCAGTCGCTTTTAGTACAATCTCGTCATTAAAATGTTAAATCGTAATCGTTAGCTCCAAATTTCTAAAACGCTACTGTAAAGCTAAGCACTGGGCACTAGCTTATTCACAAGGGTTGTCCAGAGATGGTCAAGGGAAGATTCGAGTCCGGTTACCAGAGAGCATCTGAGTACCACAGAGACAGAGAGAAAACATCTTAACAGGCTCTTTTCATGTTTTGTTACGTAACAACTATGCTCTATGTTTGTGTATGGTATACCCGGTACATGTCTGTTTTGTGGAGATTGTAAAAAATGATGACATACTGCATGCTATTGTTGGTTTTGTGTAGATATAGCGCACTAATATCAAACTGACTAAGCATCATCAATTGATGGCATTAGCCAAGGACTTGCTCAAGGACTTTTGTCTTAGGGGGCTTGAACCTGTATCCTGCATTCAAAATGAAACCTTCAACGGATTGACCACCACGTTTACATATAATGCTTACAGTATTTGGAAATCCCTAAGGTCTGATGTGATATTCAATACTGTATATCACATTATTGGATTCTAAATCTGTGTGCACATTCGCATATCTGATCTTTTGGTAGACAAAGCCTGAAGACAAGAGATTATGATCATACAGTGCTTTTCAGAGTCTCAGAGATTCACAGCATTTAGCGACAAAATGGCACATTACACTGACACGTGTATGTGTTCGTCTCAGCCTGACTGTATATGGCGGTTTCCTGTTAATCCAACAAATTGTTGTCTTTAGCAAATAGACTTTGCCTCCGATAGGTACTTTAATCTCTTTGTATTTGACTTTCTAAATTGTTCATTTCAAGGTATAGATATTGCCAACGCAGATAACTGTCCATGTCATAATCTCTGTAGTACATCTACTTCTTGTTGTAATAAGAGTTCACCTAGTTGAAGTAGTTCAATCGCAAACAACAGTTATTGTGCTCTAGAGCAGAGACTATCCTAATATGTATCCACTCCTCAGATTCACTTTTTGGTGTGACTGTGCCAGCGTTACAAATTTAATTAATAATAATAATAATGAGCCACAATTCTGTCTGAATGTACTCCACAGTGGCTGATTTACCAGGCAATTGATGTCTATGAGTGATGTGCCTAAGTTATCATATGCTGTTATCTGACGATAATTTCAAGGATTTGATTTTATGAGCTTCTGAAAGTTGAAGTAAACATCGTAAAATGTGATTTATTGCAGTTGTATTACTCTATAGTAGAACACTTGATCAAAAACACATTTTTTAAATAACTGGAAACATTCAGTGCATTTATCCAATTAGTGTTCATTTAATCGTTAACACAAAGTTATTTACATCAATTAATGACAGACGCAAAATCACATTGCTATTTGAGACAGCGTTTCTTGACTGATTATCTGTTGACTGGCAGAAATAAATGGTGTAGAAATCGGACACTTTAGAGGCAAGCAATAGATATATGTATGCAACAATAGAAGAAAAACAAGGAACACATTGCTGCAGCTTACGCACTGAAAAAGCAGCCAAAAGCACAGTAACACGCAATTATTCAGATCACTGCAGCACTGGTTTTAAAATACAGATCTTGAATAACAAATGAGAAGTCATTGCACGATCACTTGGCTGATTAAAGTCCTAATCCAATGCCAAAAGTTAGTCTTTCATGACTCACTTTTTCAACTCCTATATCAAAATACAATATTTGAGTACATAATATTAATTCTGTAATACTATCTCATGATTCAGATGCAAAATGGTAAAACATATCCAGATCAGATTAACATTTGTGAAAATCACACAGGCATGAAACAGCCTTTAAATCACACAAGTGAGGCTATACTGTATTCGGCAGTTGTGGCAAGCCCTCCACACAAATTCATAGTACATAATTATAGTATCCTGTCTATGATAAAATAACTAAATTCCTAGAGACAACAGTTAGCTATCTCAACAGTAACTAGATCTCTACCATATGTACAGCACATCTTATAAACTTTTTGAAGACGATCCTCGCCAGAGTAAACGACATATCAGATCAATGAAAACAGAAGTTCATCTGCATGCAAGCGATGCTTAAAAACATGAAAAGCTCCAGAGCTGAGCGAAAACCACAGCTTCAGTCCATACGCGTAAAACGTGGTTACACCAACGCTTGAAAATATTTACCAACAGGCAGAGCCAAGACATATATTCTAATATTACCATTTCAACTTAGTGCAAAATTGTTGTCATGCTCAAAGAACCCCAATTTTGCAGCTGACATCCAGCATCCAAAATTGGAGTAATCAACCCATACTAATGAAACATTACAAGCCACAGTTACTGAATGCAGGCCCTACACCTGACTACTTAAAAACACTACCAAGGAAGATTCTGTTACACGACTAGAATGCAAGAATTTCACAATATACAAAAGAAATTTCAAAGGTAAGGACAAGTACAAGCAGCCATCCAGTCTATTACATCCAGAAAAGTCTTCAAAGGTTCAGAGGTCCAGTCCCTGTAAGGTCTTTCAGCTAAAGTGCCAAACATCAGCGACTCAACATGACAGCCTTTCCTTACCACTGACATGATTAAACAATGATTTGTCGATTTCACATAAATGAACCTGCAATAGAACACCAGATCCGGTGTTGAATAATCAATGCTTCGTAATTGGCCATTATTTTTCATGTGATTCAAGTTTCACATCTGACATGTTTATCATTTATGATTATCATATCATGAAGAAAAAGAAGAAAAGGGAATAAGAGTTGGTAACTGGTACTTAATCGAATCTAAATGATCAGCTACTGTTAGATAGCTGGAATTGTCTCCCTCAGGATCTGTGCCTAATATAAGCTCCTTAGTCCATCTGCCCTTCAGTCCCGCAACCACCTGAAAGCTCTCCTGTTTGTCAGTGATGACAATGGCCATTCTGAGTGGCGCTTTATAAATTTTGATTATAATTACAAATGCACAAGCAGCTGCAAAGATTCATTTACAAAGCATGGATTTAAAAAGGGTTCATAGAATTGAAATGGTTAAAACAGCGCAGTGAAACTTCCCGAGTCTCACACCACCAATTATGTCAAGAAAATTTTACATCCAGCTAAATACTATTACCCGGTAATGTCTAATGCCTCAGATTCACATTTCTGTGACTTTGAGCATGTTAAAAATGTTAAAAATAAGTAAATAATATAAAACATTTAAAAACATAAAATAGAAATATTGCAATCATCTATTTAGACAGCGCATCTCAAAAAGCTTTTCAGATGTCCGACGTGTTCAGTGCATACCAATTTGTAAGAAAAAAGGTGATGAGAAAACATTTCTTCGACTGCTTACATGAAATCCAACATTCTAAAATCATTCAAATGAAAACAAATTCGCAGTTTTGTCTTTCATTATTTTGTGTCTGATCTCTCATATTGACTTCATTCAAGACCAACAAAAATATCCAGCAACAAAACCTATCAGATCTATATTTTAAATAGTAAAACACGAAATTCTAGTAAAATTCAGTCCAGTGCATGGCTATTTTGGAACAAAAGTTTAAATGTTACCAATTTCTCATTCAGCATATATATAGCTCAGGCGTGTGACAAGCCAGAAATTCAGTGCGTTAGCGAGGAGATTACATACATCATAATTTTTCCAATGAATATTTGTTGTTTTCACATAATGCCACACTTGCAATATCTAGGTCTACTTTTCTGTATAGCTATTTAAACATGTAACATCAATAGTCTTCTGCAAGGGTATAAAACTGGTCTTGACCTCTACAGCTAACATAGTTAAAACCACCAACATCGTAGATTTAAACTCTTTTACAATGTGAAAGCAATTCTAATATCACAACACCTTGTCACCTTGTGCTGTCAGCTCGTGGAGCTCTAGCGATCGTCCTGGTGAACACACTCCACCGTTTGGCTTGGTGTGTCTCATGACGATTTTCTTGGCAAGTTAACAGGGGTGGTTTGCCATTGCCTTCCCCTGGTTTTGCCTGCCGTGCCCGTTCGTTCCCCTTCCTAGGAAGGGTACCAACGGTCCGCACCACGAGAAGGTGGGCACGGAGGACTTTGGTTCACCAGCCCAGGTCGGATCCGAGTCTACGCTCATCAGAGACGTCGGTCAGGTCGCCTCCCCGTTTTACTCTGTATTAGAGTGACTGGTGAACCTTTGCGGACCCACAACACCACAAGGAATAAAAACATTCTTCAATCGACAACACAAGAAACCATTTTGCCCATACGCAAGCATGGTACCTACAACTACTTCTACCAATTTTCAGTTAAAATCAGGGCTGTAGTCGAGGGTATACGCGGGTATACAGCGTATACTCACCTCTAGCGAAATTTGAGAGCGTATACTCAGCGCTAGACGAGGGTATACGCGGGTATACAACGTATACTTACCTCTGTAGAGACCTGAGTAATGAAATTTGGAGGAAAAAGAGAGGTTTTGACAGGTTTTTAGAGCGAATGACTTTTTTAAAAAAAGTCATCAACTTTTTCAGAGACGAAATCGTAAAAAGTCAGAAAATTTTAAGGGAATTTGTGAAAAGTCTGAAATTTTTCTTAGACGAATTCCTAAAAAAAGGTCTTCAAATTTTTTTTACGCCGCTGGTCACCGGTAGCGTATACTCACCTCAAATTTTACCACTACAGCCCTGGTTAAAATATAACTTCAGTCGGTAAGTAACTTGATGTAGAGAACAAAATGTAGAGAACAAAGCATAAAACCCTGGCCTGGGGAATTTATATGTGTTAAGCCTATAATTATGTCCGCAAAGGTTCACCAGTCACTCTGTTACAGAGTAAAGCAGGGAGGCGACCTGACCGACGTCTCTCATGAGCGTAGACTCGGATCCGACCTGGGCTGGTGTACCAAAGCCCTCCGTGCCCACCTTCACGTGGTGCGGACTGTTGGTACCCTTCCAAAGGAAGGGGAACTGTTGGTACCCTTCCAAAGGAAGGGGAACTGTTGGTACCCTTCCAAAGGAAGGGGAACGAACGGGCACGGCAGGCAAAACCAGGGGAAGGCAATGGCAAACCACCCCTGTTAACATGCCAAGAAAATCGTCATGAGACACACCAAACCACGCCGATGGTCGCTGATGGTGGGACTCCCAGGCCGGAGCGCGACTCAAGGGCTACTGGGGAAGTAGCAAGACGGCAAAGGAGACTGTGTGTCATGGCGATCGCTAGGGCTCCTAGAGCCGACAGCACAAGAAGAAGAGAGAAGCCTATATCTACGTCTTCCCCAGGCAAGGGGTTAAAACTGTTCATTTCCATCTGTTACCTTAGTCGCATCCAACAAAAACAGTTCACTGGTTAATCCATTCCATTCCAGGTGGATCTGACAAATACGTAAGCATCAATTAACAGCTCACAAAATGTTACAATACAACATCCATCGAGATTAACACCACACCAGATCGCCTTTTTAATCTACAATCAGTCACCGCAGCAAATAGATTTCTTAATGATTCAAAAAGAAGGAACGTAGCACTGATTTTTAAAATGCTTAAAGCAGACTTAATACTGTATCAGATTGACAAATACACGAAAACCATACAATGCGGTAAAGTAGAGCAATAAAGAGCCAGTTACACTGAAATAAAATAAGTCAGACTGAATACATGTACTCATGAATAATAATCAGTAATACATTATGAATATTCATAATCAACGACTAACACGATAAGAATTTTCAGAGTTATTGCAGTATTTGACTAAGAGAGCAATCAACGACAGCAGAAGTAGACTAGATAGATGTAACAGCAAAACCCAATCCTAAACCTAATTTAAAAAATAGGTTTAGAAGTTAAGAGGGCACTTAAACACACAGAAAAGCCAAACCACACAAAATATTTAAGCTAATCAAACAATGAATAACTTGTGAGCTATTTGTGTGCATCCACAATGGGGGAAGCTATTAATAAGAAGTACCACCAACAAAATACAAGTGCATTTGAAGAAAACTGGGGTGAACAACAGTTTAGATTATAATAATAACGACAATTTCTATGGCGCCACAATGCGGCCATACCGCTACAAGGTATAGGTACAGGTAAATTAGCTTCTTGTAGCCTATCATCCCCTCACAGCACTAGAAACAGGGGCGTCTACACCATCAATCAATCAATCCTTTTATTGAAGCCATTTGAAGTACAAGGAAAATACAACATAAAAGTTTGAACTTTGGCAACAAGAGGAGACCCAAAAGGGATCTTGATCCCGCTTAACAGGGCCACCTAGTTAACATTTATCGTAATACAAGTAAATGTCAGCACAATCAATACTTTTAACGGTAACATCGATCAAGTTATATGATCAGCAAGTAAAAGAAACAATGATAGAACTCTTAACTAAATAGAAAACTTGGAGCAAATGCTCCATCCAAGAAATAGGGGGGAAGTTCTGTAAGTGTATGTGCCATCATTTACGGGAGATGGAAAGGAAAGTTGCTCCAATGACTTCGGGGGATAGACGCCCCTGCTAGCAAAAGTCTGTGATAGCAAGAATTGAAGAAAACTGACACAACAAAGACTGAAGGTGATAAGTCTAGCAATTGCCAAAACAAATCTGCTCCATGAAGGCAACCATGCAAGTGCAAGAAATTCTCAAGGACTCATCCACCACTTTAGAAAAGATTCCTGCCCTCTAGCAGTGCTTTAGTTACGTTTCTGTATTATGCCTGTATACATTTGTTGCTTCAAATTCAGCCGTGCTGCTGTACACCGACTGTCATCTAAAGTCGGTTGAAACGAGTGATGGACTGGTGGCAGTTTGGACAGACGTGAACAACATCCTTGCAGCTGTCGATGCAAAATGGTATCAGGCAACACCCAGCGTCGCACCTAAAACCGTAAATAAATTTAATAAGCGTTAAAAGAGCTAAAAACTGAGAGATCACAAAATTCTTTGATATAAATAATTAAACTAACCCTTCCGTCCTGCAACTACTACAGCATAAAGGTTTTAAAAGTTTATACCATACAGAGTGCTGTAAAATTTTGTCCCATACTGAATCTTCTTTTATTAGTGCTATAAAATTTTATCCCATGTTGACTCTTCTTTTATTGAGTGTCATAAACCTATTACTGCAACTCAACTTATAACATTAACAAGTAATGGAAGAAGCGCAGTCTCTTAAGCTAGCCTTGAGATTATAACATTAACAAGTAATGGAAGAAGCTAGCCTTGAGATGCAGTTATGGGTATGAAGTGTCGGCGACATCACGTTCTTAGTCTCAACACATTAAGGTGGGTGGCCAATCTTCTCCCTTGCTGCATGTGTGACGGGTCCTGTCGAGGTCGCTATTGGACGTTAGGTGGTATTAGGCCACGCCCACAGAGACCCGTCTGTATGCTAGATGTTGGACACTGACATGACCACAGTGCATTCGGTGTAGAGGCCATCGTGTGAATAGTACATTAGCTTTACCATCCTGTGCTTAATACATATTAGATCTTGTACAACTAGCTATCGTAATAAAGTAGTAGTAAAGTACATAGCATGATCTTACATGGTGTCAGAAGAACTGAACTACCGCGCTCAAATAATTGAATAAGCTGATATCGGAAGTACGACAAGCTAGCCTTATAGACTCAGATAAGCTAAGTTTTGAGGACTCTGAATCGACAGCAGCTGAAAGCAATGTCAGCATTCGAACACGACGCGGCCCTCTACAGAATGGCATACTCAGTTCGGCGCAGTTATGGCGGATGCTCATCCCGACTGCCAGCTGAGTGTGCTCTGAGTGCTGTCCACAGTCAAGCCAGCAACGAGACACGTTGCTGTAGGTACTGTGACACGACAGCTCTCTACCGAATCGCCAATTCAGTTCGGCGCAGTGCTGGCGGATGCTCATCCCCACTGCCAACTGAATCTGCTGTGAATGCTGTCCACAGTCAAGCCAGCAACGAGACACGTTGCTGTAGGTACTGTGACACAACAGCTCTCTACCGAATCGCCAATTCAGTTCGGCGCAGTGCTGGCGGATGCTCATCCCCACTGCCAACTGAATCTGCTGTGAATGCTGTCCACAGTCAAGCCAGCAACGAGACACGTTGCTGTAGGTACTGTGACACAACAGCTCTCTACCGAATCGCCATTTCAGTTCGGCGCAGTTCTGGCGGATGCTCATCCCCACTGCCAACTGAATCTGCTGTGAATGCTGTCCACAGTCAAGCCAGCAACGAGACACGTCGCTGTAAGTACTGTGGCAAGCCGGTGCTCTACCGAATCGCCAACTCAGTTCGGCGCAGTTCTGGCGGATGTTCATCCCGACTGCCAACTGAGTGTGCTGTGAGTGCTGTCCACAGACAAGCCAGCAACGGGACACGTTGCTGTAGGTACTGTGGCAAGACAGCTCTCTACCGAATCGCCAATTCAGTTCGGCGCAGTTCTGGCGGATGCTCATCCCCACTGCCAACTGAATCTGCTGTGAATGCTGTCCACAGGCAAGCCAGCAACGAGACACGTCGCTGTAAGTACTGTGGCAAGCCGGTGCTCTACCGAATCGCCAACTCAGTTCAGCGCAGTTACGGCGGATACCTATCCCGACTGCCAACTGAGACGATTGTCCACAGGCAAGCCAGCAACGGGACACGTCGCTGTACGTACTGTGAAGATACGCATGCGTCGCATAAAGCAGTCGTCCGCGCTCTCGGTCGAAGTCACGATATACGCCCAGCAGCGGCTACTCTTCGCATGTTCGACCAATCGCGACTGCAAACGCACGTATTGAATACGGTGACCGTCAGTCAACCACGAACGCTTCTGGGTATCAAAGCCTGTCGAGATACGGAGCTCTTGAACGCAGTCCAAGAAATCATCTTTGAGGTATGTGCATCTCAGACTGATATGACAACAATCGACCCAACGAACGGTTGCATAACCGAGTCGAATAAACTGAGACAACGCGTCGACATTTACGTCCTAGAAAGCGACGTCCGTCATGCAAACGATGAAAAGTGTCTTCCAGTCCAGTTACCACCGAAACGTTTTCCTCTAGAAGTCCTGGCTGCGCAGCAGCCAGAGCGAGAGACGAAAAGCATCATCATGCTGGTATCAATTAGGGACCAGCCTCCTCCAAGTGACCCCCCGCGTGTCATCTTATCGCGAGTCCAGCCCGACACAGAAATCGGCGATAGCTGTACTGGACTCCAATTCTCACATGAATCAGCGGCGCTGATGAACGGCCAGCAATTCGATGCTCTACGCATGGCTGTAACCGTTATGAGAGCTGCGCCCGCAGTCGAATCTTGGTCTACCTCCCCCACCGTCGTGCCGAAGCCTCTGCATCGCTATGATGGGTTTGCAGACGAACAGACCACAGAGGGCGGACGCGTCTACAAAGTCAGGCACGCCGTAATTAAGAAACCGGCCTGCAGATGCCCTGCAGAAAAGTATCAGCTTACAAAGGGCGATCCGTTTAGAGATTCTGAAATCGACAGACCAGCAACAGATGGCCCTCAACTCCGCTTGGATCGCCACGACGTGCCAGGGGTATCAGCTCTTGAGTTCCAAGAGAGATCAAAAGCGTTAATCAACTCTTGCTATACGTCTTCTGAACGCTCCTCAGCCTCGATCGTCTCTCGCTACGTCTGCGCCTCCCTCCCAAATCTGGCCTCTGAGCGACCATCACTTGACCACATGTCGGGCGCAGGCCCCAAGAGACAGCAGCAACCCCTACTCCTGACAGCTGTTCCTGCCACCGATATACGCGCGTTGCGCTGGGCCATTAAAGCTACACGCTGGACGCTGGTACAGAAAGGGCCTACTGAACAAGACGCGGGACAAGGATAGACTAAACCAGAACTCTGGACGAGAACTTGTGATTAGATTATACTAACTCTATTTACGAGGGGATTAGGGATTATTAATTAAGGAACATTGAATAGGGATTAGGATCGACTTTACATAAAGAAGGGGATGACACTATTGGAGATTACTGAATAGGGATTAGGATCGACTTTACATAAAGAAGGCGAAGACACTATATATTGATTAGGGATTATAGATTAAGGAACATTGAATATGGATTAGGATCGACTTTACATAAAGAAGGGGATGACACTATTGGAGATTACTGAATAGGGATTAGGATCGACTTTACAGAAAGAAGGGGATGACACTATAAGCTTATATTATTGATTAGGGATGATTAGGGATTCGTGAGTAGCAATTCGACTTGAATGACTATCTATGGAAAAGAGATGTGACGGGTCCTGTCGAGGTCGCTATTGGACGTTAGGTGGTATTAGGCCACGCCCACAGAGACCCGTCTGTATGCTAGATGTTGGACACTGACATGACCACAGTGCATTCGGTGTAGAGGCCATCGTGTGAATAGTACATTAGCTTTACCATCCTGTGCTTAATACATATTAGATCTTGTACAACTAGCTATCGTAATAAAGTAGTAGTAAAGTACATAGCATGATCTTACAGCATGATCTTCTCACGGACAGTGTATAATCAGTGGCTCATTATAGCTGAGTTCATTATGGAACGCATCTGCAGCAGAAATCTCAAAACAATTTCTACCTTACAGGGATTTGAACCTGTGACCTCTGAATTGACAGGCCATCAAGTTAACCTTAGCATATAGTGCACCCTCAATAATTAGCATTAACTTACTAAAACTAATGAAGAATTGCAATACTAAATACTAGAACTACTTAAGCAAATAAAATATATTTCATATAAGTAAAACTGCATAGTTTCTTACCCAACCAGACACATGATGGCACAGAACAGCCAGTTCAGGGTACCACGCTCAAAGACAGTGACTGTAACGATAGATGCCTGGCACTTTGGACAGACCGTTTGGACTGGCAAGTCTCTGAACGGCTGGACCGATCCCATTAGCGGCTGCTGCACAATGACAGTACTTTGCTGTGGAGGCCCAGCCATGTATGATCCTTCAGTCAAAACAAACAAAGACACGTAACATGCTGCTCACAATCCACATCAACATTTTCAAGACAAAACCCTTGCACAAAATCTACTTCAATCAATCAATAAATCAATAAGTCAATCAATCCATTCATCAGGAAACAACAACCAAAAACAGTTAAAGCAATCGACATACACAATACAGATTATCTGGTTGAGCACCATAATAGGTAACTCCAAAGGGACAAGTCCCGCTACCTGGGGCACCCAATAATGATCGCAGGTGGAACGGAAAAGTATTACTTACAGCTCAGCATCACACGCTGAAGTAATAACAATGCAAAAACAGAACATTAGAAAAACTTGCTGCTTATATTAAACTGCACCATTTTAGATCTGCTAGTCTGAGATGCTTTAAAAGGTGTTATATACATTCCAGAGACCTACATGTGCACAAATCCACATACAAGCCATAAACAGGCCCGAAGCCAGTATGAGGCAAGACGAGGTGATTGCCTCGTCGTAATATTCAAGACGAGGCAAGACGAGGCATGCCTAGTCTTACTTCGACATCAGAATTAAGATATCGTGTAGAGAGAAATAGAGTATATCATTACCTTGCCTGGTTTCTTCTTCAGGCGTGTGACCTAAATAATATTAATGAGTTACCTATGCTGACCTTTATATGTACGAACGTATTCTAGGTCACTTTTGAACCAATCTAAACAATTTCAAATCGTCATTTTGCTTTCTTTCGTAAGTTCCGGTAATCGAAAGTGATTAAAAGATTAGCTACCTTTTTAAACTGAAATAAGTTTAAGAAATAACTTAAAATAAGCTAGGATTAGAAGACTTAGTCAGCTACAGGACAAGATCATGATGAGTCGAAAACCTATAAAATGTCAGTCTAAACTTCAGTTTCCTGGCTGTGAAACAAGGAGAAAAGTTGCCAGCTACTCTAAACGATGCTGTTGTTGCATGCCAGGAAGTGTTCAAGTGTTCTAGTTTTACAACTCTCCAGCTTCTGCTTTGTTACTGGTAGGGTCATGTTGTTGTGAGCTATTGTTAGTCCTTTAAGACGTATGAAGACATTCACTAGAAAAATAATATCTCAAGTCTGAATGACCTGACATTACCACACATTCATCAGAATATAAAAATAAACATTGAGAACATCATAAATGAGATGGGACAGCTCTGGCCATCGCAGAATCTATCTCGCATTCAGTGCCAAAAAATGATTCAACATCATCATAAATAAGCTTAAAATCATGTTCATTTCAACACATTGATATTTTGAATGTAATGTGTCACCGCATTTGTGCAAAAAAGATTTAAATTTCAGTATTATCCTAAACTCCAATTTTGTTTCTTTTTTGTTGTTGTTGTAGAATATTAAAAACTAATTTTTATTTTGTTACATTACATCCTCTTGTGTAACACCCCTTGTATATTCTCTGTTGTGTAGTAAACTGTTACTGAAATGTGTTAATTATACATATTGGAAGTTAGAACAAGTTGAACAACACAGAGTCCTGAAAAAATCCACAAAACTGTAATGTTTACTTCAAACATTAGCTTGAGGTAATCCACAAAACTGTAATGTTTAATTCAAACATTGGTGGGTAGGCCTAATCATAGTTGCAGACAGGCTTTAACTGAACATTCCAAAACATATTTACAGTCTTGTTGTCCTCGAGACCAAGGTCTTGGTCTCGAGTGCACTCGAGTTCGTTTTTAAAAGTCTTGGTCTTGGTCTTGGTCTTGAGGTTCAAGGTCTTGGTCTTGGTCTTGGTCTTGAGGTTCAAGGTCTTGGTCTTGGTCTTGGTCTTGGTCTTGAGGTTCAAGGTCTTGGTCTTGGTCTCGCAAGACCAAGACCAAGACCGGCTGTTAATATGAACAGTCATTTAACAGAATTCAAGAATTCTGTATCAAGCCTTCTTGCATCATACGACCAATATCTATGGATGGATAGAAGTCTTGTTGGTCAGGAAAACCCATTGGCAGCAGCAACAGTTATTCTGTATCAGACGGTATGATGAACCGTTGGAAGATTTCAAAAGGACTCACTATCTGTACATTTACATCCAGTGCTTGAAAAGCTACTCTGTGTGTGTCAGCGACTTCAGCACCTGTAGAACGTATTTTTTCACATGGCGGAATTTTTATGAGGCCCACCAGGCACGTCTTGGTCAGAAAATTCTGAGCGAATTGGTTTTTATAAAATACAAAAGCCATCTGGTATAAGAGTTTGCATGAAGGACTTTTGAATACAAATTCTGATTTCTCTGCAGTTTGCATTTAAAGTTAATTTGCTTGAATAAAATAAAAGACTCATGTTTTCATTGAAATAGCGAATATTCCGACTTGACAATTTGTAGAAGTCTTGACCTGATTTCGATTTTTTGGGTCTTGGTCTTGGTCTTGGTCTTGAGGTTCAAGGTCTTGGTCTTGGTCTTGAGGTTCAAAGTCTTGGTCTTGGTCTTGGTCTCGAGGTTCAAGGTCTTGGTCTTGGTCTTGAGGTTCAAGGTCTTGGTCTTGGTCTTGGTCTTGAGGTCTAAGGTCTTGACAACAAGACTGCATATTTAGACACCACAAAATGCTGCTTCTATTGGCTGCTTTTATTTTCTTTAAAATGCTCTAAAGCTCACCTACGAGCATCTACAGTACCTAAAAATCTTCCGGGGGTAATACCCCCAGACCCCAACAGTCCCTACTTAAAGGGAAGGGGGTGGGGAGGGGATTTGGAGGGTTTGGGAAGAAGAAAGCAGAGGATAGGGTGGGGACGGAACAGAAAAAATGACAGAAGGTAAGGATGGGGAAGCGGAGAAGATAGAACGGAAAGGCGGGGGCGCAGATGAGAGGGGATTTGCCTCATCTTGATTTTGCCTCTGCCTATGGGTCTGACCATAAATGCAAATACACTGTAACCACCTTATATACCGGTACTTGAGTATGAATCCAACGACATCTAATCAAACTGTTCTTGTTTTCGGTCCAAAAATATAAGAAAATGGTGTGACCCACATGTACGCAAATGATTCTGGAAGTCTGCTCATAATTACTTCAGTGTAGATTTGCTTGGATTCTGTACATTGGATTCTGTAACACTCGTGGCCAGGAGAGCATTAGATTCGCGGTTCGATACCCGAAATCCCCTATACCCCGTGATCGATCGAGTCGGTCGATCAAGTCGTACGAAACTCGGCCAAGTCGAGTCGGTCGAAAACTCTTCGACTCGATCGACTTGCAAGTCGAGTCGATCATATGTTTTGACAAGTCGAGTCGATCGTTGTTTCCTCGACTTGACGCGACTATGAAATATTTTCTTACTATTTTTGTGGCTACTTCACAAGATGACCCACATGATGCGGTGACGTAATGCTTTGTAAACGCAGAACTACCGTATTAACCTGATTTGAAGTTCAGTCCAAATTATGAGCCTTTTGGTGATTTCGTACAGTGGAAGCTGCAGATACTTTTTTTCACAGTTTTACGGTGAAAATTGAAAGATTAAGATATGCTCTTAAAATGCACTAGTTTCAGGAAATTTCAGCTCTGTAGCCTATATAGTCAGTATAACGACGATCTCAAAACGTTCGAATGTGTGTATGTAAGGAAGGGACTGAATGCTTCGACTCTGGCCAAGCTTGAGCAGTGGCTGGGAAAATGTTTAAAAGTTGTGTCAGCTAACCTCAGCCAAGTACAGACCTAAGATGGATAGAATTATACATTAGATCCGATATAACCAACAAGAATATTTGGTCATTTTTTACAATAAGTGGAAAAGTTTATTATACTAGGCCTACATATTCATGAAATGAAACGCGTCTATAGCACAATAAGTCAATAACTACTTTAGCAAGCATCAAATACAAAGCGCCAGCCAAAAGTTGTGTGAGCATGCTTCTGCCTCGGCGCTACCGAGCCAAAACTTGTGTGAGCATTGGCACCTTCGGCGCCATGCATGGCTCCCGAGCCCCTAGCCAAGAGATACAGTCCATGCAAGTCGACCAAGTCGATCGTTAATTCGCCAAGTCGATCGAGTCGACGAGAGGTCGACCAGTCGACAAAGTCGATCGAGTCGATCGTCGGCCGAGCCAAGTCGATCGTAGCAGTGCGACTCGATCGATCACGGGGTATAAAACCCCCCTCTAGGGCGGCGCCTTGCATGGCTGCCAAAACGTGTATTTAATTAAGATCTTGATTGTACTGTCATGTTTCAATGTAATCTTACTGCGTACTTGTCAGTTTGGATTAATAAAGAAGATTATTATTATTAGAATCTATTGAAAACGAGCTACCAGTTTTACCTGGTTGTTGAGTGCATGCTGGCCCATAGCCACTCAGCATCTGTGGGCTGTATGGTCCGGAATAAGGTGGGTAACCTGACTGGGAAGGGTAACCTGGCCCAGAAGGGTAACCAGACTGAACTGGAAATCCACCAGACTGCAGGGTAGTGCCTTGAAGAAACAGAAAAACTGAAAGTAACTTTCAAATACACAAAACTTTGATTTCTAACTTTTGGTTTTGTTTAACAGAGGACATAAAGAATCAACTCGAACACATGCTGAATAAAGAACTTACTCAAGAATCTCGTAAATTGAACCACTTGGCTTAGCGACAGTCCCTATATTTAAGACAAAGAGTTAAATCGTAATCTGACAACAATTTCATCAACTGACATGAAAACTCAGAAGCAAATTCAAGCACAAAGTTGCAGTTTAAGCAAATCACAAAATTTATTATATCATGTTATACACAGTCCAGAGACCAATATATGCACAAGCAGCACAAAACTACATACCGGTACACACCACAAATGCAAATACAGCCTCTGGCAACTTGTGGAAATTCTATTTTGGCTAGCTGGAAAATTTCAAATTTTCAGTCAGTTGGGCACACCACATGGAATAACCTTCCTTCAGATCTCCATGTTGTCCTAACTAGTGACTCTGCTTGCACCTTTTACAAGCATTTGAAAACTATTCTTTATTCCTGGAGTTATGCTGGAAGCACCTCTCAGTTGGAATATCGTGAATGGGTGCTATATAAGTGATATGAATGAATGAATGAACAAATGAATGAATGATAGGAACACTTTCGAATTCATCTGATTAAAGAAATTAAAATTATATTACATTTAAATTACCAAGGATTTTGAAATACAAACATAACTTGGGGAACTGGCATTAAAGAAGGTTAGAAATAAAGAGTAATTAAATTATACTATTCATTAACAAGCATGACTTTGTAGGTATAAGTAATCAGAAAAACAAACATATAATACCTGTTGACTGAGGGGGATAGCCCCATCCAGGTTTAGCAGAAGGGTAACTGCCTGCTTTATCTTGATCACCAGATTCTGTAGCAACTGCATAATACGGAGGTGGGGCTCACAAGAATCTGCCGCACTTGTGGGAGGAATGTAGTCAGACATTGCGACAGCTGGCAAAACAAAAGCATGATGTTCCAGCAAGCATGAATTCTGTCATCAGAATATTATGTCAATTGATGATAAATGCCACTCTTAAAATTTATTAACAGCTACTAGGAAAAGAAAACACTGAACATTCTAGAAACTGCATAACAATTGAAATTAACACCTATTGAAAAACAGATGTACACCAACAATTATCACCAGTAATTATATCAATAGCCTTGACCTAATACATCACTCTCAACACGGTTTTCAAGCTGGTCATTCCACCTATATGGCCCTAATCGACATGGAGGACAGAATCACCAAAGCTATCGATGCCAATGAAATCTCCGTGGGTATTTTCATTGATTTAGCGAAGGCCTTCGACACCGTCAACCACTCGATCTTATTAAAAAAATTAGAAAACTATGGGGTTAGGGGCCCAATTTTAAAATGGTTCTACAGCTATTTCCAGGACTGTACCCAAAAAGTGTTATGTAATGGTATGCTCTCGATATCTCGCTCAATCTTGTATGGGGTCCCCCAGGGTTCAAATCTAGGCCCCCTGTTATTTCTGTTATATATAAATGATCTGGCTACTATATCAAAAACTCTTTATTTTATATTATATTTGCCGATGATACCAACATTTTTTTTAACTCACCATTCTTGGCAAATCCTAATGGAAACCATTAACTCAGAATTAAAACTCATCAATAATTGGTTCTCGGCAAACCGGTTAACTCTCAACGTAGATAAAACTAATTTTATTATCTTTAAATCCCACAGGAAAATTACACCTATAGATATCACCCTGGAGATCGCTGGAATCCCCATAGCCCAAGTAGTCTACTAAATTCCTGGGTGTGATCGTTGATAGGCATCTCCCCTGGAGAGAGCATATAAATTTCATAGCACAAAAAATTGCGAAAAACATAGGAATTATTAATAGGATATCACACCTACTTCCGGAAGCTATTATGTTAAACCTATATTATTCCTTAATCCTACCATATTTAAGTTATTGCAATATGATCTGGGCTTCCACTTATGACTCCCGACTTAGCAAATTAGTAACCCTACAAAAAAAGGCAGTTAGAATGATCGCGGGTGCCCCTATAGGCTCCCACACTAGTCCTATTTTTAAAAGACTTAACCTATTAGATATAAAGCAACTTAGAACGGTACAATTGGGAGATTTCCTCTACCGGTTCGAACACAATATTCTACCTCCATCATTTCAGAATTATTTTACAGCCGGATCTCAGATTCACACCTATAATACTAGGAATGCTGATACCTACCGATCTACCAGAGCTCGTACTAATATACGTGTGTTTAGTATAAAATTCTATGGGCCTCAACTTTGGAAAACAATACCTTCTGATATCCGCCTCTCTTCAAATATCTTTCTATTTAAAACTCGCTTAAAATCGTTCACCGTCGAACACCGTCTGCAACGATGCATAAGCATTGGATATAAAGGATGACCTGAAGCCGCTTTGGGGCACACGTCGGCGTGTGGGCCTTCTCTTCTCTTACTTTACACTTTTACTTTCTTTCTCCTTGTTCTGTTATCTCATGACTCTTTCTTTTTTCAGCCACCGATCTAGCGATGCATGTTAATTAAGATTAGTTAAGTAGCTTAGTTATTACTGTTTCTTTTTTTGTCCATTTTTTGGGTTTGTTTGTTTTTTCCATCCACGAAGGTATATTATCGGTGTGCCTCCTATTTGTTTGGTGAGCGCTAGCCGGCGCTATATTTGTATCTATTTCTCTATAGAAGGTGTAACCGAGGCCTCCCTTTCACGATAGTCTTACAAGCAAAGTTCAATTACCAAGTAGGTGTCCCTACCTAGCGGGAAAACTCTTCCCTTTAGGGTCACCTTTTGCCTCCAGTGACGTAAATTACTAGCAATTCTTGTTTACAAGTTCAGTGTGTCATAACGTTTTGGATGCAATAAAAAACAGATTTTTGATTTGAAACAAATACACTTAACTGTTATTAAAAATAATAATCTAAAATTTTGCTCTTGATGAATTTTGCTTACAGTTTGTTTGCATTTTATAGATTGCCTGGTTAAAATATGACACTGAGGATTAGTCATTTCCTGAAATAAGCATTTACCGGCGCAGTTTAATTTTTCAGGGTATCGTACTGCTAACTGGGATCAGCACTGATTAGGTTCACTGCAACTGTATACATCTTATCTAATATACCCTGCAACACAGGGTGACCTTGTTCCTCTCTCTCGTACTCTGCAATGCAGCATGGAGCTTTGCCGTAATCAGCCCTTCCACGCAACCACTGACGTGAACTGCTCCTTTTCCGTGCCTCTACTTTGCCAGTGGTTGAAGACCATTCTATTCAATTGTGGTCTTATAATGTCAGGTCGAAAGCACTTCTGATAGGTTTTCTTGAAGAGACATTACATAAAATCATCAGTGCCAAGTTGCCAACCAATGTTCTGAAGAGTTTGTTTATAACCTAATTTTATTTCCTTTGAAAGTCTTTCAGGGTATTTATGAACTCATTTGTTAGGTAATCAATGTTTAAGATTCAGTACATCCTGGCCAAGAGTAGGTGTAAATTTCTTGGGTCAACGAGGCTACCTCCATAGGTAACTTTTAGGCACTGGACTTATGGTTTGAACCACGTCAATATGGCTGTTAGGTTAACTGGGCGTCCCTACCAGTAACTGAGTTATGGTTGTACTGAGCATAGGTAAGGATTATTTGTAGGTCTACTGCCACATAGCTCATTTGAGTTTAGGTGCAGTTGTCATTACAAACTGTTTACATCTAGATAAGCTAGATCATGTTGCATCAGTCAATCTGGAACTTCATAGCATGCTGATGTAGATGTTGTATAGGAGAATTTTATTAGTAACTTTAGCAATGTTATCATTGCAGTATATTTTCATTATCTGTTGTTGCTGGTTAGACAATCTCCACTCTCCGGACACAAAGCTTGATCCTAAACAAAATGGAGACTCTCTAACCACAGACTGTGATCATTCAGTAATCAGTACACATGTATTTTAACACTTTATTGACGAGCTGCATTGGTTTCCCAGTCACGTTTAGTACAATCTCGTCATTAAAATGTACTCCAAATTTCTAAAACGCTACTGTAAAGCTAAGCACTGGGCACTAGCTTATTCACAAGGGTTGTCCAGAGATGGTCAAGGGAAGATTCGAGTCCGGTTACCAGAGAGCATCTGGGTACCACAGAGACAGAGAGAAAAAACATCCTAACAAGCTCTTTTCATGTTTTGTTACATAACAACTATGCTCTATGTTTGTGTATGGTATACCCGGTACATGTCTGTTTTGTGGAGTTTGTAGAAAATGATGACATGCTGCATGCTATTGTTGGTTTTGTGTAGATATAAAGCACTAATATCAAACTGACTAAGCATCGTCAATTGATGGCATTACCCAAGGACTTGCTAAGGACTTTTGTCTTAAGGGCTTGAACCTGTATCCTGCATTCAAAGTGAAACCTGCAACGGATTGAACACCAGTTTACATATAATGCTTACAGTATTTGGAAATCCCTAAGGTCTGATGTGATATTCAATATTGTATATCACATTATTGGATTCTAAATCTGCGTGCACATTCACATATCTGATCTTTTGGTAGACAAAGCCTGAAGACAAGAGATTATGATCATACAGTGCTTTTCAGAGTCTCAGAGATTCACAGCATTTAGCGACAAAATGGCACATTACACTGACACGTGTATGTGTTCGTCTCAGCCTGACTGTATATTGCGGTTTCCTGTTAATCCAACAAATTGTTGTCTTTAGCAAATAGACTTTGCCTCTGATAGGTACTTTAATCTCTTTGTATTTGACTTTCTAAATTGTTAATTTCAAGGTATAGATATTGCCAACGCAGATAACTGCCCATGTCATAATCTCTGTAGTACATCGACTTCTTGTCGTAATAAGAGCTCACCTGGTTGAAGTAGTTCAATCGCAAGCAACAGTTATTGTGCAGAGACTATTCTAATATCTATCCGCTCTTCAGATTCACTTTTTGGTGTGACTGTGCCTGCGTTACAAATTTAATTAATAATAATAATAATGAGCCACAATTCTGTCTGAAAGTACACCACAGTGGCTGATTTACCAGGCAATTGATGTCTATGAGTGATGTGCCTAAGCTATCAAATGCTGTTATCTGGCGATAATTTCAAGGATTTGATTTTATGAGCTTCCGAAAGTTGAAGTAAACATCATAAATGTTATTTATTGCAGTTTTATTACTCTATAGTAGAACACTTGATCAATAACACATTTTTTAAATAACTGGAAACATTCAGTGCATTTATCCAATTAATGTTCATTTAATCGTTAACACAAAGTTATTTACATCAATTAATGACAGACGCAAAATCACATTGCTATTTGAGACAGCGTTTCTTGGCTGATCATCTGTTGACTGGCAGAAATAAATGGTGTAGAAATCGGACACTATAGAGGCAAGCAATAGATATATGTATGCAACAATAGAAGAAAAACAAGGAACACATTGCTGCAGCTTACGCACTGAAAAAGCAGCCAAAAGCACAGTAACACGCAATTATTCAGATCACTGCAGCACTGGTTTTAAAATACAGATCTTGAATAACAAATTAGAAGTCATTGCATGAACACTTGGCTGATTAAAGTCCTAATCCAATGCCAAAAGTTAGTCTTTCATGCCTCAATGACACATTCAACTCCCATATCAAAATACAATATTTGAGTACATAATAATAATTCTGTAATACTAATCATCTCATGATTCAGATGGAAAATGGTAAAACATATCAAGATCAGATTAACATTTGTGAAAATCACACAGGCATGAAACAGCCTTTAAATCACACAAGCGAGGCTATACTGTATTCGGCAGTTGTGGCAAGCCCTCCACACAAATTCACAGTACACAATTACAGTATCCTGTCCATGATAAAATAACTAAATTCCTAGAGACAACAGTTAGCTATCTCAACAGTAACTAGATCTCTACCATATGTACAGCATATGTTATAAACTTTTTGAGGGCGCTCCTCGTCAGAGTAAACAGCATATCAGATCAATAAAAATGGAAGTTCACCTGCATGCAAGGGATACTTAAAAGCAAGAAAAAGCTCCACAGCTGACCAAAACCACATATGCGTAACACGTGGTTACAAAAACACTTGAAAATATTTATCAACTGGCAGAGCCAAGACATATATTCTAATATTACCATTTCAAGTTAGTGCAAAATTTTCGTCATGCTCAAAGAACCCCAATTTTGCAGCCGACATCCAGCATCCAAAACTGGAGCAATCAATCCATACTAATGAAACATTACGAGCCACAGTTACTGAGTGCAGGCCCTACACATGAATACTTAAAAACACTTCCAAAGAAGATTCTGCTACACGACTAAAATGCAAGACGTTCACAATATATAAAGAAATTTCAAAGGTAAGGACAAGTACAAGCAGCCATCCAGTCTATTACATCCAGAAAAGTCTTCAAAGGTTCAGTGGTCCAGTCCCTGTAAGGTCTTTCAGCTAAAGTGCCAAACATCGGCGACTCAACATGACAGCCTTTCCTTATCACTGACATGATTAAACAATGATTTGTCGATTTCACATAATGCACCTTCAATAGAAGACCAGATCCGGTGTTGAAAATGCTTCGTAATTGGCCATTATTTTTCCTATGATTCAAGTTTCACATCTGACATGTTTATCGTTCATGATTATCATATCATGGAGAAAAAGAAGAAAAGGGAATAAGAGTTGGTAACTGGTACTTAATCGAATCTAAATGATCAGCTACTGTTAGATAGCTAGAATTGTCTCCCTCACGATCTGTGCCTAAGCTCCTTAGTCCATCTCCCCTTCAGTCCCGCAACCACCTGAAAGCTCTCCTGTTTGTCAGTGATGACAATGGCCCTGGTTCGTAAGCATCATTGACCTTTCTGAGTGGCGCTTTATAAATTTTGATTACAATTACAAATGCACAAGCAACTGCAAAGATTCATTTACAAAGCATGGATTTAAAAAGGGTTCATAATATCGAAATGGTTAAAACAGCGCAGTGAAACTTCACGAGTCTCACACCACCAATTATGTCAAGAAAATTTTACATCCAACTAAATACTATTAATGTCTAATGCCTCATTTCTGTGACTTTGAGCATGTTAAAAATGTTAAAAATAAATAAATAATATAAAACATTTAAAAACATCAAATAGAAATATTGTAATCAAGCATTTAGACAGCGCATGTCAAAAAGCTTTTCAGATCTCAGACGTGTTCAGTGCATAGCAATTTGTAAGAAAAAAGGTGATGACATTTCTTCGACTGCTTACATGAAATCCGACATTCTAAAATCATTCAAATGAAAACAGAGTACCGGTAAGTGTTGACAAATTCGCAGTTTTGTCTTTCATTATTTTGTGTCTGATCTCTCATATCGACTTCATTCAAGACTAAGAAAAATATCCAGCAACAAAACCTATCAGATCTATATTTGAAATAGTAAAACACGAAATTCTAATAAAATTCAGTCCAGTGCATGGCCATGTTGAAACAAAAGTTTAAATTTTACCAATTTCTCATTCAGCATATATATAGCTCAGGTGTGTGACAAGCCAGAAATTCAGTGCATTAGCGAGGAGATTACATATATCATAATGTTTCCAATGAATATTTGTTGTTTTCACATAATGCCACACTTGCAATATCTAGGTCTACTTTTCTGTATAGCTATTTAAACATGCAACATCAATAATCTTATGCAGTAGTATAAAACTGGTCTTGGCCTCTACAGCTAATACAGTTAAAACCACCAACATCGTAGATTTAAACTCTTTTACAATGTGAAAGGAATTCTAATATCACAACACCACAAGGAATAAAAACATTCTTTGATCGACAACACAAGAAACCAATTGCCCATACACATGCATGGTACCTACAACTACTTCTACCAATTTTCAGTTAAAGTATAACTTCAGTCGAGTAAGTAACTTGATGTAGAGAACAAAATGTAGAGAACAAAGCACAAAGCCCTGGCCTGGGGAATTTATATGTGTTAAGCCTATATGTACGTCTTCCCCAGGCAAGGGGTTAAAACTGTTCATTTCCATCTGTTACCTTAGTCGCATCCAACAAAAACTGTTCACTGGTTAATCCATTCCATTCCAGGTGTATCTGACAAATACGTAAGCATCAATTAACAGCTCACAAAATGTTACAATACAACATCCATCGAGATTAACACCACACCAGATCGCCTTTTTAATCTACAATCAGTCACCGCAGCAAATAGATTTCTTAATGATTCAAAAAGAAGGAACATAGCACTGATTTTTAAAATGCTTAAAGCAGACTTAATACTGTATCAGATTGACAAATACACAAAAACCATACAATGCGGTAAAGTAGAGCAATAAAGAGCCAGTTACACTGAAATAAAATACGTCGGACTGAATACATGTATTCATGAATAATAATCAGTAATACATTATGAATATTCATAATCCACGACTAACATGATAAGAATTCTCAGAGTTATTGCAGTATTTGACTAGGAGAGCAATCAACGACAACAGAAGTAGACTAGATAGATGTAACAGCAAAATCCAATCCTAAACCCAATTTAAAAAATAGGTTTAGAAGTTAAGAGGGCACTTAAACACACAGAAAAGCCAAACCACAAAATATTTAAGCTAATCAAACAATGAATAACTTGTGAGCTATTTGTGTGCATCCACAATGGGGGAAGCTATTACTAAGAAGTACCACCAACAAAATACAAGTGCATTTGAAGAAAACTGGGGTGAACAACAGTTTAGATTATAATAATAACGACAATTTCTATGGCGCCACAATGCGGCCATACCGCTACAAGGTATAGGTACAGGTAAATTAGCTTCTTGTATCATCCCCTCACAGCACTAGAAACAGGGGCGTCTACACCAGTGGTTCCCAAACTATGGTCCGCGGACCAGTGCCGGTCCGCGAGCCCTCAGTTGCCGGTCCGCAAAGTGAGTCAAGAAACTGGACAAAAAAGATGTTAGACGTTTTCTCGATTGGGTCTCGCTACGAACTATCTTCAAAAAATACGATTGTCTCGCAATCAAAACCATATTTTCATATAAATTAAAAAGATTTGTTCTGGGAGTAAATGTATTTCAGCTATTGTAGACAATAACTGCCGAAGAAATAGTTATTCGACAAATTGCTGACAGGTCATATAGAAGTTGTTCGACTTAACTAGAAATTTTCATCGTCACATTTGCAGTTTTTGACCGGCAATTAGAAACCGGATGTGACGTATCTCTTTTGTCTTTAATAACCTGGTCACTGCTTCCCTCAGTAGAAAATAAACACGTCTGCTTTTAGATTCGATATTGTAAGTATAGGCCTAGCATATTAAAACTTTGAAAATGTTAACAATTGAAAATACCACACCACACTCCGGAGACTACGACGGCGTTCTCCAAGCTTAAACATATGTCTGTTACATAGTTTATTAGAGCCTGAGGGATTTTTCGTACCTTGGTCCTTAAAAAATTTAAAATAATAAATATATTAATAAACAGCACTAGCAGGTATAACGTTTTATATCAATTTATTTTAAATGCAACTTTTTTTATTTATATCAGATCAGTACAAAGTATTCAGTTGATAATTAGTACAGAATTATATACCCGCGCTACTATTAAAACATAATTTAACTTTTTTGACCCAATTTATAGATAAAAAATAATAAATAAATTGGGTACCGGTCCTGCTGCAATGGAAAATTCCTGCCGGTCCGTCAAACTGAAAGTTAATTCCTGCCGGTCCGTCACACTGAGAAGTTTGGGAACCGCTGGTCTACACCACAGAAACCTTGGAGCAAATGCTCCATCCAAGAAACAGAGGGGGGATCTGTAAGTGTATGTGCCATCATTTACGGGGGATGGAAGGGAAAGTTGTTCCAATGACTATGGGGGGATAAACGCCCCTGCTAGCAAAAGTCTGTGATAGCAAGAATTGAAGAAAACTGACACAACAAAGACTGAAGGTGATAAGTCTAGCAATTGCCAAAACAAATCTGCTCCACGAAGGCAACCAAGTGCAAGAAATTCTCAAGGACTCATCCACCGCTTTAGAAAAGATTCCTGCCCTCTAGCAGTGCTTTAGTTACGTTTCTGTATTATGCCTGTATACATTTGTTGCTTCAAATTCAGCCGCACTGTACGCCAACTGTCATCTAAAGTCGGTTGAAACGAGTGATGGACTGGTGGCAGTTTGGACAGACGTGAACAACATCCTTGCAGCTGTCGATGCAAAATGGTATCAGGCAACACCCAGCGTCGCACCTAAAACCGTAAATAAATTTAATAAACGTTAACAGAGCTAAAAACTGAGAGATCATAAAATTCCTTGATATAAATAATTAAACTAACCCTTCCGTCCTGCAACTACTACAGCATAAAGGTTTTAAAAGTTTATACCATACCGAGTGCTGTAAAATTTTATCCCATATTGACTCTTCTTTTATTAGTGCTATAAAATTTTATCCTATGTTGACTCTTCTTTTATTGAGTGTCATAAACCTATTACTGCAACTCAACTTATAACATTAACAAGTAATGGAAGAAGCTAGCCTTGAGATGCAGTTATGGGTATGAAGTGTCAGCAACTTCATGTTCTTAGTCTCAACACATTAAGGTGGGTGGCCAATCTTCTCCCTTGCTGCATGATCTTCTCACTGACAGTGTATAACCAGTGTACTCATTATAACTGAGTTCATTATGGAACGCATCTGCAGCAGAAATCTCAAAACAATTTCTGCCTTGACAGGTATTTGAACCTGTGACCTCTGAATTGACAGGCCATCAAGTTAACCTTAGCATATCGTGCACCCTCAATAGTTAGTATTAACTTACTAAAACTAATGAAGAATTGCAATACTAAATACTAGAACTACTTTTAAAATAAAATATATTTCATATAAGTAAAACTGCATAGTTTCTTACCCAACCAGACACATGATGGCACAGAACAGCCAGTTCAGGGTACCACTCTCAAAGACAGTGACTGTAACGATAGATGCCTGGCACTTTGGACAGACCGTTTGGACTGGCAAGTCTCTGAACGGCTGGACCGATCCCATTAGCGGCTGCTGCACAATGACAGTACTTTGCTGTGGAGGCCCAGCCGTGTATGATCCTTCAGCCAAACAAGCAAAGACACGTAACATGCTGCTCACAATCCACATCAACATTTTCAAGACAAAACCCTTGCACAAAATCTACTTCAATCAATCAATCAATCAATCCATTTATTAAGAAACAACAACCAAAAACAGTTAAAGCAATCAACATGTTACAGATTATCTGGTTGAGCACCATAACAGGTAACTCCAAAGGGACAAGTCCCGCTACCTAGGGCACCCAATAATGATCGCAGGTGGAACGGAAAAGTATTATGCAGTATTACTTACAGCTCAGCATCACACGCTGAACTAATAACATTGCAAACAGAACATTAGAAAAACTTGCTGCTTAAATTTACATCTGCTAGTCTGAGATGCTTTAACAGGTGTTAAATACATTCCAGAGACCTACATAATATGCACAAAACTACATACAAGCCATAAACAGGCCCAAAGCCAGTAAGAGCCAGGACAAGGCGAGTGCCTCGTTGTAATTTTCAAGACGAGGCAAGATAAGGCATGCCTCGTCTTACTTCGACATCAGAATTAAGATATCGTGTAAAGAGTATTTCATTACCTGGCCTGGTTTCTTCTTCAGGCGTGTGACCTAAATAATATTAATGAGTTACCTATGCTGACCTTTATAGTCTAACAATTTCAAATCGTCATTTTGCTTTCTTTCGTAAGCTCAGGTAATTGACAGTGATGAAAAGATTAGCTACCTTTTTTAATAAATAACTTAAAATAAGCTAGGATTAGAAGACTTAGTCAGCTACAGGACAAGATCATGATGAGTCGAAAACCTATAAAATGTCAGTCTAAACTTCAGTTTCCTGGCTGTGAAACAAGGAGAAAAGTTGCCAGCTACTCTAAACGATGCTGTTGTTGCATGCCAGGAAGTGTTCAAGTGTTCTAGTTTTACAACTCTCCAGCTTCTGCTTTGTTACTGGTAGGGTCATGTTGTTGTGAGCTATTGTTAGTCCTCTAAGACGTATGAAGACATTCACTAGAAAAATAATATCTCAAGATAGACTGAATGACCTGACATAACCACACATTCATCAGAATATAAAAATTAACATTGAGAACATCATAAATGAGATGGGACAGCTCTGGCCATTGCAGAATCTATTTGGCATTCAGTGCCAAAAAATGATTCAACATCATCATAAAAATAAGCTTAAAATCATGTTCATTTCAACACATTGATATTTTTAATGTAATGTGTCAAATATAGCACCGCATTTTGTGCAAAAAAGATTTAAATTTCAGTATTATCCTAAACTCCAATTTTGTTTCTGTTTTGTTGTTGTTGTAGAATATTAAGAACTAACTTTTTATTTTGTTACATTACATCCTCTTGTGTAACACACCTTGTATATTGTCTGTTGTGTAGTAAACTGTTACTGAAATGTGTTAATTATACATCTTGGAAGTTAGAACAAGTTGAACAACACAGAGTCCTGAAAAAATCCACAAAACTGTAATGTTTACTTCAAACATTAGCTTGAGGTAATCCACAAAACTGTAATGTTTAATTCAAACATTGGTGGGTAATCAAAGTTGCAGACAGGCTTTTACTGAACATTCCAAAACATATTTAGACACCACAAAATGCTGCTTCTATTGGCTGCTTTTATTTTCTTTAAAATGCTCTATTTAAAGCTCACCTACAAGCATCTACAGTACCTAACAATTTTCCAGGGGTAATACCCCCAGACCCCAACAGTCCCTACTTAAAGGGAAGGGGCTGGGGAGGGGATTTGGAGGGTTTGGGAAGAAGAAAGCAGAGGATAGGGTGGGGACGGAACAGAAAAAATGACGGAAGGTAAGGATAGGGAAGCGGAGAAGATAGAACGGAAAGGCGGGGGCGCAGATGAGAGGGGATTTGCCTCATCTTGATTTTGCCTCTGCCTATGGGTCTGACCATAAATGCAAATACACTGTAACCACCTTATATACCGGTACTTGTATATGAATCCAACGACATCTAATCAAACTGTTCTTGTTTTCGGTCCAAAAATATAAGAAAATGGTGTGACCCACATGTACGCAAATGATTCTGGAAGTCTGCTCATAATTACTTCAGTGTAGATTTGCTTGGATTCTGTACATTGGATTCTGTAACACTCATGGCCAGGAGAGCATTAGATTTGCGGTTCGATACCCGAAACCACCCTCTAGGGCGGCGCCTTGCATGGCTGCCAAAACGTGTATTTAATTAAGATCTTGATTGTGCGATCATGTTTCAATGTAATCTTACTGTGTACTTGTCAGTTTGGATTAATAAAGAAGATTATTATTATTAGAATCTATTGAAAACGAGCTATCAGTTTTACCTGGTTGTTGAGTGCATGCTGGCCCATAGCCACTCAGCATCTGTGGGCTGTATGGTCCGGAATAAGGTGGGTAACCTGACTGGGAAGGGTAATCTGGCCCAGAAGGGTAACCAGGCTGAACTGGAAATCCACCAGACTGCTGAGTAGTGCCTTGAAGAAACAGAAAAACTGAAAGTAACTTTCAAATACACAAAACTTTGATTTCTAACTTTTGGTTTTGTTTAACAGAGGACACAAAGAATCAACTCGAACACATGCTGAATAAAGAATTTACCAAAGAATCTCGTAAATTGAAGCACTTGGCTTAGCGACAGTTCCTATATTTCAGACACAGAGTTAAATCATAATTTGACAACAATTTCATCAACTGACATGAAAACTCAGAAGCAAATCCAAGCACAAAGTTGCAGTTTAAACAAATCACACAATTTATTATATAATGTTATACACAGTCCAGAGACTAATATATGCACAAAACTACATACACACCACAGATGCAAATACAGCCTTTGGCAACTTGTGGAAAATCTATGTTGGCTGGCAGCAAAAATTGCAAATTTTCAGTCAGTAGTTGGGCACTCCAGATGGAATAACCTTCCTTCAGATCTCCATGTTGTCCTAACTGGTGACTCTGCTTACACCTTTTACAAGCATTTGAAAACTATTCTTTATTCTTGGAGTTGTGCTGGAAGCGCCTCTCAGAACTTTGGTATCTTGAAGGGGTGCTATATATGTGTTATGAATGAATGAATTAATGAATTAATGAACAAATGAATGAATGATAGGAACACATTTGAATTCATCTGATTAAAGAAATTAAAATTATATTACATTTAAATTGCCAAGGATTTTGAAATACAAACATAACTTGGGGAACCGGCATTAAAGAAGGTTAGAAATAAAAAGATGAGACTATTCATTAACAAGCATGACTTTGTAGCTATAAGTAATCAGAAAAAAAACATATAATACCTGTTGACTGAGGGGGATAGCCCCATCCAGGTGGTGCGGATGGGTAACTGCCTGCCTTATCTTGATCACCAGATTCTGTAGCAACTGCATAATACGGAGGTGGGGGCTCACAAGAATCTGCCGCACTTGTGGGAGGAATGTAGTCAGACATTGCGACAGCTGGCAAAACAAAAGCATGATGTTCCAGCAAGCATGAATTCTGTCTTCGGAATATTATGTCAGCTGATGATAAATGCCACTTTAAAATTTATTAACAGCTAATAGAAAAAGCAAACACTGAACATTCTAGAAACTGCATAACAAATTAACACCTATTGAAAAACAGATGTAGCCTACACCAACAAACAAATACACTTTACTGTTATTAAAAAATAATAATCTAAAATTTTGCTCTTGATAAATTTGCTTACAGTTTGTTTGCATTTTATAAATTGCCTGGTTAAAATAGGACACTGAGGATTAGTCATCTCCTGAAATAAGTATTTACTGGCGCAGTTTAATTTGATAATTTCTCATTTCGAATCACGTTATTTGTCCCATCCAAACCACGAGGGCAATGAATTTTTTTCATTAGAAAGATACATGTAAACTTCAGTTTCGGGCACTGTGAAAAGCATTAAATGTACATGCCTAAAAATATTATACTCTCGACTGTATTACCACAGTGTATTATTTATACTGTGGTATTACGTGAGATTTATTTATTTATTCCGGATATTTCTATAGCGCCTCTCGAAGTCTACTACTACTCAGAGGCGCTCCCGACTACAGCATTTGATACTGTGCCGGAATTTTCACGCCGAAGCGCCACGAGCAATCGCGAGTGAAGGACTTGCCCAAGGTCCGTACGCAGCGGCTAGAGTGGGATTCGAACCTGCAACCCTCCGGTCACAAGGCGCCGAACTTACCACTGAGCCACCACGCCCCACAAATGACAAAGCTCTGGCGATGTTTCTTTTCCACCAATATTTGTCTGGTATGTTATTCACACAATCAAATGAGTTAACTACGAACGAACAAATAAGATATTTATAATAATCCACAGGACGGCAAAACAATAATGAAACTGTTGAAATCCTACCTCGTTTCGCACACGAAAACAATATTTACACGGGATGCGAGCGCTATGTGCCTCTTGTAAACCATCACATGTTGTTAACTAGACTGTAATTGGTGCGCTTTGATAAAATGTCTGCTGTCATTGGTCAATTTACTGGGTTAAGAATATAGTATATAATATGATTGGTCACTTTATGAGACCAAGTCCTTTGATTTTAGAATGGAATTAAGTGGCTGATGATGAACCACGTTTGACAATCCAATAATAAAAAATTGCAAGAATACTGATATGATATCAATAAATGTAAATGTAATCTCCGAAATGCCACACAAAAGCCACGTCAGGGAGACCAGCTTATACACCGGCGCTATATCAAATCAAGTCCACAATAGCCATGTTAGCCTTGTCCGTTCCTGTGTCAGGTCAGAGTCCGGGGAGGTCAGTAAATACGCTAGGCGTATGTATATAAGTACTGCCAATTATGAAATCTTAACTGTAAACTTTGCGTTGGAGAAGGCACTTAAGTACGCTAGGCGTATGTATATAAGTACTGCCAATTATGAAATCTTAACTGTAAACTTTGCGTTCGAGAAGGCACTTAATTAAGTGGCTGATAATGAATTCGTTTGACAATCCAAGAATACAAGAATACAGATACTGATATCAATAAATAGCCTACATATTTACTGCCAATTATGAAATCTAAACTGTAAACTTTGCATTTCATTAGGGCCAAAATACCTTCCTGAGATAATCAGCTTATTCAGTGAAGCTCAGTTCCAAAGAAACAATAGTTAAGGTGCAATGTATAAAGTAAGCCTAGCTAATGTAAAACTCAGAAAATTCTCAGCGCCACACAGCTAAAACCAAGACCAAGACAGTTGGCAAGACTTTTAAAAACGAACTCGAGTGCATTCGAGACCAATACCTTAAGCTAGTTACGGACTACGCCCACCAATTTTCTTCTTGTAGCCTATCTTGTTCTCCTCGCTCACTGTATCTTGTCTAGTAGAAAAGTTTGCAAAGACTTTGGGCAAAGAAAACATAGGCGTAATTTGTGGGAGTACGAGGGGTACCCGTACCCCCACTTTTTGGACGGGGGTACCGTACCCAGGGCTGTAGTCGAGGGTATACGCGGGTATACAGCGTATACTTACCTCTAGAGACCGTATACTCACCTCACAAAATATTTATACTTATTTACATTAAAATACTGTACTATACTCACAAAATACTGTAGCGTATACTCACCTCTAATTTGTTTCCGGAAAACTAACCGGTAGCGTATACTCACCTCTAATTTTACCACTACAGCCCTGACCGTACCCCCACTTTTTTAACAATGCCAATCAATATTTTATTATTGTGCCTTCCCAAAGATCGCAGTCTCCGCCTTGCTTCGTGTATGTAAGAAATTTGTACCCCACCCCTCCACTTTTTTAGACCAAGGTTACGCCTCTGACAGAAAATAATAATTATCATAGGACTGGAAACTGCGTATTTAATGTCATGTGACTAGAGTTTGGGCGATAATCAGGATCCCGAAAATATCGCTTCTTGTTTATATACAGTTCAGTTAATTATATTTCAGAAAGCAAATCAGCGAATTATTATATTTGCGAGGTAAAATTTCCTGTGGAGATTTAAAACATATTTAAAACATCATTTAAAATAAGACGTAGAAATTAACCTGGGCGACATCTGTGGATAAGTGTAAAATGCAAATATTTTAACGCGTCAGCATTGCTCTAAATATAGATCTTTTGGATTTTTGGGCAAACGGGAAATATTCTTACTAGAGCGAAAATTTCGCCAGTCAAGTAGCTTTTGACGCAAGAGCGAAGGTTGAGGGTTCTTCGAATCAATCGATTTGTTCCTGGTTTATCGAAATCATATTTTCTCTTTTTGACGCAGGTTGCGTGCTAAGTTCTAAAGGTAAGAAATTCGGATTTCAAAGTACAGTTTTCGACGTTAAAATTGACACTTTCAGAGGTAATTTTGTATGTCTTCGGTCAAAATGAAAGCATTTTCGTTTTTGGGGCAGTAAAGACCCGAAAGCCTTTGTGATTACTGTACATGAGCTGAAACTCCGGAATCGTTATCGTAATATTGGAATATCTGAGGTGTTACTAAAAAGCTAAGCGCAGGACTTCTAACTTATTTGCGAGGGCTGCGTCAAGCCAAAGGGGTTGTCGAAGACACCAAGTGGACAACAAAATCCGGGTTTCAGACGACCAGAGATAGAAAGAGACAGACGAGCTGTTCCGGTTGGTTGTGGTTTGGTTGAGAGTAGTGTGAAAGCGGTGAAGTGGATGGGTCAGGTCTTGAAAAGACGGACTTTAGTTTTATAGAGAAAGCCTGAGGAGTGATAGATAGAGGTGCTTGAGGCCGCTGATGGAGGGTGAGCAACGAGATAGGCAGTTTTGTTGTCCTCGAGACCAAGTCTCGAGTGCACTCGAGTTCGTTTTTAAAAGTCTTGGTCTTGAGACCAAAAGTCTTGGTCTTGAGGTTCAAGGTCTTGGTCTTGAGGCTCAAAGTCTTGGTCTTGGTTTTGCAAGACCAAGACCAAGACTTTTGACAATATGAACAGTCATTTAACAAAACGCAAGGATTTTAAAAATGTATTTAATTATTACTAATACAATTGCTTTAGTATTTACACGGTGTAAAGGCTTCATTGTTTGTTTTGGACATTTATTTTGACTTTCGGTTATTTATCATGGAATGATTTCAAAACAGACTCAAGATTTGTACATTTACATCCAGTGCCTGAAGAGCTGCTGTGTGTGCCAGTGAATTCAGCGCTGTAGAACGTATTTTTCACATGGCAGAATTTTTATGAGGCCCCACAGGTGACGTCTTGGTCAGAAAATTCTGAGCGAATTGGTTTTTATAAAATGCAACAGGCATTTGGAGTAACATTTCGCATGAAAGACTTTTGTAAATACGAATTTGGAATTCTCTGCAGTCTGCATTTGGAGTTGTTTTGTTTGAATAAAATAAAAGACTCATGTTTTAATTAAAATAGCGAGTAGTCCGACTTGACAATTTTTTTTAGTAAGGAATAGAAGTCTGGATATGGTTGTGATTTTTTGGGGTATTTTTCTTGGTTTTGGTCTTGAGTTTCAGAGTCTTGGTCTTGAGGTTCAAGGTCTTGGTCTTGAGGTTTAAGGTCTTGACAAGAAGACTGGAGATAGGTAGAGGAACAGAATTTGCAGTTGAGGTGTGATGCGATATATGGATTGGTTAGAAAACTTAAGAACTTAACTAGTAACTGTGGGTGGAACAGAGAGTTGCGAGGATGATTGGGCAGAGCAGGGTGATAGGACGGTGGAGTTTGCAAAGATGAGTGGGCTGGGAGTATTGGTTAGAGAGAGAACTTTGAAATGAAAGCATTTGAGGAAATTGATGCGTTTAAGGATAGGAGTGCTATGGTGAATTTCGAATAAGATGCTTATTTTGAGTGGATTCAAGGTTCAGAAAAAGGGGAGTGTCCACTGCGTATTTGGTTGTGGCCTTCCCTGTAGAGCTGATGCATGTTAAAAAGTGGCTAATAATTTTGTTTCATTATTTCACATACATACACTGAATGCTGCAGGTGTTAGTTATAAGTAAGATATGAGTCGTTTTGGTAATATGACCAATACATTTGTAATGTTTTTTCAGATGGTGAAGTGCAGGCTGCAGTGTATGAGTGGGAAGATATTCGAGGTGGACGTTGAGATCATAAAGAAATCCGTCATCATCAAGTCAATGCTGGAAGGCAAGTTGAATTTGTGTTTTATGGTAATTTGTCAAGCTTATTAGTATTAGTTATATTAGTTAAATAAAATATATTATTTGCTTTGTTATATAACATTTTTCTTGTTTCTGAGTTGTAATACCAGCTAGTACCTCAGCCACTGAATTTAGCAACCTTTCCTGTATAATGGTTTGGCCATACATCCACAGAAGAAACCGCTAAGCTGCAGGGCAATTCCCACTTTGAACAAAGAAGTGTAAACAAGAAAAGAGATTGCCCCACAAGCCCAGCGTGCATGGTTCACTGACCCCAGTGGTGGAAGAGAAGACTGAACGATGATGACAAAAAACTTAATTAAAGGACACCAAAGTTCTTTGCCAAATTACATAAGATGAGGAGAAGAGTATGGTATCGGTAATGCTAAAACCTCAATGTGTGGATTGGAGTTGTATAGTCATTTGTTGAGCAATACGTCATTAACTTCATGTGCTTTCCATCTGTTCTACTATGAGGTGTGTGAAATAGTTTCATCACTGGCTCAGTCTTTTCATAGTCTTTAGTTTTCTTTTGTATTAATAGTATAAACGAATTCATCTGAGGTGTTTGGTTCACTGTTTTCATGTTGTGCTGTAGATCTTAACATTGGCCAGGATCCTAGCGTTGAAGTGGACGAGGAATGCATTCCGCTGCCGAACATAACGGAACGTAGCATGGAGAAGATTATTGAGTGGTGCCAGCAGCACAAAAATGACCCTGCACCACCCGAGGGAGAAGAAGATTTCACCTTCAATGATCAGATTGATGACTGGGATAAGGAGTTTCTGAGAATGGACGACGGATCACTTTTTGATCTTATCTTGGTTTGTTCTGCTTTTCAAATATATTTTTTTAAACTCTATAATATTTGTCTTTGGTTAACGGAACACTAGCTTTTCAACATGTGTATTTGGGACCCATGTTCCCATATGGAACCCTCGTAGGGCTCCGTGGTACCCATCAAATGTCTATGGGTGACACTGGTTGGGATAGTGAGTTAATTTATCTGTTTCCTTTCACTTGGTAGCTGATTTATGACAGCACTTAAGAGAATTACTTTATCATTTCTTCTCTTTTAAGTAATGCTGTTATCTAGTTAAGTACTGTCGAGCAGCACTAGCACTGGTCTAATGGCAACCAGATTTGTCCTTCATATGGTGTCTTTGGACAACCCCTCTGACTTGATGCAGTGCTCAGGAATAAGCTGGAGCCCTGAGCTTAGCTTTTAGCAACAGTTGTGTGAAGGACTTGATCAAGGTCTACAGTTTGACAAGTGGTGTATTTATGGGGAGTAATTGTCTTATGCCCCCAAACAGGGCAGACCGTAGCCTAATTATTTTCTTATTATACATTATACTTCATTCTCCCCAACTTCAAATCTTAAGTGGATCTAGAGAACCACCACTGCCACTGTGCTATCATTGAAAGATATTTCTTGTAAAAGTTACAACTTGTCAATCTAATGAATTGTATAAAGGGATTAAAGGCATCGGATAATAGTTGCTTAGCATGAAACCACAGTCAGAAATTATAATACACTCTGCTGGAGGAACCTGGTCGAAATCTGATAGATCTGATAAACCAGAAGCCAGGGTAGGATGGATGGATGGTCAGACCATCATGCACAAATGTACAGGATCTTTTTTATAGGTTTCAAGAGAGTGCATTGATAGGGATATATCTGATGTTGCTTTGTTGAATAATAGGCCGCCAACTATCTCGACATTAAGGGATTGCTTGATGTGACTACAACACACGTTGCCCACATAATCGTAGAAGCAAAGACCCCAGAGGAAATCCGAAAGCGGTTCAACATAAAGAATGACCTTACTCCAGAGGATTTGAAAAGGGTGAGTTTATCAATGAAATGCAAGTCTAAGATAATGCGGTAGGCTGAGGAAACCTGGATGTTGGTTTGGTAATCATTGTTCTGTTTGGCAATCTTTATATTCACTATTTTTATAAGTCAATATAAAGTTCTGATATAACATGATCACTTTACTAACTAGTGTATGTTTGCAAGAGAAGGAATGCTTAACACCTTTACTTGCATATATATGGATGTATATTGTACATGCTTTGATACTCAAAGCAGGTTTATAAAATTCAGATATCATACATACACACATTCATATGCATTCATCTTGTATTCTGCTTGTGATAAGCGCTTTCAGTTTTATTTGCAGTTTGGTAAGCAACAGTACGTAATATCTTCCACAAGGGGAATTCTTATTTATTCACTTTTGAAGAATTTTGTATTCGGTTTTGAGGATTTCAAAACTCATCGGACATGGGTTTAGTTTGATGATGCCACTTGCTGATGTACGTGCAGTCTTCATTCTTCACAGTTCATTTTTATTTGATGCTGCAAGTTTGTCAAAATTAATATTAATAAGGCTTGGTTAAGAAGTTGCACAAACGTAATATTGGTGGGTGTAAGCAGATTTTTCTAATTTTCTAGATCGAGATCGAAGCTAAGACTTGGCTGGATGATGATGACGGGGAGGATGATGAGAGACCAGAGGAGGCCGACAGACCACGACCCGAAGCTGCAGCACAAGCGGAACCGGCGGCAGGAAGTTCAGCAACTCCAATGGACGAGTAAATTCTGATCGGACAATGTCGCTTCATACAATGCACTCTTATGACAATGAAATGATGTTAATTAAGGCCAATCAGTCAAGATTTTCACATAATGTTTGATTCATAGCATCCACACTTTCAAGTGACTAATGCCAATTAAACTGCCTGCCCTAAGTGTCTAGTGTATGGGCATCTACAGAGGTGTTTGTTTTGATTGTCAAATGCTGTTTTAGTTCATAGCCTATACTATTTTGTTACCATTTTTCTTTTAATTCGAAAAAACAATGCAAATTTATTGTTCAATGTCTAAATCAGCGTCGGGGAAAATAACAAATGATGGGTAGCCATCTTGGATGGGGAGAAAAATAATGGACATCCACTCTGATATGGAATGAAGGATTACCTTTGACTGGACAATAATCTCGATCTAAATTCTAAAGTGCTAATTATAAGCACTGTGTTGAATGAGAGGGATACCGAGTGTGTCCACGAGTACCGTAGAAACATGAAACAGTTCTGGATAATCAAGGGAGAGATATAGGAACTGTTAACAGTGGGTGCTATTTTCGTTTAGAAACCGGAAAGGCAACAACTTAGCTGATGACTTAATCCTTTAACGACGAGAGTGATTAGTTTTCCATACGTTTTAGTACACGTTTGTCGTTAAAGGGTTTATCAGCTCATGTCTTAACACTTCAACGACGAGAGTGTACTAAAAGCGACTGGAAAACCAACACATCTCAATAAAGCGTTCAATCTTTAACTTTATCTGTAAAATTAACTAAGAAAAGAAATCTCCAGAAATTTCTTGAATGTGGAAATATAATTTGATATATGGACACATGGGCCAACTGTAAGAGTGCTTAAATAAATGCCAGTGCCTTCAAATTACTTGAGAAGTAAAATGGTTGTTTAAACCAGAGTTGAAATTGTAGATACAATGAAACTTATGGTCAATTCTAGATAATAGCATTAAGAATTTTTTTAAAGTTTCTTGTGCGATACTTTAGCGGTTAGCATGCTCACAGTCAAACAAGAAGTTCAAAGTTCAAATCCCTGCCAGGATATAAATCTATTTTCCATCTGGATCCCTATCAAATTTGGCTACAGATTGAGTACTGTCAGTTAAACAATCAGGCAGTGTAGGTGAGGACTGGACATCTGCCCTCGTATGCCAAGGCCAAGAAAATAAACGCTAAAACTGAAGACTCATAGCTACCTCTTAGTACTAACTGAAGGGACTTCTTTCTTTCACTGATCAAGAGGTCCTGAATTAACTTGTCATGGGATCATATGTGACGCCAGGGCTCAAAACTCGTCACATGTCGGTTTCTGACCTTTTTATTGAGTCATATTCTACAAATAATTTGCTTCAGAATACTTTTTACAGAATGAAAATATCTTTTTGCTAACTGAAGTTATGCTCGTTTGATTCTTTCATTAATATACATGTATACCGGTAGTGAGAAAATCGAATAAAAATTTCTGGAATATTCGTGTCATCAAAGTCCTCAGCAACCATTACTTGATTGTACTATTATTTTTTTGGGCAATAAAGGGCTATATCCTGTATCGAATAAAAGAAACGGCATCAAAATCGGATTACTAAATTGCAAATTATGGCAAATTCATAGGCAACTGGTGAATTGAAGAATGTTCAATATTTTTATACCCCTCTTGCCTATTTCAGCTCCTAGCGCAATATCTAGGAAGCGACAAGCAACGGTTTTGAGCCCTGGCGTCACATATTAGAAATCAGGCTTATGGAGCCCGGACGCATGGTACGAGGATTGAAGGCTCTTGCAGCCAAGTTAAAACAACCAAAGCAGTATCGGTTCAGGACACCATTATAATTCCTCTTTGTGATGGTAGTCCTGTACGGACACTAAAGAATTGACTGCTGAATTTTACCATAGATGGCGTGCTATTAACCCATCCAAGTTTACAGAGGTTTAACACTACTTAACTTCATTATGCTTGGTGGCTTCACATCACAGTGACAAGTCGAGATCAACACATTATGCTACTTATTATGCTATAGTTTTCATTGCAACATTTGCAGCCAATGTTGTTATACATGTCATTATGAAATTATGAAGTTATGGGGGTGAGCTGTGTAAACAATAGGGCTTATAAAATCGGCTTTGGAAAAAACACTGTGCTTCAGTGTCAGACAGACGACACTGTTGAAGGAAAGACAAATGCACTTTTAAAAAGAAATGAAATTACATAGCTGAAATGTGTTTTTATAAGCATCAGGAGAAACTGTCAAACTATTGCTACTGAAAGGCAAACTGCCAACTTACATGAAGCTAAAATGATACCATTCACATTTCTACGTTTTCCATTAAATCACACAATTTGTTTCTACTTACGACCTTAATTGTCAGAGAACCTGACAGCTGTCAAGCAGTGGGTAACTATATTTAAGACAGTTTGCTCAAGAATATCACATCAGACACAAACTAGTGATGGTAAAATCACTAACAGATCTATGCAACAAAGTGTGGAAAGCTGGCAGCGTGCCGAAGGAATGGAGAGATGGCATCATCATCCCAATCCCGAAGAAAGGAGATCCGAAAGAATGCTCCAACTGGAGAGGCATAACGCTCCTGTCGACACCTGGTAAGATCATGGCTTCGATAATGCTGAACCGCATGAGAACTGCTATTGACGAGAGATTGAGACAGGAACAGGCAGGCTTTAGACCGGGGAGATCATGCTGCGAGCAGATCTTTACACTCAGACAGATCATAGAGAAGGCCTTAATGTGGCAGACTCCTGTGGTGATAAATTTCATCGACTTCAGGAAGGCCTTTGACAGTGTCCATAGAGATTCGATATGGAAAATAATGAGGAGCTACGGAATTCCAACCAAGATCATAGACATCATCAAGAGCTTCTACAATGGCAGCCGATGTGCGGTGAGACATGGAGGGGAGATGGGAGAGTGGTTCCAAGTTGTGACTGGAGTGCGTCAGGGATGCGTGCTGTCACCAATTATCTTTGCACTGGTGGTGGACTGGGTGATGAAAAGAGCAACGGAGAATAATAGCTCTGGATTGAGATGGATAAGTGCCGACAAACTCAGTGACTTGGATTTTGCCGATGACATCGCTCTGCTGGACAACACCTGGGATGGAATAAAAGAAATAACAGACAAAGTACAGGAGGAGGCGGCTAGAGTCGGGCTGGTTATAAATCCAGAGAAGACGAAGATCATGAAGATAGGGAAATGGCAAGAAGTGGGCAGGATCGCGATCGATAACAAACCAATCGAAGTGGTAGATGATTTTTGCTACCTTGGCAGTACGTTGGCGGCGGATAGCAGTTGTGACAAGGAGATAAGAATACGTATTGGGAAGGCAAATGCGGCTTTCGGGAGACTGGAGAGGATATGGAAAAGTAAGGGATGCAGCGTGAAGATCAAGATCCGGCTATATGAGGCTGTAGTTTTGAGCACCCTACTGTATGGAGCAGAGTCGTGGCCAATGACGGTAGCAAACAGGAAAAAACTGGAGGCAGCACATCACAGGTGGCAAAGAAAAATTTTACACATCTCCTGGAAAGATAAGATCACAAATAAAACCGTCAGAGAAAGAACAGGGCAGGATAAGCTAGAGAACATCATTAGAAAGAAACGACTGAACTGGATGGGACACGTGGCCCGCATGAATAATGATAGAAGAGCCAGCCAAGTTACTAGGTGGACTCCGGAGGGGAAGCGTGGGAGAAGAAGACCAAGGAAGAACTGGATGGGAACTGTTCGAGAAGATCTGAGATGTCTCGAGATGACGGTGGAGGATGCAGTTGAGGTGGCGAGGGACAGAGAAGAATGGAGGAACTGCGTTGCCCGATGTGCAGCTCTGCACGGGAAGGACTAAGTACTAAGTAAGTAAGTACACAAACTAGCTAGAGACTAAAGTACAAATGAAACGTTTCCAATTTATCCTTCCTCTGGCAGGTCTGGCTGTCCCAGTGCTTGTGACATGCCTTTTAGTTTTCCATATCTGAATCAAAGCCCGCATTAGACATGGCTAGTTTTGAAAACTACAACCACCATTATGCCTCACCCCTAACTCACAAATCTTTCTCAACAATTCAAACGTGTTATATGCTTTGAAGCACCAATATTTCACTTTGTCTCAGAAGAACCTGAAAATGTTGTGGGCGAAAACTTGTCCGTGTTAGAATCTTTTGTTCCAGAGTCCAGTTTCTTTTGGAAGAAACTCGGCTTAAGGGCACGAATCAGAGTTGATGATGCATCAGTCTGCTGTGTATTTTGTCCCGGAATCTGGACAAGAAAGACACTGAAGTACTGAAGGACCCGGTTGACTTGATTCTTGTCGAGATTATATTCTTTTGCGATGCAAGCGGCATTGAAATTTTCTGGGTCTGAATAATGGTTGCCGAGGAACTGCATTGCTTGGCGAATCGTGCATCTGCCCGGACGAATCACTTCAGGTTCCAGATAGCCAAACTCCAGGTCTGGAACCTTGGATCGGTCTTCGGGTAGATGTTTCTTCTTTGAAGTTATCTAAACAGAAACACAAAACTTGAATGGCTAAATTTCAGGCTACCTCAGGTTGTATGTAAGTTTGTCAACAAAGCCATTTGTTATGCACAATCAATAAAAACCAAAATTATAATTCCTAAATTATTCAAGGTTTATAGAAATATATAAGCTTTCATTTCCATTCTTAAGTGTCCTGCAGAACTTGCAAGACTCAGTCATCATCAGATTCTGCCAGAACACATAAACAAATTGATGTATCATTTGAAACATGTTGGATGCCACTATAATTATGTTTGTACTTCATAATATCAAAGAAAGGGTAATGTAATGAAAGAGGCACATCTGAACTCTGAAAACAAAAGTAAAAGGCAAATGCATTAGTGGTAATCTACCACCAGAACACTACAAAGTAACTTGCAGTCTAAAAAATGTGGTCCTTAATCCAACCGATAATGTTGGGAAGATTGTTAGCAGGGCTGTAGTCGAGGGTATACAGCGTGTACTCACCTCTAGAGACTGTATACTCACCTCACAAAATATTTATATTTATTTATATTAACATACTGTAGCGTATACTCACAAAATACTGTAGAGTATACTCACCTCTGATTTGTTTAGGAAAACTAACCGGTAGCGTGTACTCGCCTCTAAGTTTACCACAACAGCCCTGATTGTTAGACCAGAGTTTCCGAAACTGTGGGTCGCGACCCAAAAGTGGGTCGCGAAGCTCTGGCAAGTGGGTCGCGAAGCTCTGGCAAGTGGGTCGCCAAATTTCTTAGAGAAACATTCATTTTTTGCAGCAACAACTTTTGACTATGATTGGATTATAACTAGCTGGGTTGCAATAAATTGTAAACTGTTTTTACCTAAATTGCCTTTTAATGCTTTGAACTTCCAAGAGCTGTATGTAAATCCGCATATTTCGATACCAATTTACGAAGCAAATGTTAGTACACAATGCATAATTTTACACAGTGGGTATCGAGACTGCCAAGATATTCACAAGTGGGTCGCGACCCAGAAAAGTTTGGGAACCGCGTGTTAGACAACCAGTTTAAGATGATGTTAAGAGAGTGGTTAGGGAACCAGACTCACAAGGTACACAGTCTAAGGGGCCATTCATTAAGGATGTCTAAAAACAGGGAGGAACGGAAGGTCACCTGGGTGCACGACAGGTGAGATGGGGGTTATGCCATTGCAGACGATTGTATCTAAATTTTGCACATACAGTTACTTCAGTACAACCTGAGCCTTAAACACCAACTTCAGTCACATGGCAGATTGTCTCTATATTGCACTGGAACTCATTACAGTCTCTCTGCTCAGCATAGCAGTATCAGAGTATCCCAACCTGTATCATAGGCAGCCTTGCACCATCAACAGGTTAACCTGATCAGGCCCAAGAACTTTGCTGGAGTGCAAACATTAGTAAAATGTGTGGGGAGGATAATTCCAGTTGCAGACAAATGCCACCAAGAGGAGAGGGATGGGTCCGAAATAGGTCACTTTTATGTCCTTTATGGATGATACCTACAAATAAATGAGCTTAGTAGTGACTAATAAGAGCGTAAGCAAAGATATTTAAAAACAAAGGCATTATGTCATTTAATTATTTTAATTCTAATTTTTAAGTTTTCTGTTTGGATGTGACTCAGTATTAACAGGTATTTATTTAGCGGGAAAATCAGACAACCGGGTAGTAGAAATGTATCAGGTGTTGAACTGGAGGACTTACAGTGCCAAAGTCACTTTGCTTGTCAATGTCACCGAAACTTAACAGATTAAATTTAGCGCCCTGAACAGAATCTAACTCTGCCCTTTAGACTCACAGACTAGCACTAATCTCTAGATCACTCAAATTTTCTTTATTACAAACCTCTCCAAATTTTTCTGGAGTAACAACTAAACCTTCAAGCATCTTGTCCAACTTGCTGTCCTTTTTAGCCAGTTTTTCTAGCACTTCTGGATGCTCTGAAAAAAATAAAGAACTTTACTATAACGAATGACACTTTTAGAGTACATTCTAAGTACCCACCAAAGGCACTGCTTGCTAGCCTAAATCGTAACAGAGTTCATAAAAACACAAAACTAGCTGGTAATGGCAGAAGAACTCCACTGGCTCCCGCTTTCTGCCCGCATCCAATTTAAGGTCCTCATCCTTGTCTCTAAGGCTCAGCTTGGTTTCGCTCCAAAATATTTATGTGACTTATTTTATCGCCCTCACTCTGCGGCTTCTCTTCGTCCTCTTCGTTCATCTGACCGTTTGGACCTCCTCGTTCCCCGTGTCAGGACTTCTCTGGCTCAATCTAGGTCGTTTGCTTCCATTGGCCCTGCTCTTTGGAATGGGCTTCCTCCGTTTGTTCGTTCTTCTATTCTCTCAGGTAGCGTCTCTTCCTCTTTTACCTTTCTTAAAACTTGCTTTTTCTCTCGGGGTCTATCGCACTGGGAGCGCTTCTGAATGGCCCTCCCGCTAGAAGCGCTTTATAAATATCCGAATACAATACAATACAATACAATACTAGCAGGCTCTTGTGACAATTGGCCATTGTGTGTGATCTGAGGTCTGCTCTAGTCAAGTTCAAATAGCCTGCAGATGCTCACACAGCATAAGTGAAAGTAATCACCATGAGTGTTTGCAGGTGACAAGGGAACAAAACTGAACCAACACAACCACTGAAACTGCAAGCATTCTGTCGTACAACTATCACACTATATGTTTGTACCACAAAACCTTCAGTTCCTGCAAATATCTATCCTTCTTATGGAACCTGAAATGGTACTACATTGTTACCTGAAAGAGTTATTATAAAAATCTGAACTCAATTCACTTCAATTTAAATGAGTAAACATCCATATAGACATGTTTTACTGATCAGTTCATTGCTAGTTGCATCATAATTTATAGAAACAAGGCACTACTAAGAACCAGTTTAGTATAATACTACTTATTTCTTTGATGTCCAGATTTCTAAGTAAAGGGACTCATTTAACAACAAATGCGTAGTCAAAAAGGAAAATGCTTTTATACAGAAATATCAGCCAGAGGTAAAAATATAAGAATAGGGAAGTTATTTGTCGATGCTATGAAATTATGGACAGATTCAAAACGAGTGATGAAGATGCAGTCGTTATGAATGAAAATTGTTCCATTCTACCTTTACTAAACTGATTTATCGGCTCTTCAGAAGACGGATGACGAGGCGCCATTTGGGGCTTTTCCTGTTTTTCGAGGAACTTTTGAGCCCTGTTCTCGACATTCCAGTTCTTAACTGGCCTTTTTATCAGCGAAGACGCAACACGACCCATGTTGCACGATTTATGTTATCGAAACAAATCAATCTCTACAGCACTATGCTGTTATGCGGGAAACAGGTTTATAATTACGAAAACGCGCAAAAACTAAACACAACGATCAACAACATGCAGCATGCCCGCAAATACAACCTTGACTAACACAGACTAATCATTAGTTTTCATTAGATACCTCACCTAGTGACGCATTCCGCTGAATTGGAGCAGTTTCATATGGTTGCGCAGGTTAAGAAAATATTATACGTTCCCATTTTATATTACTGCCGACTTTCTCGTTATCGTAAAACATAAATTTATTAATTCTTTTCAACCTCCTTTGTTATTATATTAGGCTACTTTCATCTCATATTTCTCTGGTCTAATCATGTGCATTTCAATTTCAATTCTAAGCCGATTTTAGTCATCATCTAAGACTATTTCCGGTTGATCTGTTTTGCACGTTTGGAGGTTTGAATGACTCTTTTCAGCTCCAGAATGCATATAATTTTATATTGTTGACTGTACATTGTAGACTCTTTTGTTGTTATCACTGTTGATTCAGTTTTTGCATAAGTTATACCATGATTATTCATATGACATTACGGCATGACCTACTACCTCTCGTTCTAAAGACCGGGTATTTATTTATTTATTTATTTATTCCAGATATTTCTAGAGCGCCTCTCGAAGTCAACTATTTCTCAGAGGCGCTCCCTACTACAGCATTTGATACTGAGCCGGAATTTTCACGCCGAAGCTCCACGAGCAATTGCGAGTGAAGGACTTGCCCAAGGTCCGTACGCAACGGCTAGAGTGGGATTCGAACCTGCAACCCTCCGGTCACAAGGCGCCGAACTTACCACTGAGCCACCACGCTCCACATAATCGGGTATGATGGGGTCAACCCGAATCCCCGAACCCGAAAACGCTGAAAATACACAAATGCCCGATTTCCCAAAAACAGTTTTATAGAAAGCGGCCGAACCACCGAAAACTATTCAAAGTTAAATTGTAAACTCTTATACGTGACATAGATCTAGCGTGGCCTTGCATTTATCCGACTTCTACTTTGTACTACCGCGTCCCCCTGTTGTTTCAGTTACATTTTCATCACTAATCGATTTCTGGGATCCGGCCGAAATTCGTTTTGGGGATTCTGGTTTCGGGTATTCGGGCCGCACCCGGTATGATTTGCGCCCGCGTTCACATAATCTGGTTCTTTCTAGATTTGACTCTCTTGCCCGACGAGGTTTCCTGGGTAGGATGCTGTACAGTTAGTCTCTGCTGCAGTTATTTCATTTAATAATAATAATAACAGATTTAAGTGCCGTTATTCGTAGACAGTTGAAGAGAAATCGATGCAACGATTCAGAAGCACGGTAATCACACAGACTGCCTGTGTATATAAACAATATGATTGCCACTGACTTCGCTCCAATAAAACGCTGCTACCTACCAGCTACATCCCATAATGCAGTTCGCTACGTAAGTAAGTAACAAGCATGAACTTTTATTACAGTTCGTATTCGTGTGTATTCGAATTTAGAAAACGCGAAATATGGCATTTATATGCATTCTGTTGCCATTTCAGAAACTTGCTACTCTATTTAGTTCTGCTTCTGAAGATGTCAATTAAAGTTCGTGTTTGTTACTTACTCACTTAGCGAATTGCATTCTGGAGTGCTCAGCACTCTATTGGAGCGAAGTCAGTGGTGACCATATTGTTTATATACACAGGCACTCAGTCTGCGTGATTACTAGAAGCACTTTTTGATCTAACATTATTACTTCATTGTTCTATTTACTTTCCCTCTGTAACATTGTATGTAAAGCGCTGTGCGTTTGCTAGCGCTCATTAAAGAATATACTTACTTACTTACTTATGCAAGTGTGATATATACAGAGCGCCTCTGAGTAGGTATCTTGAAGAGCAGAAGAGGCGCTATATCAAATCCTCAGAATGAATGATAAGCATAAGCAAAGAGTAGCGATTTTCAAAGGTTTGGCAATAAATACTGAGGTTAGTAAAAGTCACTCTGCTAAGATGATGTTGCAGAAGGTTTAATAATAGAGGGTTTACCATGCTTGCAGCAGATTATAAACAAAACATTGATTTATAGCCCCATCGTGGTGCAAATGGGGATATCTTGCAGCCAGCTGTCGTGTTGTAATGAAATAAGTGCTGTCCTAATGTCTCTTATTCCCAACTAACTTTAATACCTGAACTTTCTGAATAGAAAAATATAATAAAAAAACATTTCAAAGCTTCTTTAGACACTTGCCCATTACAACCAACAGTGGTCAGCATTATATAAACATCTAATTTCAAATGTGCCTTCTACCCATTGTGTTTAAAAGGAAAATAAAGAACAACGATGTAAATTTGATTTTTCAAAAGACACTAGGCTTACTGAAGGTTGTTAAGCTAAACTAGGCGTCATGTATCATTGTTCTTCAGAGGCGATGAGCTTTCTTGATTACAACTTTAGCTCCAATGGAAATGCGATTTACTCCTAACATTTCATGTGCTTTCACAGGTCAGTGTTTAGAATATAGTGTTTTAAATTTTTCAGATGAATTATTTGTCAATTTTTTATTTTATCGCTTAGCAGAGATGTCACTTCAGAGGGTTTGTCAATTTTCTGTGGAAATTATACGGAAGCTTGGAGTACGACATTCATCGGCCTTTCGCTATTATCAGTATCTCCGAGAGGTCAGCAGTTGCTTTCACATACAGATTTGTTTCTGTTGTTAGGAAAATGTCTGACTCATCATTTGATGCAGAACTGAGTTTTAATTATTTTATCTAGCACAATTTCTAAAGACAACCATGACTTGGTGGTGATTAGCAGGTGTGTGTTTAAGCAGTGTACAATTTGTTGTTTGAAGAGTTGGGGAAGGCCTGTGTTAGATTATCAACCTCCAAATAGAAGCACAACAAATAGGGACACTGCACCTTAATTTGAGGAATGTTTGATCCCAGTGATGCACGGCTTCTGTGATCCTCTACAAAATTGAACCATTGTGTTAAGGACTGGCTCTATCCATAAACAGTGAGTTGGTTAGCTGGGAGGGGGGATAGAGTAATGGTAACACTCGTGGCCAGGAGGGCATAAGGTATGCGGATCGATTCCCGTAACCCCCCTCTAGGACGGCGCCTTGCATGGCTGCCAAACTGTGTGTTTAATTAAGATCTTGATTGTACTTGCATGTTTCAATGTAATCTTACTGTGTCTGTCAGTTTGAAATAATAAAGAATATTATTATTTATAAATACACAGACTTCTTGTTACAAGGCAGGCAGCAAAAGACATGGCTAATACTTCTTATTTGTAGAAAAAACATAGTTGGTACAACTTTGCTGGTCCTTTAAAACTGATGCAACTTTTTGTTCGTGAATGTTTGAGAAAATTATTGGATTCACTTGTGTCTTTTATTAACATACAACAGCCTCAGCCGGACGATATCAGAACAACTGTTGGGGGTGTTCCGATCATTAAACCACCAATACCTACCTTGACCGGTGTTGAAGAATCACGAGATCCAGAAGAATGGAAGGCCGTGCTGGAACTCCTTCCAAATCCAATCGTTCCTTTGCCGCCAAAGCATGTCTCCTACCCCACTCCATCTGGCTGGTTTCCTCCCAAGGGTAAGTGGCTTTAAAGTCAGATATTCAAAGATTGTGTTGTATGGGTACTGATAATAGTTGATAGTAGGTCAGACCAGGTTTTCAACAGAAAATGTGAGGCCAGTCTCAGTTTGAATCTTGCTGACTTCTTCTTGTTGTGGACTCATTGTGAATGTTACCTAATAGGCACTATATAAAATGTTCAGATGCATGTGTGCATCCCCTGTAATGTAACTGATTGTTTATGTAGCTCATTTTAAGATGTACTAGCATAATTCTGCCATTCTGAGGTTGTAGTGCAGACATAAAAACATTAACAGCTGAACAACCCTTTCTTTGTATTTATTATTATTTATTTATTATGAACATTTTTAACGCGCGCAAAGTCACACATGCGAATCTGAGGCGCGGTTAGTCAATCGCCAGATGAAGAGCAATTAGACATCCAGATGTTTGGAAGCCAGTGAGAAGTAGTGAGTTTTGAGGCATTTCTTGAAAGAAGATTAGGTCGAGCAACGGATAAACATTGGTAGTTCCATTCCTTGGGAGCTGCAACACAAAATGCATGAGAGGTCGAAGTGCTATAGAGAAAGCTATAGAGAAGCTTTCAAGTGCCACAAAAGTGCTGCCTGTGTATCGGTAGTCCACATTATGATGAAGTGCTATACCTAGGCTCAACAAGACTATATGATGATTGGAGGTTGATCATTAGATTATATATATGGTTCTTACTTGGTTATTTGTAACAATAGGATTCAAACATGTGGCATTATCAGGCTAAACTTGTAATTTCTTTGTAAGGATGTCCAGTGTATCTGTTTGTTTTTAAAATTCTTTCCAGAGCCAACATCAGATGAAAAATATCGCGTGCGACGAACACGTTTTCACAACTTCCCAATCTACAAATTAAGTCTTAACGGTGGAAATCGTCTGTTTACGGTCATCTCAAAAGTTCAGGGAGATATTTGGGTAAGAGAATTAAATTGTAAGGATGTCCAGTGTATCTGCAAAACAAGATTTTTATTGACCATGGCTAAGTGGAAGTACTTGGATTCTGAGGGTGACTGAAGCGCTGTGTAGAGGATCCGATATATCCCACCAGATATACATGATACACTCCTTTTCTAGGCCCTGAGCTTTAAACACTAAATCATCAAAGTTTTATTAATTTATTTTCCTGCTTTTGCTGACATCATATTGTACCATTAAACTGTCAAATTACAACCAAAGACCTCTTTCAAGACAATACATACATATGGCATTAGAAGTTATATATATATATACAAATATATTTGGTAACACTTAATGACAAGCGTGTAAAAACGTGACTGGGAAACCAATGCAGCTTGTCGTTAAAGCATTAAAAGCTGCATGTGCATTATAAGTTATATAGTCCTATATAGCTATAGAGAAGCTTTCAAGTGCCACAGAAGTGCTGCCTGTGTAGTCCACATTATGATGAAGTCATTAAGAAAGAGAAGTTGACTGTTGATCAGTGAGCAAACTGTTCAGATAACCAGAGAAGTCACAACAGGCGTTTCCCGCATGCATGTACAGCCCAAGTGAAGTACTTGCATACAGAATTGACAGCTGTCTTCAATTTCAGAGCAAACCTCAGACATCGTTTATTATTTTGCCATTTAAAAATATTCGTAATAATAATAATAATAATAACAATAACACTACTTTAAGGATTTGGCTGTGAACAAGTTGTCTTAGTGTTAGCATTATTTCAGCCAATGTAACTAAACATACTGACAGCATTGACTGACAGTAAAATTTGTACTAAGGACTTCTGTTTCTTGTCCTTTCAGGCTCTTGATGCAGATGTGAGAAAGTTCTTGACTGGGAAAACGGGGAATACGACCTACACACGAGTAAATGAAGTTTGCTGTAAAATTTGGGTTCGAGGAATACAGCTTGAAGCTGTTGCTGAATTTCTTAAGCAGAAAGGATTTTGAACATGGGATCTAATTTTCAATCGGTTTATTTTGATTAAGCATTAGTCTTTTCACATTTGTTACAGTCAACTAAAACTTTCAAAATTATTTCTGTGTTGTCTAGCTGTAGTCTTCCTTTTTTCCATCCAATCTTAATACACGTAGTTTTTGTTATCTAAATTATACAGTATTGATCTTTGGAACTACAGTATGGACGTGCTGAATGTGTTGTGGTTTTATTTCTCTCAAATCTATTGACATGCTGTAGGCCTGTTTGTTAACGTGCCTTACTGCAGTGTACTGCTAAATATTGACTTTTGCAGCTTTTTTTTATCTCTGTGTGCAACCCACTTTACACACTGTATTATAATACATGTCCCTGATAACTTCGAGTTAATGAGTCCACCGTGTACCGTTACATCGGGTCGTGCTAAAGAGTCCACTGTGTACCATTATGTCACTCTGTGTATTCACTTGAAAGTTCTCATAATTAACCCAGAGTGGGTGCATCTTTTATCTCCTCACAGAGACAGTTGGCTTGGTTTCCTGAACTGTGAAGGAGTAACTATGTAGAGTTATAGAGTATCCCAATAATGCCTTGCAGTCTGTTACAAAAGCTTCACTAGTTTACTGCTTACCAAGTGCCACCTAAGAAACAATTGCATAATTTTAACGGTAAGTTTGAAATACTCTGAGGCAAGGATGAGAGGGGCGCAAAAAGAAAGAGGAAAGTGAGAGGGACTTGGAGACGGGGACTTCTTTGTGGGGGACAGGGTGGGCATTTGCCCCTTGATGTTTGAAAAAAGGATGGAACAAGAAAAGGAGAAGAAAGGGGTAAAAAAGAAACTCAAATTCAGGCAAGCTGGCCAAGTCCCCCCCAGAAAACTACTCAAATGACGCCCCTCCTCCCCAGAAAAAAGCTCAATTATGACGTCCCTGCTCGCAGGAAGGAATATGAGAGTGAAAGGGAAGCAAGAGAAATGAGGAAGGGAAAAGATGGATTTGTGTGAGCATTGGCATTTGGCCAGCAGACAAAAAGACTACAGAGTCGTTCTTAATACCACAGTTTAATGGAAGTTCTTAATACAGCACTTGGTGAGCAGGAAAAACCACAAGAGCATAGTTTCGACGGTTCCCTTTAAAGGCCCCCTGCCGTCTCTGTTTTAACGCTTCGACGTACTCAGGATTCCTCCATTACGGCTTTGACCAAATGATTCATGAAATCCACTCAACAAAAGACGCCATCAACGACCGCGTTTCATTTCTTCTCGATCGTGTCTCCGATGGCTATCCGCTTACTTTAACGACCCTAAATGAGAGGATACTGGTCGGTGTCTCATCACGAAACGCCTCGATTGTTCCCCACTGCTTGCTTTATTCGAAATCTTATAAAATGGGATCGACTTCCTAAGGAAAACGCTTCTACTCCTGTCTTAGTAGTCCTGGGGAGACTATACGGCTTGCGTTCACGACCAACGGACGGCAGTCTCGCGGCTATCTGGTGAATCGCCCCGCTGTTAAAACGGTGGACCTTAAAAGGCCGATGATCGTCGGATCCGAGGGTAGACCCGGGTTTACGGCCGTCTTAGAGTTTGCGCCTTCCAGATGAACTTCGCGATTTAATGTCCACCTCGAGGACCGTGAACCGGAAGACGTGGGGCGTCGTGTACACGTCGTGCCATAAAAATTCACCAATTCTCTCAGGTGCCGTTAGTTGCGACTGGTGATCAATGTTTTCCTGCACCTTCTGTGCATTTTTTATTACTCATTGGAGACGCAGTCGCTCAATATTGTTCCCAACTCGTTCGGCAGACGCGAACCGTAGTCGGCTCTTCTTGCCGTCCCTGTAATCAAGCCAAATGATTCGGCAGACTTGTAGCGATCGACACACAGCCGGCAAAGCCTCCGTCTAATTTAATCTTTGCAATCTATTGCGAAGTCAATGAACAGAGGTGTTATTCCGGTGGCAGTGGGGCGATGTGCGTGGTCGGGGTGAACGGTATTTACGGCGCATTAAATTATTGTTTATATCGCATTGCCTGATTAAATATTTAGGCCTACATCTTTCAGCTTCGCCCAAAAGCGTAATTCGCTGTAGGAAGAAAACCTTTTTAAGGTTATCTGTAAAGCTTAAGGCTCTAGACGTAGTCTTAATGCAAAATTTTCTGACCGCGACTTGCCCCTGAGGAGTTCGAATCTCATGGGGGCGGAGGGAGGGTAATATTGGCAATTCGTTTTCAATTCGTTAAGTCTTCAGGGAAACGTTTCCCATGCAGATGCTCGTTTCATGTTGATAACCACGCGTCGGTCGAAAATGTAGGAACATTCACGTGAAGGAATTTTCATTCATACATCTCAACAGCAACGTCATGTAGGACATATGAAGCCCATACAACACTTTCCTTATAGAGTCAATAATTTTTTATGTCCTACATATGGGCCCATATAATTCCATATGTAGAACATATGAAGCCCATACGACACTTTCCTTATAGGATCCATGTGATTAGTACTGTGATAGGATATAGAATCCAAATGGTTCTCTATATTCCTTATAAATCCCTGCACTGTAGGTATGTCCTATGGCTTAACATAAACGGGCTTGTATACAGAGAGAGAATTGCCGAGCACCGACATAGCGCTCGAGCGGCTCCAATAAGACGTCGTTTGCCATTATTGACATGTCAGATGTTTCGCCGCCATAATCGATACGAACGCTTTTTGTGCATCGTTCATTCGTAAATTAATATTGCAGTCCAATCAGCCTGATGTATTGGGCTCTGCGGCTCGAGATAGCAGTGCACAGGACGGATTTTCGGTCCCCATAACTCAGGCCCAGTCAGGCGGAATAGGACAAGCGTCCGTTGCATCCACACGGCCCCTGTGACAGCTCCACCTCTACAACCTCCCGGCACCGCCGCGACCACCACCAACAGCGGCCTTCTTACAATCTCCATCAGCGCAATGAAATCCGACCGAAAGCGTGCACAGCATCGGCCGACAAAGCTAAAGACCTCGTCGTCCTGCGGCGTCGGCCCCTATAGCTGGTATCCGCGCACTGCGTCTAAATCGGATGATAACTCAAGCGATCGCTTTCCAGTCGATGCTGAATTTATATGAGTCCGTATATATGACGGGGAAACGAAGTCGGAAGCCCGCTATAAACATCGCACCGGTATTAATGATATGACAAGTTCCGCGCACACGGCGATATAAAAGGGCGGCATTGTCCGGACCTGTCTCCATGTAGGCGCATTTACGAGATTTATGTTCCCGCCGAACGCATCCTGTTGCGGCGACTGATTGCGGTCCATCTACCCCGTCTTCCGGATATTGGCAGTAATTATGAGGTTCTTTCGTTTGAAGGGCACCGGCGCCGAATACCAGAGGATGTTCGTGCGCCGCGGAAAGTAGTTCGCGTTTAATCGGACGGCTGCAGCCAATGGCATGATGTAATTAAAGATAACGCTCGTTTGTTTTAGGCGGATTGTCTTTATAGCGGCGCGTCACATAAAGACGAGCACTGACAGTGGCGATTCCGCGGGTGTGGGGTTGGGGTTTCAACCCCATTTCCGACAAGAAATTTATGCGTGTGGGTGGGAATACGTGATTTCTCATGAGATGATTTGTTACTTAATCGTTTGTCTAAGTAAGTAAGTAGGTATGTACGTAAGTAAGTATATTCTTTATTAACCAATCGCGGAACGCACTTTGGTTATCTTCTGTGTAACCATCTTTTCTCTTTGGCTTCGCTTCTACATATACAAACAAACAAGCAGATGAAGACATCTCGGGTTGACAATTGCGTGGACATTGCACTCAGACAGACAGACAGACAGACAGACAGACAGACAGACAGACAGACAGACAGACACAGAGACAAACTGTCTGCATCGATGGACTCAGTTTGTTCTCATCTTCGTGGTCCTGTACATCAAGCCAGCGGCAGTAGCATCTGCTTTTGAGACGGCTCAGTATCAAACCCGGCTGCATCGAGCAGTTGCTGTCTGTGCGATATGTCTGCCATGGCAGTGTAATGGCAACTAAAGCTTAACAGTATTCCACCTGAAGCCACGTAGGACCTATATATTCCTGCCACTTCCAGTTCCGATGCGACATGGGCGGCGATCCCGGGGAGGTCGAGGGGACAAGACCCCACCTTTTTACAGTGGGGGGACACAGTATACAGTTGTCTCCCCACATTTTGAAGAAACACGAAAAAATGTCACCTCTTTTGACCAGATCAATTCAAAGTTCTCTCCCCCCCACCTGTCAGGCTGTCAAACAAGATCGCCGCCGCTGCGGAATAGCTCTCCAGCCTGTCCTGCTTAGTATTTTTACGTAACAGTATCGGATGTCCAAGAAGGATATTCAGCCATGGATGTTTCCTTCAGAAGGGCAACACCGTATTAATTCCAGCTCTGTCTCGTAATCCGATTTTCACGGTTGCCGGGTGAGCAACGTCGAGACAATGTCCCTCAGAACAATGATGTATTGTCTTCACCATCTTTATTTGTTATGGCCTTGTTCGTTTTATCCGAGCTACATCTTGTTCCTAAAGTAATGCCATTCTTAATTATCTCGGACACAGGATGATTTCGACATACCCCTACTGCCATTACTTTCAGGATGGATAACTCTGACAAGTATAGGGCATCGTACGTGATATAGTACACAAAATGCTTTACGTCTCGTCAGGGCGTGGCTATTGACTATATGGACTTTTGTACTTCATCGCTGTCGTTAGCTTCAAACGAGCTGCACAAAAGCAATGCAGTTCGACCCTTTGGTGCTTTGTCATGGGTTTACGTCTAATGAGAAACGATAAGGATTGGGTGGGATTTATACGAGGGGGCCTGGAAGTCTAATTGGCTCTTCAATAATTGTGACTTGTTTATGCCGACGAATTCAAGGTTCTTCGGCATTAAGTTTAATTGATTATGGATATCTCGTTTATGAGCCTTTTAATTAACGAACAGCGCGGAGAAACAGCTTTGTAATGAAGACTCCCTCCCGCCTGTCCGACATACTGAATATGTAAGGCATCGAATGTGCACACACACAAACACCTACGCACACAAACACACACACGCAGGTTAAAGGTCGAAGTGCAGGGGCGCGGCTTCTGCATATCCCCGCTGGCAGTGCTATCATCCAAACCATTTCACAGCTCCTGCAGTATTGTAGAATTTCTTATGTAATATTCCTTTTGGTTCCAAAGTAATTAATATCTGTTGTCTGTAGTCACATTAATCGTTTGATGTTAATTCCATTGATTAAATGCGAAAAGGATTATTAGGCTATTACAAGAATTTGCCGAAAATATTTTAAAACAGTATGAAGTAATTATGTTTATTACAGTTTGAATATATAGTTTTATATACATGTATAGTGAAAAAGATTGTCCGTCTCTTCACGTGAATATATAAATCAATGAAAACATGCTAAATAGGTCACAGATGAGATCACCTGTAATGTGACTTATTGTAGGTGCAGTCGATTTTTGCAAATTAGGCCTATTTTCTTTTGTAGCTATTCCACTTTGGTCGGATTTTCATAAACCTGTTGAAAATGCAGTATTGCATGCATAGGAGTGAGCTCGAACTGTGTGGATTGAGATTGAGAAAATGGTAGCACTGCGAGCGGAAAGAAGTTGTAAGTACACTGCGTGCGTATAATTTCGACTGCAGAACGCGAATTCTTTGGCCTTTGAATTATTTCCTTTGAGCGCTTCATTTCCGATGATTTCGGTGTCAGAGGGGATCTGCGATAATCCTCTATAATCCGCTGTAATCCGACTTTACAGGGAGAGGCGACTCGACTGTGCGCGGGGGAGGGAGTGAGGATTTATGACTGGTTGGTGACGGTGTCCGGAGGTCTCCCAAGACGAGATAACGAAAAGAAGAGTATGCGTGATTCATATAGGGCCTGCGTGTCGGAAATCAGTCCCAGGCTCAGTCTGTGTGGTTTAGATGCCCGGTTACTTCGGGTCAAACAGGACATCGCTTTCTCTTGTCGAGATTTTTTCTTTCATCTTGAAAGAAAAACATAAATGCGGTGGTGGCTGCATGGACACGCTGCAGATTGCTATAATTTACTGTAGTAAGTATGTAGGCCTATGTACGCATTTGTGTATGTATGTATGTATGTGTATGTATGTTTGTTTGTTTGTATGCATGTACGTATGTGTGTGTACGTATGTACGCATGCATGTATGTATATGTGTGTGTATGTTTGTGTGTATGTATGTATAATATTATGTGTATATGTATGCTTGTATGTATGTAGATAGGTTTACGTATGCCGTACATAAGCCACTATATATGACATTGTACATATTCATTCATTCATAGATTAATTCATTTATAGATTCATTCATTCATAGATTCATTCATTCATAGATTTATGTAGCTCATCTTTAATAGAACTACTCAGAGGCGCTCCCGACTCCAGCACGGCCGACACTATAAGCCCATATAGGTATATATATATATATATATATATATATATATATATATATATATATATATATATATATATATATATATAGGCCTATTGTGTATACGCATTACGCACATATGCATTTGCGCACGCGCGCGCGCACACACACACACACACTACTATGTTGCTCCTTTCTGGAAGACTACCAGATAACTCTATACCAAAACGCGTTGCATGCTCTTACGTTAAAGTTTCTTAGTGCGTGATCTACCGATCGTGTTGGATTTTAAGGACTCGTGCGTAAGTAGTAATTCGAACATAAACAACGAATGCTAACAAATAGTCTTAACATTAAGTGCCAGATGACTGGTCTTATGACAGGATATTCAGCGCCGATAGAGTATACATGTATGTTCAAGAGACTCGCGGTGGACGCGGTCATTTGGGTAGGTCGCTGGTTGATTTAGCCTTCCACATTCTAAGGTAGGCCTAAGATAAGAATATTCTAATTGCTATCCGCATCCATTCTTCCCTCAATCTGTCGAGCAGTGTGAACCTACTTCCACGATTGCCCAGTTCTGCGCATTCTTTAAGTCCTTGCATTGTGGAGAAATTTACTTTTGCCATAAGGTGCTTGTTTTAAGCTGACACCCATGAGGTGCGGTACGGTAATTGCTTTTTGTAATTCGACACCCTTGGAGGTGTCTATTTGGTGTTGGCACCCATGAAGTGCTAGGGAGCTTTTGCCTTGTTTCGACACTCTACGAATTGCTATAGGATGCTGTGTGACAATTTCATTTCGGCACCCTAAGGAGCGCCGTGAGGTGCATATGTCGAAACTACACCATATGGCAGTGCTGTCCGACCTTTTTGACACCGCGGGCCACCGAAACAATTATTCTTGAGCCGAGGACCGCACCGATAAGTTCAAAAGCAACGACTAAAATGTAGGCCTACTGAGAATTATTAACTGCATTAAAATTTATTATGGCAATGATTATGCAATAATCAGTGAATATTGGCATGTATGGCATGCTTTATAATAGTTTAGCGCCAAAAAGTATATCAATAAACGTCCAAGCACGTTTTAGTGATATATTTGGCTTTGAACTGTGCTTGCGATTTTTTATTTGCGGTTGCTCTTCAGCTCGGGCGGGCCATTTAAAATCAGCCCGGGGGCTGCGGTTTGGACAGCACGGCACTATGAAGTGCCGTTGATTAGATGTAGGCCTATTGTATTTCCGTAAATTAGCACCGCGAGAACTGTGAGGTGTCACTTTCGGGATCTGAGCCTTAATGCATCGGCCATGCCTCAGATTCTGAGGCATGGCCGATGCATTACGGCTTTTAAGTATTTCGACACCCATGAGGTGACGTTTTGGACCTATCGATTGGTTGGGTGTCTAAATTGACCATTGGACTGACATTTCGTGTTTTAAGTGATGAGTCACCCCGGTGCCCGACACCTCGTGGAATATTTGGGTATATAAGGCTGGGATTTCCCAGCGGGGAAAAGGAGAGATCCTGAGTGGCCGAGTGGGTTTGTAGCCCGCTAGCCACGCCGGCGGCCCGGGTTCGATTCCCGGTCGGTCGGTTTCTCAGAGATTAATTTCTCGGATCTTTACTGCGGGTGGCTCGGTCGCAATATAAACGTGGAGTACGAGGTTGTACTCTGCCTCCGACACTGATCATCTTCGATATGAAAAAGTGTCGTTAAGCCGATATACAACAACATAGCGGGGAAAAGGAGACTAAAAAAGAGTCTGGAAAAGGAGTCTGGAAGACGGTCTGAGATTCGGCCTTGAGCTACGCATCGGCCTAGAAGTCTCGACTAGCTGGAGAAGAGTATCTTCGACAGTTGGATAGTTCTCTTGATGCTGAGTCGTGGTTGCAATAGTCATAGGTTGCGATATCCTTATTTTGCGGAAGTCATAGGTTGCGATATCCTTATTTTGCGATAGTCGTAGTTTCCGATATCAGTGCGTTGCGATAGTTCTTTCGCTATTGGGTTGCGTCGCTGTAGTTCTGCTGTGGCGACGGTGCGATTATAGTTTGGGTGCTTCTGTGCCCGGTGGATTTTGGCGATTAAAACGAACTTCTACGTTACTTCGTTGTCGACTCTGTTAAGCCTCTTGATAGACCACGACAGCCGGACCTGGCCTATTACTCGAGGAGCGGGGTTTTAGGACATCCTTGTAAGAGCTCTGAACCCCGCACCGCCTCAGAATCATGAACACCCCGGTTTCGCGTCAGAACGCCGACATTCGATTTTCTACTTGGTGGTAAAATGAAAATAAAGCTTGAAAACCACTTTTCTAAGATTATGTTAGATATAACACATTGCAACGGTTCTGAATGAGATGTTTTCATCTTTCGCGTATACGTTCAATCTGCACAACGCCCTGACACCTAGTGAGTTTTGGAAGCGCACAGACCGGCACATCGACAGAGCACCGCGGGTGAGTCCGGTGAGCTGGACACGGTTGATCTGCGTAGTCCGCTTGCCGACTGGAGATACGAGCGCTGAGGCCTCCCCAGGTCTTGCCATGTGCATTAGCCGATTCTTGCGGCGAAGGAGAAGATTTATGTCCAGGATGAGAAAAATATTGGTCCGCTGAGGTCATATTGATTGTACGTAGAGGATAGATTTCGTCCAACCATAGCTTGGCAAGTGAGAGAAATATTGGTCCGCTGAGGTCATATTGATTGTACGCAGAGGATAGATTTCGTCCAACCATAGCTTGGCAAGTGAGTAAAGAGCGTTCCAGGTTTCCTGGGGTTCAGCAGGTTCGCACATGGAAGGAAGAACAGCCGACGGGAGTCGGGATAGTAGCTGGGCATGTTGTTACGGTGAACGGCGGCGATGGCTAATGGGAATGACCGATTAATGACCTGATCGGATGCTGTTGCAATAACCGCCATGTGATCGGTTTTGACTGCAGAGTCGATTATTTTGATTTGCGAATAGCAGGGCTCGGATACGAATAATCTGTCCAAAATTTTACTGCCTCTTGTCGGGATGTGGACTAGTGGGACGAGTCCGGTACGTTCCTGCACGTCTTGAAATCGCCCTCAAGAACAATGAGTGCGGATGGTTTTGCATGTGTCAGATGGTCGATAGCGTGTTCCAATCGGTCAAGTAATGCTTATGTTTGGTAGATGGGTGATGGGGAGTCATCTGCAAAGACGTGTTCAGTGGCAGGAAGATCAGGTTGAACGACGACAGCGACTCCATTCGCTAACCTGCCCATCCGATCTCTACGGAATATGCTGAAGTCATCGTTCTGGTGAGCTGAGGGGAGATGGCGAGCCTTGAGGTGGGTTTCAGTAGTGATTGCAAGGCTAAGGTTATTTCCGGTTAGTTCTGCATGGAGTTGTTGGATGGCATGAGGTTTGGTGAAGGAGTTGGCATTGACTATGTAGAGACCTAGAAGGGTCTTGAGTCTTGGGTCGACCAGCAGGGTTGAAGAGATCAGTTCTGACGCTGCATCGGTGAATTGGAGGACTCGCGATGTGGGCCTACGTCCACCTCGATTCGACTCGATTTCACATGGGCGACTCCGAGTGGTATTGGTGATATTTAGTCCAGATATTGTCGCCCTGTGACAGATTGTTCGCCTGTTGTTGTTATTTGTATCCAACTCATACTTGACTGCATCTACTGTGTTGTATTGCGTCGTAGGCCTATTTAGTATTTTATTGTGTGGCGTCATCTACCAGCCGTGGAAGGGAATTTGTCAGAGAGTATTCAGATAACTAATACATAAGAATTACACAAATATGACGGGCAAGCATAAAGTAATAAAATATGCACATGAGTTCATATAACATTATATAAACCATGTATATAAACACAATGACTGCGTGTATCGGCGCGAGAGATTCGCATATATTATTATTAACGAGTCCGATAAGCCAGACCTAGTTGTGAACTCGGTTTAGCCAGACATCGATATAATATATATCGATATAATATATATCGTGGTGGCTCAGTTGTGGGGCGTGGTGGCTCAGTGGTAAGTTCGGCGCCTTGTGACCGGAGGGTGGCAGGTTCGAATCCCACTCTAGCCGCTGCGTACGGACCTTGGGCAAGTCCTTCACTCGCAATTGTTCGTGGCGCTTCGGCGTGAAAACTCCGACACAGTATCAAATGCTGTAGTCGAGAGCGCCTCTGAGTAGTAGTTGACTTCGAGAGGCACTATAGAAATATCCGGAATAAAAAAAAATATATGTGTGTGTGTGTGTGTGCGCGTGTGTGTGTGTATGCGTAGGTGTGTGTGTGGGGGTGCGTGTGTGTGTATGGATGGACAAAGGAAGAATTCAAAGGCCGAGGAATTTACGTTTTGCAGCCGGCGTTATGTATACATGGTCGTATACATGGTCATGTATTAAGTCTGTGAATCTTATCGAAGAGCAGAGGCCGGTGTGCGCTGTTTTATGCATCAGGGTCTGGATGTCAGGTGGTCGCTGTCAGGGAAAATTATGCGCAATTAAATCCCTCGATCTAGCTCCGGAAACACCGAACGCCGCCGGGCGCCGCCAGAGGTCGCCAGAAGACGTCAGCGGAATCGGTGGCGTCATCTATCGGCCGTATGCATGCACATCAAGGTCCATGCAGTTCCATCTTATTCCCATCAATCTCCAGCTTACCCTTAACCCGTCCACGAATGCTACCAGACACAATACAGTGTGACCTGGAAAACGGAATCCAACGCCAATGACTTTTATATATTTTATTACACGGAAATTGTACTAAATATTTCTTTCCTTACTTATTTGCTATTAATAAATTTTAATAGTTTTTGGGACGGTCCTTTGAAAATGACTTCCGCTTATGACCTAATTATCAGCGTGAGATTAAACGGATAAGCACATCATCGGTGCTCCAGTGTGCCAGCATGCACAACGATTGACCCCTAAATAATGTGCTAATCTTCTTTGTGCGTCTGCCTGGGAAAACGAGGCATATTCGAACTTAAGCAACGAATGCTAACAAATATGCTTAACTCGTCTACTATAGATGCTTCAATTATTGTATTAAACATTTTAAACTGGACATCAGTTATTACATTTGGCTGTATGTGCGTTTTTCTGGACACCATGTATTATATATACAATGATGTATACATGCGACACACTGTTATACAAACACGTAAGCTAGCATAGGCTACAAATACATATTACATAAGCATAATTATGCTACTACTATTATTATATTGTATACCTATACATAGACTATGCAATGTGCATACGCTATAGATTATGTATGCATATGTACATTGTGTAGACCTACATTATTATATACATAGACCAGTGGCTTAGCTATACAAGATGAATGCGTATGCTGCGTGCACACTCCTGTCACATTCGGTGTACTCTTTCTAATGCGTTTTATTTCAGACTTTTTCTTATGCTGTGAATCTGTTAACTGAGAAAGTCTGTTGATTCCGTGATTGTCTAAAATTCTATGCTTCCGGAGATCGCCCCATAAGCCCACCTATAGGTCCCCTGCAGACTACTAGTACGCAGTACACACTCCGTTTGGTAAAATCCTAACCAGCCACTGACTTAAACATATTATACAGGAGCTAACTGATTATGTAAGGTAAGCTCTCATTTATTACATACCTCTATCAAGAATAATCGCTGGAGGGGCGTGGTCTATTTGAACGATTGATGTGTCTTCCGGTTGAGAGCAGACGACAGAGGCAATCCAACATCCCGCTAATTTTATAGGCCATGGGTTAATACTTGGGTTAATAGGTCATTATGCGCTTCGAATTCATTCATGCATTCGTTCGTTGATTCGTTTATTCATGCATTCATTCATTCAAAGCAAGACTTCTGATCCTCCACTCTCAAAACCTTGCCTACTCTGTCAGAAAGCGCATAATACAATATATTAATTTAAGGAAGTAAAAATATCACAGGGTTGGTCGTACTTGTGCAGATCTAGAATTTTAGATAACAAAATGTTCATTGCATTTAAGATCTTGATAGGGCAAATTGTGATCTAATGTTTTAGATCGGGTCCAGTGATTTATCCAGGGCTTATTCTAAGGAATTTTCTCAACTACACATGAGGGGCGAATTAGGGGGTCAGAGGGCTGTGCCCCAGTGGGGTCCAGGGGCAAAGCCCTTTGTCAAGGGGTTTGCTCGCTGAAGCTAATAAGATATGACATTTCAAACAGTGAATTCGCCTCTTTTTTGGCAATGTTTAGCGCATATTATTATTTCAATTTTATGGCTTCCGAGTGGACTTAATTAATTAAGGCTGTTCAAAGACGATTCATAAAACGGCATCCTGGCCTAAACCTTATCTATATTAATAAAGCGAGAATTCTGTGTGTGTGTGTGTGTGTGTGTGTGTGTCCCTCTGTCTGTCTGTTTGACCGGGCTTAACTTCTACAATTTTGCACCTTTTCACTCCAAACCTTCACTGCTGTGTCGGCCTCGGCTTCGGACACCCAGTGGAGGGGTTCGCGTCCCCCGTTTTCACCCCTAACATGGTGAAAATGCCCCAAAACTCTACCCACCCGACGTCAATCACGCGCCTATTCCACTGCCAAGCGGTTCTATTTATGACGCCGGTATTCCCCAACGTCATTAATAATGCGCGTAACGACACCGCGGTTCTATTTATGGCGCCGGTATTCCCCAACGTCATTAATAATGCGCATAAATTGTTTACTTTCGCACAAAATTTAATGACGATCGATTCGAAGTATATTCATCGTTTTACAGCTAAATTTTAACACACGTATGTTCAAAGACAAAGATCTAAATTATTTACAGTATATGAAACAACCAGTCTGCTTTACTAAGGGCGAGGCCGACTACAGACTGGCAGTGAGGGCTAGATTTCTGGCGTTTTCTTTAACACGCCAACGCCCGGTTCAGCCTCTTCGACTGCGAAGCAGTCAGTCCACGGGAGACTGCGAAGCAGTCTCCCCCACAGGTCGCCAGACACCACAAGGGCCTCCAAGACTACGAAGCAGTCGCCGCCAGAGGGCGACAGCAGAGGTCGGTAGACGCCAGAAGGCGTACACAAGACTGCGAAGCCGTCTCCGCTGTACGCCAGAAGGGGTCTACAAGACTGCGAAGCAGTCTCCCCCACAGGTCGCCACACGCCACAAAGGCCTCCAAGACTGCGAAGCAGTCGCCGCCAGAGGGCGACTGCGAAGCAGTCAGTCCACGGCAAAGGTCGCTAGACGCCAGAAGGCGTCTACAAGACTGCGAAGCAGTCTCCGCCAGAGGTCGCCAGACGCCACAAGGGCCTACAAGACTGCGAAGCAGTCGCCGCCAGAGGGCGACTGCGAAGCAGTCAGTCCACGGCAGAGGGCTCTGCTCTATGTGAACATGGTGACAGAGAACATGGCTCGCGTTTTCATGGACTATATATGCACTGCAGACTGTCTTGACATGGCGTATACCCCAGTACTTCTCAACGCAAGGTAAGCAAAGTCAAGACCATAAGCGACCCAGCTAGACTTCCTGCTCTTCTGCTCTCTCCCAGTCGTTTAATGTTGTTGTTGTTGTTGGTGGTGGTGGTGGTGGTGTGAAACTTATAACCCCGGGCAACGCAGACTGGCAGTGAGGGCTAGATTTCTGGCGTTTTCTTTAACACGCCAACGCCCGGTTCAGCCTCTTCGACTGCGAAGCAGTCAGTCCACGGGAGACTGCGAAGCAGTCTCCCCCACAGGTCGCAAGACGCCACAAGGGCCTCCAAGACTGCGAAGCAGTCGCCGCCAGAGGGCGACTGCGAAGCAGTCAGTCCACGGCAGAGGTCGCTAGACGCCAGAAGGCGCATACAAGACTGCCAAGCAGTCTCCGCTGTACGCCAGAAGGGGTCTACAAGACTGCGAAGCAGTCTCCCCCACAGGTCGCCACATGCCACAAGGGCCTCCAAGACTGCGAAGCAGTCGCCGCCAGCGGCCGACTGTGAAGCAGTCAGTCCACGGCAGAGGTTGCTAGATGCCAGAAGGCGTATACAAGACTGCGAAGCAGTCTCCGCCACAGGTCGCCAGACGCCACAAGGGCCTCCAAGACTGCGAAGCAGTCGCCGCCAGAGGGCGACTGCCAAGATTGCCAAGCAGTCGTTGTTGTTGTTGTTGTTGTTGTTGTTGTTGTTGTTGGTGGTGGTGGTGGTGGTGGTGGTGGTGGTGGTGGTGGTGGTGGTGGTGGTGGTGGTGGTGGTGGTGGTGGTGGTGGTGGTGGTGGTGGTGGTGGTGGTGGTGGTGGTGGTGGTGGTGGTGTGAAACTTATAACCCCGGGCAACGCCGGGTAATCCAGCTAGTAAGGAATAAGTAAAACATAGTTCAACTATTCTCCAGTAGCAAGAGATATGGACGAATGACAGTTGAATGTAACTGTAAACGATCGCTAGTGTTCGGAAGCGAAGTGTAGAGTTGTTGCAAAGACAGAGAGGGAATTGTGAGAAGAATCGGGTAAACTTTCCCATTCAAACTCTTTCGGCTACAGTTTCATAATGAAGGCACTCATGCTCTTATGTCTGATCAAAAACAGATTGAGCATCAGCGCACAACAATTGTGACTTTGAGACAAATTCAGCCCTGCAGCGCTATGATCAGATTACGAATCTGCACCCTAGTAAAATAAGGCAATCGCTTTGCTATAAATGTCAAAATGTGTGCACTAACTTGTGTGTCATCACTGTCATGTGCGTGTGCATCTGTTTCTGATGATATACAATGAGGAAACACAATCCCGTGAATATCAAAGCTTGCGTTGTAGTAAGTCGACGCACAGTCGCATGGGCGGCGATCCGGGGGAGGTTGAGAGGGACAAGACCCCCACCTTTGAGAGTGGGGACACACACCATACATTTGCCTCCCCACATTTCGAAGAAACACCAATAAAAGGTAAGAAAAATTTTTGACCGGATCACTTCAAAACTCTTTTTTGACCCGATCAGTTCAAAAGTGTTCCCCCCCTTCCCACCTGTGAAAACCCAACAGAGAACAAAAGATTTGTTCTCGTTTATTGTTGCTACCTCAGGGTGTGCACTTGCCGTTCAGCACCGATAGAGTCTGTTAATAATTACGACGGGCGGGCTTCCAAGACAGCGGCTTCTCTGTTCTTACCCATATTACAGCATTACGCGGACGTTCAGTAGCATCTGCAACTCGTCCACCGTTTCTCCAGCTTCTTTTCATTAATCTGATCCTCCTACTTCAGCCTTTTCCGTGTCTTATTCTCCTCCTTCTATTCATTAAACTGATCCTCCTACTTCAGCAATTTTTTTCTCTTTTTAATTATCCTTCTCTTTCGTCCCCTCCTCCTTCTCCTCCTGTTCCTCCTCCTTCTGCTATTTGGTTTGCTACTTCTCCTTCTTCATCTTCTTTTTCTGTCACTCCTTCTTCTCTTCCTTATTCTGCTTCTTCATTTTCTACTTCTCTTTCTCAGTTTTCTTCTCCTCCTCGTTATCCTGCTCCTTCTGCTTCTACTTCCGTGCTTGTGTGGCTGCAAAAACGATCGCATAGAACGAAAGACACACCAAAGCAGCAAAACAAAGTTGCTTTGTGGGGATATTAACAGTTTCTTGAAGCGCATATATATAAGCAGAATGCGACGAATCTTTTACTCAAGATAACGCCGCCACTGTTGCAGAACCAAAAGCATTTTGATCTCTGAAGTTAATTCATGCCCGCCTCGGTGTGGAATAGCTATTGGGAAGTTGGGCGATGCTCTACGCATTTGCGATCTTTCTTGTCTATGCCTTGCCAAGTTTCATCCACAAAGTAAGGAAGCCTTATGGTCCAACTTATTCGTAACTGTTTCGTTTTTAACTTTTTTATGTTACAAGCGGCCAACTAAATTACTGCTTGCGTTTAATCTCGTTTGACTAATCGTTTTTTGGCTTATTTCGGACTCGGAGAACCAACAGCCTGGTTTAAATATTCCGTTATTAGCTACTTTCGTTAGTTTATAAATACAATTAGGTCTACAAAATGTAACTGCACAACATCTTAATTTTAACTGCACAAATTTCTTTCCCAACTACACACTTTGTGTCCAGCTGCACGTTAGAATAAGCCCTGGATTTATCTATAACAATAATCGATTCTGCAATATGCCTTAGACCAATAAATACTTTTAAAGCATAGCTCATTCTCAAGGCAGCATATGTGTCTTTGGCAAGTTATTCCATAATAATAATAATAATAATAATATATTATAGTAATCACTGTTTCAAATACTTAGAGTATGTTTAATTCTGCAGGTCTGCAGCAAGTCAGCATAGTGTAGGGGCCTACATGTATTTTAATTATTTAAAATTAATAATATTCTTAATTTTATATATTTTGATTCAAAATCCAGGGGCAGATACCCCTCTTGCCCCAACGCGCGGGCCCCAATGTTTGCACCACTCTAAAAGAAGTCAAAGCATTCCCGTTCCGTAGTAGGGGCACGGACTTCCTGGTGACTGCAAGCAAGGAGGACCGGAAGAGCTCCGAAAGTAGCCTATCTATTTTATGACGCACCCTGTAAAAAGAATACAGACTACTTTGTCTACTTGTTATGCTGAGCCGAAGTGGATTCGATGTGGTTGCTTTACAAAGCAAGTGGATATGCTCTGCAGTGTCAACAGCCGACTCTTTTAGAAACATTGTTGCAAAGAAATTTACACGTTATCGTTGAGCCATTCGTCAATGTTAGGTGTCGAGCCTCGGTTCACGCTTTTTAGACCGATTCTCTGCACTGTTCTAAGAGATTAGATTTTATTTTTAGGCGGCCTTGTCTAGTATGTTTCCTTATTTCTTTTCTCCTCTTCTTTTCTTTTTCCGGACCACATTTAACCTCCTGCGGGTCGTTATCGCAAAATAATCTCCTTTGACTGCTTGTTACGGTTTCTTCTATCGTTACCAATCCCAGTGTGGGAACTGTAGAAAAAAGACTGGAGGTTAAACATTTTATCCCTACTTTGCAAACTGATGTCAACGAAATTTGAAAGCAGCTGATTTCAACGCTAGCAGTTTTGCAAGTCAGACTCGAATCAAAATCAATTCCTTTGTTAAGAAAATTCATAAATGCATACATGATGCATCATGGAAATCTCTTCTCTTTTGTCAGAGACTCAGAGTCAAATAATGCTAGATCACACTAGCACAACTGAGGGGGTTGGAAACGACACCCTGGGTGTTCAATGAAGACTTAACTGTGTGGGTCCTAGGAAAGACTAGAAGATTGAACCCCCATCCCCCAACAATTCCCTCCCTGACCAATCCTTTTCTTCCTTCGTTCCTAATGTTTATTACCTTCTTCCCTGTCCTTCTTCTTCTCATCATTCCTTCATTCCGTCTGACTGCTCCCCCTTCCCCTTCTCAGCTGTTGTTATTTCTTACTCACCTCTCTTCTTCCCATTAATCCCTCTGTCTACACTTCTATCCTTATCCTTCCGCGACTAAACCTTTTTCCTGCCGCCTTTCCTTATTTTCCTTCTTTTCGCTTCCTCTTCCGTTTTCCTCCTCTTCCTCTTCCTCTTCCTCGCTTATCTACGTTGAAACGGGCGAAGTCTACATTGAGAGAGGAGAGTGAGAATGGAAAAGGCAGAGTGATATATATTTGGACACGCAAATAGAGAGACAGACAGAGACAGGGACAGAGACCGACAGACAGATACAGGCAGAGACAGAGACAGACAGACAGACAGAGATAAAGAGATAAACAGAGAAAGGTAGAAAGAGAGAGAGACAGACACAGACAGACACAGACAGAGAGAAAGAGATAGAGTGGTTAGAGTCCAGCAGACCATTACGACCGAAGACGACAGGCAGAAGTAGAGACGGACGGACGGACGGTCGTAGGGAAGGGCACGGGGGTCGATATACAGATAGGGCATAATCGACGTCCAGCTGCGGCCGAGCACTCGCCGACTGTGGTGTCCGTCCCTATAAAGGAGTCCGGCAGCAGACCAGTAGCCGCAACCATCCATCAGTCGAGCAACAGCACCGACTACCACCACCATCACTACCACCACCACCACCACCAGTCCTCTGACTGACCACAGAATACCAACGGAGTGACCAACAGTCTTACCAACCAACCAGTCGCCTCCAATAATACGCAACTCGTCTCTTCCGTTGTCCGTTTATTGCAGAGACCGGTAGAGATGTCGTACGTAGACAGCAGCACTAGCATCACCACCAGCAGCAGTACCTGCTCTGATCCACACACCCCCACTCATCCACCCACCCACCCAACCCGACTCACGTACGCTGGGAGTATTGCGCTATATAAGTAAGCCAGCTCGGCTTTGCGCTTCGACTGATTAGGCGTCGAACGTGGATTGCACCGACTTTGCGTTCAATCGATTCCCGGAACATCTGATAGGCGGATACTGCCGCAGGATGCCGCCGCCGCCGCCCGCCGAGGGGTCCGTCTTACTGCCATAGTAACGGTCGCCATAGTAACGATTGCCGTGGCGACGACGAGTGAACCGATGCGTTTCGACGGAAACCGTCGTCGGTAACTACGGGGTGGCGATGGAAAGCGTCCTGCTGGATGCTGATAGTTAAGTTTTATTGCCATAGTAACGATTGTCATAGTGATAAGTGAGCGGATGCGGTTCGAACGTTAAACACCGGCGGCTTGAAGCTCGACGGCTGAAACCGGCGCTGATGGCAGACTGATGCTCTTGGATATTCTTCCTTCACGCAGGTAAGAACAGAAATAGCCAGACTGATGATCATGATCATGATCATGATCACGATAAGGATCACAACCATGATCATGACCGTGATTATGATCACGACCATGATATGATTATGATCACGTCCATGATCATGATCATGATTACGATCACGACCATGATCATGATCACGATAAGGATCACGACCATGATCATGACCGTGATTATGATCACGACCATGATATGATTATGATCACGACCATGATCATGATCATGATTACGATCACGACCATGATCATGATCGCGATGATCATTGCGAATTAGAGATAACTCCGCAGATTTAAAGAGGACTTCCGCAACGGATTAAGACGTCATCGCTTGAAACGATGATTGACCGATCGATGCCTTGAGCATTATCATGACGGCGCTAGATAAACGCTTGGATTAGATTAGATTAGATTAGATTGGATTAGATTAATGGCATATCTTTACGCTTGATTTGTCGGAGGACACAGATTACAATTCGTAACATTGCACCGCATGCAGCTCAGGAAACATTTTCGAAATGTTTTAAGTCGCATCTGTTTCAATATTTTAGGCATCGCTACGTTTAACGCCTTCGTGAATTTCCTGTAAGGCGCTATATAAATGGCCCTATATATATACATATATACATACATACATACATACATACATACGTACATACATACATACATACGTACATACATACATACATACATACATACATACATACATACATACATACATACATACATACATACATACATACATACATACATACATGCAAACATACTGTAGGGGTCAGCCGGGTAGACATTTTCCACCGAGTACCGAATCCGAGTATTTGGATGTACTATTTCCCGGATCCGGGTACGAACCGAGTACCATTTGTTCCGTATGCGAAGCTTCACATTTTCATGTAATGAAAAATTATCGAAATAAATTTCTGTAGGCCTACTTGTTATAACTGACTGATGCATTTTGAATTTTAGAAATAAATAATCAATGAGATGGACTTGACTTCCGTTGTGGACTTCCGGTGTTGGTGTTTTTGTACTTTTCTTCTTCAAAATGAATATGCTAGATGAAGCTCAAAGCTGATATTATGAGCCTACAAATTCCGGCATGTGAGGCTGTTGAGCAAGTATTTGTGTGTGCAGTATTTGCCGAGGGGAATACTTCTGAATAGTGCCTAAAAACGGGATATTCGGCCGAGGCAAATGTCCGAGGCGATTTCCGGTGACCCCTAATACATACATACATACATACATACATACATACATACATACATACATACATACATACATACATACATACATACATACATACATACATACATACATACATACATACATACATACATACATACATACATACATACATACATACATACAAGTCATACATACATACATACATACATACATACATACATACATACATACATACATACATACATACATACATACATACATACATACATACACACAATCACACATACATACAAATAGATCGAAGCGCTGTCTCAGACTGCAGCTAAGTTTCTTATTTCAATGTACAATCATTCCCTCTTTATAGCCAGATCCTGTCGTCATCACGCAATGTATACATTTCCTAAGCTGCTTATATCATTCGCAAATAATCCGACATTTCCGTCGACTGATTAGACCTAATTGCAGTCGTTCTGGTCGAATTAATCCCTAGCTAAGCAGTTCATAAGGTACGCGATAATCTGATGGTTAGCGTGCTAGACTTTCATTCGAAAGGTCTGGAGTTCAAAGCCTCGCCAGGGCAGAAATATGTGTCAAGAGTTTGACTACACTTGCTCCTCCTATAGCCATCTCAGCTATAATGAGTATATTGTCAGTAGGCAGACCTGGTGGAGAAGGCAATGGTTGGTCAGCCGCCCTCATATCCCGAGGTTAAGAAACATGAAGTCGCTGAGCAGACTAGCTGAAGAAACTGCTCTTCTTTTCTTCTTCTTCTTGGCCACTCTGTCGCCACGCCATCTCTGTAGGCCTAATCTTAACCATGACCTCAACTATAATCTTAATCATAGGCTTAATCATAATCATAATCATAATCTTAATCTTAATCTTTAGATTTCTGCAGCTTCAAGAAGAGTTACGACGCGGGAACAAGCTTATTCACAGGCGCTCATTGGAAATACAATCGGTATGGTGTAGGTCAAACGAAGGAAGGAAGGAAGGAAGGAAGGAAGGAAGGAAGGAAGGAAGGAAGGAAGGAAGGAAGGAAGGAAGGAAGGAAGGAAGGAAGGAAGGAAGGAAGGAAGGAAGGAAGGAAGGAAGGAAGGAAGGAAGGAAGGAAGGAAGGAAGGAAGGAAGGAAGGAAGGAAGGAAGGAAGGAAGGAAGGAAGGAAGGAAGCAAGGAAGCAAGGAAGGAAGCAAGGAAGGAAGGAAGGAAGGAAGCAAGGAAGGAAGGTCAAGCGAAGGAAGGAAGCAAGGAATCAAGGCAGGCAGGTAGGCAGGCAGGCAGGCAGGCAGGTAGGCAGGCAGTTATGGTAATAGTGGCGTGTTAGCTGCTATAATGTATAGCATCTCTTGCAGAAAAGAGGCCTATTCCATTAAAATTTATTTCAGAACTATACATCAGATTTTAAATCATTTGCATCAGTTCTGAACATAGCCCAGCGTGCAAGTGTGGGACGAAACCGTTAAACCACCAAACCAAGAGAGACTATATGATGCAAGCCTATCTGGCGATTGGATGGATGGTTCCAGAGTTTAACGACATCTTATGGCAACAAAGGCAGTCAACGTCGGCAGAAATTACTGATCACCCGTTCGTATGCGGCATAAAATAGCCTTATCTGGCGATTTAACGCAATTGTGCAGTTTATGGCTCAACTAAAACCCTTTTAGAGGTATCTAAGGATTCGTATATGAGAATAATCTCTCAGGAGGGATTACGCCCACGTATACGTCCCCTATCTCGGGTGAAATTGATAATAATGATAATATAGTAGGCCTAATAATAATAAAATTAATAATTATAATCATGATTAAGGTGTAGGCCTATATTATAATTATTTATTTTTATTATTATTTATTAATTATTAATATTGCTATTATTATTATTTTTACTATTATTATTATTATTATTATTATTATTATTATTATTATTATTATTATTATTATTATTGTTATTATTATTATTATTATTATTATTATAATTATTATTATCGTCATCACCACCATCACCACCACCACCATCATCATCATCATCATCATCATCATCATCATCATCATCATCATCAACAACAACAACAACAACATCATCTTCATCATCATCATCGTTATCATCATAATCTTCATCATTATTGTTTTCCTGACCAACCTGGATCATATCTACAAGTAGTTGAAAGAAATAAAGAAATAATGCCAGGAGACAATCAAATTAATTAATTAATTAGTAACGAACGGAGTCATTGGAATGTGGCAGACACCATTAGTTTTATATCTTTTATTCTAAATAACATTATTTCTATTCGTTGATCTGTGAACTATGTGAGGAGGAGCAGAGGCTGTGGTCGCAGTGTTGTTCCTGCCGGCGAATATGCCATAATTTTTCATTATTTCGCTGTTAACATGGCTTTAACGACATAATCGCAAGAGCGAGAATTGCTCTGAATTTCTGTTCATTTCGCCCAGCAGTTACTCGTTCTGTTCCATTGGTTTGATGAATCCAAGAACGCAGTCGTAAAACTGTCTCGGAACACTTAGTTGCTCCGATCGACTCAAAACCGAGTAACCGTCTCCTCCTCCTCCTCCTCCTCTCTCCTCCTCCTCCTCCTCTTTATCCACCTCCTCCGCGTCCACCTCAACCACCTCCACCTCTGTCACCACCTTCATCACGAACGCCACCACCACCAAGGCAACATATAGCGTCACACCACAAACTATACCACCATCATCTCCACCAATGTCGTCGCGGGAACCTGCTCAGCCACTACCAGTGTCACGGCGAAAAGCACCTCATCACCACCACCAACAGTAACACCAACATCACGCTCGTGAATGAGCTGGCGCCCTGTGCTTAGCTTTCAAGTGGCACCTTAGAAATTTGGAGTTTACGATTACGATTACGATTACCAAGGCAACCTAAGCATCACACCACGAACGCTACTGCCAGCACCGCTGACCAGGTTGCTGAAGAGGCAGGAAAGTTATCCATCTTGGTTCAGACTGGGCGAGCGTGTTATAGAGACAGCTTTTTTAACTTATAGTTGAGCGCATATGCCACTTCAGGCGAGATGGATGTTATTCGCGATCATCTAATTTCATCTAATCTTCTCTCACCGACTCATCAGCTCATCACCAACACAGCGCAGCACACGCACAGAATTTATCAACACATCCTCTTTTTAACAGTAATCTCTCGTAATACGAGACACTACGACGCAGTGTCTTCACCGAGTAGGCTCACTGGAGATTTGTGCCTGTTTATAAAGACAACCAGGTGCGTCTATCCCCCCTAAGTCATTGAAGCAACGTCCCTTTTCCCCCTCTTCTTCCCCCTTCCCGTTCCTCCCCCCTAAAATGGTGGCACACACACACTGACAGATCTTCCCCCCTATTTCTTGGATGGAGCATTTGCTCCAAGGTTTCTATGGTGTAGACGCCCCTGAAGACAACTATGTCAACATCTAGACTATAAATAGTTCAACTATACCAAACAACCAGACAGATACAGACGAACAAACAGACAGACAGACAGACAGAAGCGTCTGCGAGCATAGGCCACAATAATTGTGCTCTGTTGGCAGACAATGTATGTATATGAGCGTGTTAGCCACAGTATTTGTAAGAGTCTATCTAGAGACGATGGGATCTTGCAATGTAGTCTGGCGGAGGCAATCAGTCGACGTACAGCGACATCAAAATACTAATTACGGAAGAACATATCGTCCGGTTACCCCGAGGCTGAGGCAAAATGAACGCACGCAAATCAGTTTTGCAGATACTTATGGGTATGTATAAGAATGGTCAGAGGGCTCTTCCTCCACGATTTGGATCAGCCAAAGTATTGACTCAGACAACGAACGTAAGTTTCCTAAGGTAAATATGTAATATGGTCCTAAACACACAGACAAAAAACAGCCATGGAGGAAATACATACAGTCATCCATACGTACAGACTAATAGGCGCCGGTGGGAGCCAGCGGATGCGATGCGATCTCTTTTTAATCATCTTTCCATGCTTCCCTGGAATGGTTAGGCCATTCGCCCGTGGATTATTCCTCCGTTGTTGATGAGTCGATTCCATACCTGTTTCGTAACTTCTAACAACTCTATCGCATAAGTTTCGCCGGCATGAGACATCCTATATGTCCCCCTTACAACGTACCATAATAATTTCAGTCAACGACTACTCCCTATAAAACCGCCTAACATGTCATCATCATCATTATCATTATCATCATCATCATCATCATCATCATCATCATCATCATCATCATCATCATCATCATCATCATCATCATCATCATTACCATCGTCATCATCATCGACATCACCATCATTATCATCATCGTCACTATCAGTTCCTGACACCAACCGTATGGCGGTGATGGGTACGAATAACTTACCTCCATTTTCCTCGGTCAGTGCTCCCATCCAGGGACGACTACACTATAGAAACCTTGGAGCAAATGCTCCATCGAAGAAAAAGGGGGGAGATCTGTCAGTGTGTGTGCCACGATTTTTGGGGAAGGAAGGGGAGGGGAAGAAGAGGGAGTAAGGGGTAGGTGCTCCAATGACTAAGAGGGGATAGACGCCCCTGCTTCCATCAATGCTAGTCCATGTCTTTTAAAGACCTTAGTCATGATGTCCATCTAGTCTTCCTTTGTTTCTCGCTTCTTCGAACCTTGCATGTAGTGCATATATTTATTTACACCGAGAATTTCTATTGCGCCCCTCAAGGTTGTCTAGCGGAGTTGTGTTAATGCATACAGTCATATATATAGCGCCTCAAAGGAACCTCGCGAAGGCGCTAAACGTAGCTACCTAACAGATTTCAAGAGATGCGACTTAAAAAAATTCGAAATACCCAATAATTAATTGTTCTATGCCTCCATTTCTAATTTTCTGCAGTCTTGAAATCCCTGCAATTTTTCCGTAGCCGACTCATTTCTGCTGTGAGAAATCTTTTCACGTCTTGTTGTCCAGCATTCTGGCTAACAACATCCATCCGTCAATAATCCTTATCCTCTTCCGCGGCCGTCGCTGCCCGACCGCCTGCCATATCAGTTGCCACCCCTCCAACCCCTCCATTCCCCGCATAACTCTCACCAGCCAACCATTCTAACCCCGCTCAAAATTTGGCACTGCGACAACAAAATATGGACACTTATCCTGCATTCCTGATCACTCTTTATGAGCTTTCGCCTCGTAGGACGTACCACTGTTGCACCCGCCATATTCTGTTCACCGTAGTAATCCTATTCTCAGGAGATATCCATCTGAACCCCGGTCCCTTAGATCTGCATTCTGTTTTCTTTCCTCTCATCATCCTCGTCCTCCTACTCCTCCTTCCTACTCCTCCTTCCTCCTCCTACTCCTCCTTCCTCATACTCCTCCTTCCTCCTATTCCTCCTTCCTCCTCCTACTCCTCCTTCCTCCTCCTACTCCTCCTTCCTCCTCATACTCATCCTTCCTCCTCCTATTCCTCCTTCCTCCTCATACTCCTCCTTCCATTCTTCCTTCCTCCCCATACTTTTCCTTTCTCCTCCTCCTACTTCTCCTTCCTCCTCCTATTCCTACTTCCTTCTCATACTCCTTCCTCCTCCTATTCCTCCTTCCTCCCCAAACTCCTTCTTTCTCCTCCTCCTCCTCCTCCTCCTCCTCCTCCTTCCTCCCTCCTCATACTCAAAGCCATGTTCACGTCTTTGTGAAAGAATTTACCATCTCTTCTCCTCTGCTACCATTAGGCTACACGTCATAAATTCCTGATTACAGGATATATATACATTAAAATCAGGAATTTATAGATAGATAGATAGATAGATAGATAGATAGATAGATAGATAGATAGATAGATAGATAGATAGATAGATAGATAGATAGATAGATAGATAGATAGATAGATAGATAGATAGATAGATAGATAGATAGATAGATAGATAGATAGATAGATAGATAGATAGATAGATAGATAGATAGATAGATAGATAGATAGATAGATAATCCATCTGATACATTTGCTTCAGAAATGTATCTTCACCCTCACCCTGTTATTGTCATCAACTAATCTAGTCCCACACTTGACTTCATTATCATATCATAATCGCTTTCTTACTTATCTTCAGAATAGTTGGTGACAATAATAGAGTGAGGGTGAAGATACATTCTGATATTTATTTTTCTTTGAATACACCATCCGATCATTTGCCTCATCTTCACACGCCTTACCTACTCCACGACCTGGTCCCATCTATCATGCTCTATGCATACATTAAGAATACACACATACATACAAAGACACAAATTCGCACATGCAGATACGAAGACACGCAGACAGGCTAAGAGAAACAGAGACAAGCAAATCTAATCTATCACCGCAAGACACATCTTAAGAGACTGACAGAGCAGGACAAGTGTATATGTCGTGTGTTGCGAGCGGCGCGGTACCACAGATCCATGTAAAGCAAGCAGGCATGTTAAATGCATGCTTTGGCACAATAGCGCGTTGTAAAACGTCCAGTTGTTATTGTCAGTAAGCTGATGGACAGAAGAAGAACATCTGGCAAGCCAACTACAGGAAATGACCAAAGCCAGTGAGAATAGAGACACGCAATCACAGGCAACCGAGTCTCACTCCACCAAATAGAAACAAAGCTACACAGAGACAAGAGGCAGACAGACACACGGACGGACGGACGGACAGACGGAGTGATAGATGTTGTTGCATAAATATCTTTTATGATTCCGATATTTTATGACCGATTTGCCACCTTCCCCCTTGTACATAACTCGTTCAGTTCATAAAGGCTACGCCCGCTATAGCTGGTTCCATGTTCTGTATGGTTCCCTACTTTATATATCGTTATATTACATCGCTCCCTTCTTTAAATACTAACGCCTACATCGTATATATATATATATATATATATATATATATATATATATATATATATATATATATATATATATATATATATATATATATATATATATATATATATATATATATATATATATATATATATATATATATCGTAATCGAAATATATATATATATAACCTAAAAAAGCGAAGTCGCGGGAACCAGCTTATTCTGGCGCTTAGTCAAATCATAATCGATAGGCGGAAGGTGATATCGGTTCAAGGTCAAGCTTCTATAGTCTATGCTATAGTGTCTGTCTCGCATATTTTAACTGTAAGGTTATAACTACTGGGACAAATGTCCCAGTAGTTTTAAGATTTGTCCCAGTAGTTTAGGTGATTTGTCCCTATAGTAAAGTGGCTAAAACTGGATCCATTTGGCAGCAAAATGTTCTAAAATGCATTGTAGTGGCCAACTTTGTTCCAGCAGTCGAAATCCGTTAAAATATGCACTGGTGTCTGTAGCTGGTATTATGACTTACTTACTTTGGTCATATCACTATATTACAGACATAAATAAGCAGGCAGACGGATAACAGAAGGCTAGGCAGCCAGACAGATATATGTACATACAGAAGGACGGACAAACAGACAAACAGGCTTGTAAACGTTGCCTATATGGCTTTCATCAGCCAAAGATAGCATCTAATCTAATTTAATCCGGAACTGATATAGCGCCGTCGTATATTAATCAGAATAAAGGAATCGATGATCGATATTCTAAACAAAGAAAACATAATCGTCTGAAGAGAACCAGTCGTAGATCAATGACGCCCCAAAGACCAACCGACGGACGGACGGAAGAGATGATCAGTGGGTAAACGACGAAGCAACTCCAGCTCTGACCTGAACGACATCAGAGGCTAAGACCAGCTGAAGACATTATTTTAGGTTTGCAAGCGATAGATACATTCAACATTACATGTATGTATGTATGTATGACATGTATGCATATATGTATGTATGTATGTATGTATGTATGTATGTATGTATGTATGTATGTATGCATGTATGTATGTATGTATGTATGTATGTATGTATGTATGTATGTATGTATGTATGTATGTATGTATGTATGTATGTATGTATTCATTCATTCATTCATATGGAGAATTTATAGAGCGCCTCTTCAAGGCTATCTACTCAGAAGCACTATGTATGTATGTATGTATGTATGTATGTATGTATGTATGTATGTATGTATGTATGTATGCATGTACGTTTGTATGTATGTGTATGTGTCATATGTCAGTAAGTAAGTAAGCATGTATGTATGTATGTATGTATGTATGTATGCATGTATGTATGTATGTATTTCATGCATTTATGTATCATATGTAAGTATAAAGAATTATGCATGCATGCATGTATGTATGCATGGATATCTCTGTATATGTATGCCTAAGTAAAGTAAAAGTAGGTATGTTCTTTAATGAACCACCTGCAAACGCACTGTGGCTAACAGACAAGTTATACAAAGAGGCGCACGAAACAGAATAAAAAAGAAACTAGGCAATGTTATATATGATATGGGATAAGGAAAAAGTTAGGACATTGATTTTACTTAGCCTGTCTGCTAGTATTTAAATAGGCATAGGTAGGTAGGTATGCATGTTTGTTTCTTAGTATGCAAAAATTAGCATGAACGTATAGATGTATACGTGCATCTGTATGAATGTAGCCTATCTTGCAATTTATGTGTCGCTATTGAGGGCTCACAGAGGCACCGTGGTTCACTGTGCCCAGGAGAGTTGGTCCATGGCCAGAGGTGAGATAAATGGTTGGAAGTAGTGGGAGATGATCTACGTGCGGAACTGAAATTAACGAGGAGTAGCGTCATCATAATGAGGGATAGGGCGAACGAATAAAGGAAACTTTTATCCACTTCTCCCTTTGAGTAGCTCTCTGGTCGTGACCTGGCTGAGGCGTGATGGAAGAGATAATGCAGTTAAGGTAAGTGCCGTGTGACGTGAATATTCTGACGAGAAATATGGACGCTGTTCGTTCTACTTAAATATTTAGGACATACGTTTAAGCTGAAGGAGCAACCATTTGAAAGCCAGAATAAACGACCTATAAGTCCACTGCCTTGCATAGCGATCTGTCACGGAGCAAGGTTGAGTGTCACTTGACCTATTGCGCGGAACGTCAACCGGTGTTTAACGTTGCTGTCAGTGCCATAGGGGTAGACTCTGGGGAGCAGCCTGGGCACGCGCCCCCAATAATTGAGGAGAGGGGGCACTGCCCCCAAATCGAGAGGAGAATTTCTTTAAATATTAAAATATTATTTTTCAGTATAGACAAACTTCTTCAAAAACAGAAAAACACAGACGCTGAACTGAAATACTATCAGAAAGTCATAATGAAAACAAGATTTATTTATATCTTTAATATCTTCAATATGAAACAAATTGACATGTAAACCAAATGCACCCATTTATTCGTATTACGTAACACCGGAAGCGGACATGATGTCATCAGTTTTCACGTCCTGTCGACTTGCTGATTGTCCAGACTCCACCCCCCCCCCACATGCGTAATTTACAGAGGGTACGAGGGTACCCCACTGTTTGGACTGGAGGATACCGTACCCCACTTTTCATACCCATTGTTTTTGCCCATTATTATTTTATCTCAGGAAGCCCTCAAGATTCACAAAACAATTACCAAGCATTATCATAACTGTGATCACCATTATCATCACTCTCATTGTTATTATTATTTGTTTTACTAAAAGAGGTGGCAATATATTATCTGTGAAATCACAATGCAATTATTACAAGACGTGTTACAAGATGTTGCCACGGAAATATACCCTGTATGAAATCACAATGCGATTATTACAAGAAATTGCAATGACAATATATCCTGAATGAAATCACAGTGTAATTATTACAAGAGGCTGCTACTGCAATACATCCTCTGTGATATCTAAATCACAATGCGATTATTCCCAGAAGTTAAAAGAGGTTGCTACGGCAACGTGCCCTCTATGAAGTCACAATGCAATTATTACAAGACGTTGCTACGGCAATATACCCTCTGTGAAATCACAATGCAATTATTCCCAGAGGTTAGACAATCGTTGCTACGGCAACATATTCTCTAAGAAGTCACAATGCGATTATTACAAGAGGTTGCTACGGAAACATAA